>OY728120.1:1436200306-1437400306 GCA_963277665.1 Viscum album
GTTCTTGGGGAATCCCTGTTTTCACACATGGAATTAGAAAGCCACCCCACTTGTGCATGAGAGATTTTGGTTTTCCCTACAGAGTATACCTTTATACTCACCCTACATATACAAAATTGTTTTTAGGTTTTGATGAGGACATTGAATATCATTCCATACTATACTAGCATGGACGTTAAGACAATTGTCTTTGCTGGTTATATTTCCTCTAGTAATTTTCATCCAATTTTTCTTGTACTCTGTAGAAAATTATTTTGATCAATATTGTGGGAAAAACGGGTTTGTCTTTACATTTTCTTTCTATATTTTGTGACTTTTGAGATTCATTATGTTATCTCATGATGTTTTTCTATAAAAATTTTAATTCCTTCCATATTATGTGTGATTATATACCCTTGGTGCTAGTCTCTACTCTGGGGCGTAATGAAGGAAGGACTCTAGGGGTCATTATCTATTATTCAAATAGATGAAGTAAGGGTCTGGAATTTTTCTATCCCTTCCCTCATCATGGTGAAGGTGGGTCGTGATAGTGACATTTTTTATTTTTTATTTTTTACAATTAATAAAAATATAATATTCAATGAAATATAGAAAAAATTGTATCTATTTTAGAAAAGGTCTAAAATAGATAAAAATAACTCATAAAATATGTTAATTGTTTTTTTAATTTATAAATATTATCCCAATGTCTAAATCCTATTTTATATATTTTACCTACACTGAGGTTACAAAAATTTGTAATGGTTACAATTGATATTGACCAAACATAAAAGGGGTAAATTTTTCAAAATTTATCATCTTGATTCAATATATAAAATGCATATTGCAATATTAAATTCAATGAATTTTAAGAAATTAATTGAAGATAATACTGTCAAACATATTGAAAAATATTTTTTTTTTCTAAAAAATTCCTTCCTTTTTGTTATAAAAATGTTTTTATAAAACATTCTATCATAAAACTGATTCCAATAAACATAATTGGATTATTAATTATATAATTGAAATAATTTTAATTTGAATAATTTTTAAAATAAAATACATCTTTTTAAATTCATGAAACATAAGAACAATTATCCCCAAAATCCGATATTTTTCATTATTCATTAGAAAATCATTATTTATAGAAAAATCTAAAAAATACACCCAATTTTGATATAATGATTTCAATAATGAAATATTTTTTACCAATTATGTTTTAGAAAATTTCATGAAATTAATCCTAATATTATTTCACAAAAAGCAATAAAACCCATTATTGAGGAAAAATGTACTTCTAAAGAATATAAGGAATTTAATAAAAATATATTAAATTTTTGGAAAAAAATTACATAGGTTTTTTAAAAAGTCCCCAATACTATTCATTCATCCAATATTACAATCATTATAAAAACATATAATAAATTAGGGCTTATATTAATTTGAGGTTTTATATATTTTTAATTGGTGTGAGGTATATGAAATTATTATATTATTCTGCCAGAGGACACATATGAGTTCCTTATTTGATGAATCCATATAGATATAAAACCAATCTACACTAAGGGGGTCTTTGAGTACATATGAAATTTCAAATTATTAATAATATCCTTTAAATACAATTCACATTTATCGATCCATAAGAACTTAATGCCCTTCTGATTTAACGTAGTGAGTGGACTAAATAGTTTGGGGAAATATCACAAAAATATTTGGTAATATCTAGTTATCCTATGAAAACTATGGATTTTAGTTAACATTATTGATCTTGTACACTTCTCTATAACTAAATTTTTTTAAATATCTGATGATATATACCAACATCGGTTTATATAACTCAAGAATTAAACCTTTTTAAGTCAAAATTCCCACACGGTAAATTTTTCATAATACTTATCATTTTGTAGGGTCTTAAATAAAATTCCAAAATTATCTTCATGATTTTAATATATAATGGAATGTATACGAATATAATTAATAAATATTACTGAAATCTAGAAAATTTGTCTCTAAAGACTCAATTTGTTAAATCCCTAAAGATATCCAGGGAATTTGTATGTCGGAATATAATCAGAATAAATTTATAAATCTCATACATCATATAGTAAGTTTTCTTGTGTATGTCATCAATATTAACTCTCAATTTATTATATTCGTAAAGATATTCAATCAAATAAAAATATTTAAATCCTCATAAACAATAAAAAATCATTGATATGAGGTAGATGATATATATTATTGATAGTGATCTTGGAGTGTTCCTGATAGTAAATGCAATGATGTAGTGAACCATCCTTCTTCACAACAAAGGTAATAGTTTCACCCAATCAAAATGAAAATATAAAAATAAATACTCTATGAAGATTCTCATTGGCTAATTCATCAACACCATCAATTAATTTTTAGAAATTATATAAGTACTCTTCAAAATACATGTAACACCACGTATGAGTTTTCCTGATAATTATACTTCGAAATTCAATCAAAGACAATTCATTTCATCAAAATAGACAACAAAAAACTCTCAAAAAATAGGTTTATCCTCATTATTGGGTTTCTCACCAAGCATATATGATAAATTTCATACATGGAATAACAAGGTTTACTCATAATATGAAATATTAATTCCCAACCTTTGAAATTGATATGGGGTCTATATAATGAATGAAAATTCATTCTTACAATAATATCAAACTCCATGAATGAAAGTATAATAACATTTTCAATTTAAATTTCGTATAATATTCAAAAATATATAGGACATATAGTTGATATTAAACAATCATACCATTAATATATTTCACAACTTATAAGGACCCAGCCTTATTACATTTCATAATCATGAATTTTTTTTAAGATCTCCCTTCCATTCACATTGAGGATCTGAACTAGATTATAGTTTTAGAGAACTGAGATATAATACATACATAACAGTCCACATATATATATATATATATATATAGGATACCATAAAAACAATATCCATGTCTTTGAAAATAATTTACATTTAAATAAAATATGTATTGTTTGAAAAATATTTACAAAATTTAACTTGGATTCCTTATTTATCCTAACTTCCTTATATCTTTTGAAAATAATTTAAAAACACAGAATGAGCACATAAATCATTTTATGGGATATTAAAAATGTAATGAAAAAATTATTCTATGAATACTTGTAAATTTATGAAATAATTTTCAAAAAGACATACTTGTAACCTATATATATGTACATTTTGAAACATGATATTTCCACGATATTTTCACAAATAATAAAGAACATAAATACAACCATAAAGGTATATTGTGGAATTACTTAAATAATATTTTAACCATCTCATCTACCTTATAATTTGTAACCCTTACAGCTACCATACAATCTAAACATCATGTTTACCTTACTATATAACCATCATAGTTACACTGGGAGTAACCATGCGGTCGAACTCCAACATACACAAACCCAAATAATTTAGGTAGATATAGGTCCCAATCCACATCATAAATAATTTACTATAAACATAAAATAATCATCCAGCATGAATAATTTTATAAAAATGTTTCTTTCAAATTTTGTAAAACAAAACTTTAGAAGATGATTTTAAAAGAAAATTACATTAAAAATATCCTGTAATTGAAGTGATAATTTATATATTATATGGAATATTTATATAACCATAAAATAAAAATAATTTAAGATAATATAAAAAAAATTCATCACAGAAAAATTTTAATTCCACATAATCAATGTATTATATTGTTAACCCAATGAAATGAAATTGGGTATTGAATTCCCTTGCTTTAGGTTCAACTTTGGTAAAACATGTTTAGAACTCTTGGATAATATTTAGAAGAGTGTTATTAAAATCGTATAGAAACATATTCATGTTTATATCACCTTATATGATCATTTCATAACATAATTTTACCCTTTTATTATTTGTATTTTGTTCTTTCCATTATTTTAGTCACGTTCCTCCCATGATTTACATGGCCAAGTTTTATTTGATTTTTGTTTTGCATGGATGTGAAATTATATAAGTGGAATTAAATTGTATTAATATTTCTCAGGAATTCTAAATGATTCTATAAATCATTTGGGTTATATGGTATACGTAGGAATCAATAGATAAATTTTTAGTTATATCTTCTCCGATAATTTTTGTGGTTCTTTGAGAACTATGATCCAGTTCCATTATATAACATTGTATTATGTATACATGTGATCACAAAAACATTAAAGAATACATATAATAAAATTTAAAATATGTTTCATCAATTTAAATTTTTTCAAAAATAGTTTTTAATGATGTAAAAGAAAATTTCCAACACATCATCCATTATTTTTGAAAAATGACACATCATGGTTGATTTTTTTATAATAGCAGAATGAGATTATGAGAGTTTAGAAATATTTCCATAAACATGAAATAAACATGAATAATTAGGATTCTAAAGATTTCATTAATCCTTTATTTGTGTTGGGGAAGTGATTATAAGAAATGAAAATTAATGAATATAAAACATAAGAAAATGAATGAGGATTTTTACATCTTGATCTCTTCTCCTTGATATCCTTCTTAAAGCCTTTGGTTTTGTCCTTTTTGTGATAAAATAACTTCAATGATGTCTGGAAGAGCCTTGTTAATCTTATTTTAAATAACTTTGACAATTGGACATGCTTTAGTGGTGTGAGAGGAAGAGAGGATTGAGGGTTGTATTTATAGTGGAGGAGAGGAGTGGTTTAACATTATTTTAATCCTTTCTTAAAAAAAATTTCTCAAGAAAATGAATAGTCCTGATTAATGTGTCGAGAAAAATAAATAAGTCCATATCATTTCAATACATTGGTAATTTACATCATCCATGACTTAACCATGTTCCAAAAATTCATTTTTTCATTATTTGTAAATTACAAAATTTAACTATTCACAAAAAAATCACGTATTTTAGAAAAATTAATAAAATTTAACCTAACAATTTTTTGATGAGTAGTATTTAAAACTAAACTCCACTTTTGGAAAATAATTTTTAGTATAAGATAAATTTAATTTTTTGAATAAAAATCATAATTTTTTAGTATAATAAAAATTTCAAAACTATAACTCATTTTATATTACCATTAAAAATTAATCAAGAAATAATTATCTTATATCCTTAAAAAAATAAAATAATAATATTATTTAATATTCATAATGATCATACTACTGTATTAGTATTCATATGGGTATAATACTATTCAATAAAAACATATTGGTTCTATCAAACACCAAATAAATTTGTTATCATAACCTTGGGTGACCATATTTATAAATTTTTATTATAGAAGCCTCAAAATTATGTTTAATAGCTAGTTTATAAATATCAACATAAAAATATAGTTTATGTACATATTCATTGCCTTATAAATTTCAATTTATTATAAAAAACATAGAGTGTTACATTCTCCTAGCCATCTAGAAATTGCATCCTCGTAATTTAATTTACTTATTAAAGATGTGAGGGTACCTTACCCTCATAACATTTTCATATTACCATATTTATTCTTCAACCACGTGGTTTCTCCAAAAAACCATTCCCTGTTGGATTAAAATATGTTTCAATACATGTTATCTCTAATCATGAATATGAGAAAGTTTCCTTCAAATGAATGTATCTCTCCCAACTGAACTACTTATTTCTACAAAACATGAGATGAATCGACCACGTATATTATCAACATCAAAACATGAAACAAATTATGTACCAGAGATAAAATCAGAGGAAAATCAATACGATAGGAAACAAGTCCAACATTATCCAGGATTTCATATGGTCTAATTAACTATGGAATTATATTTAATTTCATAACAAAATTCATACTAATCTTCCATTTTGAGATTTTTAGAATAAACACAATCACATACCTTGAAAGACACATCATTCCTCATATTTTGCTGTATAATTTTATGCATAATATGAGCTTTCCTCAGGTGTTGTTGGATCATTTTCACCTTATCAGACACTTCATATACTAAATAAAATCCCATCAACTTCTTTTCCTCAAAATCATCCGTAAAATCTATAGTTCGACACTACTTCCTATACCATTCAACAAAAGGTGCCATCATTATACTTGAACAAAAACTATTATTATAAGAAAACTAAAACAAAGAAATATGTTGATCCCAACACCCCTAGTAGTCCACTAAACTAACTCAATGAATATCCTCCAATTTCTGAATCGTTCATTTTGATATCCCATCTGATTGTGGATGAAATGCAGTACTAATATTAAATTTTGTTCCCACCAATATTTGAAGGCCCTTCTAAAAATTTGAAGAGAACCTTGGATCCCAGTCAGATATAGTATAAAAAGATACTCCATGTAACCTAAAAAACACATTGAGGTACACTCATGAATGATAATCCAAAGTCATTGTTTCTAAAAAAAGAATGAAATGTGTAGATTTATTCGATCAGTCAATAATCACATAAAATGTATTGTTTCCTCCTAAAGTCATTGATAGTCCTACCACGAAGTACATGGATTAATTTTTTCATTTCCAATATAGAACTAACAAGGAATAAATCACCCCATTTGGTAACATCTTCCTGACATTATCCTATAGAAATTTCGGAAATTTCTCAGTAAAATATGTAAAATCTATTTTCATTCCATCCCACCAGTAATCTCCCCAAGGGTTATGTACATCATAATATAGCCAAGATGAACTGAAAATAGATAACTATGAGCTTCAAAAAACAATTCATTCTTCAACTAGGAGTCATATAGCACACACAATACTTTTTCAAATCTTAAAACAAAATCATTAACAAGGTTAATTTCGATAATATTAACCATTCTAACCAATTATACCTTTTTCTATAAATCATGTTCATCTTTCTGCACATTCTTAATTTTATCTGATAATGATGATTTCAATGAAATATAAAAAAAGTGGTATATCAAGTTCCAACAACATCTAATCCAAAATTCTATATATCATTAATCAAGGTATCATTTTCCAAACATAACATGGCTAATTTTTCATGTAGTATTCAACTACATCTTCGATTTTTCAGCTTTTCTAGAATATCAATTGTTGTTGAAATCGTAATCCTTTATTTTTTTAATAAATATTATCCACATCATTTTTAATTCCTTTTAGCTCAAAATATACTTAATAATTTGATGGTCATTATATATTTGACATTTGGCTCCATATAAATGATGCATCCAAATTTTCAAAGCAAAAATTCACTGCTTCTAATTCCAAATCATGTGTGAAATAATTTAACAAGTGAGATTTGTTTTTGTTTTGAAGCATAAGAAATTACCTGATAATTCTTTATCAAAATACAACCATGTCCCTTCAATGAAGCATCACTCTAGATGAAAAAGTCAACATTTCTGGATGGTAAGCCCAACATTGGTGCATTAATCAATCTATTCATCAATTCCTAAAAACAAATATCACATTCATCTATCAAAACACATATAATCCCTTTTCTTTTTAACATAGATAACGGGATAGATAACAATGCAATGCTTCTAAAAAACCATTAGTAATAACATGATAATTCATGAAAACTATGAATTTCTATAACATTAGTAGGTCTTGGCCATAGATCAACTACTTTTTTTGGAAGGATCAACTATTATTGCATTCTTATTTTCAATGTACCAAACAAATGTAAATACGGTACATCCAAATAACCACACTTCCTGAATTTACAATACAATTTATTTTTATTTATGTTTTTGAAAACATGCCTTAGATTTGTTTGATTTTATTCATTAAATTTATAATATACAATAATTTCAACCTCAGAAAAGGTGACAAACATATCAAAGAACTCAAGAAATATTCTATTAATTAAATATATGAATAGAGTAGGTGCGTTAGTTAAACAAAATTGAAAAACAAAATATTCATAATGCCCATATATTATATGGAATGTAATCTTCAAGATGTCCAATTCCTTTACTTTCAACTGATTATTCCCCGACCCAATGTCAACCTTCAAAAAATAATATGCTCCCCGGAGCTGATCAAAGAAGTCATCGAAATGATGAAAAGGATACTTTTTGTTTACTGTGATGTTATTCACGTCTATATAGTCAATGGAAAATGTCATGGAACCATTATTATTTTTAATGAAGAAAACAAGAGAACCGCATGGTGATGTGAATGGATGAATAAAGCATTTCTCAAGAAACTCATACAACTGATTTTTCAATTAAACAAGGTCCATTTGAGATGATAAATAAGGGGGTTTTGAATTTGGATTAGTATCCAGAACTAAGTCAATTTTGATTTAAACTTCTTGATCAGCTACAACATCAGATAACTCATCCAGAAAATCACCATGGTATTCATTTACCAAAATCACATCATTAATCTAAAAAATTCCATTTTTTTCAACATTATGTGGAAGATAACCTTCATCTTCATCTTTCAATAGTTTCTCAACATCCATATTTTTTATCAATTGTATGGGTTCATTCATTTAAAAAACTAAAACTCTTTTTGAAAAAAATTCTTAATCTCTACAATACATATTTTTTTGATAAATAGAATGTAATTCCTTACATAGAATACCATCAATCCCTACTAAGGGAAGAACAAAATGGGTTGATGGTAAATTCATTCAACAGATTACAATCGAGAGATAAATTATGATTCTTCTTTGGTTTAATATTTCCCCTGATGTTATAACAATAATTTCTTACCTCATTTTATTAGGTGAGATTTCAAATTTAATAGAAAATTTCTTAGAAATAAAGGACAATGTAGACCTTGTGTCAAACAAAATTTATGAGAAATATGAGAAAACAAACAAGGTACCTGATACAATTTCATTAGATGGCATGAAATCTAGTGACGTAGTTGAAAAGGATCCCACACCACCTTTCTTATAAATGTCTAGATTCTTGTCATCATTTTAATCTCCCTTTGGGAAGTAATTTTCATAATGACCCCTCTCGCCACATTTAAAACACTTTATAGTTTTATAATTAGGATTACTCTTAGGATCATTTTCATTACAATCTCGGGCTATATGTCAAAACTGACCACTTCAAAAACACTTATCAGTTTTGGTAAGGTGTTTCGTAGTGATATTTTTACAAAAATTTTCACAAACAAGAAACTAAAATTTCCTTCCATCATATTACATTGATTGATTCCGATCCATCACTTGAAATTTGGATCTATACTTTTATTTTTTTTTCAATGTACTCATGATTATCATAAAACTCTATTTGTAACCTCTACGCACATCAGAAATGTTTCTCATAAACATTGAACTCATGGGAATCCATTTCACTTCGATATCATGGCATCCATCCTATGTAAAAATAGTTTATTTTTCTAACCTTATCAAGAATATGATTTTGATAATAACTCCCTAATCTGGGGAATATTGATTCATACATAAAAACTATATATTCCACGATTTGATAAAATTCAAGGAATTTATTCTCTGTCATATGTCGAACCACCTTAGGAATAATTTTTAAAAGGAAAATACTTTTAAATTCATCCCCTCTATAACTTCAAGATCCTCTCAATAAATTATATTATTGACTAATGACGACCACTAATCAGCATCAACATCAACATAATAAATAATAAGACATAACATTTTATTATTTGAACATCCCATAACATCGAAAATAATTTCAAGGGATTCAATCCATCCATCATCAACTACTTTGTTATAAGATCCTCTTAAAGCTTTAGGGTGTTGCCTAATAAAATGATCCCCTATCATCATGTTCTGGTACAGTAACAATGGTTGTTCTCTTTCATGGATGTCGCCATCATTTTTTTCTTTTGTTAGCTAATTCATTGCTATAAAAAAATTCAGTTCCAATCCCTATCATTCTAGGATCAATATACGGAAGGATATCATTCTGTCAGTGCCATTCTACTTTATATTCCCTATTTCTACTACCAAAACCCATTTTGAACAAACATATCAATGATGAATAAACATGGTAATCCTTAAATTAAATAAAATTTAAAATTAACCATAGAGTAAAAATCATTTGTGGAATTCTATGAAGTTCATACTAACCCCTAAATTTATCTAAACCATACTTTTATAAAAACATTAATTACCTAGAATTATTACATTACATAATATGGAATTTTATTCAGGAAATCACTTATTTTATCATTTAGGATATTTCATGTATTAGAGTTTTATAGAGATGGGATATAACCCATATATTAAATTCTACATTTATGCAGAGAGAATAATGCCAAAATAGTATCCATTTCTTTAAAAATACAATACCATTCAAATAAAACATTTTTTCACTGAAAAATACTATTAACATTTATCATTGAATCCTTATTTGCTTACACAACCTTAGATCATGTGAAAATGGTTAAAAAACAGGGGATGATCATGAAATTTTATGTAATGGATATAAAAAATGGAACGAAAACAACAGTCTATGAATACATGTAAATATATGAAATCATTTTAAAAAAGGCATACTTTTCTCCCATATATACATGCTTTTTGAATCATGAGATTTCCACAATATTTCCACAAAACATAAAGAACATAAATAGAACCATAAAAGTATCTTGTAGAATTACCTACATAATATTTTAAAACTCTTGGTTACATTGTGATTATAACCCTCAAGGCTACTTTAAAACGTAACACTCACGAGTACCTTATTCTTTAACCAAAACAATTACACTTAGAGTAACCATATAGAAGACCTTCAAAATACATGTAACAAATTACCATGAGGGATATATAGGTCCGAAAATTCGTCATATGAAATTCCCATTAACAAGAACATAATCACAAAACATTAATAATTTCATACCAACATTTATTTTTTATATTGTAAAAAAAATTAAAAGAGGATTATAAAAGAATATATATTTAAAAATATCGTATATTTGAATTTAGACTAAATTGATTGGATGGAATATGTATATAAAATATAAATAAACATTATTAAACATAATGTAAAAAAATTCATCAACCAAACAATTTAATTCCACATAATAAATGATGTAGAAGGTTAACCTGAAGAATAGAAATTGGCATTAGAATTCAATGGCATCAGTTCGTATTACATAAAATGTGTTTAAACCTCTTGTATAATGGTTAAATGAATGTTAATCATATCTTATAAAAACATATGAATGTTTATAACACATTATATAATCATTTCATAATATCATTTCACACTTTAATTACTGGTATTTTATTCATTCCATTGTTTCATGTGTGTTCCTTTCAAAATGTTCACGGTTTTATGTATATGATTTTATTGACGTATGGAAATGAAATTAAATGTGGAATGAAATTGTATTCATATGTTTCAATAATATTAAATGGTTTTATAAATCATTTCTGTCATATGTTATGAGGATGAATCATTAGAAAAATTGTTAGTGATTTCTGTTTAGATCATTTTGGAAGTTCATTGATAATCACAGACTAGTTTCATTATATACCTTATTATTTTGTATATATGATAACTCCATAACATTAAAGAGAATATATAATAACCTTGAAAATATATTTTAACCATTAAAATGGTTTTACAAATATTTTTTATGTAATGGAAATTGAAACACATCGTCCATGATTTTGGTAAGACGACACATCACGAACAATGTTTTTATAAGTGGGGGAGGAGATGAAGTATTTTAAGAAATGTTTCTATAAAACATTTAAAATATATATTATATAAAATTTTTTGAGGTTTCATGACTCCTGTATAAGGGGGTAGAAGATATTAAAAGAATATAAAAAGAAATGAAAAAGAAAACATACAAAAATGAAAGTGAATTATTACCTCTTGATCTCTTCACCTTGAGATCCTATTTAAGGCCTTTGGATTTTGGAAATTTGCTGAGACCATCAGGTATTTGACTTGGGGAAGAGATTTGTGAATGTTATTTGAAAATATTTATACCATTCTCAATGATTCAGAGGTTTGAGAGGAAGAGGTGTGTGAGGGTGATATTAATAGTGGATGAAAGGAGAGGATTTACATTTTTTTAATCAGTAGTTCAATATTTTTTTCTCACGACTTTGAATAGTATTGATTCAATTGATTAATAATAGTAATAGTAGATTCATAGTTCTAACCAATGAACATTTACATCATCCATGACTTATACATGATGTAAAAATTCATTTATTTATCAATTTTCGTCAATTGTCGAATTAAACTATTCACCAAAAATTCATGTATTTCAAAAAATGTATCAAAAAATCACCCTAATAATTATTCGTTTTGTAAAATTTGAAAATGAATATAAATTTTTGGAAATAATTTTTTGATATTATTAATTTATTTTTTAAATAAATTCATAATTCAATTGACAAATACAAATTTTAAAACTATAAATCATTTTATATCTCATTGATAAACTAATCAAGATCTCATTACCTTATAACCATAAGAAAATATAATAATAATATGATTTAATATTAATAAGGGTCACATTTATATTCCTATTACTATTCATAAGGGTATATTACTATTCAACATAGAAATATGTTGGTTCTATCAGACATCAAATAACATACTGATCAAAATCATAGATGACCATTTTTTAATATTTAAATCATTGAAGCATCAATATTATTTTTAACAGCTATTTTATATGTATTTCATTATAAAATATACATTATGTAGATATATAGTGTTTTTTGATTTTA
This sequence comes from Viscum album, assembly GCA_963277665.1. Taxonomy (NCBI): domain Eukaryota; kingdom Viridiplantae; phylum Streptophyta; class Magnoliopsida; order Santalales; family Viscaceae; genus Viscum; species Viscum album. The sequence goes on from OY728120.1 coordinate 1,436,212,978, forward strand.
AATTTTTTCTAAATCCTTATGGATGTTACACAACTAAATCAAAATATATTTATTGATATTGTAATTTGATACACATTAAATATTACATAAATATAAACAAGTGGGTAGATGAATTATTAATTAAATCATTTTATATTCTATAGTGGATGATAAGTTTACCATTCACCACATAATTCTCATAACCCACTTTTAAAATTTGGACTCCATTAAATTTCCCTTTTTCTAGGGGATTAAGAGGTTGTTGATGTTGATCATCATAAAAACCCATTGGATTTTCTCACGATTCAGTTTAATTCCCAAAAACAATGCATTTGAAGCAAGGGTTTATGGGTGGTGTATTTGTTGGTATATTCTAATCATTTAATGTATCAAGAGGCCTCTTTATTTTTTATTAACATTCACTATCTTTATGAACCACCATTATACCTTTTAAGCACCAATATATTCTTATTTAGAAAATAAAATAATGTTCCCTCCCACATTTTGAATATTTATATTGATACAATTTTATTTACACTAGGTTATATATTCATGTTCCCAGGAGAAAACATCTTATTTTTAATTTCAGAACAATGGATGTGGTGAGATTCTACTATATTCATATATATCATTAGTGCACATAGAATCATATCATAAAAAATACTAATGTATCTTATATCTAATTTGATTTGGAGACATTGTTTTAATCCACCATAGAATTTGTCAACTTTTTATTCATGTTTGATGATTAAATCAGAATCATGCATTTGTAGTCAAGTAGAGTTTTCCTAAGAGGTACAAATAGATTCCCCATCCATATAATTTAGATTAAGGAATTACATTACCATTGTTGTATATGTAATATAGGTAAAGTGAATTTTAAAAAATATCATCTTAAAATCAAACCATTCCATGTAGTCAATTTCAAAAAATTACCTCATATTATAATAAGATTCCATCATTGATTTAATTGTACATTTAAATGATAAATGGTTAAGCGAAAATATTCATGATATTATCATTGAATAATATAATGTATTTTATCAATGGTGATGATCTATCACTCATCTAAATCAGGATCATATGTACCACTAAAAGAAATTTGATGTTTCTATATGAATGATTCAATTTTTAAATTGTTCCATCCATCGATTTATTTTAATCTCATCATGATTTATAGCTTATGAAATTTCTGTGAGTATAGTAACAGGGTTCTTATTTCTAGATCCCATGTTATTTGGTTTTTTAGATGTTCAATCACTTCAATTTAAATCAAATTCATTGTTAGGACAAATATTTCTGCATCCATTAATTGAAGAAAACTAAAAAGAAATGTGTAAAAATAATGTAATAATATATATTTTTGGATTTCATATAATCATGAAATTCATTCAATGGATTTATGAATTGTGGAACATTTTTCTCAATCAATTGTACCTTAGGTTTAACCTTACCTAGGTTATCCATAGTCATTACCGAAACATAAAGATTTTATGATAGACATAGTATTGTACCTATAATTTTAACCAATACCTTCTTTCCTTAGTGTCAAATGATAAAATAATACCTACTATAATATGGACTATAGTGGATATATATTCCCATACATTAATATTATATTTTTTAGATGATTATTATATATATTACAATATGATGAACAATAGAATGGTTGTTTTTTGGTTTCTTTAGATATTTTATACATGAAACTATTATTTCTAATAATTTTTAATCATCTCTATTTATGTTTTCCCAGATTATAAAATTCTTTTCAAAACCTATACAAAATTTTTCTTCAAAACATAGGGAAATGAAACAATATAAAGGGTGAATTTAAATTATCAACAAGTGTACAAAAGGTAAATGCCAATCATTAATCTTATAAAATCATAATATTATAATTTATATACATGTTACTATGAACAAGACATATAAAACTCATAGCCCATCTATTATAGATCATAAATAGGATTCATGGAATACTACATTATCCTTTCAAAAGAAATTTTTTATAAGTGTGAGATAAAATTATAATTAACCTTGGAAAACATGCTAGATTAAGGTCATGTCATAAATATATGGATTAATCATTTTCATTGAAATCATTGAATTTTTAATGGATAACTATACACTATAAACTCCTTATTTATTATATATCAACACTTATTTTCTATACTATATCATGTACACTTACATGTTTCCCATAATCAATGAATCACATCGATATGTTTCCCATAGTAGATCATGTACATAGAATTTTTTACCATAATAAAAACATTAAATAAAAAACATTACCCCATGAAATGAAAACATTTTTCTTCATTATTTCATAAATTGTTTCATAGAATAACCCTTTGAAACCGGTTTTCTTAAACACCTCACCATTATATGCATTATAGATCTAGAAAAATAATATGGATTTTATTATTGGATTTTATTCCCAGAAAATTTTAATTAATATTAAGGATGTTGACATAGGTGAAAATTTCTTTAAAATACAATTGGAATATTTCTTGGGGAAGAGACCATTTTCATTTTGAAATGACTTATTAAAAAATAAAAAAAAATCAAAGAAATATTTTTTGTGAATAACAACTGAAATATTTAAAGGATTCATTAATAAATTTATTTTTCAGGGGGTCCTAAAAATCAGTTTATTTGGTTTACGATAAAAATGATCCGTTTTAAATTTTTATTAATAAAATAAAAGGTATATATTTCATAAAATGATAATAAGTTTCGTTTTAAACCATTATATTAATTTATAATTTATTGAATGTTATATTAATCTTTCAATATTTAAAAATAAAAACATTCTTGAGAACAATTTATAGAATACTATAACATGGAAGAAAACTATTTCTGATGAAAGAATAAAACAAAGTCCGAATTCATTAAAAATCATTATTTCTATTGAGTAATTAAAGATAAAAAATTTAATGGAAAAAATGTATTAACTAAAATTAAACATATTATTATAAAATATTTATAGATTTATAATATATGTATCATATAATTTCCACAATGTATGTTCAATCCTAATCAATCTCGAATAAAAAGAGTTTAGACATAAATCTATTACCTCATGTCTAATCTCAATGGATTTTAATTTAATGATCCTCTAACAAAAATATAGATTTATTATAAAACCATTATATATTTATAATCATATATGTCATACCTTATATGTTTTACTTATATCATTATATTAATTGTCTTTAAAAATGCGTGGTTAAAACCATTGTTCCATGTGTTAACTGCTACATTTATTTTACATCATTAAATTTGGGTATCCCAGTCCTTATACATTGATCCTGGTTCATTAAAATCCATTATATTAATAATTATCTTAATATAATATATCTTAATTATATATATATTTTAATCAAAAAAATTATTGAAAGAAAAATGAATTTTACCATTCATGGAGATGATAGGATGTACAAACCCATGAATAATGCATTCACTTTTGAATGGATGTAATGAATGTAAGGTTTATTATAATTATAATTACCTAAACCTTGAAGCCTATATCTAGTATAGTATTTTATTACATTGGCATAATATTAAGGAATCGTTTCATGAAGGAACTGTCACATAAGAATTTCCAGAAATCAAAATTACATACTTGATACACATCTTACATTGTTAAATAGATATTAAAAAATGATTCCTAATAATATGAAATGAACATCCTCTATGAATGGCTATTCAATTAATTCCCATTGACAACTTGGGTAATGGAATCATACTAATGGTGATATTAAACATTCATTAAGGGTATTTAAAGCACAACCAATAATTTAAAAATAATAACAAATAAATATGGAAAGGTAAAAAATGATAAAACATGACTTTAAAATAAATATAGAAGGAATAATCAATATAGAATGGTAGATATTAAAAAAATTAAATTTAATCAATAAGAGAATGAATCCTAACCTTGTATATTATAAATAATTGAATAATCACATGGATGAAAAATAACAGATTAAAAAAATTAAGGAAATCTTAACATTTGATATATAAAACATATGTTATAGGCTTCATGATAATTATAAATTATTATCAAGGATTCATTATAAGAATCTAATCCCCTAAAGCATTCATGACAAAAAACTTTCATTTTCATGGTTTCATGCAAAAAATATGTTAAATGTTTATGGATTTGGCCAAAACCCTCTCTTTTTTTCCTGTGAAATCTACCGATGCATCAAGGGAGTATAGCACGCCCCACTTGACATATATAAAATCCAATGAATTCCTTATATGTCTATTAATGAATTAAATTAATAAAAAATATTCCATGTCATCAGATGTCCATTTTGGATAAATAATATAGTTTTATAAAAAATTATTTATTAGTGGATAAGAAACAATAATGCTTTTTGATGTTTATAAATAGAAATATGATTCAAATGTAATTAAAAAATTCTTGTGGAAAATAATCATTAATCATTTAAAAGTGACCCATACCACTTTGAGACATTTGAATAATAATACATATGAATTATAAATAATAAATGAAACATATAATATCATTATGATACATATATTCATGATATAAAATTCTAAAAGGTATCACATTAACCAAATAATAGTGAATCGGATCATAACATCAAATAAGTATCACTAAAACATAAATTGAGAATAAATCCCTAAAATTGAGTCTGAATTTTCACGTGTATATTTATATTCCTTAATAATAATCTTTTGATAACTATTTACTTGAATCAATAACTTGTTCATGTTTATAATTACTTTTATTTCACTTATTATAATGTTTTAAAAAATAACAAAACAAATTAAGTTTATGTGGGGTGTTTTTACCATATTCAGGTCATGTGTTAAAATATCTTTGGTGGGTCATCATTGGAAAAGGGGATCATTATATTGTCATATCAAAAATAATTATCCTTAAATAATTATCATTTTTATAAATCAATTCAAAATTATAAATCCATTCATTAAAGAGGATTATGAAAACTGAACCAGTGTTACAATAAGTGAGATGATAGGTTGTACGTACAAATGAGTAACGTTCCCATTTATCAAGGATCATTATAGAAACAAGGTAAATAACATTATATTTTTTAATAATGATAATTATATCATAAATAAAATCATACTTAATCCCGTATTCATATATTTAATTATTTTTATGTCAAAAGATTCACATCGCTTTGTGGAGGAGGTAGTTCACATTTCCACGACTGATGTTATCACTTTTTTGTGTGTTAAATGGGTAATAATGAAAAAAAAATTATGATTTCAAAAAGTTAATTAAGTCATTAATATCATATAGCTCTCAATTATGTTATATATGTTTATTTAATACTATACTTTATACATTCCATGTACAGTGTGAACTAATCACATCACTTTGAGGAGGCGATTGTCCAAAAATCCAAAAAAATCTTATCATATTTACTAAAAATGAAAATAATCAAGGTCTGTGTTTTAAAATAATGAATGAAGAATAAATAAATTTATAATATATATATATATATATTCATGAACTATGATCGGTAGTCATCTGAACCGGCACCCAATGTATAAGGTGGAAAGGCCCGAGGGGCGTCCCTGATCCCACGGGGCTGGCAACGACTGCCCGAGTATTGAAAAACATTCATGGGAACTATTTCGACCAAAATTTTATCTAGAAACTACAAAAAAAATTTAACAATTACAAAATTGAAAATTTACAACCAAACATGTCATAGCCCAATATCCAGTTTTAGGTTTTACAATAATTCATCTAAACAGAACCCATGAAATTACAATGAAAGGGAGAACACCAAAATAAACTCTGATCTTCCACATTACAAGAGGGGATTCACTCTAAACCCACCACCAAAACCTACACAATAGTTACCCTTGAAACCTGATCCCCCAACCCAAATCCCCTCGACGATACCAGCTAACAAACAAGGACTATATACACCCAAGGGTGTATGTAGGGTGTGATCTGATGCCTTGTAGAATGACACTAAAATGTAGGATTCTATACTATAACATTAAAAGACAAATTAACATTATCATTAATGAATAAGGATTCAAATATTTTTTATGAAAAAATTCTACGAATAACAATTTTCACGGAAAACCATTTCTAATAGAACAATTTGAAAACGACACATTTAATAGAACATTCAAAAAGAGGAAATTTAATGAAATAAACTTTCAGATAAATAATATACATTCATAGTCCACAGTATGGTGACATATGGAAACACATCATATTATACTCTTGGCATACCTGAGCACTATGATCATACCATGATCGAGTGGGACACTAGAACCTAGTACCTAATTTTAGGGTGGTATAGAAACCAAAATCACATCATTCTAGTGCACGAGAAACTAGGATGGGACCCATGATAGGCCCAGTGGTCTCCAATCATTATACATGTATAGTTAGAGATGCAAGAATCAATCCAACTATGTCAAACTTGAACATTTCCAATTCTGAATCACAATCATACTAAAACTAATTAGTCTATCTAGATACATGCGATTATCTTTTTCTTAACCCCACTTTACATGTTACAAAATAATCCTTTTTCACATATACATTCCTAAAATTATAAAAATACCTAGAAACCTCCATTTTCAATAAATATTCGCTTTCCATCTTACACATGCCAAAACTAATGAAAAAACATTTACAATTACTTACACAACACATTAGTAACCATTTGACGAAGCATAAGAAAAACACACATTTGATCAACCAATTTCACAGGCCAATCACCTTTAAAAATATAAACATTAACCAAGACCAATTTTAAATCATTTATTTCATTAGAAAATGAGTTTAAATTTATATTCAAGGGTGCACAATAAAAATCAATATTCCAAGGTGTTATTTTTTCCATTAAAATCCCATTTCCCAACATATTTTCACCCTAAGTGCCTTTAAAAACATTATTTTATCCCTTTAAACAACCCATGAAACCATTCCAAAAACACAGTAATAAAACAAATGCAAAAAATATATAATTATCTAAAAATGATTGAACATGGATCTTCATAAATCATTTGTACAAACATCTGTAAATTGGTGTGAAACCCCGACCACACCCCCAAAATATCCTAGAAAGGTGCATACGACCAAGAACATCAAGATCAAATCTAAAAAATGATAAAAACCCATAAATACACCACCATGTCGACTATAGATGAGAAAACCCAATGAAATAAGGATAAATACCTAGAATAGAGATGGAATCAAGTAGAAAAGGCACTTATTTAAAGAATCATATAGTTTCTAAAAAATAATTATCTATGAATATCGAGCACAAAGAGAAGGGTAAGAAATGAAAGGTGTTCCATGGGAAAAGGGACCTATGTGGGGTATGAAAAGAGTGGTTTGGGTTAAAAATTTGGGGTATGGAGAAAGGAGAAAAGAAAAATTAGAGACCAAGACAGGCCACATGGTTTATACACATAGTTTGTCAAACTGTGAGGTGAGAGTCCACCACTATTTTCCTAAGTAGTCTTCTACCACACAGTTAGTATTTATAACCTCACCTACCATGTGGAAGCCATGTGGTAACTTCTGTTCGAAATCAAACCAACCATGAAATTACCGAGGTAGGTGCACACAATTTATACTAATCATTTACTGATTGTGGACCCCAAGATATTTGACCCAACTTTCACATTTTTCTCTAAAAATCAATGATAAACCTTGAGGAAGTACTACACCAAGAATAAGTGGAATTAATATATTAAAAATACAAACCCATCACTATAAATTCATGAGAGAGAAAATGACCGCCAAGCTAGAACTCGAATGATGAATGAACACAAAATATCATGTGTGATAGTTGTTTCCACCATAACACTTCCCACTATTAGAAATCCTAAACTACGCTAGATAAATATACAAAACCATATTGTTTCACATAGATTGAGGACACTCTACATTAACATCACAAGTGAAGGAAACAAGAAAACAAAAAATAGAAATATAGGACTATATGTTTCAACTTATGAGGTCCAAATATTTGTCTCACCATAATGGTTTGTTACCCAAAAAGATGAAACACCACCAATTGGTTGATCAAAATAAAACTAATTCTTACAATGCACAATCAAATCTCTCCAATCAAGAACACCCTAGACACTACCAAATGAGAAAACTCATTCCACCAACATTATCAATAATAGATCCATTACCTTCATTAAATATAATCATTGAGAGAGATTCAATCCAAAAATTTACTCAAATATTTGACATAAAATTAGATAACTATAAACAAAATTACCCATTTCCAATAAAACACTAGATACTCAACTATATTACCAACAAAGGTAGTCCTGAATAGACTCCCCACTATAAGAAATTGGCTAATAATTATTTTCTCTCGAGGAAACTCAGTGGGACCCCTGGTGGGTCTTCCAACCATAATAACTAAAAAAACTAAACAATTAGCACCGACCAACATGAAACACAAGACATATGATAAATTGGGAACATTCTACAACAACCAATATATAATTACGTTGGAAACACAACAAAAACCAAACCCCCCACCATGAGGGTTCTGATGAAATAATCTCTAAACTGAATGGAAAAACTACATAATTATTCAATTCCCACGGTATTTGACCATTTAAATCTGGGAAAAACCAAGACAAAAACAGGAATACATGTATAACCATGAATGGAAAATCACCCGGATGTTCGCACCCACAAATTTATAACCAATGGTGTTCAAGAAAGCAAGACATCCGCACATTTTTATAACCAAGGGGAAACTATTACACCCATGTGGGTCACAATATAGAAACGATGTTCCCATATCTATTTAAACTAGGTAGAACCATTCTAAATGAAACAAATACATAAGAGGATCATAATGTTTCCATCTAAAATATTGAAGATGGACACCAAGACAAGGTCATATACATCCTTATGGGTTCCATACAACACACCAGCTTCACACAGAGGCATATGGATGGAGACCTAATGTTTGAAGAATATTTTACCTCATAGTCATGAATTAAATACCTTTAGTCAAAAATCCACTATTTGATTCCACAATGAGCCAAATGGAATCCCAGATAGCCCCAACATAATATAACACACCTCGGGACCCACATTACCTCAACCTGGCACTTCACCCTGACAAGGAATTAGAAGATGCACAAGAATTACCCCTTCACATTGAACAAGAATCAACGAGAGAGGTTCCACAACTTCCACATTTTCTTTTCAAAGAATACAATAAATATTATGACACCACGAAACATGACCATTAAAACATCAGGGTAATTTTAGGTAATGGATCTTTAAACTGAGTCATATGAACAACAAAATTACTATAAGAATCCATAATAGCCTTTTAAAATGTAATTCTCCACACTAGTGGCCATGAATTATACTTTTCCAAGAAGAAGCCAAAAAATATCCAAAGGAACTTTAAAATATCCTCCAACATTAATCGCCATGGGCTAAATTCTATAATCTTACCTGTAATTTCTCTCACTTATTCTAGATAGGACCTTCATACATAGAGGTGATACACATCACCTTTTTAGGACTCAAACATCAAAAAGAAACTCGAGTTTCCATAAAATCCTCTTGCATCAACTCTTCCACTACCATAAGATTTTATTATCCCAAAGAAAGGAGTGGTTGATTAAATTACAAAAAATCAAGGAGAACGTCCTTAAGTTGATCAACATGAGGGGCTGACCATAATGAGTCACCCATAACCACACTTCAAATTTTCACCGATTCATAATAGGGGTGTAAACCAGTCTATAAGTAAAATTGAGGAATTTTTAAAACTCATCCATCATCCCAAACATACTATGATCTAACACTAAACACAAAGGGGGAACGAACAAAAGGGCTACCCAAACCAGAAACAAGAATACACATGAAATGTTTTTCTCAAAATGAGTCCATTGACCAAAAATAAAAAATCAGAACACCATTAATGGAAAAGGGTATTTAAACTCAAACAAGTTGCAAGAGATGATCCCCAACCAATTGAGACACACCACACAACAACAAAGTGTCAAAATATCAAAAATTATATTAAAATAATATTTCAAAATAATACAAGATTGTTGGGTGTCACATTTACCAATGCTATCTCACGGGCCTCACACATGTATGTTCTCATGATACATTGGAAAACCATTAACTTTCTAAGCATAAACATTGCATATGATCACTTAAGAAAATATGAAAGTTTAAAAAATTAATTTTCCACCTTCTGAAATAAAGAATTAACCCACATTTTCATTTCAAATCCCACATATCCTCTTTTCAAAAAAATAAATGTCCATAAAACCAAAAACCCAATTTGAATATTAAAAAATTTCCATAAAAACATAATCCATTTTAACAAGACATATTTTTCAAACACTATATATTAATTCAAAAACATTTATCCCCATTTGAAAACATTTTCAACTGTATATCAAACCCCACTTAATCAATAACAATTTAATTAAAACTCATTTCTTCTCATTTAAAACATGTTTCCAAAGCACATTAAAAAAATTCCATTTTCCGAATATCCAATTATGGATAAACTAGATGTCCATATTATAAAAATACAATATCATTGATATTAATCTCATCTTACAGAAATATCATATCATTAATATCCTCTTGTATAAAGTTACCTTCAAAATGATTTTAGAAACATTTTTTCCACTTTTCCAAAACAAAACCATTTCCACATTTAAATACATTTTTCACAATCTTAAAACAACCGATTTTAATAACGAATTCCAATCCCTAATAGACATAAGATGTTTCTCAAAAGGAGAAAATATTGCTAATGGGTGACACATACATATGGTTGGTGGCCATATTCCTATATCACCATGATCATATTGAGTGTTTCGGGGCCTTGTCCCCCGGACCACATGGCTTTCCAAACCCTATGAGCTCACTTAGTCCATTGACCCAACTCTCATTTCATTTCCTAGACACAAATTAATCCATAAAACCCAGAGAACCCAAATAAAACTAGATTTACCCGAGAAACATATGTCCCATAATGAGGCATATTGGCCAAGAACCATACTCATAACAATGACCTAATGTCCTGATAATCATTACTCTAGTCTACATAGGATATTTCCCAAATAACAGGACCCAAAAGGAGGTGACCTCCTCCGATACCATTTTTCATGAACAAAATCAGGCCATCATCCCAATTAGCACCTCACATGGTCCATGGAATGGCCTAAGGGGCATTCTTGATCCCCACTAGCTAGAAACGTGGTTCTGTCTGACAAAAAATACGTGGAAAATTATTTCACACAAATTTTTAACAATAACCAACTAAAATAATAATCAATGTTAAAACTAAAAATGTACAATGAAATAGGTCATATCCCGGTCTCCATTTTAAGGTTTACAAAAATTAACCAAAAAAAATAATGATACTACAATGGAAGGGAGAACACAAAAAGGATCTAAGAAACTCTACATGACAATAATGAATTCACTGTCAAACCACCACCTTCAAAACCTATAGAAGTTGATCTATGGCATCCATAACCACCAATATAATGAACCATTCCTTTACCTGCTAACCGAAAAGGCCTTCATACACCCAATGGCATATGTAGGTTGTGAGAATGATCCATGTAGGTTGCCACAAAAATTAAGGATTCTTATCTATAACATTGAATGAAAAATTAACATGCTCATTCATTAATATGTAATTGAATAATTCTTTAGAAATCATTATATGAAGAACCATTTTCAATGAAAAACATTTCTAAGGTAACAATATAAAAAAACCATTAAAGGAAAATTCCAAAAGATAACCTTTATTAAAAAAATCATCATTATAAAAAAAATCATTCAAGGTCAACCGTATGCAGACAGATGACACCACATCACATAACTCTCATGGAATATTTGGGAACAATGGGTAAATATCTAAGGGTAATATAGTTTGAGTGGGAAACTATAACCTCATACCTCAGTGTAGTGTACTATAGAAACCACAATGACAACTATAACATGCACGAACCACTAGGAAGGGTCACCCCATAGGCTTAGTGGTCTCCAATAATCATACATGATTAGTTAGTGTTGTATGCTTTAATCTAACTAAATGAAATCATGACCATTCAATCTCTAAATCACTGAAGTACTAGAAATAGTCATCTAACCTAGAATACTGGGATTCCTAGGTGCTCAATTCCACTTCTCCTATTACAAAACCATTATTTTCACATATATATGCCATATATTATAAATATACAGAGATATTCCCCATTTTCAATAAAACAGCCACATTCCATCTCGAACACACCTAAACCAATTGCAATTACATTTATCATTACATAGACAACTAATTGGTATCAATTTGAAAAATCACACTAAAAAAACACCTTGATCCTCCAATTTTATGGTCCAACCCCATTTCTAAATCCACAAATAAAATTGGACAATTTTTAAATAATTGATTTCATTATTTAACTAAGATACGATTTATATTTAATCATGCACAATAAAAACCAATATTCCATGGAATTGAATTTTCCTTTAAGAACCTACTTTAAAACTCAACTTCACCATATGTTCCTTTGAAATCATGATTTACACCCATTAAACAGCCCATGATATATTTCCACAAAACACCAAAATAAAACACACACACAGAAATGTCCATTTTCATATACAAAATCCAATCCCATAACATGGGAATATCTTACTCATATAAAAAAATTCACTCTGCACCAATATAGCATAAAACATATAAAAATAACTAAATAAGAAAATCAAAGAGTCTCCAAATGCTATAGCATAGAACTAAAAACCTCATTTTTAGACACTTCTGAAAATTGGATTGAAATCATAACCATGCCACCACAATATCCTAGAATGGAAGGATCTGACCATGAAAATCATTATCAAACCATAAAAAATGAGAAGATAACCTTAAATCGTCACCCCATCCACGAGGGAAGAGAAAACCCAAATAAAGAGGGAAAAACCCCTATAATATTTAAGGAATGAAGGAGAGATAGAACTTACATGAAAAATATAATAGGTCATACAGTTAATATTCCATTAAAATGGAGCTATATGGGTGGGAAAGGAGTGGGAGGTTTTCCTATGGTGGGGGACCCTGAGTAGGGGATGAAATGTGGGATTTGGGTTTAAAATAAGGTGGAGGGAGAAAGTAAAAAACAATTTTAATAACCATAATAGGTTAAATGTTTAGTACACATGGTTCTCCACACCATGGGGAAAGTATGTTTCCCTCTCTCCCTAAGTATTCATCTACCACACACTTAGTCCCCTTGGCCCGAACTACCATGTGAATGTTGTGCGGTCACTTATGTTTGAACTCCAACTTACCACACATCAACATGTTCTGGTGTGCATGGTTTTGACTAACCATGTGCCAACCGTGCACTCATTTTTTAAACCCTAATTTCCCATTTTTATCCTTAAACACAAGGAGAATAGTATGGGAAAACTAGGCCACAAAATAATGGAATGAGTACTTTAAACATTCAAACCCATCACTCATGGATCCTGAGAGAAAAACTGTGACCTAAATGAAAACTAAAACCATGAATGATCAAAAAACCTGAGTGTGACTTATATAATATATAGACAATACATCCATCTTGATTCACACCCATGTATGCTGGTCAATAAATAATGAACAACTTTTTTTTGTGAGCTGGTAGTTCACCATACATAAGAATGACATGTTTGTTACCCACTAGATAGTATTGGGTTAAAGTGTAGGTCAGACTCTTATAATAACAAAAAATTAGTATATTTAAGATATTGCTTTTGATATAAAATCATTTAATATTGATAATTTAACAATTGGAATGATAAATGAATAAAAATATCTAGATGAAGGATGTTACCTCTTATTGATGTTATTTATTTTGGATGGCACCAAAGTGATTACTTTGATGGATTTAATCAAAATGTGAGGTATAAAAGTTGAGGGGAGGGATATTTAAAATTTAATTGGGTAGTTCTTGGTTAATCCAATGTGGAACTAGAGTTGTGTGGAATGGAAATTTTTCTAGGCTTTTTATAGTTGTAGAGGACGGGAATTCTTGTAAATACGAAAAGTTAAGCACTAATTAGAGGTTTCCCTAACGCCATGTGCTTCCAAAATCGAATAGTAATTTATAAAAGGGTAATAATGGCTGATAAAAAACTCCAACACTTAAAAATATGCCCATTTTTATAATTTTTCCCATAACTTCAATGATTCCCCATTTTTTCATTTTGGTAATTATTATATTATTTATTTTTATAACCAATGTAAATTAACCTTAAAAAATTTTATATTTATTAGAAAATATATACCAAATTTATTATATACATTAAATATAATTTAAATAATTAAAATATACAATGTGTTTGAAACTAATTTTAAAACTAGCGTATTTAATTTTAAAACCCCTTAATTTAAACTGGACCATTATAAAAATGATTTTTCAATTTATGGGTAAATATGATAATTTAAATATTTCAATTGGACAATTAATAGATCATATTTAATATTTATTAACACATAGAAATCAATTTTCATAATATATTTTATTCTTAATATCTAATCATTTAATAAAATAACATTTTTTATAAAACAACATTAATGTCTATTTGGATTCCATTTATTTAATTTTAATTTCAAAATATCCAAAATATATTGGAAAAAAAATATATAAATATCACATATGTGTATCATGATATATTCAAATAAAAAAATTAAACATAATTATTCAATAAATTTATTTCAATTTTAACATATATAGTATCATTTATTTTTGTTAATTTTTGACTAAATAATCACTATGTTGACGTTTTATAAGAATATCAACTAACTAGTTCATCTCTAAAAAATTATGTTAAATGATAATGATAGTATAAAATGTTTTTTATAACCGATATTTATAACTGAATATATGATTTTTTCCATATCTAAATGTTTTATAAATGTTAAACGTAAGGAATTTTTCTTTTTCATCTTTTTACTTAATATATCTTATTAATAAGTTTCATGAAATGTGTCCTAGTAACTCATAAAGTTATAACCAAGAGGGTATACGATCGAATTATCATCCCAAAATGTAATTATTACAAGTAAATAGTTCATTTTGTCCCTTAATATTAAGTATTAGTCCATGTTAAGATTAATTTTACATTAATCGTTGTAATTTATTTTAATTACTTTTACTAATATTTTATGTCATTTTCTTTATCTTATCAACCTATAAATATTTTACTGGTTAAAATATTTTATAGATATTTTTCCGATTTTAATTTGAAAAATTGTATAAATTAAATTTAATTTGAATCCCACCAACGTTGTGAGAGATTAGGATTTTAATTTAATTTTTTTTTCAAAAGATCAATAAGTCATTATTTCCAATTTCAATATAAAAATAGTACCAATGACCTAAATTGTATTAATATATGTATAATTTACCTATTCTGATTTTATGGTAGAATTTGGAATATAATTTTTCATTAATAATTATTTAAACAAAAATGATGTTTTAAACTAAATAGTTGAATTTTTCAAAAGTCATCAAAAACTGAAATTCTTCAAAAAAATACATAAAATCGACCCTACACTAATTTGGACATTAAAAATTCAAAAATAATGTTCATTATGAAAAATGAAATTTATAAAGTGTCAAAATTTAATTTTAAAAAAGGTGGTCCATTGAAAGTGGGTAAAAAAGGTATTGCCTGTAATTTTATCTAGCTCAATTTTGTTTACTGATTTTACATAAAATATAGTATCATATAATGAAATCATGAAAAAATAATGTTTATTCTAAAATTAAAATATTTTAATATTTTTGGGGGTTTCATTCTTCCCAACATTAATAAAAATATTTCACACAATTTAAACAATATCCAAGTAATCAAGGGATTGAAATTTAAAAAAACTATTGTTGAAAAACAAACATCCTAAATAGGCATAATAAAAAAAATACTTCATTATAGGAAAAATGAAATTTGAATTCCACCAGAAAAACTAGGATTTTATATATGACAACATTAGTAAAAACTAGGACATGTAAGTGAAATGTAACCAACATGTTTTAATGGAGAGTGATATAGAACATGTTCTTCTGTAAGATGTAGACCAAAAAACCATAAAATAGTGTTGTGAATAATGGCCATTGATATCATTCAAAATAATTATAACAGTAAAAAAAAATTATTTTAAGACAATTATTTTAGAGTGGAGATATTATTTACTCTATAAGGATTTAAGAAATTATACATTTCTTTAATAACAATCTTATCCTCTGATTGTACATTTAACTACTTATACATTATCACTTATAATATATTTCATCATATAGTGAAGTAATAAATTATCCATTAAAACCACAGACAATGTTAAACATAAAAAATTTCATAAATGGATAAAATTTCCTAACTATCATAATCCAACACATTATAATAATTTCAATAATTATTAGTATTATCCAATTTACATTATCCATATCAATAATCTCTTTATCCCAACATTGTCGTCTTAAAATCATGAAAATATCAAGGTTTATCATTCCCTTAAATATGCATTGTCCAAAATGTTTTAATTTCTACTTAATCAATTTTGTTGGTACCATTCTATATATGACCAGAAATCATTAATGTAATGATTCTGCAGTAAAATTTGAATATTACATATAATCATATAATGACAAAATCATCAAAAATATAATGTTATAAGATATTTCTTATAACAAAATAATTAAGTAAAATAATCATTCCACTTAATTTTTGTTGATAACATTTTCTTGAGATTGATCCCTTATCTTCTTATAGGTTATAACATTTTATTTCCTAAGGTACTCATTTTTATAGTTTCTTATATCCTTACTGTTGAATCATTGATCATTTGAAAATTATTTCTTACCCATGAAATCTGAAGAATGATGGCCTTTTCTCTACAAATTTTGTATACTCTTTTTCCATTTATGAATATACCATTTTTTCCTTCCATATGATTTTCATAGTGGAAAATCATTCATTTATTTTTTTTTATTATCAATATTTTTCAATATTGTCTTCTTCTTATTCACTTCCTTCACTTATACTCCATTAGACAATGATAATTATTTCCCTCTCTTGATATCATAAAAAAAATTTCAGAGTATGAGGAAAAAATTTTAGACGCATGCTCCTTTCGGATACTTGTCATAAGACCTTCATTGAAATAGAAAATCTTACCTTACATGTTGTGTATGAAAACGGTGGCTTACATTTCTGACCATGTAATGTTATCTTCATTCTCAATAAATATTTCTTACAAAAATTTATTTAATGGTTGGAACATTATAACAATATAAAATTTTCCCTCAATGTAAGTATTTATCAAATAATTTATCCTTAAAATCATTCAATTCCATGTCTTATATATCCACTTCTTCCATAGTATTTTGGTTCAATGACCACCTACGATCGAAATCGTCCCAAACATAATACATTAAAAGTGTTAAAATTTTTATTTTAGCGCATCACGGCACTTTAAATATATTTTCCAAGGACATGATCCACTGATCTTCTCTAATTAGATTACATGTCCCACTATAGGATGTGGCCCTTGATCACATAAAGCTATCCAATATAAGTGAGTATAAATTAGAAATATTTGTCCCCATGGGAATTATTACTTGTCATAACCTGATTAAACATACCCAATGTTTCCATAACATTCTCAGTTCCAATACAACCTACATTTAATTTTGCCACAAGGAGTCCTCTAAAATGACCATGTGTTTTAAGAAAAATAATCCATCCAGGTTCTATTTATAGATAATAGAATATACTATAGTTTCTCAAAAAAATTAGGAACTATGTAAAATTCATAATTTGAAATATCACATAACTAGTGAAAAAAATTTATTCATTTCTAATGTAATTATCATAAATGTGATTTCTGTGGGTATATCCTAAAGTCCTTCATAGTTACATGTCATTAAATTGTAAATTATCATAATTATATCCTCTGTGATTGTCAAACCAGGTTCCCAATATAGCCCATTTTCATAAATTGGGTTACATTGAGTATGGCTCAACACACCTAGGTAAATGTGTGTTAGAACCACATCAATTTGTAGTATCCATGACGAGATTTATTTCTAATAATACAAACATAATATCTACCTTATTAAAATTTCTGAGTATTCTTCTATACTAATCCTTAATATATTTTTTAGGGTATTGTTATATAATATATGATTTATAAGTAAAGTTTCCATTGTTTCTCATAAAGATAATTTGATACGAAATATAATTCTCTATCCAAAGAATCAAAGATCATTCTCACTATTTTATTACATTAGCATGATTAATAGGAATCAAATCCCAACGGACTGATATGTCTAACAGTTTTTGGAAAACCATATTCGAAACATGATACCAATTTTTCTGGGGAAAATTGAGAATAAAACATTTTACATAATTAAAATAAATTATCATAATCCATGAAATCTTATTTAATGAATTTCTCTTTATAATCTGGGGATTGGAAACATAATAAGGGTGATCTCAAATTAATAGTATGGTTATTTAATGTGAAAACTATAATGATTCAATGGGAATAAATAAACATGTCTATCATGATCTAAGAATGATATATATGAATATTACATATTTTTATATGAATATTCATTACATTTTAGAAATTCAATCAATTGGACCGTAAAATTTTATTGACATTGAAATCATATAATACATTATTCTAACTTCTGAAAGATATTCAGCATATCCCCCAATGATCTTCACCTTTAGTACTCCTACTTATATGATTAATTTATAACATGAAGAATGGAATCATAGAAAAGTGTGATCATATATTCATGGTAAGGGTATGAAAAAGATATGTGAACATATGAATGTAATGAAAAACCTGAAAATAACTTTTAAATATTGAAATATTGAGTCATTTTATTAATATTAGCAGTTCATATGGCATAACTCATAAAGTAACGTTAACCATTATAAAATATAATTTGAAATAATCATGAACTTGTTGCACACAGATATGCATAGAAAATAATTTCAATATTATCCAACGATTATATCCCAGACACATATAATAGAAAAAATCAATGACTAAACTGAGTTCAATCCTAATTCCAGCCTTGTATTACTTGACCAGATATACTTGTCGTTTGGGCTCTGTACTACTGAACCTGATTTAATTGATTATATACTCATGTATATATAAGGAGATATAAATCATTACCCAATAAATTTCTGATAGATATAGGTCCCACCTATCTCATAATGAAATCCATCTTACATGTACGACAAAAACATAATACTTTTATCAAAGCATAATCCATGGACCAAAAAAATGGGTTTCACAAACATCATTCCATTATAACACATATAAAATAAATGGATTTCATAAAAATAATTCCATAAAAAACACAATAAAATTAATGCAATAATATGAATAGAGACATAACCTTATCCCATCTTAGATGGAAAATAATTTTTGTAAAATACTTGAAATTAATACTTGGGGAAAATATCCTATCATCTTCAAAATCATTTTACTTTATTAAAAAGGCATTAAATTTTAAAAGAATATAATTTAATTGAACATAGAATTGATATATGTTAATCTAATATATATGGAAATACTGTGTTATGAAATCAAAAGAATCTATTAATGCTACGTAAAAATTAAAATATTTTTCTCATACTTTTACGAGAAATGTAAGAAAATTACCTAAAATAGAATAATGAAATGGGATTCCATTAATACAATTTAATTAAAATTTCCCAAAATGTAAAATTAACATTAAAAAATTTCCGAATAATGGATATAATATTACATAATTATGAGACATGGATGTTGATGATAAATATACCCTTGAAAACACTTATGTATAAACCATCTCGGATAAAAATGAGATTGACAATTTATTTCTTACCTTATTTGTGATATCCTTCGTATGTATCCTAATATCCAATATATTTATTTAGATAATTTTAATGACATATTAATGAATCGTAATCATTTTTACTATGCCTTATATGATTATATAATCATATGTTTGTTAGTATCATTTCATTGTCACTTGTTATTCGTATATTAACTGATTTATGTTCTTATGAATGTTATTCGTAGGTCGTACGTAAGCTTGAGTGATGATATCATTCACATAATGGATAAATGGTATGGAATTGTATGGTATATTAATAAATAATAATAATAATAATAATGTCATATTAATTATTTAAATCCTTTATATTCATCATTATACAAATCTAAATTATATATTATTCAATAGAAAATTAATCCACGATTCGGAGACGGTATGTCGTACATAGTCACAAATTGTGATATTGTTTTTTGAAGGATGAATTAATGTTGCTATAAGGTGTTTCCAAAATTATAATAACATCTCAGAATGTATAAGATACTATAAATATTAATTTATTAGGGAAGCAACATAATAATAATAAGTAGAAGAAGAAAATAATTTTTATAGAAGTGATAAACCAATAACCACTTTTTCCAGTTTCTCCTTTTATTTTTTGGAAAAGGTATCCTTAGGATGGATTTATTACCAATTTAAGGCCTTAATAAGTAATAGAGTGATTTAGTGAGATTATTTTAGCTGAATTTTTATAATCCAAGGTGCATGATTGGTGTCAATATGTTGGTGGAGTTGGTGGCCTTTTATAAGAGGGGGGAAGTGAACATTAGGAAAGTCTTGAAATATTATTTTATTATATAGTAATTTCCTAATTAAACTAGCCCAAATGTGATATATTTATAGAATAGGATTATTATAGTGATAAATAATCTCATCCAATAGGTTTTAGACAACTTTTGGTAACAAATTTAACCATGTTTATATCTTTAACCCTTAGTTAAATAAATTTATTGTTTCTATGTGTTCTTGTATTTTTATAATATATGGTTTATATAATTGTCATAAAATTCCAATAGAACCTCATGTGGATCATTAAAGACATTGTAAAATTATATTAGTATGTTAGATGAATATAGTATTTTTTGACTATTATTCCATTTAATAAAATATTATTATTTTTAAATGCATTTATGTCAATTTTGGCACCATTTAGTAATTGATTTTTGTAAAAGTAATAAAATATTGATTCATTAGAAACAAAAACATTTACTAAAATATTGAATGTCATAATAATCCATAAAATTAATGTACAGAATGAATATTTTCAAATTTCATTTATTTTAATATTTATATTATCATTTATTTGAATCCATCATTAATAAGGTAATCACTGCACCAACATTGTGTCATAAATTTTTTTTACTTAATTCCTACAAATTATACATAAAATACCATGATGTAGGAAATTTATTTATTTATAATTACTAATTTTATTCAATGATATCAGTTATATAACCCCATATAAAAAAATTATTAAGAAGATACATGTTTATGTTATATTTCTTTTTACATTAAATTAATTATTGGAACATGTCATTATCACACCCAAGTGGCCCCCAAATTTTAAACGTTCTGAATATGTATTTTTTTGGTCTAACATGACACATAAAATTCGATTAGGACAAATTTTTGTGTTTTATTATATTATGATATTATTATTTTTACCCTTATTAACCTAATTTACACTAAAATAATCGTAAATAAAAATATTTACTGAAGTTACAATTCAAATTGTCCAAAAATGAAAGGGATAAATTTAAATAATATGGACCTTTTAATTCAAAAATATTTAATACATTTTTTGAAATTCAAGAAACGTAATTGTCAGAAATTAATTTAAAAATAATTCTTTTTTTTAAGACAAGAAAATGTGTTTGTAAGAAGTAAAAAATATAAAAAGATCAAAAAGGGTTAAGTCAAATTTAAATATGAAACTACTAAATAATAACAAAATATTATTAAATAAAAAAAAATTCAATTAAACTTTAAAACCAATTAGATAGGTAATCTATCTATATAATTAAATTAGATGAAAATGCAATTTTTAATTGAAAATTATTAATTTTCAATATTCATTAAAAATTAAATATTATTAGAAAAAACAATTAAAAAAAAGAATGTAAATTTTGATTCCCCTCTTACAGTGAATAAGTTTATATAGTCAAATATAAGTGATAAATGTGTTAGAAACTAGATTTAAAATAGTTGTTCTATCAAAAGGCTGCAAAAGAGTCATTTTTTGAAAAAATACTTCTATTATACAAAAAATTGAATTCTCTATTATATAATGCCTAGAAGATACATAAGATGAATTTTAATGATATATAAAATTAAAATTACGTTAATAATATTCATAAATTCAATTTTATATCCAATAAAATAATAATATTCTAATAATATATCATTGTTTTTTGAAACATGGTATTGCATACAACGCTAACTATCATGGACGGTTTCTCTTATGTTTATCACAAGACATGTCAGTGTTTCATGTAGTGAAATAATCCTTTGGTGTTTCATTTAAAATAATCAAAACATAGTTCATTAATACATTTAACAAGATCAATATTCAGTGTTACGTGTAATATACTCCTACATAGTGTTTCATGCAACACATGACAAGTCAGTTTTGAATGATAGGAATGTTTGATGTAGTGCATTACAAGATATAAATGATGATTTTAATGCATTTGAAAAAAATTCCCCATAAAAACATGGGGGGTTAGATTCTTCCCCGCCTAAAATTAATTTGACCATTGAAATTATTCAGTGTTATAAAAATATTACTATATAAATATTTCATTCATGGAAACCCACATCATAAATTGGTATACTAAAACACCATTTTAAAAAGGAAATTTTGAAACATAACAGTTTCCCAATTTAACACATCATTGGTTTCTAACATAGGAGAACATAATTAGGATGTTAATACATGGATATGGAAGAAAAGTCTAAACATGATGTTCTTATGGATAGTTATAGGGAACATGGTTTATAGGAAGTTAACAACTAGAAACACATCAATCATAGATTATTTAAGGGACTGTCTGATTCATCATATAAGAAGGTACTAAGTTAAAATTTATGGTATTCAAGATCATTGCCCTAAATTTGAATTACATTAGATGAAATTCTTACTGGATTTCAGCATAATATTGTAATTTTTCATGCCTTGAATAATTTTCTTTTCATTACTTATTCAATTTAATGAAGATGGATTTGTTATTCCTAAAGTGTTTGGAGATCATACGAACCTTTAATAGACTGGTAGTTCATTCCATATATTTCAACAAAAAATTTAACACAAATTATCAAATATGAATAAATCTAACTATAGTGGGAAAATACATTAATCTAACAAACCACCACCAGTGAATAATTTAAACTATCCAAAATTATATAAATTTAAAATAATTCCAAAAACATAAAATATACATCTTTAGAAAGAGGTTAACTAAATTTAATTAACATTTATCTCCCATATCTCGTAATTTTTTTCTTGGTTGTCAAATTTTAAAAACGATAAACCTTTAGTCATGCATTCTATTGAGTCATGGTAAAAACCTAAACTACCAGATATCCCTATTGAAAACATGGATGTTTTCTTATCATTAAGTCCCCAAAGATTTAATCTTCAATAAGGATTGAAGAACCCACATGTCAATAAATTGTAAAATAGTTACAAGGTAAATAATATTAGATAATTCACATATTCCTATGTAACATACCTTTATCCAAATATAATTATCTCAACATCATGTTCATATTAACGGTCATCCTTCCCAAATTTTTGTGTTTTCCAAAAACAAAACCTTATTACCTCAATAACTTTTAACGCATACATGCACCACTCAGGTTACGAGTTAACTAATATCAACCAATTCACTTATTCATATGTAACATACCTTTATCCAAATATAATTATCACAACATCATGTTAATATTAACATTCACCCTTCCCAAAATACTGTGTTTTCCTAAAACAAGACCTTATTACCTCAATCACTTTTAATGCTTACCTGCACCACTCAAAATATACATTAAAATACATGTGAAAAAACCACATTGGGCCACTAAATAGATATTTAATTATTTAATAATACCATAAATGTTATTCTACAACATTATTATTTAATCCCATTATAAAAAGACCCAATCATTCCACCACTTCAGTTTTATACTCAACATCATCAATAGTGATCACATGTAATTTGATTTTTTCTTTGTTCTTAAGAGGATTTTTTCATAGATCATCACTGATAACCCTTGGATTAGGGAATCAGTTAGAATAATTCCACATTTCCTTGAACTTTTACCATTGAAGTGTCAGTGGTGCATTTTGTATATCTTTTTCTCCATTCACATCATTAGCTAGCGTTTTTTCATTACAGAAGTACTTGACTTCCATTATGACTTACCATTCCCCTATTAAAACTATTTTTATTCCCTTTTAATAGTCTCCATGAAAAATAAATCTATACATTGGGCATAAGTAAACATCCAGCTTCTTTTTACCATAATTTTTAGATTTTTCATTGAACTCATTTTTTCATTTCTTGTCAAAACCATGAGATTGATATGTAACACCAACATACATTTTTACCTTGATAGCATAATGAAAAATAAATTCACAGAAACTAAAGTCCCTTACTTATTATCCCTTTCAATGACATGGTTTTGTGCCCTTAAATAATCAATTAAATAATTTTAGGATGGATGATAAAGCCAAAAGCATACCTTCCATGTCTTATACAAATTTCCTCGTCTGCACTATCAGATTCATCACCCCTTTTCATAATATCAGAGAAATACTTTTAATTTTATTTTAAAGAATATGAGGAAACCAATTAATGGAAAATAATTTCTTGAACTCATCCTATTCTATGGATTCAATTTCATCTTGTTTCTTCATATTCTTGATTAGATTCCACCATTTCTATGATTATCCTTCTAAATGATAAACAACCAAAATGACATTTTCACGTTTTGAACATCAATGGATGAAATATATATTTTCAATTATACTAATCCATTGTTCAGCAATAAGTGGATCAAAATACCCAGTGAACGAAGGTTGGTGCTGCTTTATAAAGGACTCAACAGAATGTTGTTATCTTCTCTGCTCATTTGGATGTCTAGAGTGCTACATAACATGGGTAATTATAGTGATATGATTTTGAATTAAATTTCCCAAAATAATTTTTTGTTCAGAAGTAAAATCATTTAATTTCCCATAGAATTGATAATTAACACAGTTATTTTGTGTTTTAAACATTTTCTAAAAACTAGAAATGAATAGTATGGGAGGAAAAAATCATACTAGGAAAATAACATAATCAACGGGGTGTATTTTCAATCTCTAATATCATAGTTTTAATATTAGGTTATTCATGATAATTACCAAAATTCAAGAACTTCAAACTGTAATTATACATATCCTTTGGAAATACCCTAGAAATATCGCTAGGGATATCACTAAAGTTTTCAAATCCTAGTTTCAAAAGAATTATTAAAACATTCCTCTAATACAATCTATACTGACCCAAGCATGACATATATGAATATTAAATCTTTTTAGATAAATCTTCATTAAAATTATCATATGCACACTATAGGATCATAGTAGTTTAGTTTTATTGGAATCATAGAATACATTCTTCTTACATCTAAAATATCTTCAACATCCCCCATAATGATCATCCCCATTAGTTTACCTACTTCAATGATTTTTTATAACCTGAGGAATGGAAACATAATAAATAGTCATATTAAATTATTAGTAAGGTTAATAAAATGATACATTCAAATATGAATGTAAAAAAACATGAACTTAACATTTAAATATCAAAATCGTGAGTCATGAAATAAACCAATGTAGTTCAAAAGGCATAAATCATGAAGAAACATTAACCAATATAACATATAATTGGAATAAAACATGAAATTATGGACAAAAATAAGAATAGAAAATAATATCCATATTATCCCAGTCATATATCTAAGGCCATCATAGTAGACACTATCCATTACTGTACGGAGTTAACTTCTAATTCCCACCCTATATTGTTGAACCAAATATACTTGTTGTTTCATCCCTGTATTACTGAACATGATGTAATTTTCATTCCAATAATGTCTCTCTCATGAGATATAAATAATTACCCATATTCATTGGAGGAATATGTAGGTCCATCCTATCTCATAGTGAAATCATTCTTACATATTCCACAAAAACATAGATCATTCATCTTACAATAACCCAAGGAAAAAAATAGATTTCATAAACATCATTATATCATAATCCCTAAAAAATAAAGGGATTTCATAAAAATAATTCCATAATAATCAAAATAAAATCAATATAAAAATAGTTATATAAAAATAACCCTATCATTTTATATGTAAAACAAATTTGATAAAATAATTGAAATTAATTATTAGGGAAAATATCCATTAATCTTCCAAAACATTTTCTTTTATAAAAAAATACAAAATTTTAAAAGAAAAGAATATAATTGAAAATAAACTTGAAATATTTAACTGAAATATTAATTTAAATAAGTATTAATGAAATTATAATTATCCATTCACGTTTTATATATTAAAAAACATTCTCCTCATAATTTTGCCGAAAAAGTAAAAAAGTACCTCAAATCGAATAATGAAAAATTATTTCATTCATACCATTTAATAAAAATTCACCAGAGGGAGAAATTAACATTAAATAATTATATATGAATAGAAATAATATTAAATACTTAGGATACATGTATGTGGACGATAAATATACCCTAGTTAATAATTAAGTATAAACAATCTCAAATAAAAATGAGATTGTAAAATTATCCCTCAAGTTAGGTTTGATATCCTTTGTATTTATCTATACGTTATGTATAATGAGATAACTAATTTTATTGAATTATTTCAGAATTATAGTAATTTTTATGATATCATATATGCATATGTTATCATACATTATTAGTAACATTTTATTTTCACTCGTTATTCGGATATTAAGTACGTTTTGTTATTATGAATGGTTTGTTTGATAAGATTGTGTTCCACTTATTAGGTTATAGTTATATCATCTTTATAATTATCTGACTAAAATATATATCATATTTATTACTTCCAATCATGTATATAATCGTGGTGTAATGAATATAGTGTTGAATGAATCTCATCGCATCGTGAAGACGGTAGGCCGTATGTATGGGGAAGCGATGATATTATTTTCTTAAGGGTTAAACAGTATTGGAGTGGATGGAATATTAATTATAAAAAATAATTATCATGTTATAATCTTTATTGAAATTCATTTTAGTCATAAATATACCCATTCAAATTAAGTATTGTTTAATAATGTATAACACCACGATATGGAGACGGTAAGTTATAAGTACAAATACATGGTGATATTATTATTCGTATGATGGATAAAAGGCGGTTTAAGATTTTCCCATAATTATAATAACATATAAGAATGTATAATATACTGGATTAATTTATTTATTATGTAAAAAACATAAGAAGAATATGTATAAGTAGAAATTAATTTTGAAAGAGATGATAAAATGATTAACTCTTTTTTGAGTACCCCATTTTGATTTAGTCGAAATATCTCTATAGGTTGTCTAGATACCAAATTTGTGGAATATATGAAGAATTTAGGGATTTTGGGAGCTTATTTTGAAGAATTTGGTGGATAAAAGGGGATGGAATGGTCTTAGTAAGTGGGTAGATGTGGTGGCCTTTTATAAGAAGGAGCTGAGGAACTTAAATAATGTCATGAAATATAATTTTCTTATAAATAGATTTTCAAATAATAATAGTGCCAATGTGATATATTTAGGCTATATGATTAGTATAGTTATATATCATCTCAAAAAACAGGTTTTATATATATTTAGGTCACAAATGTAACCTTATCTTTTAGAAATTATCCATAATAAAATAAATTAACTCGTACCATTTTTTGTTAGATAATTATACTATTCCATTAATATAGTTAACATAGAATTCCAAGAGAACCTCAATTGAATCATTAATGATATTTACGGAGTTATCTATGTTCCTTGGATGAATCATAGATTTTAATTACTAATATGTCTTGTAATAAAACAATATTTTTAATAAACTCATTTCTGTCAATTTTGATACTATTTTGTATTTGATTTTTTTTATAGTCATAATAAATTGATTTATTTGAAAAAACTAAATAAAATAAAATATAAAATATCATAATAATCAATAAATAATGTTTATAGAATTACAATGTTCAAATTACATTTATATTAAGTTTCATAATATCATTTATTTTAATCTTTATTTAATAAGGTAATCATTGAATCATCATTGTGTTATAAATAAATTTATTTATATAATATTTAAAATTTATAAATAAAATAACATGTTGTATAATATCATTATATATTTCTCATTACTATTTATAGTTAAAGATATTAGTTATATAAACTCATATTTTAAATTTTTTATTAAGAAGAAACATGTTTATTTTATATTTCTATTTAAATTAATTATTATAACTTTTCAATATCACACCCATGTATCTCATAAATGCCCAATGTTCCTCCTAAGTATTTTTTATCTCCCATGACTCATAAAATAATATTAAGAAACATTTTAGGATATTTTTATAAAATTATAATATTATGTTTCCCCTAATTTTCTTAATTTACCCTTTAACCTTGTGAAATAAAATAATTTCTGAAGTTACTATTCATAATGTCAAAAAATAAGAGTGGACTATTTACAAAATTTGGACCTTATAATTTTAAATATGGAATCAATTATTAAAAATTCCAAACACATTATTATCAAAAAATATTTTATAATTAATTCCTGTTATAAAAACTAGAAAACATGTTTTTAAGAAGTGAAGAGTATTAAAATATTAACAGGAGTATATGTCAAATATAAATGTGAAATTACATCCAATGACCAAAATTTTATTAACTAATAAAAAAACTAATCCAATTTCACTTTAAACCCAATTAAAAATATAATAAAAATAAATAAATAATTTAGATGAAAATACAGTTTTGTATTAAAATGGAGTATTTTCACTATTCATTTAAATGTGAGTTTTATCATAGAAATTCAAAAAACTCAACCAATATATATTGTTAATTCCTAATTCCAAATTATAAGTTCATTATTTCAAATATTATATATAAAATTTTTTAAAATTATATTTAAAATGGGAGTTCCATCAAAAGTTTGTAAACTATATTTGTTTTTGAAATAAATAGTTCTTTTATAGGAAAAATTGAATTTCATCATTTATCGTATCTAGAAAATACATAAGAATAATTTTAAGGTTTTATAAAATTCAATATATAGTTAATAATTTTCATAATAGATAGCTAATATCCCATTAAGTAGAAATATTTTAGTAATATATCATTGTTTTGTGAAAACTCAGTATTGCGTACAATACAAGCTATCGAGGATGGCATCTCATGGGTGTAACACAAGACAATTCAGTGATTCATGTAGTTCAATATTCCTTTGGTGTTGTGTATAACATAATACCGAATTATTTCTTTATATATTGAAAAAAATCAATAATCAATGTTGTGTGCATCATATCCCATCTCAGTGTTCCGTGTGACATACAAAAAGTAAGTTTAGGCTAGAGAGAATGTCTAACATAGTGCATTTCAAGATACAAATAAAAATAAAAATTTATTTTAAAAAATGGTCCACAAATACTCTGGGTGTTGCAATGGAAATGTGAATAAGTGATAACACTTTCCCTTCATACAACTAGGTAAGGAACAATCAATATGTTATGGTAGATAACAAAAATAAATTTCATTTAATCAATAATTTGAGAATGAAACTCTACAGGGAATTTTTAAACTAATTTAATAATGAAATAGAAAAAAATAACTGAATACATAATTATTTAATTAATAAGAATGGATATCAAAAATATATTATCAAGGCTCCATGCCACAAATACAATATTGCCAAGGATTAATGCTAAGAATCTAATACATTCAAGGCTTGACACCAAGAATAATTTATTATCATGGATTCATGCCAAAAATATAATAAATTGTTATCTCTGTGGCCAAAATCATACCTAGTTTGTCCCAATAATCCTACCAATGCATCATGTGGCTATATCGGGCTCCACCTACCACAAATGAAATTTGATGCATTCCTCATAAGTATAATAATTGATTCAATTAATAAGAAATGTCCCTTTGAATAAAATATATGAATTTAACATATAATTCATATTAATCAATAATTACCCATGGTAGGATAAGTAGCATAAAGTTTTTTTTGATGTTTATGAATGGAAATACAATTTAATATCATTAAAACATTCATGAGAAAAATAAGCACTACACATTCGAAATTGTCCCACAACACATTGAGGCATTTGAATAAAAAACCCCATGATGTAATAAAATTAATTGAAATTTATAACGTCATGAGATTAATTATACTTAATATATAACATTTCAAATGGTATTATAAGAACCATATAAAAGATAATTGGTGTATAACAAAAAATAAGTCCTAGTAAGATGTAAATTGAGATGAAATCCCCTAACATGAGTATGTCTTTTCATGTGTCTCTTTTTATTAATGATTAATAAACAAATCACGATTATTTAATTTCTTTAAAAAATTATTCATGTTTTTCATTATTTTTTTTTCAATTATTATAATGTTTTGAACAATTAAATAAACTATAATTTTAACATCTTGGATTTCGACCAAATTTAGTTAATGTGTTAAAATAACATTGGTAGGTAGACTATGGTTAAAGTGATCATTATATAAAAATATTATTGATAATTATAAATAAATAATTTATATATTTGTAAATAAATTATACTTTTAAACACAATAATTAAATATGTCTATGAAAAAGGAACAAATGTTACAATCATGGAGACGGTTGGTCGTACGTACGAATGAGTAACGTTCCCAATTTTAAATGATCATTATGGAAAGAAGTTAAGTAACATTATATATTACAATAATTATAATTATATCATACATCACAAGTTATTTAATCATATATACATATATATATAATTCTTGTGATGTACAATTGAATCACATCGCATTAGGGAGTCGATAGTCCACACGTCCATGATATGTGTTATCCCAATTCAGTGTGTGGAAATCCTAAAAAAAATATTATTTTTTAAAATTTAATTATTTCATTAATATAATATATATGTCATTTAGGATACATATTTTTAATTAAAACTAGGATTTAAATGTTTCATGGTTAATCCTAATGAATCTCATCTCTTTGAAGAGGTAGTGGTACACACTTTCACAATCAATGTAATCATATTTACACAAAATGAAAATTATAAATTTATGTGTTATTTTAGACTTAAATACGAATAATGAAAAAATAAGTTCTATATATATCTATATAAATAGTGTTTCCATCATAATTCCCCCCCATTTGATGTGGTAATGTAAAAATGAACAAATTTGTTTCATGATATGGTAGTTCACTGTACATTAGAACGACATATTTGCTAACCATTAAATGGATGTATGTGTTCATATACGTCAAAAGCCTATCCTAATAACATATTAGTGTATTGAAGAAACTTGTGTTTTTATATAATCATGTAGTAAGGATAATTTAATGAATGTAAATAGAAATAAAACAAAAGATCTTGAAGAAGGATGTTACCTCTTATTCAGTTAACTCATTTTGGTTCCACCAAAGGAATTACATGGATGGATTTCTTCAAAATGTGAGGATTATTGGATTAGAGTAGGGATGTTTACGAGCTATTTGGATAGATTATAGTCTATCCAATGTTCGATGTGTGGTCTGAGAATGGGAAAATTTTATTTTCTTTTTATAGTAGAGGAGGAGTGGAATTCTTGTAAATGCCAAAAGTTAAGCACTTATTACAGGTCTTCTGTGTTAAGGTTAATTTTATCTTAATAACTATAATTAATTTTAATTATAATGAATAATATTTTTAATCCTAAAATTTTTTATAATATTAGACAAAAGATATCATACTAATTAAAACCATGAATTTCAATTTTTCAAGTTTTAATTCATAGAAGTTCATAAATTAATTTCAACGCTAATCTTGTCGATGTGGCAAGAATGTTGGTTATTAAAGTAAAAATAGATAAAATAATAATAATTCTTTATGTATAATTTCAATAAAATAATACTCTAATGAACTAAATCGGATTAATTTATGAGTAATTCATACATGTTTTACTTTAATTACAAATTTAAAATATAATTTAGTATTAATACATATTTAAATAGAAAGGTAGTTTTTAAATAATGTGTGTTTTTTCAATATTCATAAAAAATGAAACTTGGAAAAAAATAACAATAATTCAACTTGACAGAGTTTCGAAATTGAGAATTCAAAAATAATATTTATTTGTTAAGAGAAATTATAAAATTTAAAATATATATTGTTAAAATATTAACTACATTAAAAGTAAATGAAACTCAATCTTGTGTAAAACAAAAGATAACTTAGTGTTCTTTAAATCATTATCTTAAAATGATGTTTCATATAACAAATTATAGAAACGAAATAATTTTTTTTAAATGAAGATATTGTAAATTATTGGGATGTTAAAAAAACTCACCCTTCTAGAATAATTATTATATCATATATATCATATATATTCATTAATAGTATCCTTATTACCATCCATGTAACCGTTAATGAAAAACGAATCAAACTTCTTTATGGAGGTGGTAGTCCACACATACTCCTGAGAGATGTTATCATTTTCTAATAGATTTTATGGTAAGAAGTTATAAATTATTTAAGGATTAAAAAAGAAACATTATGTAATAAATATAATTTTTTAATAGAAAAAACAGCATAATATATATCCACTAAATAGAGTTATGAAAACTGAAATGCATTGCTATGTGGAGGTGGTAAGTCATACATACACTTTAGTGATACTATCATTTCCAATTTTATAGATAATAGTGTTAAAATTGTATATTCATAATCATAATACATTTTAAATATTATGAGGAAAATAAAATTATTATTTTATTATGAAAATCATAAATTTATATGATATAAAAGAATAAAAAAATTTATAGAGGTTGGTTGTGATGATTACATTTTCTTCGGTAATAATTATTTTGTTTCCTTCTTAAGGACCATTTAAATTTAAATTTAATAATAATAGAACCAAAAATTCATGTGTAGTTATTTTTATAAGTAAAATTTGTATACATTAGTCATGATAGTATACTGAATGTAGTGTAATTTAGAGAATATATGGGATCCCATAAATTAATGAGGGGGGGGAACTATTGGAATATCTAATAAGATTAAAATATGATAACATAATCCTGTATAAGAATAATTACAAATGGATAATTATTATAAAATAAGATCATCAGTGGATGAAAACTCATAAAAAATTCGTATTTTATAGTTTTATATGTTCTGTGGAACCGTTTCTTTTTGTTTAACCCCTTAGTTAATCAATTTTTACCATAAACATGGTAAAATCACTTTCACTCTTAAAGTTATAAAAATTATAAAATAATTTATAAACTAGATCATAAGAGGTCACAAGATGATAATGTCAATCATTTCCCATCCTACATGCCATCTTTCAACATTTTTTTATTTTATTAAAAATTAAATAAAATATTATTTAACATAAAATATTGTAAATAATAATTTTGACACCTTTATTTTAATTTTACATAAATTATAATAATCGGAAGCATTATTTAGAATATAATAATTTCAAATATCAGTAATATTCAATATTTATTAAAACAGAATTAGGAACACAATAGTTCATCGAAATTATATTCCATTTTATATTTCTAAAATGATTTATCTAATTTTGTCAATTAATTGAATAAATTTTTTTATTGTGTCACAAAGTCATATAAAGTAAATATTTTATCACAAAAAATTAAAAATAAATTAACAATGAAAAAATAAATTCAAATTTAAAATAAATATTTATAAATTATCTTAACTTTGTTCAATCCGTACGCAAAAAAGTTAGGGATATTATATTCAAGAGATTGATATTTTATATTTATGCTTTTCAAAAGTTAATATAAAGGTAATAATAAATTAAATATTTCAAAATGTGGCCACATATTGGATAATTTTATTTTTATGTTCAAACTCCACCCATATAATATTTTAAAGTCAAATTTCATTGAATATTTAGTGTCTTATCCCAATTTTTAATCCCAATTTTACACATTTTAGATTTACCTAGTTGAAAAAATATTTTCATGGTTACTACAAATATTGTAGAAAAATAAAATATACCAATATACAAAATTTTAATCAATTTAATCAAAATATGGAATATATTTTTAATGATATAATACATTGAAGTGGTAAAAATTTATATAATGTAAAACATTAAAATAAAGAGAAAATCAAATTTTATGATAAATTCCATTTTTACATATAAATGTTTTATATGAAATTCAATAATAAAACATATTTTGATGAAATTAATTGTATTTTAATAATATAATAGAAATTGTTTTATATTGAACCCGTTTTATTATAAAATAGGACATTGTAAATGCATGAAATAAAAGGATATTTTTCTGTAAGAATATGTATTTATTCGATATTTAGAGAGAAATCTATCATCTTAGAAAAATTTCATAAATTCACCAAAATACAATTTTGATATGATGATTTCAAAAATAATATCTTTTTTAATCAAATATAGTTTCTCAAAATTCTACAAAATAATTATAATATTTTCTCACAGAATGAAATAATAACCATTTTGAGGAAAAATATACTCTAAAAGCATATAGTGACATTACTAAAAATATATTTTCTTTATCTAAAACTATTAAGACTATTTTTTAAAAATTGGTTACACTAATTCCTCCTTCCAATTTATCATCTAGGTTTTCATAATATACTGTATTATGGTTCATTAATACTTTGGGTTATATGCATCCCTTGCTATCAAATAAATATAATTAATTTATATATCATAAAAATTCATATAATATTTATAATAAATTTTCCATCATGTAATGATAGAACATAAAAATATTTTTCCTAAAATAATAAATCACTCATAATCCCATCATATAGCATTTTTTACTCTATGAAAGTGAAACTAGTATTGTGAAAGAATTTATAAGCCACTATAATAATACATATATAAAATGAAATTGGATGGAGTAATTAGGTCATATTCCTTGTAAATCAACAGAAAATTTAACACATTTTTGTCTAGAAAAATAAATATCTTATAAGAACATTAATATTTACATGATGAAGAATCAATAAAAATTATATTTTTTATACATTATAATAAAGTGTATAATATAATAATTGAAATTGAAATTTAATTTATAAATCATGATAAATTAAGAAGGAACATTTATTGTGAAAAAACGATTATACATGTAGAAATGAATTCATACAAAAAGTGTTTTATAAATAGATTTGATTCACATTTTTACTTATACAATACACACTCCCCTAGGGGTGTGTACACGTTTCTTCCTGATACAATAAAGTGAAAGGAACTACTATAAATCAAAGAGGTTTCATGAAATATATAATTGGGTATTAGGTCTTGAGATTTTGGGATATTTCACACATATAAGACAGAGTAATTATCCGTAGTTTTATTTTCTTTTATTTTATTTCATATATATGTACATTTTTTTATGTTTACATAATTGTATCACTACATCAATTTTTTTTCAGCTATGGAATATTTATTTTATTTTAATCATTATATACTTAT
The DNA here is from genome assembly GCA_963277665.1 of Viscum album. Taxonomy (NCBI): domain Eukaryota; kingdom Viridiplantae; phylum Streptophyta; class Magnoliopsida; order Santalales; family Viscaceae; genus Viscum; species Viscum album. The sequence continues at coordinate 1,436,248,693 of OY728120.1, forward strand.
ATTCCAGTTTTGTTTATTATATTTATAAACTATTTCACCCATGTTATTACTTGATTCCTTACTAATAGTCACCAGAATTTGGGGACCAATATTGAACTTTAGATTATATTGTAGTATGGATCATAATCTTATTTGATGGGTTTTATAGGTTAGGTCATGACCCGTAATCATGAGGTTACTTCTTAAATTACATCATAAATAATGTTATAGATATAAAATTTCTACCATATTTTATGTGGAGATATTAATAGGAGTGTAACTATTTTTTTAGATTTATTCAAATTTCATTAATATATACTTTAAATGGAAATCCTGGTAGAAAGTTTAATTATTATAAAATGTTTCTAAAAAACATTCCACCATTCTAATAAGTTGAATCCTTGAGAACCACCTTTTTATATTCAAACAATGGAGTGAAACTATTAAATTTCAGATATCCTATAACACTAGTTTTTTTCATGTCATGGTATTGATCCAGTTTTTGGGAAATAAAAATACTTTTCTTAATTATGGGTGTGATTAATGTTGAGTTTTGAACTAAAATCAATTTCAAATAATCTAACCATTGGTTCCACATATCTTGTTTTGGAGGTTTTAGAAAAAAGGGTGGTTACATCATGATTTAGGCCAACTGTGAGCCCATTTAAAGATTTAAAAACAAAATTCTACTCTAACTACTTTTTTTAATAAAAATGTCACTCATTACAATTCCCAATTTTCCTACCTTGACCTATTCAAACAACCACATCCTCTGGCACCCCACTAATAATTTGTAATCACGTTATATTTGGGTTATTTATTCAGGTATTGGGTCAGCCCAAGATCCCGATTTCCACTTTTAAAACATTAAATTTTTTCTTTTATATCAAATTAATAATTGTATAGTTTTAGGTGATTAAACATCTCACCTGAGTCCATGAACCCTTGGAGCACCCCCATGTTTCATTATCCATCTTTGGAGCTCATCTTAGTTTCATATTAGGGTTAAATATCTCAATGATTATCAAAAACTCAAGACTTTTTAATGTAATTTGTTTCATTCATGAATCATTAATTTTTTTATCTTTTCCCCAGATATTTTCATTCCCTAGTTATTCCGGACCTAAGAAACCTCTAAACAATGTTTTATTCCATTCTCGTAACCTTAATAGCATATATCTAATACAATAGAAATAGTTATCTAGTTTACAAGGATATATTCCTTCTCCATTCTCCCCACTCTTCCTTCTCCTCCCAATTTCATTTTGTTTCCTATTTTACCAAAATCTTACACAACCTATATCTATTTTATCCCATGGTTTTATGGGTTTTTGGTTCGTTTAGGTCTGGTCTTAATAGATCTATAGTTTTGCGAATTATGTCGTGTGATATCGAGTGTGAGGTTCTTTTCCACCTTGGTTTTGAGGTAGGACATCCCATGAACATGCCTTTATCATTTTTTTCATCATCTTCTTGTTATTATCACCTGGTATTTTTTTTGCATTTGGATAATTTTCTTGGTGTGCTAAACAGTTCTTTAAGCCTTATTTTGTGAAAATAGTGTCATTTTGTTATAAAAATGTACACTGTTTTCATACATAATTGTTATATTAGATTATTCAACTTTTTATGGGATTTAGTACATGGTAATTTATTTTTAATAAATTAATGGAATTAATATGTTATTTTTCCCTTTTTTTGTTCTTCAAGTATGTTCTTTTTTTAAAAGTGCATGACATGTGTTTGGTAAATTGCTCTGTTATATTTTATGTGCTTAATGGGATTTAAAAGAACTTTTTGGATTAATAAATAAATTTTAAGCATGAAAAATGTATTTTGGGGGGTCATTTTATTGATTTCCAAATTTGTTTCTGTTTAATAAACAAAATAGTATTTGGTCGTAAACATCTTTTGGCCCGAGTTGTCGGAAAATGGCATGTTTGAAATCCTTATAAAAATGGAAGCACAATGGATATGTAACATATATGTTTAAAGGTTTTATGAAAGTATTTTACTAATATAAATGTTTTATATAAAACTCTTTTATAAAATATAAATTTCTACCATTGAAAAGTGTAGGTTTTGAAATATTTAGAAAGGCTCATTGGGCATTTATCTTGGAAAAATTGTTCCCATTGGATGTTCATGTTTTAGCATTTGGGTTGATTTTATTGTCCATGAAATCGATTTATTAAATGGTTTTGGGGCTTCCAAATTTGGTTTTATATGGTATTGGATTGTTTTTTCCCTTAACTAAGATTTTTTGAATGGTTTTTTATGCACAACCGCGTTGTACTTCTTGAAATTATTTTATAAAACTTTTGTAGTTTATTGATCCGTGAAAGAAATGTGATACATGTGTATGTGATTTTGGATGTGTTTATGTTTTTAAATGTAAAAATCATGAAAAAATGGTATTTTATATATGTTTAACTTTTTTGAGCACAAAAAGGGGAAAAAAGTATCTACGTGGGGGGACGTGTACTAGAATGCTAGTTATCTGGTGGGGTTTTTTCCATGTTTCTCATAGGAAGTTTGATGGAGAAAACACTAAATAAAAAATGATTATGATGTTTTTGGGGACCACTTGGTTTCATATTATTATACTTCTAGTGGATTGTGTCTTGAGAATCAATATTGGTTACAATTACTTTTTCACTGAGATATGAGGTACCAAGGGCACACACCAAACTAGTGCATATGGGAGTTCATGTGACATCTGATCATTGGATATATTGTACTCACTGTCACTATATAGTTTTCTTAGTTAGTAAATTCAGAATCATGTTTGTTTTATTTATAATTATTCATTATTTAAATAATCCATCTGAAAAAATATTTTCATTTTGAGGTTTCTCTACTTTGAAAAATTCTTACTAGAATAATTGTTTATAAAACTATCACGTTTTTGTCTAGTAATTTTTATTGAATGGAACCTCATTTTGAAAACATATTTTTATATATTGTATCTCAAAATTTTAATTGATGTTTCTTTTATTTCAAATCATATTCTTTAGGGAATAGAATATTAGGCCATCCGATAATGTATTAATACTACCACCTATATTTTTAGTTTTTTATCCCTTATTCTAGTTTCATCTTTATTTTGGTGGGTTTGTGTGAGGAGTATTCATTATGTTGGAGAGTGACCAATGGGGTCACATGGTGTCAGTTCGGTCATCCGGTTTGGTTGGATGGTTGTATTTTTTAGTTTTACTTCTAGTTTCTTGTATAAATAATGTTCATTTTTATTTTTTATAAATTGCTATTGGGATGTCTATTTCATTCTTCTACTTAGTTATTGATTATATTTTTGAAGAATAATTCCATTGAGTACTTTGTTCATTCTCGGAACTAGTTTACCGCATGCAGGGATAGGGAACGCCATTGGGTCCATGACATGGATCAGTTCGGGTGCCCGATTCACGGTCGACCACGGATTGTTCGTGATAAAATTGTATTAGAGGAGGATAAAAACTAGTAGATCATTTTTATTAGTGCACTCATTGTTATTTGTGGATGTCAAGTTAGATGTAGTTGGATTTTTTGGACATTAGGGGTAGGATTGAGAAGAGCGTCGTGAAGTCTTTCCCATTCTGACCCTTAGGTGTCCATGGGAATTCTAGTTTTGTTATTGTCTTTGCTTATTATTTATTGATTGGTGTTGGCATACAACATAGGGAGTTGGGATAATGGTATTCATAATCTCTAAGGGCTTGGAAATGTATGTGGACCATGTCATGGTCCTAATAAGGCTCTCTCTATTGGTGGTTGGTTTGATATATGTCCTCCAACCATATGCTCAAGTCTTCCACTAACACTAGTTTATTTTTTGGGTCTCATGGACATTTATTAAATTTGAAATTTTGTTTTGAAAATCCTTGTGCGAGAATTATGAAAATGATTTTTAAAGGAATGGTTGGTTGTTTAAAAATGGAAATGGATTTTCAAAATTTAGTATAAAAATGGTTTTGGAATTTTTGTTTTGTGAGACAAATATTTCATATAAAGAAGAACTGATTTAACGAGATTGATTTTCATGAATCTATACTAATGGTTTAATAAAATGAAATTCTTTGAAAGTGTGGAATATTTTTAAATTGATTCAGACTTTTTTTAAAATCGGATGTTTTGGAATGTTGAAATGTGTTTTAATTTGATGAATTGGTTTTGGAAATTTGGTTTTGAGTGGCTAGAGTTTTTCTTGAAAGGGGTTTTGGCCCTTGTGGTTGTTAGATTCGGAAAATAGAACATTATGAACTTTTTAAAATGGGAAAGTGATATTTGGAATAGAATTTTTGTTTTTAGATGTTCGATTAAATGAAATATATTGGGTTATTAATCATATGGTTCTAGATGATGTGTGGTTTGGTTTGTAAAAATTTAAAATTGTTTGATTTGGTGGCAAATGTGTCATTGGAAGGTAGATTATTTTTTGGAGTGATAATTGTTCTATTTTGGCCTTGGTGTTTTCAGGGGTTGTCACATGCATTGTTTTATGGAAATATGGATGAACGGCCAGAATGGAATGGTGGTTGGGTGGTTTGGGTTGCATGGAATTATGCATATGAGTGTGACTTAATGAAAAAACATTGGTGAATGAAAAAATACACAATGTTGGTTAGTTTTTAAAAATATTTTTTATGTAAACATTTGTGTTATTTGGTATAAATTGATGGTATTGTGGCTAGGTTTTCCTATATAATTGAAGTGTTGTTTATTCAAAATGGTTCCTTGTGATATAGAAGTAATACTCTTGAGGTTATTTGATATGGGATCTCATTGCAGCTTGGTTTTGGAGAAATGCTTACTGAGTTTCTAAAAAGGTTTTGGATGTTTTGTTGTGGATATAGATGGTTCTCTGTTAGAAATATTTATAGGAGATCAACCTAATGATTCATTCCAAATGATAAATCCACCTCTTTGAATGATTCCTCAACCCATTTGTTGAAATTGAGATCATTGCAGGCTCGATATAAAGAGCCTTTCAATTATGGTTTCCCTATATTGTGGGGTAGTTTTGCTCAATGGGTTTGATCTGTTTCACCGCGTACCTTGTACATTGTTCTCCGAATTTTGAGTGAGATAAATTACTGTTATCTATCTCTAAGTTATTAATTAGGTAAAGGTGTGTTTTTTAGAAATATTTTTTCATGGTGTACCTTGATCTATAATTTCGGCATGGGTGTGTTATCTATCACTATGTGGATCTTTGAGGACATGTTCATGTTATGGAGTATCAAAGCCTTACTATGAGGCTGAATATTCTTCATCTATCAATGCCCTAGACATTGGTATAATAGTAAAGCTGGCATATAATCAAGAGTCCCTAGACCATGGGTAGTAATTTTATTCTTGTTCAACTAACATTGCAGTGAGTTAGTTCCTCTATTTTTTGTGGTTTCAGTGGCCCAATGATAGGGTCTCTTCCATCCCCACAACAAGTGGTGTGGGTTTGGATCCATGTTGAGAGTTTAGGCTTAGTTCTTGTCCCCTATACTCAAAAGTGGGGGTATTGAATGATCATGTTTTATTCCTCTTAACATATGTTGGTAGTTGGTTTTGGTTGAGTTTTGGAGGGCCTTTGTGGGAAATACCCATTACTAGTTCATGTTTAATTATCGTTTGGTCATTGAATGATGGTTCTTAATGGTAGGGAGAACCGTTATGGGTCTCGTAGTGTTTCCTCTTATTAATTTGTCCAGTGATAGTTTCTGTTAACAGTGGGGAGTCCATTTTTGGATTTCCTAGAATCATGGTTTTTTTAGTTCTCTTTGGTTTAGGTGATCATTGGGTTCATTGGTAGAAGGTCAAACTATCTGGTTCATGGTTTGGTTGTGTACATAGTGACTCGATCTTTCAGTTCATTCCTGGGATGTGGTTGTGAGTCGTTGTTTTGGTTGAGGTAAGAGGCTTATGCTCCGTTAATTTTGGATGAGGTGACATTGGTTTCCGAGGCTGGACCATATTGATAAGGAATCTTTAGGTTTTGATCAACCATCTGGAATGTCTGGTGGCTTTGCATGGGTGGAAAGCTTTAATGGTGGGGAGAATTGTCACACCAGTTTTTTCCATCTCATGGTTTTGATCCGGTTTCATGGAAATCCCAATAATTTTATTGGTTTTGGGGTGAGATTAATGATTATTATGGAACAAAAATATATTTATAATCACCCATACATGGGATCCTAATAACTTTTTTGGGAGTTTTTGTAAAAAAGGATGGTTACTTGATGAATATGTAAAATAGTGATCCCATTAATAGATTTAAAAAAATAAATTGAATATTTCTTAACTCCTTTGTCAAAATTTTTCATTCTTTAAACATCTCAATTGGACTCCCCTTACCTAATAAAAAAACTATACCATTTTGGACCCCTTATAAACTAATAATCATGATGGATTTGGGTTATATAATCATGTATTCGGTCAGCCTGTGATCCCATTTCGAATTAAAATATTTATTTGTTTGTTTTATATCATATAATTTTTTAATATTATAGGTTTATTATACCTCAAAAATGAGCCAAGAACCCTATACCCACCCCCTTGTTCCATTTTCCCTCTTTGGAGCTCATCAAAGTTTTGTATTAGGGCGAAATATCTCAAGGATTCTGAATTCATCATGATTTGGTAAGGTAATTTTCTTCACATGAATAATTATTTTTTTCAGTTATAACACCCTTGTATTCGTTATCTGGTTCTTCCAGACCTAAGGAGTCTCTAATATAAGTTATAATCCATTCACCTTCCTCTAAGAGTGTATATCTAAGAGAATATTGAGAGTTCTCCAGTTTCTATGGTGAGATTCCTTCTCCATTCTCCTCCCTCTTCCTTCTCCTACCACTTTCTTTTGGTTTCCTCTTCTCCCATGTTTATGAACGACATAGTGATATGTTATCCCAAGATTTTCTATTGGTTTTTGTTCTTTTAGGGCTAGTATTAAAAAATTTGGATTTTTGGGAACCATTACGGGTGATATCTGATGTGCATTTCCTTTTCACCATGGTTTTTAGGTAGTACATCCCGTGAAAAATAAATTATCATTTATATTTCATTATTTTCATTACAATGGAAGTTGATATATATTTTTAGTATTGTCATTTATCCTTTTTATAATTTTCTTGTTGTGAAAACGGTTTTTAAGCCATGTTTTGTGCAAAGTAGTGTTATTTTGTTATAAACTTGTACACCACTTGCTTACATATATATTTTTTTAATCTACGCTACATGTTTATGTTATTTTTATATTGGAGAAGTAGATTAAAAAAATTTATGGTGTGAAAATTATATTTTATCCCTTTTCATGTTCTTTAAATAAGTTTGTTTAGAATTTCATTCCATGTGTTCGGTAGATTGCCCAGTTGGATTTAATGTGATTAGTACAATTTAAAATGATTTATTTCGATTTATAAATATATTAGTAGAATGAAATATGGAATTTTGGGGTACTTTATTACTTTGGAATTTTTTTTTGTTATTATAAAAAATGGGATTTTGGTGGTGAACATGTTTTGGCCCAAGATTCTAGAAAATCGATCGTTCGACATCCTTACAAAAATGGTCGTGCTTGGTATGTGTATCCAAACTATATTAAGTGATTTATGAATGTGTTTTTATGCTATAATTGTTTTCTATACACAATTTTATTTATATTTAAATCATTAACTTTGGAAAATATTATTTTTGAGATATAAATAATGGATTGTTAGAAATGCTTCTAGTAAAAATGCACTCCATGTGTATTTATGTTTGTATCATTTGGGGTAATTTTATTTTCCATTAAATTGATTTATCAAATGCTATTAGGGCTTCCAAATATGATTTTATATGGTATAGGTGGGATTTTGTCCTTAAAAGTTAATTTTTAATGGATTTTATGCGCAAGGCCTTGCTATACTTCTTGAAAATCTTTTATGAAACTTTAGGTGGTATATTGATCTATAAGAAAAATGTGAGACATGTCTGTGAAATATTAAATGTTTAAATGATTTTAAAATTGAATCTTCATGAGAAAATTTTATTTTATAGATGTGTTACTATTTTGGGCCCAAAAGGAATACCCATGTATCTAGGCTGGGGGACATGTACTTGTATACTAGTGATCTATCGGGGATTTGTCCCTATTCCACGCAGTAAGTATTACGATGACAACATAAACTATAATATGATGATGATTATGTTAGGCAACACTAGGTTATGTATGATTGTACTACTATTGTATCATGTTCATAGTAGAAACTATTTTTTATGGATACTTTTACGCATATATAAGTGGTACCTAGGGCACAAAACAAATTAGTGCCCAGGTGTGTTCCCATGACATGTACTCATTGGCTATTTTGTAATCACTTTAGGTATATGGTGTATTTTTTTAGTAAATTTTTTAGCATTTTTGTTTTATTTAAAATTTTAAAATCATTTAACCAACCCTCATGAAAAAAATTTTCATTTTGAAGTCGCAGCTCTTTGGAAAATTTTTACCTGCATTCTTGTTTATAAAACAAGAAAACATTTTCTGGTTATTTTTATATCATGGTGCCTCATTTGGAAAACATTTTATTAAATATTGAATCTCAAACTTGATATTGAAGATTCATTTGTTTTAATTTATATGCATTGGGAATAGAATATCATGTTAACCTATAGAGTTTTAATACTCACGCCTATAGTTTTTTGTTTTTTCTATTATGTTTGTTTCAAGTTGAGTTAAGTCGCATTGGCTGATGAGTATTCCTTGTGTTTGGAGATTGACTAGTGTGGTCAAATGGTATTAGTTTGGTCATCATGTTATATTGTTTTGATGAATTTTTTAGTTTTATTTTTGGTTTCTTGTATAGATAATGTTTAGTTAATGTTTATATAAATTTATGTTGGGATGTACATTTCTTTCCGCTACTCAGTTCTTGATTATATTTGTGAGAAATAATTACATTGAGTACTCTGTTGATGCTCGGAACTATTTTTCATTCTATAGGGATCATGAACACCCTTCGGTCCATGCCACAGATCAATTCGGGTGCCCGGTTCAGGTTTGTCCTGGCCCGGTTTGTGAGATATCCAAAAGTTTCATAACATTATCAAGGAATTTATATATCTCTCTATCATCATAGTAATAACACAGCTGAAGTTCGAGTTCTAAACCATCATCATACTCCTCCCAATGGAGATTTAAAAGTTGGGAGATTATTGAGATTGATATTCAACATAGGAGAGGGAGTTATAATACACCATTAATCTAAATTATTGGATCATTTATGTTCAAATAACATTTCCTTTATTTTTATCTAAAATTAGTCCCAATTGGTGTCCTATATTTTTTATACTTTATTCAAAATTAACACTCATTTATAATCTATTTTTTCAGATTATTGAGTGGTGAACTTATACTATTGAAATTGGAATGAATAATAATCCTATTTTTTTAAATAAAGTTATGTTATTAGTGTACCATGGGATAAATTTATCCAGTAAAAGAATCTTGATATTTGTTACACCATAGTTATTTTAATGTTTAGATTTACTTTTATCGATATTATTATAAAAATTCTGTAATTTTCATAAAATCTTATATATTAAGTATTATGTTGGCCTTTTCTTTTTCATATTTTTAAATTGGATACATATCCATTTTATTAATAATTTTATAGTATTAATGGGGGATTATAGTTGATGTTTTTTACTCTAGCATCCCAAAAAATTCATACACAATACCAATAAACGTTTGTATCAATTATTGGTTTATATACCTTATGAATTGTATAATATTCTTGAATTAGATTCTTTCCCAATCACTATAGAAAATAAAATAATTATAAAAATAAATTTAATATTCATGACCTATTGAAATCAACAATATATATTAAATTTCATACATTTTTTAAATTTACACTCCAAGATTCAAAAACCCATATTAATGCAGGAAACTGAAGTACATTTATAATATTTTTATTTTGTGGGAACAAATCCATAAAAAGATATATTTTCATATTCAAATTATAATTTCAATAAATCAATAAATATATTTAGAAATAATTATATTTATCATAGGAGAATATGGTAAAACTAAAAAAGTATAAAACCCATAAAATAAAATTGGGATTTTATGCAATGTATTCAACCCGTAAATCATTATTCCTAGAGTATTATTATATATGTAAAATATTCTATGTTTTATTCAAACAATATTCCATAACTATTTAATTTTAGAACCACACAAATCATTCTCAAAGACTTATCCAGTGTATGTTCTTCAATTAACATATTATCTATCAATCTTAGTCATAAAAAGACAGTTTCTCACATTTTAATCCATAATTTTACACCATTAAGTATAGATTTTACACCGTTATACAATTCTCTTCAATATATTTAGTATCAGAATACTAATCAATTATATATATTTAGATGCTAGTTTTTTCTTATAATCAATAATTCGCACAGATAATATAACTTGGTATCTTAGAGTGGTTTCCCTTTCATGTCCATGGCCCCTTCATAATTTTCTTTCTATAATATTAACCCATGATTAATCTATTTTTAGAAAATTATTATTTTTTATATAATTTTTGTATTTTCATATTGATCAACTGAATAGGTATATAATCTATTCCATATTTATTAGATAAATAAGTTATTTGATGATTCCATTATTACTTCCTGTAATTTTTTTGTGTGTTTTGTTCATGTAGGCTACATCTTATTTGGCGGGGTAAAGATCTCATCTTTTATGAGGTATGTGATATTATAACTTATTTACTAACCTTTTTCTTGTTTGAACACAAATATAATATGTGGAAATCAATGTATAGGGAATCATATATATTTCTTGGGAAATTCCATTCTATTAGGTACATGGATCATTTTTTTGTTGACCAACAAACCCATGTATGAGGTAGGTGGTTCTATCTCATGCCTTTGTTTGGTGAACCACATATACCCTAGTTCTCTAACATTATTTTAAAATGATGATCAACATGATATTTTATATTCTCAATGTGTTTAAATATAATTTGAATCAAATATTTTTCCCCATATTATGGTATAATAAATTAGTAGTCAAGGAATGTTGAAGTGGTTAATGGAATTGGTTTTCAGTGCATGATTTAGATTATTTTTTCATTGGGAATTCATTTTATGAAATACAGTAATCCCTTAGAACGTTATTGGATAAATTGTTCATCATATACCTGGGTACCTAATAGGAGTAATAGTATTGGACCATATCCCTTTTTTTGTACATGGTTCAAGCATGACGTGTTCATTTATTACATAGGCCCTTAGGTTCTTATTAATTGATTATTTGCCACAATTGGATGTGCATCCATGGGGTGTTCATCTCTTTGTTATGTCATATTATTCTAGGGATACTTTTAGTGCACAATATTTATATAATTAATTATTTATCTCTTAGAGACCTACCTAGTTTGGGCCTATGTTATATTAGGATTGATATCTATTGTTATTTCCTTTAAATAGATTTAATTTTTTTGGCCATGATATTAAAAATGATTCATAATTTGTAATTTTCTTATTAATTATTCATTGAAAAGTGATATATGTAATATTATGAAGAACTATTAATAGAGAAATTTTATTTCCATGCACTGAATTATTAGTGAAAACTATTATAGTATAAAATGAATTTTATATATTAATAATATTGGGATTACATCACATAGTTATTCTAGGGAAAAATTGGGCCAGGTCCAATGTGGGTTATTTTTATCATACTCTCGAGACACCCTTGGGGAAGGTAGACCTTGTTTTATCTAGTACAGGAATGGTTAAGGACCTTTTGTGTGGATATGGGGCATCATTTAAATTAAACATGGGTAGCTAGTGGTGATATAGAGGGCTATTATCAACTTATCACATTATTTAATTTTAAGTAGTTTGGGTTTCCTTTTGTTTTTTTCATCGATGTGTACCATTTTTCGAAGTTATCTATGTTGTATCACTACCACTATTGGTTTTCAATTATAGAATATTCCAATTATTTTAATATTAAACTATTTTTAGGCAATATAATTTTTTCAAGATTAGTAAATCATTTCATCTGGTATTTATAATATTCACATGTGCGGGTCAACAACCAATGGGGATAGATAATCTCTTTCATATAATGTTTTTTTTTCTAGTTTGGATCCCATTTGGATGAGTTGTCTAGTCCTTATCATGACATGCTATCATGGGGAATCTTTTTAAATTTCATCATTAATTGATTTATTGATATCAAAATTTTACCAATTTTGGTTTGAATATATTAATGTGGATAGTGAATAATATTTTAATTTTTAAAAAATTAGAATCGGGTTTTTATTTATATGAAATTTGGTTTCCAAGTGCTATTATGAAAACCAAATTCTCAAAAAACCTTCCACTTTTCCAATAAATTTGAACCTTGGGAACCCCATTGGTATGTTTAGTTATGGGTGTAATGATCTAAAATTTTGGATATACAATGGTGTCTCTACATTGTTAGGGACATTATAGATCTTTATATCCTCATATAGAGAGTACGATTGAATTTATTATCCCATATGAGAATCATACTCCTCTCGATGGTTATTAAAATGGTTGGTAATAATTGAAAAATAGATAGTCAATTGGGATGGATATTTTGATATAATAATTGGCTAAACTATTCTTTTATTTTAGTTTTGAAACAAATTTCATTATTTTTATATTAAAATTTCCATAATGGGTATGATATATTTTTATTTTTTTTTAAATTATTTTTCATTAAAAACATATTGTTTTATAATTATTGAGTGGGGATATTGTATTTTTTAATTTAGAAATCATAGTAATCCACCAATTTGTCATGACATAATGTAATTATTCTACCCTGACAGCCTTTTAGTCATGTACAGGTTCTTTTGATTGGATAAATGATATTTATGTCAATATATATACTTGGGTGTACCAATTTTATTACTAAATTATCATATTTTAAATATACATGATCATTATTTGAATATTTCATTAGGGTAATATCACATTTTTGAAAAAACTAATAATCATTGTCAAATAGGATTTTTTTATATTTTTATGTTGTAAACAAAGACATAGGATTTTGTAAACCAAATTTTTTACGTATGGGATTTTCAATAAGATACTTTTTCTCTATCATTAAAAACAATACATACACATTGAAAAAAAAAATATTTATTACCTAGCGGGCAAAATATATTTTTCATTATATAATATTCATGACTTATTCTCATTGTCACTATCAATGGAAAAAATCAAGTTAATGAATATAAATTTTTTTGGAATGAATTGTTGAAAGATACACAATATTTCATATTTCATTCCATTATTGAAATTCTACACAACTAAAGAATGATCCATATATATAGATAGAAAATTCATGTGCTTTTCGATAATGTTGAGTCCGGGGAAAAACGTATGTTTGAATCCATACATAGATATACTTTTATAGTCAATTTATAATTTCTATAATTCATTTAATATGTCAACACCGATATATATCATTCTCATGAAATTATAAACCACCTAAAAATATCTCAATAAAACTGTAAAAAAATTATGATTTCATAAAAACTACTCAATGATCTAAGGCACAATTCCAAAAGTATCATTCAATATAGGAAATTTTATATGAATCCTTCCTTGAATCATTTTTAACACTTTAATTTTAGCACCATGATTATCCTTCCCAAATAATTATCACATGTATATTCTTATATTTACATTGCAACTATTATTCATTGTAATCAAAGGATTTTTACTCACATTTTAATCCATCATTTCACTTCTTTATTGGAATATTTTACTTCATTATACTTAAGACATCAAGTATTTTAGGATCCAACTACATATCCTTTCTACATAGGTAATGGAAAATGTGTTCTTATAATAATCTTCTGTTTCACATTTATATATGAGAAACATATCTAATCATTTCAATTTTGATCCCTAATATTATAATATATGGGAATAATCATAATATTTTTATTGTCCTCTTTCATGGGGTTTTCCAAATAAACTAAACTTATCATATATTTACTTTAATTACCATTGATATATATAGATAATAAATAATAACAATATATTTTATAATTATAATCCAAATTGATACATTCAAATTATCCCATTAAATTTTATTTCAATGCCCATTTTACCTCCAAATTAATTATTTTCCCCCATATAGATAATAAAATTAATGTTTCTTGTAATGGTAAATTTCAGTAAATTCAATATTATTTTCATAGAAAAAGCTTGTTATAAAATATAACTTGACCAAAATCCAATATTATTCAACAATAAGTCTTTCAAATCTATGTGTGATGTTTAAAATAATTATGATTAACTCTAACATTATTAGTATATATTATATACCATAATGGGAAAACAACTATAAATTCACTAAATAGATAATCTATTTATAGGTATCTCATTAAATTTTATCACCTATACTCATATCAATCGACACATTAATATTTATGATGTGTAATACATATTACCCTCAAATATTCTAATGAACCCATTTTCCTTTTTATTTATATATACATTATATTCATGATAAAATGAGAAAATAGACAAACATTTTCACCTATAACATTTTTTAAGTGATTCTAAAAACTTATTTAATTAAAAAAATAAAACATATCATTTCTATTCTCATCCGGTATGTTCTACCTCAAAGAACGCATTTAATAATATAGTCATTATGTTAGATAATTTATTCTTTAATGGTAAATTTTTCATATTATTATCAAATTATTGTAATTAATCAAGATCTCCCCTTCATTCATCACCAATAACTCAAGATAAATTAGGTACAGAAAATTTATATTTATGAATATAGTGTATCATCATAACTTTTGTAAAAATTGTAAAAATGTATGGACTTTGATCTCAGCCTATAGATTATTTTCATTTCTTCATCAATAATATATGATGTCTGCATGCTTTGTTTTCAAATTTTTCATTCATGATTTCATATATGTAGCATAGTCTACCTCTTATATAAAACAATTTAATTAGTTGAGTACATATTATTATCATGATACATGTTAGTGAATGTATATTTAGGTAATTTCATCTACTTATTTTTATTCTTAATATATTGAAGATGAATTGTATAATAGTTTTCTATGTTATGTTTTGGTTTCTCCACCCCCAATATAATTTCATAACCTCCATGGTTATAATTATATAATAACGACACCTGAAATTTTTCTAGTTTATAAGGAGTTTCTTGTAACATTTTTTCAAGACATTTTATTAAGATGTCGTCATATTTTCTTCTTAAAGATATCCATATTTAGAATAATCATCATATCACTTTTCACACATTTTATCTCTCTAACATTTAGTATCCTATAAGGTCTATATTGGAAGTTTATCATGAAATATTCTGTATTTTGACCTATATAGTCTCATATTACTCATATTTATTCCACAAAATCAGATTTATTTTGAGTAGAAATACATATTGATATTTCATATATAAAAAATTTCATAATAAGATTGATCCCCCAACTCATAGAGATACTAACATTATATCTATAGTTTCTCCCATATGATTTATTCTAATTTTGAGGAACTAATATATTATACCATTACTTATAAAATTTGTTCTGAAATTTCATGAACCTACATGGATTCCCAAGTACATTAATACATGATAGAACTCTAACATAACATAAAGGGAATTCACAATACCCATAGGTTGGGGACTGTATCCTAGAATCAGACACGATACAGGGGAACAATTTTTCCACAATTCATGGGATTATAATAGAAACAAGGAAGTGTAATCAACACTCAAAAGAGATAATGTTCTCGAAAAATAATAAAATGAAATCCAAAATGATATAGCCCCATGTTAGACGGTAGCTTCCATGATAATAGACTGAAAACCCATGAAATAGGTGGATCACATATCCACCAGTCACCTATATCTCTTTGGGTCCCATGGATGAATGTTATTCACCACTTGCAGATGGCTCTTTCCATTTTCATTGACCTGAAAAAGGTAATCTGCAAATTCTTAATAGAAAAGGTAGGTTGTGAGAAAAATAGCATTGTTGTCTATCACCAAGTGTTATATAATCAATACCATAACAATTAATTATTTATTATTTCAATTTATTTATAACATATAATTGAATGGAATTTATATATTTTCAACAAAAATTCTTTTATAATCAAATAAATGGTAGGTATTTCAAAATAGGCACAAATAAAGAATTAATCAAAAAAAATATATAAAATATTTAGAATGTATAAAAATGTTCTATTAATCAATTGAATGTAATCATCGAATAAAAATTATCCATGAACCTTTTTATTAAACCTATAGTAGATTAGTTCAGTGTAATATGATGCTCAACGATATTAAAAATCAATGTATCTCAAGATAGGTGGGAACACACAATTGAAACTACAAGACATTAAGGAACCCCAATATAAGAAATCATATCAATATTAGTTTATTTATTCTTTTGAACTCCATTCCAATTCTATAGAATCTTATTCATAGAGATATTGTACCAATTTCCCACTTACTACATAGGATCAAATGAGCATCAAAAATTAAATCCATCATTCAATCATGGGAAAACAATGAATTTCAAGTCAGTTCAAAATAAAATTCACATCATTAACTTTTTAACATTCCTTTCACATTTAAAAACAAAATCCTATGGTTTTCAATAATTTTTTCCTCTATCAAGTCAAATTTTAATGTTATAATGTTTTTTCACAAGAATAGTCATTTAATAATTTATGTTTCCAAAATAAATCAATTAAATCAACTTATCTAAATCAATATATATTAAAATAATCAATCCCACAATTTCAATTTCATTGGAATTAGGGGTTTTCTCAATGTTTATTCAATTTCTAATCACACTTAAAATAATTTCAATTCCCATTTTTTAAATCATTTTAAAATAATAAGGATATTTAAATTTTCAATTTTTGGGAATGATCATATGGAACCACCAACCATTACATAAGGGATCAAATCATTACACCATTCATAATGAGATATTTCAATGAGGAATGAAGGCATTATAGAACTATAAAACTATACTATATTCTATATACAACCAATCAAATATTATATCCATCAATAACATTCTAATATATCAATCTATAAAAACAACAGTAGAGGATATTGAATGAAACCAAATGAGAGGATATTATCTTAGTAACATTAGATTGAACAAGATTACTAGCACATTGATATATAAAGAAAAGGAGGTTTAGGTGTAAAAATCACATCTGGAGGGCCTTCAAAGAACTTGAAATTTTTTGGGTTTACTGGTTGTGATTATTAGTCAACCCATATGGTTTATAAATTTAAATTATAATTCAGAAAAATATAAAAATTGTGTACATGGGTTTTTTGAGAGGTTGTGTGGTTAGGATAAACCCTGCACCATTACCATCCACCAATATTATATTTCTAGAGGTGGTTTATGATTTTTCCTCATAGTTAATATAAATTTACACTACCCATAAAAATCCTACATTCCATTGTCGAAAATATTTGAAAAAACAATATATCCCATTCCAGGCTACCAACCATGGCCACAAAATTTACGAGAAGAAACTACATGGTCTTATATACCCATGCGTCAACCATGCACAACCCCATGGGAACAGTTTTTTTAAAAAACACTCCAAAAGTCCCCAACGAAATTACCAAAGAAATAATGGTTAAAAATATCAATATGTAAATGATGAAAAGTATTGAGATGTTATAAAATCCCTTACATAAACAATTTCTATACTAAAAAATATTGTCAAGAAATTTATATAATAAAGATACGATAACACTAATCACTCATCAATTTTATATACTATAATGTATAATAAAATTCAGAACCATGCTGACATAACACATGATACAGTGATATATTATTACAATGAGGAATCATTTTCATAAAATAAATAATCCTAATTTGATGCTTAGTGAATGATAAATCTTGAAATACATCATAACCATCTCAACTCAATACATGAGAATGGAGGGGATGATTGTTTTGAAGATTATATATATTAAAATTGTTGTGTATTGATGTATTTACTAGAGGAATTATTAAATGCTATGTCATTTTCACCACTTATTCAGTAATCTAAAAATGTCACACCAACATTTGAAAATGTTTTCCCTATTTATCAAGAGGTCAGTGAACTAGATGAGGTGAAACTCATGAAAAAAACAACTTAAAAACAAGAACTCAAACAATCATTGTAAATGAATATCATCAGATTTATACCATCTATGCACCAACATAATTCTCTGATGAATTAAATAAATATTAATTTAAAGCTCATGGAAAAAACTCATGTTAACCATGGAACTTTCAAAAAAGTCCCACCAACATAATGAAGATCTACAAAGCCTACCATAAATGTCCTAAAAATTAAATATCAAAAAAATCAGATTGATAACTATTTTTTCCCAAAAATAGCCAGTCACATATTTCCATCCCAAGATCCACCGATGTCATGATGTTTGTTTGAACAATTTCAACTAGAATCGGTACAGCTCACCTTATATGGTCATCTGTATTTAGATTATATTCCATGCTCAAAAATACCTGGGACCCAATTTCCTTCTAGAGGCCTTTACAAGTGTGAGAAGTGAAATTGGGAAATTCTATTCAATACTATTGAAGATGAAACTCCATGAAATCAATCAATATCATTAAAAAAATGAAACCACAATCATTTAAATGTGGTTTTCCCTGGAAAGAGTAAAAAGTGACAGAATATGGTCAACATATTGATTACAACCCATATCGTATTATTTCCTTAAGGGAACACTTAAATGGAATCACATTGTCTTTATAGACCTCATCACACATCGATGTTGTCAAATGATGTGGCTGAAATAAACACCTTGGTCCATTTCCTTCCTTTTTAACCAATTGGAAGGTATAAAAACATGATACAAATTTGGAAAAGTCTCATCTCATATAAATAAACATGAATGGTCGATGAATATAATAGAAAATTTGTGTTGTTCCAAGGGGTATTACCCAATGGGATCTATTACAACACCCCACCGCAGACATTCTCATGGGAAAAGGCACAATATACATATTTTATAAAAAAGTATACCATCCGTAAAGAACATCCACATGGCAATAGAATCCCTACAATAAAGATATACCTTAATTCAATATATTTCCACATCAAGTTTATTCTCTTAAACATCCACCTATAGAAGAGAGGTGCTCAATTATACTCTTATTAAACAACCTCTTAATCACTACCTATGATTCCTAAATGAATAATCAAAAAGAGTGACAAAAAATTACACTAATCTAATTATTATTTCATGGAATGGGTCCTAAGTTCCCACTTAAATTACCCCCAATAAAATTCCCCGTACTAGGGATATAGGAAATTTCTAAATCAAAATGCAACATGCCCTCCCCCCAATGCCACTATTATATATTATGGTACTTTTTGTGGAAGATATAACTCTATATTTCTCTATCAAAATCATTTTAAATCCTTTCATAAAAATAGTATTTTTTTTCATCTTTCAATGGACCAAATGCCTTATATATTTGTTTATTTTTTGATAATACACCTATTTTGGTTAGGGGTAACCCATAAATTACCCATAGGCCTAATAGTATGAGGCTCATTAGCGGACCTATATGAACAAAACCAAAATGATAATACATGACCCAAAGGGAAAAGTATTGTCACTAAATTTTATGATAATTCATAAAATCTATGAGTTCATGATCATAGGTACGGTGATTATTCTCTTTTGATTTATTATTTATAGAATAATAGGATATCAGGTGATCGCTGTACATTAAATCACATTCTAAAAAACTTGATGCATCCCAAAAGACCACATATCTCCATCGAGAATCAAAAACTATAAAAACTGAATAAAAATTTAAAGGAAATATCAAGTCAATAAAAGATCTCTAATTTTTTATCCCATTTTAAAATCACCCATTTCAGAGTGTGAGTGATCATTGGGGATATTTTCTTTGAGAAATAATTTCTGACCTTGTGGAAATATCCAATAAAACCCATAAATATCTATATCATAATAAAATAAATTGATTTCAATTAAGTCATAACATATTTAACATTTCTAAGATAAATAGAAATATCATGTTATTAGGAAAAATATCCATGTAAAACCACTTCCCAAATAAATAAATTACATTTCAAATAATTCTCTTAAAGCAAGTGATTTCGCATAAATTTAAAATCAACTCTCAAAGGAATAAAATTTTCCTTCTTGAACATAGATAAAAATATAATGTCATCCAAAAAGACTACCTCATAAATTTTAAGGTGCTATACAAACTGATCTCTAAAATGAGTGAATGTTATTCATTATTTTCTTACTTGCTATATTATTTTGGTAAGTAGGGTCGAACCAACATGGATGGATAAACAAGAATATTTTATTTTATAGTCAACAACTGGTGTCAATGGTGAGTGGGATATTTTTTTTTTTTATAAATTATTTAATACAGCATGTAAAAAATATTTTTTTATTACGATAAGTATGTTTAAAACTAGGCAATTATGAATAGTTAGTTTTACATTGATCAAAGACAGTGAAGTATGTTCTATAAAATTTGATCAAATAAAACACACAGTAATTGTAAACTCACCAGTTAAAATTGATGACTTCTCAACAAGTTTTTATTAAAACAAACTTTAAAGGAATAATCAATAATTTTCCTCTCAAGAAGATTCAACATAGTGAAGAGTGATACCAATATTTTTCCACTCCATAAATTAACCAAACTACATAGGAAGTAAATAAGAAAAAATAGTAATTAACAAGCTATAATATTGCAATATTTATGAAAGCAATGTTTATACAAATTCCTTTGACATCAATCATTCCAATCTATCTTGATGTTTTTAATTGAAAATAGATGATATGTGAAAAATTAAATAGGAAATCATAATCAATTTTGCTGATTCATTATGATTTTGTTAAAATAAAATCTATTAATGAATTGAATAGAAAAATGAACAAGTAGAATAAATATTACTGAGTAAAATATTTAACAAATAATCATGATAAAAAAACTATAAACACATTATTACAAGTAAAGAAATTTGGAAAATTTTGGATAAGATATCTCCCTAAATGAGGTTGAGCCGCATCTTTATTCTCAGGTTCCCCTATCTCCAGGTGATTTTCTCTGAGGAATCTAGTAGAACTTCTCCACTCCCTTTGATATGTCATGAAAAAGTTTGAAATTTGTATTCATGGAATCTCTCATTACTCGTACTACTGATCTATTTTAAATCAACCATCATCTACTTCATGTCAATGAATGCCTGCATAGAAATAAACTTGTACTTAACTATTGCACTAGACATGTGGGATTTTTCATTAAAAAACACATCATAATAACATATTCCATGTAGCTAACTCCACTACAAGAGGTTGTTTCTAATCTATACATGAATCCCTCAACTATATGAATCCACACATGTAAATAGAGAAATAAAAATTAGATAATAAATTTTTGACATAATATTTATTAATAATTTTAAAACTATATTATTATTAATTTTTTAATGGAATTATTTATTATAAATTAATATTATTTTTTAAAAGTATTAATTTTTATAAATTTTTCCAATTTATAATAAATTAATTATATATTATTTATTATAAAAAATGATTAACTTATATAACTGAATTATTTAGTAAATTAGTTGATATTTAAATAATTTTATATAGTTTATATATTTTACTAATAAAATTTATTATTATAAATATTTAATTTATTTTCATTTTAATAATTTACTAATAAAAAATAATAATAATAATAATAATAATTTTTATTATTTAGTTTAATTTTTAGTAGGTTTTATTTATTAATTATTACTATTATTATTATTATTATTATTATTATTATTTGGTTATATTTCTTATCTCTTCCCCCCTTCTTCTCTACAACACATAAGGGTGGGTGGTCAGTTCATCTAGAACCATCAGTAGTGTCATAAATCCAGCCTAGTACTACTCTTCCAGTGCGTTTGGTATAGATGGAGATCATGGGTTCTCCACCTTGGCGTCTGGTGGTGCACCAACTCCTCCCTGGCTAGGTGGATTCCCATGTGATTGTGGCTTCTAGAATGGTCAAGAAGATTTCTTCCTCACAGCGGTGGGCTTTCCAGATTTGGAAAAGATAGATGATATATATGATGTGATGTTATCCCCAAGATAGCCTCTAATGCAAGGCACGACTTCAGCAAATCTCATAGTCGATGACCCTCTTCCATGGAGTGTAGATTATTTCGTCAAAGTGGCATCAACTAGAGGAAAATGATTTTGATATTAACAGAGGGGAAGATTGTACATGATGGGTTTGAGTTGATGGGTCTATGATTTGATTCTTGTTTATGTTCATTTTTTCAAATATGATTCGAGTTTTTCTGTCGATGGAAGAGGTGCAGGACTAGAAGGAAGAATGTTGTCGGTAACGGTGGATGGATCTATTTATTGGATTTTTTTTGGTGAGAGAAATGAAGATGGAATGATGAGACAAGGAATTTGTTAGACCGAATGGATGTTGTGTCGATATGTTTAGGGTTGATAGTGTGTCTATAGGATACTCAAGTTGGATGAGTCAGAAAATTGATCTACCAATACGAGACATCGATAGTTGTAGAGGCATGGAAGGGGAATCTGTTGCTGGGGAGTATGGTTAGATTTGAGGCACTAACAAAGTATGGGATAATCACATCAATTGGTATGCGGATGAAGCATTGAGAGGGTATTGGTAACTCAAATTTATAACCACACAAAAAATATAAATAAAATAAATAATTCAATAAAGGATACATAAACTAATTTCAGAATTAATTAAAATTACTAACTAATTAACTAATTAAAAACATTAAACAAAAATTAATAGTTGACTAGAACAAATAAATAAAAAAATAGAGCCTTTTAAAAGAATATTAAATTAAACATTAACAATACATAAATAAATTATTAATTTTAAAAACATTAATTAAAAAAAATTATTTTAAAACTAAATTTTAAATAAGAAAATGTGAAATATCAAAATTAAAATTAATATTCAATAATATTAAATAAATTGATAAAATGATTAAAAAAACCTAAGTAACGATGAAAATATAGTGAAAAATTAAATATAGCATAAAATTAACCTCAATATAGTGAAAAAAATAGAAAAATTCAACAACTAAAGGTTAATAAAAATTATGTTTTTTAATTATTCAGTTATGGGATAAATATGTTAATTTATGAAAATTAAATAAAATGATTTGATACATGAATTATATTAATTACTAAAACTTATAATTAATGATAATTTATATTAAGGATACAAAATATAATGAGTTAGATTAAATTATATATTAAAAAGATTAAAATGAATCAATAAATGCTTAATTAATAAAAACTAAATAATGTTAATATTTTTACATCGATTAAAAAAATTAAAAATTATGTAGAAAAAAAATTAGAATTTTCAAGGATTAAAATATAAAAAAAATTATAAAAATTGATTAATTAATGATTTTAATTATTAAATAAAAAAGTGAAATTATTTAGTAATAAGTAAAAATTTAATAATTTAATTTATTTAATATTAATTTAAAATATTTTGAAAATCATGTAATATTATGTACACATGGAATTCCCCCACACATAAGTATTATTTTTCCTCAAACAATTCCACGTTTTATTAACATTGAAAAACAAAAGTGAATTTTTATTTTTCAACTAATAATGTAACATGTTAAAGAGTTTAAAAGTATAGGACATTAAAATTGAGAAATGTGATTTTAATAAAAAATTTAAAAATAAGTCTTTTCTAAAAAAAAATTTTATAAGAAATATTGAATGAAATGAGTCATTTACAAATAGTGATTTCATTCCTCATATAAGAATCTTCCAAATGACAAATTACAATTCATGTCTAAGATAAAAATTCATGACTGGTTAATGGTTAAGAATGGGCAGAATTAAAAACATAAACATAAGAACATTATAATTTGACTTTCACTTAAGTTCCAAATATAAATATATTGTATTGAATCATCTTATGGATAAAACCAAAATTATTCCCATATAAACACATTATCCCATTCTTCATTTGATGTTCACATTTACCCTCACCTTAATGAACTGATTTTTGACCCTAAGCACTTTATTTTTATATTTCTCATGCCTTGTAACATATCATAATCACTATAAAAATTCACTTATTCATTAATGTGTAATGGGATTTAGTTAAGAGAAATTATCCAAATTCATAGGGTCTTAAGGAATTATTGTGGGTTTCCAAATGCCCAAATTACTCTTTTTTTAATAGATTCATATGAAAATCATTTAAACTAGCTAAATAACGTTATCGCCTTTCTAAATAATAACTGGGATGATTCCCCTAGAATATTGTTCAATTTTCCTGTTCAAAAATTTATGTCCTCAATTACATTTACATGTATCCTATATCACTCTCAAATATAGTTCCTAAAATAATTATACATAAAATCTGTAAGAAAATCCACTTAGAAATCATTCACCAACATTAGTTTTAAGCACAATGAAACTTATAACAACAAATAAGTATCATCCTTAGGAAAGACACATTTGAAATATAGTTTCATGCTAATGAAGACAAAAATTTGTAATTTTTTTTGAAAATATTAAACCTTTTTTACAAGATGATTAATGTGTTGAGTAATCTGATAGGATTCCATTCAGCGCAGTTTAGCACAATGTAACATGACCCTATCCCCCCCCACAATAAACCCAACATTGTCCCCATTGTTGAATTCAAATGTGATGAATAAAAATTTGTGAAATTTAGGGGTCTCATTATAGTTCAAAAAAATATTGATTCCCACAAAAATAATTAAATTATACAGGTTCACATGAATTTTCATTTAATTTAGTTAAAAAATTTAAATTAAATTCAAGCTATAAAATTTTAAATAATTAATTTTATAGTGAATTGGCGGAAATAAAATTAAAAATTTTAATTCAAGAAGATGAATAATTGAGTAGTAAAAATGCATACTAATCACCCAATTGAAATAGGAAGAACACATCCAATAACAAGTATACATGTAAAGTCCCCCCACACATAAGTTCGAGTGGTGAAGATATATTAATAAAAATTCAGAAAATTAGCACATAAAAAATCATTCAACATAGTGACATGCTGCTGATTATTCAAGAAAAAACGGCCCAAACAACACTAATTTTTAGAAAATGGACATAAGGAAAAATTGTTCAATAGCAGAAACAAATTACAGACTCATGGACACTACCAACAGTGAGTCACCAATAGTAGTTTATTAGTGGATCATGTGCATCCATGAGTCACTGACTCACCGAAATCAGTGAAATCGTGACTTATCAGTGAACTATTTTAATACTAAATTGGGGCCAAAAATAAATTAATGAGTAAAATGAAATAACATCTATATTAAGTTTTGTAGAAACACAATCCATTATGGGAATTATAGTCCTTCTTTGACACAAATATCAGTAAACTCTAAAAACACAAAAAAAGAAGACCAAGTACAAAATTCCATCAGATAAAGAGAATACAAAAGCAACAAAGCATCACCTCATTCAGAACATAAAATGTGTATGAAAGCAATGAAATGAACCATGGTTTGAATCCCATGAAGCACTATGTTTTAATTCATTAGTTAGAAATTACTTATGATTTATGTGTTTATTGTTTTTAATATAATAAAAATCATGATTTCCTCGCATACAATGCTAGTTCTAAAGTCCCCATCCAGACATTATTCTCCACAAATAAATCAATCCATGATCATTCAATGGGTTTGAGTATTTATTGGTGTATGGATCAAAAATTTTTGAGGAATTAGGAGAAGAAACTCCATAGATATTGTCATATTTAGCACAAAGAAAAATCCTCCCAAACTAACCCATATCAAAAAGAGGAAACATGATATCAGATCAGTTGGACCCTTGAAAACAACTTCATCATCTCCCAAAAAGAAAACAACTTCCAAAAAAATCACTTACCTAAAAAATAATTCTTCTACAGCTTCCCCCACACATAGAGGATACCTTAAACATAAAATTAGAATAAAGAAAAATATTATACACCATAAAATTTCTTAAAATATCTTCAAAATTGGAAAATATAGAAAACTCCAAAAATAATGAATCAAACTCAAATTCAAAGAGGTACATCACAATTTCAAAAGAGGACAGAAATGATGTAATCCTTTCAATTATAGGTTATATGACTTCATAAATTGTAATGGGTTGTTCAGTAAATAAAATTTCATTTAAATACAATTATTCATAATCTAGAAAATCATGTTTTTCAAAAGGAATCATCTTTGAAATTAGTACTTCTTCTAGAACCATTAAACTATCATCTTCATAATGGATACATTCATAAATAGTTTGAGAATGTTCAAAGAAAATATGTGACTCACACACAAAACAGGGTTCCATAGATGGATTATAATCATCGATCAGATGGAGTAGGGAAGGAGTATTAGCATGAATAAAACATTTTATAGGCTGTGAATTCCTAATCATAGTGACCTCAAGTGGGAAATAACACAACTCAGATCATACCTCAATTTGAAAACATTTAATTTCCAAAAAATTTATCAAATCGCAATTAATCTCTTATTGATGTTTTTAATACTCTAAAATATCCTCCACATCATCAATACCTCAATGTGTGAGTTTTACTTTGGACACATCAGTTACAGCACCACTAGTAGCTTGAAAAAGTCTTCCAAGAATGACGTAAACCTTTTTATCACATACCAAGTCATGGATAAGGATGTTAATGGGTTGTGTGTTTTTTCCAACACTCACTAATAAGACATCCTCCCCCCATAAGGATTTTTATGTAACCTATTATAATGATGATGATAAACATGATTTAGATTCTAATTCCTAAGACCCATCTTCTTAAACAAGGATTAAGGAATAACATTGATACAGAATACTATATCACACAAACAATTGACTTTCCCACTTCCACCTATTTAGCATTCAATGATAAAGCATCTAGTTTCCATTAATTTTTTATGTATATTTTTCAGTATAATCTTCCTGCAATCCTTATTGAGTGTAATTTTATCCAACTTCATCCTATAATTTTTGAAACCTTTTTATGAATGAAACATATGAAGGGAATTTTTTCCAAGGATTTTAAGAATTGAATTTCGATTCTGAAATTTCAAATCAATTTCAAGAACCTCAAATTTTTAGGTTTATCATTCATTTTCAATCATTTAGGGAATGTAATGGGAGAGGTATGCTATTTTAGAATAGGTTGATTTTCCACACTCTCCTTAAACCCAACTTTTTAATATTCTTCTTCAATCAATTCTCATTTAATTTCTTTGTGTTCATTAACTTTTTTTAGGTGTGGGTTCAAAATAATTTTCATTTTGGGAAAAGCTACCAAGATTTCTAGATTCTGTATGAAGAAAAAAAAAATCTAGACACACTCTGTTTTTTAGTTTCAGAACTTTTAGAGACATTATTAGCTATAGTTTGAGTGTTATGCCCACTTCTTATTATATAAACTATAGCATTCTCTCTATTGTTTATTTTTGTTTCCCTTTTTAGTATACCATTATCCCTTTAGTTCAAATCTTTAACTCATTGTCCCAAATGAGTTTCCAAGTGATATATTCTATAATTATTTTGAATATTTTCATATTCTTACTTTTTTTGATGTATATCTTGTTTAGTCATTATTCTTTCCACCTTATAATCCATTCTATTTAAAATTTAATGAAATTTAGGAGAGACTTTTTGATCATTAATTCCATGAGAATTAGAGGATTCTTCCCTCTATTGGTTTTGAAATTTTTGACTAGGTTGGTTTTGATAGGTTTGGGAAGTAGGTTCTTTGATTAAACCTTGATCGTTCCCTAAAAATATAGGGTGATTTTGATAACCAGAAGTGTACTATTGGGTGATGGGATCCTGAACTACCGGATTTCGAGTCCTAAAATTGACAAATTGGGATTTTTCCTCAAATTGGATAGCGAGGTAAAAATTGGGTCAACAAGTTTGATTTTGACCTAACATCCCACAATGAAAAAATTGATCCTTTAGAACCCAATCCTAATCCAAAGCATCATGTATGTTTATTTCACTGCTATGGAAGATTCCCTTCATAGTGCACATGTGATATAATTTTTGTGAATGTTTTTCATACAATTGTTTCAGCTCATCAGCAATTAAGTAAGATAAATCTCACCACAGGATTGGTTAAATAGGTTGATGTTTTAAGTTGGGATTGAAATTTAATAGGTCTCCATGAGTATATAGGTAGAGAACCGATTGTTGGGACAAAGCCTAATGAGAACTCTAATCTTGATTAATGATTCATGAAAAAAGTCTCCCTCATCCTAGAAAAAATCCATAATTTTGTGACTACCTTCAACAGTGGTGTTCTTGGGGTAGAATATTGAAAAAAAGGTAGTGAAACAATCATACCAGGTCTCAAACATTTCCTCATATATGCTTTGGAACCATGTCCTAGTCTTCCCTTTTTGACAAAATGGGAACATTCTCAATCTCAGCTCTTCCTCACGTAGATATATCATAGATAAATGTTTGACAGAATGATTAAAATCTATAATAAACTCAATTGAATCTAATATAGGGATTCCATTAATTGATAGAAGTTGAGATATGTGGTACTACTTAATTTCATAGTTCTTATACCTAGGGGATATATAAATACATGATTGGTTTCATGACACAATCAGAATTTGAAATTCCCAATGTCTAGGTATCTTAGTGGCTGAAATGTGGGATCTGGAACATTCATGTTTTGATTATCCACTAGGTTATGCTGATTCTGTATCTCAATATTATTTTTTAGGGAAATCAAATTTGTTTCATTTTTAGAGTTCAAAATCTCTAATATATCAGTGGAATACATTGTGTTTAAAAAAATTGGTAGAACAAGTCGAAATTCAACACAAAACTGTTAATAGTAATAAGTAGTAATATTAAAGCTTCAATAAAAAATATTAAGTAAAAAAGTAAGAACGTATTGAAAATAATAGAAACAGTAACAAGTAGAATTTTTGAGAGAATTTTTTTAACAGTTTTTAGTTTATCATATTTTTTATAAATGTTTTATATGTTTTCCTAATTTTTAAGTACAGTGATCAATCATAGAATTTCTGGAAAATGGTGCCAAAAATATTTACAGACTCATCCCAAAAACAATTCAATGTTTTATTTTTTTTCTAGTAACTACAGTCCAGTGTTATTTAGGGTTGAACCCACATGGAAGGATGAAAAACCAAATTTTCTTTTCAAAACACTCACTATTGTCTATAATGGTTGGAATATATTTTTTCTTTATGATATATTTTTAAGAAATAATGTGAAATGATATATTATTTTATTAAGATAACTATGTTTAACTCTAGTCTATGATGTACTATTAGTTTAGCTATGAATAATGATTGTGAAGCAAGAACTGAGAAAATTGATCCAAGGAAAATCCTCAGAATTCTAAATTCCCGGGTTAAAAATGATAAATTCTTCACACTCATTATATTAAAACAAACCATAAAGGATCAATGATGAATATTACTCTCTATAATATTCAACACAGAGAGTATTGATCTATAAATTTCTCTTCACCAGAAATTAACTGAACTGAAAGGAATTTAATAAGAAAAACAATTGGAATGTAACTCGCCATAAAGTTTTATCATTTGTGCCATTAAATAATCAACAAAATTATTCCTAATAAATATCCCCAATATATATTGAATTTTGGAATATAATTAGTTTAGATGTGAACAATAAAAAAGGAAATCATAATCAATCTCTTAGATTGATTATGATTTCGTAAAATGTACGTCTATGAAGGAATGGAAATGAAAAATAAAAATAAAGATTTAAAATTCACGAGTGAATAGTTTTATCCTAAAATATCATTGAGAAAAACTAAAAAATTATATTATAAGTGAAGAAATTATAAAACGTTTGGTGAAATATCTCCCTTAATGAGGTTATCCTGCTGCTCTATTCTCGAGCACCACCGTCCCCATGTGACAGTCTCCAAGGAATCTCACGGAACTACTCTACTCCCATTTCTAGGTCATGAGAATGTGTCGAATATGAATTCCTGAAATATCCCCTTCCTCGTTCTTCTATTATATTTTATATCATCTTTCGTCTACTACTTCTCACACTATGCCTACACAAACATAAACATGAACTTCACTACATCACCACACACATGTTCTTTTTCACTAGATCAACCATCATAATAAAATATACCATGTAACTAACCCTGCTCTAGGTAGTCATTTTAAATATGGATATGAATCCATCATCTATATTAATCTATACATATAAATAGAGAAACAACAATTATAACATAATATTTATCATAATATTGTATACATTGTTATTAAACTATTTGATTATTAAAGTTGTTAATATGATTGTAACATAATAGTTGTTCATATTTTTTAAAGGATTAATTATTTTTAGGTCGACAAATTTATAGTAAATTATTTTTAAATTATTTGTTTTAAAAAATTGATTAATATTTATTATTAAATTATTTAGTACATTTCTTTATATTCAAATAATACAATATAGTTTATTAATGATTTTAATAATTGTTTTTATTATAGCTATTTGGGTGATTGTAACATCACCAGATGATGTAGGTTTAAATGACTAAATGATATGACTCATGTCAACAAGGTGCATTTTCCAGTTCAGGAGCCTATCGGATTAGAACTCCATAATTATGAATTTTTTTCCAGAGGTAGTGATCATGAAGAGTGACCTTATGGGATGTTTCCCAGGGTGTGTATGAGTGAGGAAAAAACACAATAAAAATGACATGTGTTTGCCTGTGGGGACTATCATCAGTCAGATGACCCATTCAGGCATGTGGGTGTGGACCACATGTCTACAGGGCAACTGGTGGCACCTAATGGGCCTGGACCGAACAACCATGTTAATGCGGAGAGGTTTTTCTATCACAAAGAACATGTAGTTACATTTTTTTATTAATTAGTTTAATTTTTATTATGTACTAATTATTATTTATTTGTATGGTTATTAGTTTATATTTCTTTTCTCTTTCATCCCCACTTCTTCTCAACAACACATTAGGGGGGGTCTTGGTTATTTTGGAACCATCTGTGGACGTGGAACCCATTTGCAAGTCTCATATTCCTAGGATGCTAGTTATGATGGTGATCCCAGGTTCTTCACCTTAGTGGATAAAAACACACAAAATTATCCTCAGCATGGTGAATTCATAGATGATAGTGGATTCTGGAATGGTTGAGTGGATCTCTTCGTTATGATTGTGTGGTTCCCTGGATGGCAGTGTCTCGATGCAATCTAGGAAGTGACAAAATCTTAGAAATAGCCTCTAATGTCAGCTGATACTTTAGCTGATCTCATAGGTGATGACCCTCTTCCCTATGGTGGGGAATCTTCCTCCAAGCTGGCTTCAATCAGTGGAAATGATTCCTATCTGAACAGAGGGGATGATGGTTTAAACTGGGTTGGAGTTAATTGATATGTAATTGGCTTCTTGTTTGTGTTAATTTATCAAATCAAATTCGAGTTTGTGTGTTGATGGAAGAGGTTCCGGAATGGAATGAATAATGGTGTTGGTTGCAATGGTTGGTTCTGCTCTTTTTGGTTTGTGATAGTGGATGAAATAAAGAGGAAATGAATAGACGAGGCATAAGTAGGACATATCGACTATTATGTTAGTAGGTACAGGGGAGGAAGTCTGTCAGTAGGATAGTGAAGGTTGATATATCGGTTGCTTAAGCTCCCAACAAGGGATACTAATAGAATTAGAGGTGATCAATGGGCATCTATAGCTATGGATGGCCAGTAGCGTGTTTGAGGCACCGACTGTGTATTGCTTTGACACGTCCATCATTAGGTGGATGAGGCACCGATAAGGAATAAACGACTCAAATATATAACATCACAAAAAATAAACTAAAATTAATTAATTCAATAAAATGAACCTAATCTAATTTAATAGTTAATTGAAATTATTAACTGATTAAAAAATTAAAAACATAAAATAAAAATTTTAAAAAAATTAGATCAAATAAATAGAGGCTAGTGTATTTTAAAAAAAATTACATTTGAAATACATAATTAAATTATTAATTCATAACACATTAATTAATAAAATACATTTATGTTAAAATAATTTGAAAATAAAAAAAGAAAAATATTTAAATTAATATTAAGATTCAATTTAATGAAATGAATTTATAAAAGTTATTTAATTAATGAAATAAAAAAAATTACATAAATTTATATATAAACATAATTTATATTAAAGATACAAAATTTAACGAGTTAGAATAAATTAAAAAATAATATGACTAAAATAAATGGATAAATTCTTAATTAATTAAAATTAAATAAAATTAATATTTTTAAGTGGAATCAAAACATAAAAAATTATTTAATCCACAAATAATGAATTTAGAGTCTTAAAATATAATCTTATTTATAAAAATTGATCAATCAATGAAATTAATTATAAAATCAAAATAGTCCATGTATTTAGTAAAAATAGATAATTTTATTTATTAAATAATTAAATAATAATTAATGATATGTGGAAAATTGTGTAAATTTAAGGCCACATCAAATTCCTCCACACATAAGTATTGTTTATCCTACAAAAATTCCATATTTTATTAACATTGAAAAAACCATGTGTGTTTCTATAATTTAACTCTAAATGTAACATGTTCAACGTTTTAAAATTAACGGACCTGAAAATCGAGCAATAGGATTTTAAAAAGAATATTTCAAAATTTGTCCGGCCTAAAACAAACTATTATTGTTAATCTAGAAAAATGTGATTCATCTACTAATGAGGATTTCCCGCCTCATATATGAATCGTTCTAATAGAAAATTTCTACTCAAGTCTCAGATCAATATTCAAAATTAGTAACAGATTATGAATTGGTTGAATTAAAAACATACTCGTATGATCGTAATTAATTGACTTTCTATGAAATTATATAAATAAATATATCTTCTTGAATCATATTATTGATACAACCTAAATGATTTCATATAAAAATTTTATCCCCTTCTTAATTTGGATTTCACTATTTCCCTCACCTTAATGAACTCATCTGTTACCCTGAACAATTTTTTTTTCCCAATCCATGTAACATGTGTGACACACTATTTAAATGCACGATTTCATTATTATAGATAAGTCTTTATTTAACAAAAACACACCCAATGCCTTTGGCCTTCAAGATTCACTATGGGTTGATAATTTCCCAAATTAATAAAGATTCAATAGATTCATATGAAAACCATTAAAACTGTATTAATTAGGTTGTAACTTTTTTAAAAATAAAATGATAGATGAGTTCTCTAGGATAATGTTAAATTTTCTAGTTCCTAATTTTATGACCTTAAATACACAAAAAAGTATCATATATCATGGTAAAACATATTTCCTAAAACAAATATTCAAAAAATCACTATGAAAAATCACTCATCAATAACTCACCCACATAAGTTTCAGATTCAATGAAATGTCTAACATCCAATAAGTATCATCTTGAGTAAATACTCAATTGAATTATCGTTTGAATCCTATTAAAAAAATTATGTAATAATTTTGAAAACATTTATCCATTTTTTTAGAAGCATAAATAGTTTGAGAATCTGATGGGCTTCTATTAAGTACAATTTAGCTCTATATAATTTGACCCCTACCACATAATTAAAAACCAGCATGGTCGCAAATTACTAATTCAAATTTTGAGGACAAAAAAATTATAATTTTAATGTGAAAACATGTTTTCAATTAATTATATTAATTACATGTTTAATGGCCTCATTAATCAATAAAATAATCTTGTTTTCAAAAATATATTTAAATACTACAGGTTCACATGCATTTATTTTATGTCAGTTTAAAAAATTTTCAGAAACTTCAATCAGTAGCATGTGAAATACTAAAATATAGTGTGAATTGGGGAAATAAAATTAAAAAATTTAATTCAAGATAATTTATAATTGAGTATTAAAAATGCATGCTAAGTGCCCAACATATACAAGAAGAAAACAGAATATAACATTAATCATTAAGAAATCCTCCCATAATTATGTTTTAGTAGTGAATAGATTTTAATAATAATGAAAATCAATTTTTCAAAAAAGAATCACATGTAGAATTTTTTTCTTCAACATAGTGATATGCAATATATTTTTCATGAAAAACAAGACATACAGTATTAATTTTTAGCAATGAGACATGAAAACAAAATTTATCAGCATAAAAAAACAATAGAATCATAGAAACTATCACATGCGAGTCACCCACAATAGTGTATTAGTGGATCCTGTGAATCAATGAGTCAATGAATAACCGATAAAAGTAAAATTGTGGCTTAGATGTTAATTTTTTTAATGTAAATTGAAGCATAAAGTAAATGCATGTGAAAAATGAAAGAACGTAAATTTTTCATTTTTATCAAACATGATCCATTTTGAGAATTCCAACCATTTTTTTCACAAGTAGCATTAAAATGTGAATTTGAAATGATAGAAGACCAAGTAAAAAATTCCAATAGATAAGTAGAATACAAAAGACAACAATGAAATCCCTTATTCAAAACATAAAACCTATATTAATGTAAATACATGAACCATATATTGACTCCCATGAAGAACTTTGTTTTAGTTCCTTTTTATTACATTAGTAAATTAAAATTTCATTATTTTATTGAATGTAAGAAAAATCATGTGTTGCCTCTCTTGTAGCACTAGTTTTAATGCCCCAGCGGGACATTATTCCACTAAATAAATCTATCCATGATCATTCAGTTGGTTTTATTTATTAGTGGTGTGGGTTACAAAATTGTATGAGGAAATAAATCAAGAATACCAAATCCATAATCTTCATTAGCACAGTGAAAAATCATCTACAAATCACCCATCTCTAAAAGGGGAAACATGCAATCATGGTCAAATGGAGCTATGAAATCATCATAAACATATCTCAAATAGTCAAAAACATCCTATTAAAATCAATTAACTGACCAAGAACTCTTCTACATCTTCTACCATACATATTAGTTATTTGACGACCAAAATAAGACGAGAAAATTGTATTAAACTCCTCAAAAATTCTTAAAACATCTCACAAATCAAACAACTTGGAGATCTTCAAAAATAATGAATCACACTTTGATTCCAAAAGGCCCTTCCCAATGTCCACAATGGACTCAAATAATGTAAAACATTCAATTATATGTTTTATTTCATCATATATGGTTATTTAATGAGATGAAATGAAATTTTAATGAAACAAAGCATATTCAAAAAAGGTAAAATAATGTTTTCTGTTGCAATTAGCCCTGAAATTTTTCAAGCATCAGGAAACATTATTCAAATGTCTTCATAATGGAAACAATCATAAAACAATTCTGACAGTTCTGAAAAAAATGTGACTCCCACTCCAAATTAGGTACCAAGGAAAGAATATAACCATCTATATGATGTTGTGGGGAAGGAGTAACATCCAGAATAAATCATTAAAGAGGTTATAGAATCATAATATATGTGATATCTAGTGGAAAATAACCATACTCAGCTCAAAACTCAATTTTAAAACATTAGTGATCAAAAACATTGATGGAATCACAACAAACCTCATGTGGGTGTTTTTTATTATTAAAATCACCTACACATCATCAACAACTAGAAGAGTGAGTTTCACTTTAGACACATCAATTAGAACACCACCAGTAGCAATGAACGGTATTTCAAGAATGAAAGGGTAGTTTTTATCGCATTCTATTTCATGGATTAAAAAGACAGTGGGAAGTGTCAGTTCTCCTACACTCACTAATATGTCATCGACCATCACATAAGGATATGTATGCGACCTATGATCATGTTAAAGTGAAACCAATGTTGGTTTTATATCCCTATAACCCAACTTCATAAACATGGTGTAAGGCGTAATATTGATACTCGCACTTAACTAACACAAAAAAATTTATTTTCTCAATTACACATATTCTTCATTGAATGATAATGATACTAGGGTCCTTTGATCTTAGTGGATACTTCTTCGATAGAATCAAACTACACTCCTCATTGGGATTAATTTCAACTATATTCTATTTATCATTTTTGTTTTTTAGAAACCACTTGGTGAATAAAATATATAATGGTATTTTATCCAAGTATTATAAGAAAGGTTATGTAATCTGATGTTTCCAATCCTTATCAAAAACCTCATATAGTCAGGTTCTTCATTCGGTTTTAGTCTTTTTGAGAATGCATCGGGTGGGGCATACTATTTTAGAAAATGTGGATTATTCCAGTACCCCTCAAATACAAAAGTTTTATATTATTTTTTAATCTATTCCCAATTAATTTTTCTTTTTTATTATGATTTTTCAGGTGTGGGTTCATCATTTTGTTCATTTTGTGGAAAAATGTCCTGATTTCAAGATTTGGTATCAAGAAAAAATTTCTTTTCTAACACAAAATATTTTTCAGTTTGGGAATGTTTATAAAATTTTATAGAAATAGTTTGAGTGTTGAAAACACTTCTTATTAAAATAGCCTTATAATTCTTTCAAGGGTTTTGTTAAGTATTCCTCAGTTGTCTTCCTTTAACCCTAGATGTGAAATATCTAGTTAATTTTCCCAATTGTGATTCCATGATAGGTATTCTATCATTATTTTGAATATTTTCATATTCCTATTGGGTTTGATATTTATTAATTTTAGTCATGAATCCTTCAACATAAGAGTATATTCTAATTAATACATGATCCAATCTAGTAGACACTTTAGTATCACTATTTCCTAATGAATTAGAATATCCTTCCTGCTTTTGGTTTTGAAAATTATAACTAGGATGGTTTTTATGGGTATGGGAAGTAGGTTGTTTGACTATCCCTGGCCATTCAATGAAATGATATGGTGTTTTTGTTAAAAAATTGTACTATTTTGAGAAGGGATCTTGAACACCCTGATTTCTTGTCCTAAAATCGCCAAATTGGGCATTTCCTTCAAATTGGACAGGGAAGTCAAAATTGGGACTACATAATTGAATGTGACCCAAAATCCCACGATGACTACTCTTATCCCTTAGAGTCCTTTCATCGACTACAATAACTTTGATGTTGGTGTCACTCCTATGGATGATCCTCTTCCTTGACCAGTTGTGCTGTGAATTATAAGATGTTTTTCATACATGTATTTAATCTCAGCAGTAGTTGAGTTGGTGAAATAAACCCATAGGAATCATCAAATAGATTCTAGTTGTATGGGGTGGGAGAATTTTAAATGTTCTATATGAGAATATAGCGATAGAACTATTGATAAAGACTTTGCGTAAAGATATTTCTAAAACTATCTCATTCTTTAAGAAATAACTATCCATCATCCCAAATGATACTAGTAATTTGGAGCCTAGACACAATAGTGGCATTCATGCGTTATTATTTTTATGGTCTTAATTATTTCTCCGTCTATGTTTCAGAGCCAATTCCCTGCCTTATAATTTTGAAAAAACGAGAACATTCTCAATATCAGGTCCTCCTCACATAAATATCTGAATGGTAGTTCTTGGAAAGAACAATAAAAATCTCTAATAATCTCAAGATAATACTCCAAATGGATTTTATTGAAACAATTATGTCGAGAGAGGGGATACTACATAATTTAGTTTTTCCTAAACCTATGGGACAACCAAATAAAATACTTGTTTCTTGGAACAGTTGGAATTTGAAATTCAATAACTCTATGAATCTGTGTGGATGGAACCAGGGGTTGTGTCACATTCATGTGTTGATTATCAACAATGTTGTCCAGATTCCCCATTACAATTCTATTTTTATATAAATTAAATGTTTTTCAATTTTTTATTTAAAATTCTCTATTCATTCCATGGAATACATGTGTTCAAATAAAAATTTGACAGAACAAGATAAAATTTATCACAAAATAGTTATGAGCAACAAGTATAAATACAAATTATGAAACAAAATATATGGAGAAAAAATAGTGAGAAAAATTGATAATAATGGAATAATTAATGACTCATTAACAAACATAAATTTTCAGACCAAATATTTTTAAAACGGTTATCAATATATCAATTTTGTTAATAATTTTTTAATATATGATTTTATTTGAATTTCTTTATGACAGGTTGTCGCATGAACTCATCCCTAGTAATGGTTCCGAACAATTTGCACACACATCATTAAAATGAGAAAATGATTAAATTTTTTACTTTTTTACAAACAACAATATTTTGGTTTTTTGGGTCAAACCCAAAGGGAAGGATGAACAACCAAATTTTCTTTTCAAGACACCCACTAGTGTCATCAACAGTGGGATACAATTTTTTAATTTTATATATGCTTTTTGTGACATTATTCGAAATGATTTATTTATTTATTAGGAAAACCATTTTTAAAACAAGATTATGGTGAACTGTTAGTTTAGCAATAAAAAAAGACTATAAAGAAATAACTGAGAAAATTGATCCATGTAAACACCTAGGAAATCTATATACATTGGTTAAAAAAGATACAATCTTTAAAAAATATTATTCAAACAGACCTCAAAGCAACGATGAATAATCTTACTAACAAGATGATTCAACACAAAAAATATTGATGCCAAGGGTTCACCACCACTAAAATAAACCGAACTGCTTTGGGCTTAAATTAGACAAACAATAACAATTTTACATTCCATAAAATTACAACATTTTTGACATTAAATATTCTATAAATTCCTTAATGATCAATGTCTCCAATATATCATAATGTTTGAAATTGTAAATAGTTGATAGCTGAACAACTAAAAATAAAATCATAATAAATATCGCCGATTGATTATGATTTCATAAGAATAATTTGTGTGAAATAATGGAAAAGAAAAATAAACAAATAGAAATAATATTATCGAGTAAAAACATTTAAACTACAGTCATGTTGAATACAAAAACTAAAAACATTTGATGAAAATTATTGAAATTTGTAAAATATTAGTGAATATATCTTCTACTATGAGGTTCTGTTGCTGCTCTGTTCTTGGGCACCTCCTTCCCTAGGTGACAGTCCCCAAGGAATTTTGTTGAATTGCTATACTCCCTTTTTTTAGTCACGATAAAGTATAAAATATGAATTCTTGAAATCTACCATTCCGCGTACTCCTACTCTTTTTTATATCAATTATCTTCTGCTACATGTCAATCCATGCCTACACCGACATAAACATGTACTTCACTGCTGCTCTGCACACATGTTCTATTTCACTGCAATAATCATCATAATAACATATCCCATGTAACTATCTCCACTCTAGGTAGTTGATTTGAATATTGATATGAATACATTACCAATATGAATCTTCATATATTAATAAATAAATAACAATTAAAACATAAATTTTTACCATATTTTCTTATTAATTATTATGCAAAAAATTTATTATTAAACCTGTTAATATATTTATGACATAAAAATTGATATTATTTTTAAATGATTGGTTTTTATTATGTTGATCAATTTATAATAAATTAATTAAATATATTAATTATAAAAAAATTCTAATGTTATATTGTTAAATTATTTAGTAAATTAGATTATATGTAAATATTTTTATATAGTTTATTAAATCACATAATAAAATAAATTAATATTATTATTTATTTTATTTCAATTTTATTAATTTATTATTCTAAAATTATTATAATTATTGTTTAGTTGAATTTTTAATAGGTTTTAATTGAAATTTATTATTATGATTTTATATTTCTCATCTTCCCCCCTTCTTCTCCGCATCACACATGGGGTATATGTTCCTCTATATCCATCTACGGTTTCAGAACTCTTATGCACATATCCTCTTCCCGTCATGGTGGTTTTGATTGTAATTGCATGCCCTCCACCTTGGCGGCTAGTGGTGGACCAAATACTCCTCGGTGTGGTGCATTAATATGTGATAGGGGAATATGGAATGGTTGAGTGGACCTCTTCCACGTGATGGTGGGGTCTCAAGATTGGCAGTGGATCGATGTTGTCTAGGTGGGGATGGAATCTCAGTGACAACCTCTAATGTATGTTCTGGCTTTGGTTGATCTCAAAGGTGATTACCGTCTTTCACACAATGTGGCTTCTTCTTCTGAGGTGGATTTTATCGATGGAAATGCTTCATATCAGAACAGAGGGGATGGTGGTTCATGTTGGGCTAGTGTTAATGGATATGTGATTGGATACATGTTTGTGTGGATTTGTTCAAATCTGAATTGAGTTTGTGTATCGTTAGAAGAGGGGGTGTATTTGAAGGAAGAATGGTTCCAGTATTAGTGGTTGGTTCTGTTTTTCTGGTTTGTGACAGTGAGTGGATGTAAGAGGGAAGAGTGAGACTTGGGGTCAGTTAGACCTATGGGCCATTGTGTTGGTTGGTGCATGTGGTCTATTGTGTCGGTTGGATGGTGGAGGTGGATATATCGATATATTGACCTATCAACATGAGACAGTGCATGAATTAGAGGTGAGGAATGAGAATCTGTAGTTGTGGAGAATAAATTGCTCATTTGATGCATATATAGAGCATCGATTCGATA
The DNA here is from genome assembly GCA_963277665.1 of Viscum album. Taxonomy (NCBI): domain Eukaryota; kingdom Viridiplantae; phylum Streptophyta; class Magnoliopsida; order Santalales; family Viscaceae; genus Viscum; species Viscum album. The sequence continues at coordinate 1,436,289,340 of OY728120.1, forward strand.
CATCATTCGTTGGGTGGATGAGGTGTTGAAAAGTTATCAGGGACTCAAATTTGCAATTTAACACAAAAGTAACATAAATTAATTATTTCAATAAATGAAATTCAAAATATTTTTATAATTCATTAAAAATATTATCATATTAAACAAATAATAACATAGAACTAAAATTAAAATCCAAGAAGGTCAAATAAATAGAGACTGATTTTTATTAAAATTTTAATTAATCATTAGAATTAAATAATTAAATAATTAATTATAAACACATTAATTAATAAACATGATTTATGTTAAAAAAAATTTGAGAATAACAATAATATTAAAATTTCAATTAATATTCAATTTAATTAAATAAATTGATTATCTGTATAAAAACATCCTTAATTAACAATGATAAGTAGATGAAAAATTAAAAAATCATAAAATAAAGCATCAAATAATTAAATATAAAAAATATAAATTCAAATACTAATGGTTAATATAAATTAAGGATGTTAATTAATATAATATAGGATCAATAATTTAATTTAAGAAAATAAATTAAAGTGATATAATAAATTAAAACAGATTAAATACATATATTTATAATTAATGTAAATTTATATCAAATATTAAAAATTTAAAGATTTAGTTTAAATTACACATTAAGAATTTTTTAATAAATGTTTAAATTCTTAATTTATTAAAACTAAATAATGTTAATATTTTCTATCCAAATCGATAAATTAAAAATTATGTAAACAAAAATAATATTGATTTTAGATGTTTAGAATATAAAGATAAATATAAAAATTTATTAATCAATGAAGATTATTATAAAATCAAGAATGTGCGTTAAGTTAGTAAAAAGTGAAAAATTAATTAATTAAATCATTAAATATTAATAACAATGCTATGTAAAATCATGTAACATTAAGGCCACATAATTATACATGGAACATCTAATTCACCAATTCCATAATAAGTGTTGGAGCATCGGTTAGACTAAATTGTATAACAAGATGAATATAAGGGCCATACATACTTATGAAGGTAGTCTTCTGAATTTAAAATTCTTCTATTATTAGGTGGTTATAACCAGACCAAATATCATTCAACGATAACAACATCTCCCCCCAATAAATAGGTAAAACATGTAAGAAACAAATGGAAATGGGTATTTTTTTTCTTCACTTCCATTTGATTGAGATTTTAGTAATCAATACATAGGTGAATTGTTCCATCATATTTATTCAGATAGAGAACACGAACTACCCAAGGTAACACATTAGTGTGTATAAATATTTTCTCTTATAGACCATCAAAATGATTTTCAACTCTCTCAATTCATCTAGTGCAATATAGTAATATGGAATATATATTTTATTAGTATCATGAACAAAATCAATAAAGATATTTAATTCCCATTCCAATAAAAACCGAAAAAATTCTTCTTGAAACACAATGATAAAAATGAAAAAAAAATTAGTGGTAGAACATCACTTGACGATTCTATCTCCATTTTGAAATAGAATATCAATATTATATTTACCACCTCTAGATAATTATTTCTAACCCTACTTTACCTTTAGTCCCATTCTCCTTGAAAAACATGGCACACCTCATCCGGAAAACTGAAGGATACCCTCTGAAGATAAAATTCTATTTATGCCTTATAATTAATCATCCAATCCATACCATGAATGAAACTAATAGGTTTAATTTTATAAACTCGAAAAATTAATGTAAGAGAAATATTTGATTATGAGAAAACACATGCTGGTCAATAATGACCCAACACTATCTATGTTCCAAGGGGGTATAGTAATATACACCAAATAAAAAAGAAATCTATAAGAATGTTTAGAATATTTAAAATAAAAAATGATAAAAGTGAGTGAGATGAGCTCTATCAGAAGGAAATTTTATGAGATAGATTCTTTTTAACTTCTCTGATATCTTATGTTATACGGTACCCCAAGATTAGTGAGTGATATACACAACATCGTACTGTAATATAGTAAAACAACACTATTCTTTAATTATGTTACACAAAATTTCAGGTTGTTCTGAAAGAATTAATTTTACACAATACCGAGTATATGTGATAACTAAATATCATAACCAAATCATTATAACGGCAGGTATGAATATTATTAACTTCTTTCAAAAACAATTTAAATGAAAATTAGTGAGTCTATAAAACAATAAATTCACTATTTACATATTTTATTAGTCAAATAATTATTTAATGTATTCAATTTAATATTTAAAATTCATCTTATATTTTTTCTAGACAAGATATACGAACAAATTAAATTTTATGGATAAAATGAGTGTTTTTATAAAAAAATGAAAATTTACCACATTTTGATGGAGAACCCATTTTAAATCTTATTTTTTCCACTTTTATACGTTCTATTTTAAAAAATAATCATTTTATTTTTAAACAGGACTTCAAAATAACTTTGGATGAATTTTTGGTAATTTTCCAATATTATTCATTTTTAGATGAATAGTGATAAATACTACATTTTAATTTAAAAAAATTTTTTGATCTAATTTTATCATATAGAAAGGTTTAGATTTTAATTATTTTTAAATTATAATGAGACTAATTTTTTTAATTTAATTTAATTTTGTTTATTAGATTTAATTTCACATTGAAACTATATATAAACTAACATCAATCTTTTGATGGGTTTTGCTCTATAAATACTCGTTTTCTGATAATTACAATGTGAATTATTTTTAAATTAATTACTGCAACTTATGTGAATTGAATTTTGGAAAATGGATTCAATATTTTGAATTAGTGGGTCCATGTTATGTTGATATTTTAATTTTATCTTTTTGATATTATGAATACTCATTGTAGTAATTTTTATTTTGAATAGCTAATGGCCAATCAGGTAAATTTGGGTAACAAACATTATGATAATGATAATAAAATTACCCTAAAAACATCCAAAATCATATTGGTTTAATGAATGTCAAACAATATCAAATAAGGGTCATAATTGATTCATTTAATCTACTTTTTTCATGAAGGTGATGTAATTATAATTAAAAAAAATGACAATATGTAACTATCTTATATATTATAAGTATAACAATTTGAATGTAGTGATCATCATGATAAAACATTAAAAAAATATTTTCCCGAATGATAATGAAATTATTTACATCATGTGAACTTATTTATAATTTTTAGATATCATATAATCACCATAAATATTGACACAACAATGATATAATAATTATTTTATTAAGATAAATATTTAATAATTGATATTATAAATAATAGAATAAAAATTATTTAAATAATTTATGTCACCCCAAAAAAAATAATTATAATAGGAATTTTTATAATACTATTAATTTAATTGTTTCTATTTTATATCTATTTTTGGATTTTATTTAAATTCAATGAAATGAATATTGTAAAAGTTGATACTAATGATATATTATTGAAATAAAATAAAAATCATAAAAATATTTTAAATTTACATAGTGGAAATGATAAGGTCAAAAAGATATTATTTTTTCCAAATATTGGAAATTTACAACTTATTTTTAAACATAATAGCCACATAAAAATTTAAATGTTGTGACCTGAATTAAAATAAAAATACTGTAATTATTGGTAAACTGAAAAGGTAAGGTTTAAAATAAAATAAATACATATCTTAAAATTATTTTATATGATTATTTCTAACTATTCACATATTATCATATAAATATATTAATTTTATGGTACTACAATTCGAAAATAAATTTATTATATAATAATATTTCAAGACATTTTTAAAGTTCCCATCCTCTCTCTTATAAAACACCACCACATATAACTACTTACTCACACCTATCAATCCACATGAATCATCAATATTCTACACAAATAAACTCCCAAAATCCCTCCATTCCTTCTAGATACCAAACTATGGGTAGAAATCCACTCTATGGAGTCCTTTTGTTCAAATCAAAACCAGATACTCAAAAAAGTGTTAATTTTTTGTAGCACCATTGTCAAAATTAATTTCTTTTTATACTTTATCCTCTTATGATTTTATTCACTAAAGTAATAAATAAATTATATTATACATTATTAGATGTTATTATAATTATGGGACAACCTTATACATTATTTTATCCATCCTACTTATAACAATATCATTATGTGTGCGTACGTACGACTTACGGTCTCCACGTTGTGGAATAATTTTTTATTCAACAATAATTAATTTGGATGGGTATAATGATGAAAAAAATTTATTTAAATAATTTATATAACATGAAAATTAATTCATATAATTAATAAAACATTCAATTTCATACCATTTAACCATTAAGTGAATGATATCATCACTCGTGCAAACATATGGCCTACCATCTCCACGATGTGATGTGATGCAATTCATTCTATATGATATTCATTAAACCAAGATTATATACATGAATGGAATTAATAAATATGATATATGTTATATTAATATCATATTTTAAATTATATAACTATTACCAAATAAGATTAAAATGAAATAATCTGAAAAAACTAGCAAAAAAACATAGAGTAGATAATATCTGAATATAGAGTGACAATGAAATGTTCCTAGAAAAATTATGATAACATAAAAATATATGATATCATAAAAATTATTATGATTCTAGTATAAGTAAATAACATTATTTAAATAATTATACAAGCACTTCAGATGCATATAAAGGATACTGGACCTAAGATAATGGATAATTTTTCAATCTCATTATTATCTGAGATAGTTTATGTGTAATTATTTTATAGGGTATATATCATCCATATCCATGTTCCCTAAAAATGTAATACTAATATTATTCTTATATAAATTTTTAAATTCAATTTTACTGATTGTTTAATTTTTATTAAATGGTATGAGGGGAATATTTTTTTGTTATTCGATATGAGGATCTTTTTTTAACTTTTTCAGTAAAAGTACAAGAAGAAATTTTAAACTAATATGGAATAAATTGATTCATACACATTAATTAAAAATTATTTCATTAAATACTCCATTATAATATTTTAATTTTATTTTCATTTAAGTTCATTTATATTATAATTTCATTGAATTTTGAGAGAATAAAACATTTTTTATGGTGAAAGGATATTTTACTCAAGAAATAATTTCTTGTATTTTATAAAAATTATTCTACATCTAAGATAAATGAGGGTTATGTATCTCACATTATTATTATATTTACTTTATTATGTTAATGATGGAATTATATTTATGAAATGAATTTATTTTATTTGTATTATGTGAAATGATGTTTATGAAACCCATTTTTTGTTCCCTGGGTTATGAAGTGACGATTGATTTATGTTTTTGTCGCAAATTTTAGAATGATTTCACGTTGAGATCGGTGGGACCTATATATCCCTCCAATTCGTTGGGTAATGATTTATATCCCATGAGATAAAAAATATTGTAATGATATGTAACACCAATTCGGTAATATAGGGTTGGAACATCAAGTGGACCCAGTTCAGTAATAGACTATGTCCGCTATGCTGGTATTGGATATGAGCCTTGGATAATATGAAAATGATTTTGTATGATTATTTTTTTCAGAAAGTTCATGTTTTAAGACAATTCTATGTTTTCATGGGTAATGTTCCTTCATTATTTATGACTTATGAACTGCAAAGATTTCTTTCATGACTAAATATTTCGATTTTAAAAAGTTATGTTCATGTTTATTAAATTAATTTGTTCATATTTTATTTTCTAACCCTTAATGAGCATCTAAGATCACCCATTTTTATATTTCTATTCCTAAAGGTGTAAATAAATCATTTATATAAGAGCACAAAAGGGTCATATCACTATGGGAGATAATGAAGGTCATACACATGTTATGATAATGTATTCCATGTTTCCAAAGGCACTAAACTATTACAGTCCAAATGCATAAATTTGTAAAATTTATAGAATATTAATTTATAAAGATATAATATTCATATATATCATGACTTTGTATTTATATTAGGTATCAGATGAATTTTTTAGTTCACGTTTGGAAACTAAGATAAAAAAACATTAGTGATCACCCTATAGATATTTATAAAGAATTACTAAAAGACATGTATAACTAAAGGTTACAGTCCTACAATTATGGAAACGATCATGAAAAATCTTGGATTAAACCAAAGATTTTAGAGGCTAAAAATAACTCCCTTTATTATGTTGTACTCCTAAAATGATTTTTTTCCCTCATAGTATTTTTTTGGGTTTCAAACAATGGTAAAAACCTGATCGAACTGTGTTAATGATCAATGAAATTTGAAATGCAATGAGCATCATCATGAATAAATAAATATAATTGGATATTTAATTAAAAATCATATCTATATATTTATAAAAGTTATGAATCATTATTGACTTCAAAATTATCTGTGAAGCGAACAAAATTTTGGTGTGTCCTTCATGGGGAAATTTACAGCTTCATTCATTGGGTCTTCTAATCCACTTATTTCAGAACAATTGATCGGTAAAATTAAAAATTAAATTCCATTATAAATAGTTCAATACATGAAAAAATAATTACTCTTATTTATCGTTTAGAAGGCATAGAGGACCAGTGGTGTACAATAATCAAGAATACGAGGAAATAATAAAATATTGAATCCATGGAATGAGGTGAGTTGAAGAACATATTTTTCAATATATAGATTCCTTATAACAATTTATGAAAAATGGAAATTGAGTTCCTTGAACTTTATAATAAATAATGGTGAATTCAATGGTACATATGAGGAATTTTTAACATGAATTGAAAGCTACGCTTCTAGCTTTATCACCCAGCATGAAAGTAATGTTGATTGATTCATCATTTTCTTAAAACTAAGTAATAAAAGGGCATTAGCTATAAGAGTCTTTAGTTTCTATGAAGAGATTGTAAATTTTCAAATAATGGTAAAAACAGATGTCGGTGTTACAAATAAATCTCATGGTTTTTACAAGATATAAAATATTGTGTTCAACAAAAAATCTCAAAATAATAGTGTAAAAGAGATGAGTGTTTCCTTATGCTCAAAGTGTGGAAAGAAGCATGGTGGAGACTGACATAAAGGGACTATAAAATCTTTTAGTGGGGAAAAGAAGGTCATCAGGAAGTTTAGAGCTTATGTAATGAGAAAATGGAAGGTAATTATGGGAATTGAGAATAGGATATAGAAAATGCACCACCAACACATCAATGATACAAGTGCTAGGTAATGGGACATTTTTCTAACCAATTACCTAAAAATTTATGATCAATTATAATCAAATATAAAAACTTCTTAAGGCCATAGACAAAGTAAAATCACATGTAATAACAATTAATGATGTTGAGTATGAAAATTAAGCGGTAGAATGATTGAGTTTTTAAGTAATGAAATTCCAAAATAATGTTGTATAATCGATTTTATGGTACTATGTAATAATGAAATATCTATTTAGTGGTCCTCAATTGTTTTAAACATGTATTTTAAAATATATGATGAGAGGTAGTAGTACTCATGAAAAGTGATTGAGGTAATAAGGTGATGTTTTTTTGGAAAACACATGATTTAGAAAAGGATGACCATTAATTGGAACATGATGTAGAGATAATTATATTTTGATAAAGGTATGATGGATAGAAATAAGTAAACTAGATGATTTTATATACATTTGAAATATTTAAGGATTTACTAACATGTGGGTGATGTTATCTCAGATGAAGACTATTGCATTTTGGGCTTAAGAATAAGAAACATGCATTTCGTTAATAAGGATATATAATAGATCAAGTTCTTACAATGACTCTTGAATATAAAATATTAAGGTATTAACATGTTTTTAATGTGATAAACATGAACTAGATTATGAGATATGGGAGATAAATGTTAAACTACTTTAGTTTTCGTCTTTTTAATGTTGTATATTTTTAGTTTTTGGACGGATTATATGGTCATCCAATAATTGATAGTTTAAGCTATACTAATGTAGATGTTTGTTAGATTAATGTATTATCTCACTATAGGATGACTTATGAATCTTTTATAATATGTGTTAACTTATTTTTTTTAGAGATAGATGCAATGACGTATAATTCTATTTATCAATCACAAGATCTGTTAACACTTCAAAAATGACAAATTCAACTTCATTTCATTGAATAATAGATGAAGTGGAGTCTGTAAGGAATTTCGAATAGATTGATTTCCCTAAAATAAAGTTAGTATTTATTATAATGTTCATTAACATTAGGTAAATGATATTGAAAACAACAAATGTCTTCTTAGTACCTACTTTACCAATGAATCAGATGGTCACTTAAACCATCACAGATTTAGGGGTTGTTGGTTTTTATCATTCTTCAAACCATGTTCACTATGACTATCAATTAGAATTTGATGGTTTTATACTCCTAATATATCCATGTTTTCACTTCCTAGAGATTTTCTCCTCTGTAGAAACCTAGAGATGAGTTAGTTTTGGTAAACATTATGTTACTAACATTCTGTTTATAAAAAAGTTTTATTATTCCTATTTACAATGTGGGTGTTTATGAATGTAACCGTCAAGTAGTAAAAATTTTATAAACCTATGAAATTTAGTGGGTGAAATTCTTATTAAGGGTGGTAGAAATTTACATTTTGAGATTGTATTATATAGATTCTTTCTAATTTCATTGATATCTCATGTTGAAGGCCACATCAGGATTAATGTCCACTATACGAAACATCGTATTAACTTTCAGTATACACAACACTACTATTGGATTTTGCCACAAACAATATCCTGTAATTTTTGAAATAATTAATTTCACGAATGACCAATTATAATTGATGAAAAAATATTATAACATACACATTATAATTGTGGTATGATAATATTAACTACATTAATAAAATATTTTATTAAAACTATGCGAGTCTAAAAAATAATAAAGTCACTCTTCATGGATATTATTAGTTAAATATATATATGTAATATGTTAAATTTAATGTTTAATAGTCATATTTTTTGTTTTCCATTAATGATATAAGATCAAATTCAATTTTTTAGAGAAAATGAGCATTTTTCTAAAAATGCATTTTTTAGACCTTTTGAGGGAGCACCCATTTTAAATCTATATTTTTACACAATTTTAATTTTTATTTGATAAAATATACTTATTTATTTAATTGTAACATAAAAAATTTACATTGGTTTAATTTGTGGTAAGTTTCCATTATTAAACATCTTTTAATGAGTTGTGAAAAATACAAGATTTTAATTCAAAACAGTTTTTTAATCTAATTTTTTTTCTAAAGAAAGATTTTCTATTTAATTGGATTCAAGAAATAATTATATTATTTAATCCAATTTTTTTAATTGGTAGTAATTTCACATTGACATTAGATATAAATGCTCATCAGTATTTTGATGGATTATACTTTTATAGAACTTTTTTTCTCACTTTGATTGTGGGAATTAATATTAAATTAATTAATGAAAAATCTTTGATTTGAATTTTCAAAAATTAATTGAATATTTGGAATCAGTGGGTTCAAAATATATTAATAGGATAATTTAATTTTTAATGGATACTATGAATTGCAATTACGGTAATTGTTTTTACCACTATTAATGGTATATCATGAAAATTAGGGTAAAAAAATACAACTTGTATTATAAAAGTATACTAAAACCAACCCAAATATTATTAAATTAATGAAATTATACCAATATAAATTAAGGGTCATAAATTTTACCTTTAATGAACTTTTTTGTAGGAAATTGATGTAGTTATAATTATTACAAAATAAAGCGACGACATATCACTCACTTGTCTCTTATAATTATAGTAATTTCAATGTTGTGAAAAACATGATAAAACAATGGATATATATAGTACCCAAAAATATAATGGAATTATATATTTCATATGAATTTATTTATAATTTTCAGATATTATGTAATTACTCTAAATATTGACACAACAGTGATAAAATAGTTATGTCATTTAGATAAATATGAAATAAATGATAATATAAATAATAAAATAAATATTATATAAAATGATTAATGTCATCAATGATTTTAATAGGATAATATGAAATTTTATAATATTTTTAAATTATTTTTTTCATAGTCATATCACTATTTAGAGTTTATTAAAATTCAATGAAATGAATATTGTAAGATTGGCACTATTGATATTTTAATAAAATAATATTTTAAATAATTATTTAAATATAATTTAATAAAATAAAATTAAAAAGTTGATATTTTAAGGTCATAATGATAATTAATTTTCTAATTATAAGAAATTTACCCCATATAAGTAAACCTATTGGCATCTTAATAATTAATATTTATTTACCTCAATTAAATTTAAAACATAGTAATTAAGGGAAAACTAAAAAAAATGTTTCAATTAAAATAAATACTAGTCTAATAATTATTGGATGAGATTATTTCGAATAATCAGCATCTAATTCATGAAATATATCACAATGGATCTATTATTTCTAGAATATCAATTTAGAATAAAATATTATTTCAAGACATTCCTAAAGTTCCCCTCCCCCCACTCATAAAAGGAAACAACATCTACCAACTAACTCACACCATGCAAGCCCATTAGCTCATACAAATAAATTGAAAAAACATAAAAACAACCCTAAATTCTTCCTAGGTACCAATATTTGTGCATAAATCTTTCATATGGAGGCCTTTTGTGAAAATCAATTGGAGATACTTGAAAAGTAGGTAATTGTTTTATCAACTCTTTCAAAATTATTTCCTTATTCTACTTCCTCTTATATATATTACATAATGATGTAATACATATAGTATCATATACATGATGATATTTTATTATAATTATGGGATAACCATATAGAGCATTTTACCCATCTTATGAATAATAATATCACCATGTGTGCATACATACTACTTATCATTTCCAGGCCATGGTGTAATTTGTCATTCAAATATACATAATTTAGATACGTATTATAATTAGTTTAATGGGTTTAAAAAATAATCTAACATGATAATAATTATTTATAATTAATAATCCATACAATGGAATACCATTTAACCATTACGTGGATGATATTATCACTCGTGCATACGTACGACCTACCGTCTCCATAATTCGATGTGGTTTATTCGACAAGATCTTCATTAAAAAAATTCTTATATACATGAATTTAATGAATAAATATTATATATAGTATACTAATATCATTATGTAAATGATATAACAATAACCTATAAAGTGTAACACGAGCTTATCAGTCAAAAAATTCTTAAGAATATACAGCAGTTAATATCTGAATAACGAGGGAAATTGAAATGTTACTAACAAACGAATAATAATATATTCATACATGATATCATAAAAATTATTATTATTTTTTAATAAGTCAATAAAAATTATTTAAATCAATATATAAGAGGTTCAGATACATACGAAGGTTATCAGACCTATAGTAATGGTTAATTTTTCAATCTCATTATTATTTGAGATTGTTTACACTTAATTCTTTAATAGGGTATATTTATCATCCACATCCATTTTCCCTAAATATGTAATACAATTTATATTTAACTAAAATATTTTAAAGTCAATTTTACCCATTTGTGAATTTTTACTCAGTGGTATGAATGTAATATTTTTTTGTCATTCAATACAATGTATTTCTTTTACATTTCCTGAAAACGTACGAGGCGAATATTTTTTTAACAAACACTACATAAATGGATTCTTACACTTTCAGAGTTCCTTATTTATAGTAAAATTAATTTATAATATTTAAATTGAATCATTTATTAAATTGTTTTATTTTAAAATTTCTTGGAATTTTGGTAAAGGAAATAATTTTTTAAGAAGAAAGATTATATTCCTCACAAATTAATTTCTATTATTTTATTTAAATTATTAGAAATATAAGCTAACATAGGGTTATGTTTCTATACATATTATTATATTGATCATATTGTTATTTTCATGGTATTATGTTTATTAAATCCACTTATTTTAACTTTATTATTATAATGAAATGATGTTTCAGAAAAACATTTTTTGTTCCTTGGGTTATGCTATAATGAATGGATTATGGTATTGTGGAACATGTATGAATGATTTTACTGTGATATTGGTGGGACCTATATATTCCTCTAATTCATTGGGTGAATATTTAAATCTCATGATATTGACATTACTAGAATGAAATGTAAATATGGTTAAATAATATAGGCCTAGAATAGTTTGTAAACCTTGTTTAGTAATGGAATTTTTCCATTATGATGGTCTTGTATTTGAGGCTTTTCTAATATAGAAATGATTTTCAATTCATATGTTTTTTCCAAAAGTTTTTATTTTATGAAAATCATATGTTATCATGGTCAAAAATCATTTTTTAATGCCTTAAAAATTTATAATATTTATTTAATGACTCAATTTTAGGAAATTAAACAGTTCTGTTCATGTTTCATACATTTATATGTTCATCTATTTTCTACTTACCCTTGGTGAGCATCTAAGATCACCCATTCTTATGCCTCCATTCATCCGGTTATAATGAATTATTTTATGTTGGACTAATAAAAGGGATGATCTTTATGGTAGATTTTGATGATCTTCCACAAGTTAGAGGAATGTATTCAATGTTTTTAAAGGCACTAGACTTTTACAATCCTCATGTGTGCATTTGAATAATGTAATTAATATTCATCTAAAAAGAAGTAATATTCATATCCATCATTATTGGGTCATTATATGTACCAATATCAAATAAAGAGGGTACTTAGGATGAGGGTACTGTTATTGTAACTATCACCGTCGCCAGACGCTCATTAGTTTCATTGGGAAACTCCTTCACTACATGAAGAATATTTGTTCAAGAGGCATGTGGACAAAATTCATCTATTCAGGAAGAATATAATATTTTAATGTTAATTTTTATTTTCAATGAAATCATTTCACTGTGAATAATATAAAAGATAGGTCATAAATTATCTATGTGGCCAGAGAGACCTCATGATCTATAGATTGTGGGTATCACTATGAAAAAATTCCACTAAATCCCCACTATACTAAATTAGAAGCAAGCCAAATGGGCTCTTCTAAGAACAATCAGAGGCCTAGAATATTCCTAAAATATTGAACCCACATTAGACACATTACTCTTTATATTTCCTTTAATATAACTCATTGAACGACCACTTTTAGAAAAGGTAATACCTATCAAACATAACATAATAGTCCGGTCAAGTTCGATTATCAGTTTCATATCCAACACATCAGTATAAATGTGAGATTCAACACGAGGACATGAGATTTAATGTAAAAATAAATACCACTCAATATATTTGGTATTTCATTTTCTCTTTTTTAACTACCTCATTAGTGAATAGAATCATCTCATCAAAAAGGTTCACATATTGTAAAATACTACTACCACCCAATTGGAGGTTAATGAACTCCATTTCATTTTCCATGACCATAATATCTGAAAAAAACTCATCAAGGAAATATATAGGAAATTCCATATACTTCAATAACTCATTATTCTTTACTATCACCATCAAATACCACCAAATCCTACTAGGTCCAGGATGCTCAAATCTTGTGCATTTCACATTAATAGATTCCGGCATTAATAAGAACTAAAATATAATTTATATATTTTTCACATAATACTGATCTTGTTGAGAAAAATTATAGACTTGTAAAGACTGTTTATTTTAGTGATTAAGATATTAATTATGACTCTAATATTTAACTATTGTAGGTTCAATAAAGGTTCCATAATGGGAATGGGTGCAAACTCCTTTCCCAAATCATAGACAACACACATCACTATCTAACAAGATTGTGTTCCACTAAAATATTAAAATTCAATTGTACTCTATTAGCATCCTCACGTCACTTTTTCTAACATATTATGAAAGGAGAAATTATATAATACCCCAATATATAACACTAAATCCTAATCACAGACAAATATATTTTCAACACAATCAAGAGTTATAATGAAAAAAAAGAACCTATATCAACATGGAACAGAATATAAATATATTAAAAATTCTTCCAAGATACTTTTCCATAACACCCATGGTTATATAAGGATAATTAATATAATTTATTTCTATGCACACTCTCATAACTATCTCAATTTCCTGATATTCCTTCTTCATATTTTCCGTGACAACCCTTACTGAATATCGACATCATGTAGTGATGTATAATCAGGTCCTTTGATTGCACTATGTCTTGAACCATCATGGATACCCTTTTATTTTGATACCTGAACTTGATTGGAAATTTACATAATGGAATTCCCAATACCAATGGGTTTATGGGTAGTATATTTCACCAGAAAAGTTAAAATTGGAATGATTTTACTAATAAAAAAAGGAAGATAAATGGTATAAGTCAGTGTTCTCAAAAATAAAAATATAGAAAGGTCCCAAAATAATAGCTAAAACATGTTATTTGAATAATTAAATCAACATTCCTATGATAAATCATCGAAAACCAATTAAAGAGGTGGATCATATCTTGACATGTCACCTCTATCACTCCATGTACCATGTATTATGATAATCCACCACTTCAAAGTAGTTATTTACCTTTTCATGGACCTAAAAAAATATAATATATAAAATTATAAATGAAATGAAATATTTTTTTGTATACTACATTGTTGGATATCACCATGTGCTCCCCAATTTGTACTATAAAAATTATAATTTTTTTAAATCAATTAAAACAAGAGTTCAAATGTAATTTAATTATTTTAAAAAACACACATTCATACTAAAAAATATGAAAGGTATTTCAAAATATTATTAAATTATTTTTTTGAAAACTATTTATAAAAGTATTTGGAAGGAATAAAATAGTTCATTCAATTGATGACATGTATTCATAAAATTACACTCTTCTTAGAACAATGTGATAATCCATATAGTGCATTTTTCCTAGGTAATATGATACTCACATGTCCCCAAAATAAACATTTTATCTAGATATGTGTGTACACTCAAATAAATATACACTCCATTTGATGCCCCCATTGTGGTAAATCATTCAAAACATTATCTATTTAGTGTTGCCAATGTGATTCCACTTCAAGGGAATCAATTAACATTATTACTATAAGAGTATCACAAAAAGATAACTGGATCACATGTGCTTAATATAATCAATTAAACATTCAATATTGGGAAAATAATGATATAAAATTTAGTTAAAAAAATTCTCATATTATTTTTTAAACATGTCTTTCTCATTTCAAACCCAAATCTTATGGTTTTCAAAAATTCCATCCTCTTCAAAATCATGTATCAACTCAACCAATTTTTTTCAACAATAAACATTCAATAAAATATTTTTCATAAATCAATAAATAAAACAAATTTGTAAAATAAATCCATCATCAAAAAATAAATCCCGCAATTCCAATAACAGTTGTATTAGAGCTTTCTGTCAGTTTCAATCCATTTATAATAACATAGAAAATATTTTAAATAATATAATTTTAATTAATTTAAAAACAAATTTCATGTTTATTATGGAATTTAGGGATTCAATTTTATGGAATGATCAAATAAAACCACCAACTGTAATTCATGGGATCAAGTCGACATAACACCTACCTCAGGATTAGAAAATAAAGAAAAAATTTGTATGTGATATTGAAAACAATATAATATTTAAAATCCAAATATTGGGGATTGGATAAATAAAAAATTTGATAATCTATCAATATGTAAAGAGGAAAAAATAAGATATCAAAATAAAAAACATAAGTAGAGAATCTAAAATCAGAAGGATAACAAATGATATTGTAGGCACATTGATCAATAATGAGAAGGGGTTGGGGGAGTGAAAATCACTTATTTAGATCCATCAAGGACAATGTAATTTTGTTATTATCGAATGAAGATGACTTTTTTAAAATATAGAGCTTCAGGATTTTAATTAAAATTGAAAGAGAATAACAACAATTCACAGAGTTTGTGGGAGAGGTCACCTGGTTAAGAGAAATTGTGCACCTTCACTATACACCCATACTAGATTACCTGATGGGGTTTATAGTTTGGCCACATAGTTGATTTAAACATACTCCAACCATAAAAATATCAATGTCCACATGCCACATGGTTTGTAGGGGTATCTGCATTGTTTGGATAAACTGTGTGCCCCCTTTATGGGAACCAGCCCTGATCAAAATGTTCACATAGAAAAACCATATGGTTTTCCAAACCATTCCCTAATAATGTATATCCCCATAATCCTCTATAATTTTCAAATATCTTCTGTAATAACCATAAATAAATACCCATACAATTCCCTCAAAATTAAATATATATTTTCAAACACGTTTTATGATAAATATAGGAATCCAAACCAAGAACAAAATAAATTTACAGATCCATTAATGTGAAATTGTAGCTTACCAGTTTTAATAACTCTAAAAATATTCAATTAGATATTTTTTACTTTGGTATCTAGTTCCTCCACCTGATGATCTTCGAACATGAGTGGCATCATGTCATGGTATTGGATGTACTTGTCTACATTGATATTTTTTCTTTTGAATCCCTTAACTAGAATCATGTCCTAATGGTCGATCCAAGCACCCTACTCCTCTTTAGGGTCTACCTTATGATCCCTTCCCATCATAATGTTTTTCTTCATCATTAGTAGATTTGTTTGTCAGAACAGTTTCCATCAAAACCTCTTCCGAGCTCAAAAGAAAGTCCAAATGGTTCTCAGGAATCTCTTCTTACAGGTAGTCAACCTTGGAGAGGTGGGGAAGCAATTCTTCTGCTTTTCCTCTGACTTCATTGCCTATCAGGTCATCATTGGTATAGGTAAATATGAATATTACTTTTTTTATTTCTAGTTACCCCTATTGTTCTAACTCTTCCATGGACATGGGTACCTACTCCCATGATACATGTTCTTTGTATCGGCAGAAATTTGGAAAGAACATTCATCGATTAACTCATTTTCAGAAGAATTCTCCACATTTGTGGGGGTTATGACTGGATCTTTTCCAAAAAAAATTGGATGGGATAATCATATGACAGATTATCAATATAGTTACCCAGGAAAATAACATCCCACTACCTTGATCTCTTCTAGGAAACAAACTCACAATCTTCATCCTTTTTTATGACCTTGTTTACTATAGGGATTGTGAAATTCATGTAGGTCCTGAGGCCTCCCTCATCCACCTTCGTCGGAACCCCATCCAAAATGTTCATGTTGTGTCCCCAGAGACTCTCATGTGGAGGGTTTAAAGCCCCAATAGGTAATGCCTCTTCTGAAAATATTTTTATCTGTGAAGACTATTAGCCTGAGTGCCACCCTTCAAATTCCTCAACTAACTGTAATTGGAAGAATAACCTTGACCATTGGTACTAGTAACAACACCTGATCACACTACTTCAACATAAGAAGAATACACAAGAAACATGGAACCACACTCATCTACCAATTATGGATCCACCGTGTTGGTGTTGCTGTTAGACCGCTCCACCAAGAGAACCATGATGCCCCAAATCAGTAGGTGGAGTAAGTTGAGCTATGAAAAAATCATTCCTCAAATGATTGAACACTTCAAACACCAAATGATTCTCATCCCGTGATCCACATGACACTCCCATTGATTCATTAAACATAGAATCCACACCCACAGGTATCTGGCCAGGCACATCCATCTCCATGTGATCTTTTGTTCCTTACCAATTTATACATCTGTCTCCTTGGAAAGATCCATATACACCATTCAATAGGTTTTCAGGGAATGGAAAAATAATTAATGAATAAATATAACTGAGACCATGATTAATATACCACATGATATATACACTTAAAATCATTACCAACTCTAATCCAGGAATACTCTAAATCCACCCCAGATATATACACATCCACACATACATTCAGGTTTATGTGGTTTCAATGGTACTCAGTGCGATTATAAGGGAAAAGGTATCTACCCAATATGTTTCCGTGAATTTTAATAACTATGTTTTTTTGAAATGGAAGGGGAATGTTGGGGAAACTAAACCAAATCTCCACTATTGGGGAATCATTCTTCATATATAAGTCATAAGTACAATGTAATAGGAAGAAGCGGGATCCGTTGAATCTATGGGGAGCCCCAGACCATTCAGTGAATAAATATTCCATTAACATAAATAGAATCTTTATATGATTTTTTTCAATCAAACCCATTGTCACTTGATCTTATAAATCCCATTATGCGAAGACATTCTAATCCAAATAATTAACCAATGGGTAATGTTGCTTGAATAGAGACATCAGGGTGAGATTCATAAGGGAAGAGGATTTATTAAACTCCGAGAGAAAGATCAAGAGATTCGGGGACACTCTGTGAAAATGTGTCTCCATATAGTTTCTCTCTAGTTATTATTTTTAAATTTTTGGTATCATTCCAAAATCAATATATCATTAACTCACCTTAATGTATGGGTGAAAATTTCATGATATTAAATTCTCTATATAGTTATATATTTATTTTCTTTCCTATAATTATAGAAAAAAAAATTAGTATCACATCAAAAAGAACGAAAAATGTATACCTTCTTATTTGGAATCGTTTTTAATGAATCATAGGGTTATTCCATATAGGAATATACATTTATTTGTAATTTTATATTATCATCTTCAGGGTATTCTAATACTCAACACATATGTATAGATTATTGTTGGACTCACCTTCATTTATATAATGTATTTCATCAAGGAAAGTATATATTTTATCATGTGATGGAATATTATCCTTGAAATTCTAATTCATGTTGTTATTAAAATTGTCTAACTAACATTTCTCTCAGATAAATTTCTCTAAAAAATTTACTCTTTTCAAATTCATTGTTTTTTCACAATAAATTAAACAAGATATTATTTAAATGTATATTAATTTTTTCTCTAATATTTTTCCTCATAATTTATAGATGTTACCTCAAACATTTTGACATTATCCAAGAAGGACATAGTTTTAGAGTATTGTTGAAATATTTTGTCTCACTACTTTATTGTGAGCCATAATCTTGTTATTCTGTACAAATAAAATTATTTTTCATCCATATTAAATTCTACTATTTCATGTTATCTCCCTTTCTAGATTATTTTGATTTACATTTATAGATGTATTTTTCATCCTCGTCACTAAATTATTCATTTGATTTTATTAATAGAAAATCATGTGGAAAATATCCAATTTATATAGAGTCAAATCCCCTAAAATGAAACATGATTTTTTATTTATATTTATTTATGTTTAATAAAATAAGATAGTCGATTTATTGGGATATTAATGTTTATCATCATTAAAATATGAATATGAAATTGATACAAACTTATTTTATGGGGTCTTATTTGATTTTATGGCTTCAAATTCGAAATCATACATGTATTTTTATTGATCATAGAATATTTCCTCAGGATATACATTAGGATTTTGTTACAAAACTAATGTAAAGATAATATTTATTTCACTACTAATAGAGATTATTTGGATCAAACCAATAAAAATAATTCTTCATTTTCTTACAATGATGGATTATTCCAATGTATCTACATATTCAGTTTTTGGAATAAATAACTCATTTATTAATAATAAAAAATCATATATCATATAATTATAATTGAACCATATTTCTTAAAATTTTTATCTTAACATGTATATTTTATAAAGATTAACATTAAAATTCTCCTACACACATTTTCCCAATATTATCTGAAAATTCATGAGTTCCCTTTAAGTCCCATAACATTATTGTGTAATATAATTGATTGGAATGGCATAAAATTATTTCTTACCTTTTATACAATAACATATTATTATTAGAAAAATTAATGATATAATATCTTCCATGTATAGTAAAATGTACAATTATACAATCAAACACTTCTAGAATTTATGAATGTTAATTAGGAAGAATATTATTTTTCCAACCCTGAATGGTATTTATAATAAAAAATAAAGGCCAAATCTATTTACTGACATAAGGTTTGTATTTTCAACATCATTCAAGTATAGATCATTGATACAGAACTCGGTTGGGAATAATACCAATTTATAGGCCTTCTTGTTTGGATGTATATTTGGAGGGGTTTAATCAGTGATATAGATTTTTATTATCTCATTCTGAAATCAACAATATTAGTAATTAATGTATAAATCATCTCATTCCATGAATTTTCACCCTTTGTCAAATATAACCAAATGAGAGAACTGTACAAGAAACATGGATTTTTATAGTTTCTCTCCTAATGTGGGAACCTTCTTGTTCCTATATTTTATAAAATCTATAATATTTAATTTCCATTCTAAACCCATGTTATAAAAATTTAAAACTATTTCTCGAAAACCCTAATCATTGGTGAATATAATTGAGTGATTTATACAAAAAAAATTATTATAAACTTCCAGTGAGTTCTTTATATTGTCTCTCATGGATGTGGGATATCAGCTAATAATTCTTTTTTTATGAAAATAGGTTTTTTTAAATTCTAAAATCATTTATTTAATGGATCAGTATAATAAAACAATGAAGGATACTTCATATTATTTTTCCTTCTGGTGTAGAAACACCCCTACCATTCTCTTTTCCTCAATATACTTCTACAAATTCTCATTTATTTAACCTATACAAAGAATGAGTATAGTTGGGTAATTGTTTCATCTACATCACACTGCATTATTTTTATAAACATGGTTGGAGAAATTTTAACTTATTATCTATATAAATTTTCCTATATGATATTAATTTATAATATGAAACTTCTCATCCTCAACACATAGGATTCTCTAGTATGGAGATAGTTATTTTTATCTCCTTAAATTATCTAAAATCGTTATTAGTTTTAGAGATGTCTTGTTCTCATCTGTTTAAATATTATTTTAATTCTTCTAATATATTTAATTCATTTAAAAACATATCATATATTTATTTTCCATATTTTAATATATAATAAACCTTTAATTTTTGTAGTGTGATTTTATAATTATTTTTTTTATCATTATGTTTTATGTCAATTTATCATTTGAACTAATTTAAATCCATTTAAAATAATTTTATTAATCTTGGGTTTTTATCAATAATGAATTATTATATTAAAAAGACTGTCACCATCTAAAAAAATCAACATCATCAAATTTTTCAATGTATAAATGGAAACATATAGTATTTCAAAAAATATGTCTATAAACTTTGGAACCTCTATTTAATTCCTCACAGATATCAAATTAAATCACATCCTTTTATAATTTATGTGATATTCTAATTTTTAATTAATTTATTATTCATTATTAGGGTGAATTTTCCAATAATATCATATTTTCTTGGAATCATTTCTAGCTATAATATACTCCAAAAAATTAATGAATATAAAATGTCTATACAGTGATGTTTAGTTCACTAAAACATAACAATGTTATAAACCATAATAACTCCATTTATCGAAATATTTTTTTTGAATATCCGATATTTTTCATAAACTACTAAACCATAATTATTTCTTTTGGTTTTTTCCATAGAATATGTTTTCAATGGTGACTTATGTATAATATTTTTTAAAAATAAAAAATTATAAATGTTTTCATTGATTAAATAGTTTATAAATTATAATTTGATGACAAAAATATGACTCATCAAGAAAAAAATCCTAGTATTCAAAATATCATAGGCATTTCCTATGATTCTTGACATAGTTAAATTAATAATTTAACATGATAATATATTATATAAATAGCTAAATATCATAACCATTCTCTACGAGAATAAATATTATACATAACATGTTACATATTTAATTACTTTACATAATGTACACCCCTATGTAAATAAATCCATTAGTATAAATGAAACTCAAGTACATTATATTTTTTATTCTAAAGAAAAAAATGTGTATGAATCTATCATTATAAATAATTTTTATTAAAATAAAATTTTTAAATATGATTAAAATATTAATTTAATATTATTGGAGGATCTTCAAATTTTATTATTGTATTCTAAAACTCATCAAAATAATCATATAGAATTTTAAATTTAAGAAAAAATGCTCTTGCAATCTAAGATAAATTCATAAATAATCATTCATCATATGAACTCTTCTTTGATTTTATCAATGAAACTATATTTATATTTTAATTCATGATTTATACATAAAATTATAAAATATTCACGAAAATTATAAACTGTATTTAATCAAATAACTTTTATTCAAAAAAAAATTAAAGGATGGCTTCTTATTTTTTCCACCATCTTTTTACATCATTATTTATTGATTTTACTATTATAAGTATATATCTTCATAATTTTTGGAATCCATCTTCTCATCTGTTATATATATATATCTAAATTAGTATATTATTTCAATAATAAATATTCATTACTATAATTATATGTTTGACAAAATATTGATGTAAATTGATACATTATTAATTTTTCCCCAAGATAATCATGTCGAAACCACATTTCATTTCTCATTTAATTTGAGTATCGTATAGAAACAACTATATTATGCTCTTTAATATCCCTATATCACAAAAATATTATAGGATTTTTTAAAATTCTCATTTATTGTCACTTATACACCACTAAACATTAACACAGATTGAGTTTTATCCTCAATTGGATATTGAAAAAAATGAATTTAATTAATCTTTTCATCATAACTAAATTGGGTATCTTTGATATTTTTAAAAACCAATAGCATCACATCCCATGATATGAAAAAATTAATCCTAATGTAATTGAAGTGAAAACCATATATTAATATTAAAAACCCTATTGGTTTTATCATATTATGTTTTTCAGAATACAAAAAATAGAGGGTTTATAATTAAAATTAATTTTATCTATTCACTCATCCACATCAACAAATCTCAAACCATAACCACTATATGATCCAATAGAAACTGAGGTGCTTCCCATATCTATATCATGAACCATTATGTATGAATACCAACCAAACTATAGATGTATTGTATGAGATTAATGCTAAATATGAAAACGGAAATGTAATTTAAAAATATATCTTTTATATATAGGAACACAAACAATATTATATGGTGTCCAAAAACGATATAAATAAACATAATAAAACAACTGAGTTTTAATAATCCCCCAAATTAGTGACTATAAATATATCACAAGTGAATATTTATTATCTAAATAAAACATATTAAGTGGGAATAAATTAGCATAATAGCCTCAGCCCATTTGGTGAGGACTCATCAAGTGCACTAAAGAGACTTGAGTTCAAAACTGGGAAGAGACATATTTCTGAGTCCCTATAGTAGTACTATAGTAGGTACTATATTAAGTACCATTCGGTAGTGTAGTAGCAAGAACTATTCATTTGTGTGGGCATTCGGGCAATCTGTTTGGTCCCTGGGTCCTTCAAGGCCTTCGGACCACCCAAGGCCTTCAGGCTAGCAAGGCTTTCATGCCACCTCAAGGCCATCACACATTCGTAAGGTCTTTGGGATACCTAAAATTGTGATTAATGGACAAGGAAGACTCTAAAAATAGCATACTAAATATGAGGAATCAGATCAGGCGTATTAACCAAAGTGGAAGCCAAATTATGTGGAAGAAAGAGAGGGTATGACATTGCCATCGGGACCAGCTTGTGCATGCAGAGGAAACCCATGCGAACAGCCACGTGATGTTGGAGAGATGATATCCGGATGAATAAACTGGGGAGAAGAAGTTAAATGTAGTAATATTCTAGATATTTCTTTTAGTAACTATGGGTTATGTGATCTCTAAAGCCTACGGGCCTTGTAAGGGTTCCCCCTCATCCCTTGAAAGGGAGGTTATTAAAAAATCAATAAAAAAATAATACCTTTAGGAAATTCAGTTAAGGGGGAATAAAATACTATATTATCATAATATTATGGCTAATCTATTATAATATGTTAGAGTATACGAAGCCATCCATACCTATTAGATAATGGTTACAAGGCCTAATTCCATAAATTTGTTAATTCCACATAGATTTTGATGGTTTGTAATCATCCCTAAAGAAATGCATACATTTCTCTTCTGGATATAGACACAACTATATTTTATATGTTAAATTGGTATAATAAACTCAAAAACTTATTTACCCTTGAGGATGGCATCTTATACATAGTGACAATACACTATATACAAACATCATAGACACAGATTTTGGAACTATTCCGAATGCGATGATAGGCTACTTAATCCATGTCAACCATTAATTATTTTTAACTATATAATTAGGAAAACCGACAAATGGCATACAATATGATTAAGCATTCAATATTTAATTAATTTTTCAAGTCATATAGCAAAATCTAATAGTACTCCATGTGAAATGATACCCAACATTGGTACAAATTTGACAATTTCACATCACTTTTAAATGTTGTATTGTTATTTGAATAGATGAAATAATTGAAAATGGATTTTTTGTCATATTATAGAGGGGTAATACCTAACAAAAACCCAATAAAGAATCACTACCAATTTATTTTCATGCATGGTAGTTCACACTGAGAAACATCCACTAACACATCCAACATTGCATGAAAATCATTTAAATTAATGGAAAATATATGAGAAAAATAAATTATTCATGTTGGACTATCTTTAATAAATATTTTTGGTAGATTCATCATCAATAAAATTTTATCCTCCCAAAATATGTCTATATAATTTATATTTAACGAGAGATAAGTTGGATAAGAAACTATGAATATATCACACTGAATATATATTCTCAAAGCTTACGGGTAACATAATACATTAGCTCAAAATTAAGGATACCACATCTGACATGATCATATTTTTTAATAGTCTTGAGATACTATATATGTACCTGATTCTCACATTACATTTTAAAACCTAAAATTTAAAAAAAGTTATATTGATTAATTTATTATTTCTTCTATTAAATCATATAATTTATTTATAGATCATTTATAGGTATCTTTGGAAAATGAACACGTAATAAATGGGGATATTAATGTAACACCCCAGGTAAATAAAGAGTATGACATTTTCACATTTATCCATATTTTTGATTAAAATATTAATATGACTTTAAAGGGGATGCTATGCTCGATGGCATACCCAACACGCAACAACGAGTTTCTTGGGAATCTTACATTGCACTCTAATAATAAAATAATATTATTTTTAATGGTAGTTAACGCCTAGATATTGTGATGGAGGGAATGAATAGAACTAACTAAAAAATTATAATATATGTTTATCAAATATTTTTACTTATTACAATAAATGTTAGAGGATTAAAAATGCGAATGAATCCAATTTTAAGCGTAAACATTCTAATATTCTTTAAAAGGTCGATTAACCGCCTTTTGATGGCCAACCTCTTTTAAATTCACTTTATGACAATTTTATGTGTTATATTTGACAAAATAAAATTCTTCTTTTGAATCGGGACATCAAAATTTACTTTGTGTAAATTTTTGGTATTTTTCCGAAAAAGTTCATTTTTTAATGAATAGTGAAACATGTTGTATTTTAATTCAAAACCTCTTTTAATCTAATTTATTTATATGATTAGATTATATTTTGAATTGGTTTTAAAGTGAAATTATAATTTATTTTTACCATTTAATCCAATAGTGTTCGATGGAATTAATTTCACTTTGAAATCGGTCTTAAACTAGTGTCAATCTTTTGATACATTTTGTTTCATAAAAACACGCTATTTGTTTTGACAACCGGAATTAATTATTAAAATAATTAATGCAACTTATATGTTTTGAATTTTTTAAAAGAGACATAATTTTTGAATTCGGAATATCAAATATAGCTAAGGGTGAATTTTTGGTAATTTTCTGAAAAACTTCAATTTTTTGATGAATAGTGAAACCACTAAGTGGTACTTATAAAAAACTGATTTTCCGTTTAAATTAAATTTTTCCATCCTTGTGTTTTGAATTTCAAAAATCCAACATACATGGTTGTCATTAATAAGTAAAATGTGGTTCAATGGGATTAAAATAAATTTTTTGGTGAATAGTAACTTATTATGTTTTTAATCGCGATTAGACGTAATTACTGTAGTTTAAGGTAAGAATAATGTTTTAATAAACTTAAATGACCTAGACACATGTCCTACCCTAATTGTATGTGTCATGGCCGACCAAGACAATCCATGCGTCAACTTGGGGACCCCATGGAGCCACTTTGGTTGAAAATGACATTAATATCTTTTTATTTAATGTTAAAGTAAAAATGACACAAACATGAGATGTTTTACTAAAACAATTTTTACATAGGGTTATACAAGTCAGATTTTTGACTATAAGTAATAAATGGAAAGCTAAAAATATTTCCTACATCATAGTATTTTTTTTTATAATATTTAGACATTAAATAATGAAAATTATTTATGACATCATGATGATGCAGTGATGACCTCATTATTTAACGATTTAAATAAAATGGAAAGACAATGTAAAATCTTAAAACTACACATGTCCAAAAACTATTGTATGGGTGTATTTCGAACCCTTATCACCTTATCCTCTAAATATATCAATTTGTAACCCTTTAAATCCGAAATCCATTTTCTAATAAAGTATCATTTCTTTACATTCCAAAAGTGCCCCTCCTCTCCTCTTATAAAAGGCCCCCACCTTGACCTCCTTACCCAAACTTCCAAATACTTTGGCTCGGCCAACCCCTGCCCATTTTGACTCTCCACATCCCTCTATAACTCCTTTATGGCTTAATTTGGGCATAAGTCTTCCCAAGGAAGCCTTTGAGCTCAAACCAAAGGGAGTTACCCGATTATAAGGTAATGTCTTCACTTGAGACCTTTTGTTTTATTTTGATTCTCCAACACCCTAAAATCTTTTATTCATTTATTTTGTAACAAATACAGAATATTATGTATACTAGGATGTTTTTATAAGAATTATTAGAGCTACACTTTCACACACCTACATCTAATGGTTAAAGAACATACTGTTTCTGTGGATGGAAAATTTCTGCCTCTCGAAATGATGATGTTCAACATTCTTATAACACCATCAAAGGTGTCCATTAAGATGAAACTATATTTCTATATGATATCTAATATATTTATTTTTTACTTAAGCTTCTGTATTTTTCATTTATGTCATACCTTTATGGTTTCCATTATGGGTAAACGTGATATCTTCATTTAAGGAAGTGCGGACTACCGCCCCCTCAAAGTGATTTGATTCGTTAATACCATATGTGCTACGTATAAATGATATATTTAATGATATTATATATGATACCATAATGGAATTAATATACTATTATGTATCATTATGTTTTAATTCCATTAAATATGAAATAGAAATGGAAGTAGCGTTCATGCGTACGTACAGCTTACCGTCTCCATGAACGGTGCATTTCATTTCCTAACTTTAAATGTTATGTAATATTATAAATGAATGAATTTACTGGATATATATGATATATATGATATATAAATCATGAGTACAATTCTTGATATAATGAACCTTTGACCACATGAACAACATGTAATCGTAAGAAGTCCACTTTCAACTTAAGAACCAAATATCGACAAAGCAATCATTATTAACGTAAATGATTACATAATGTTTATGACGTGGTAATAAGTTAGGTAAAAGGAATAATGAACATGAAAAAGGTTCTTAAGGAAGTATAAATTAACAAAAGTTTATTATTCAGGAATATAAAGAAACAAACAAGACAAGTTAGACTTGAGGTAAGGGATCCGACTCCTTTCTTTCTTTTTAAGTACACTTTTTATGTCATTCCTTTTAAAGCTAATATTTATTGTTATTGGGATATTATTTTATATTACTCTTACTATACTTTTTATGTTCATATGATGAGAGACCCTATTCTCTCTCATCAATCCATTTTTTATGTTTTGAGTGGCGTTGTTAGGCTGCCGAATTTTCGTAAGAGATCCAACCTCTCTCTTTCTTTTTATGTACTCTACTTTCTGTCCCTTCTTTTAAGCTCCTATTTGTTATGTTGGGGGATTTTATTTTATATTCTTCTTTCGGTAAACTTTATTTTGATATGATTAGAGACCCTATTTCCTCTCATCAATCCTTTTTGGAAGTTTTAAGTGGCGCTGTTAGGCTGCCGTGTTTTCGTAAAAGATTTTTCATCTCACATTTATTCCCATGAGATTTATGCTACATTTTCCACAATTTCCTTTTTGTGGTGTATGTACTGCCCATTATTTTACTCATTGTGTAATATAATTTTATTTATGAGTATTTTCATCAATGTTTTATTGTCCTTCTTTAACGGGGCGTGTGTTTCAAAAGATACCCATGTCGGTAAGGGAAGCTTTCACCCTCCTTTTTTTAAAGACTTATTTTGTTATGTCATTTAATTCACATACTATTATGTTGGGATATGTTCTTCTATATCCTTGTTTATGTAAATTTTATGTCCAGGTTATGAGATCCCCTTTATCTCTCTCATCAACCCTTTTTGTAAAATTTTATTTGACACTGTTAGGCTGTCGAATTTTACCAAAGGAACTTCTTAACCCAATTTCGATTTCTTTGGGTTCAACATGTAGTTATTGAATATGTCATCCTTAGAATATATGTGAATGAAATTTTTTTGTTTTACACTTAATATACACTTATATTTGGTTTATTTAAATTTGTCACACATAATTATGAGATTGATTTATCCTTAATTTAAGGACACCTTCTTTATAATGGATTTCATCTCATTTTATATTTCATTTGAGACTTCATTGTTGTTATGCATAAATTCACTCTTATATGGTGTGTATATTGTCCTTTGACATATTATATCATGAATCAATTTATTCTCATGATATTATAATGTTCGGATTAAATGATATTCCGCAATTATTTATATTCAAGATTCTCTCATTTTGTTAAAAACACTTTAACAAAAATATCGTTTTAAATGTTTTAAAGATTTATTATTCTAAATATTTATCTTTAATGTCCATGTTTTCAAAATGGTTTTCAGTATTTATTTATATGAAAATTAATGTTTTTAAATTATAATTCCATTAAAAGCTTCAAAGTGGTATGTGACACTTTGATTCAAAAATCTCTTTTAAATGGTTTTTGAAAATGGATTGATTAATTCAATATCTGAGAATTACTTATGGTGATTGAAAATGAAATTTTTTTATTGAAATTATTATATTTTCAATATTTTATGTGTAATGATGGTACATGGACATTTTATGGGTGGTTATGTGATAAACCATATGATGGGTGGTTCCATGAATACCAGGACGGGTGGTTACGTTATAACCTCTAATTCATTGGGTATGGAAGTCGACCGCATGGATATTCCATTAAGTATGTATGGAAGTTGGCTGAATGGGTATTCCATTAAGTGATATGTGTGTAAGTCGACCTTATGGTTATTCCACTTCAGTATGTTTATGTCACAAGTTACCTTTATATGTTATGTGATCTTTATATGGGTGTTATGGTAATCTTTTGGTTACAGAAGGGTAAGTAATGAACTTTTATTCAGTGAAGAGTTTTTACTACTTCGAAATGGTGAAAAGTATTACTATGATAAAGTTTTCATGGTTTACTTTTTTTTTGAAAAACTAACAGTTTTCATTTTTTGTGTATCCCTTACTGAGCTTTTTATGCTCACCCCTAGTTTTTTTGAATTTTTTTTCACAGGGCTTAAGGTGGAATAGGGTCAAGGACGAGATCAAGGGAAAGTCATGCTATATAAAACATGGAACTAGACATGTGTCTTTTTATGAGTTTTTATTTTATGGAAACTTAGTAGAAGTGTCTACTTTGAAATATTTTGAGATGTAATAGGTATTTCCTAATTCTATAAAACTCTAAACCTGAAAAGATCCTCGATGTGAATTATTCATTTAATTCAATATTAAGTAAGGTTTAAGGCCATGGCCTTATAGTTGGTATCAAGGGTCGGTTTAGATAACTTTAGAGGTTAGGGTAATCTTTAAGCATAAGTGAGACTATCATAATGGTTAGGATTTTAGAAAGAGTCCGAGTTTTAGATAAATTAAATGAGTAAGTATATCTTAGTGTTTACCTTCCTCATTAGTACATGATGGTTTTGTTGATATACTCACACTAACATTTCTGTTTTTACTGAATGGATGGATCTAGCAGGACCAAAGTGACAATAGGTTTGAAGGAAACTGTGGTGGTCTTGTGATTAAGAGACTGGATGAAATGGGGTAATCAATGAGGAAACTCGTGGTTGTTCTAAACCAACTATCAAGGAGTCACGATCAACCACTTGAACCTTGGTATGATCTGTAATGCATCATGTACGAGATGACCAATCGATGTGGAAGTTCAGGTAATAATTATAAAGGTAACCAATAGAGTTTATATGATCCTTACTTTTGAGGTAATTATGGGTTATTATATGATATGATGGAAAATGAAAGGCATGATATAAACTTGTGGTTAAAATATGTTATGATCATTTTTGAAGAATTTATCTCGTTTTTGGGTATTTTTTAAGAATTATATAGTTTTGGAAAAAGGACAACACGCAGACCATGTGACTACCCGTTGCGTCGCACAAAGCTACGGGAATCAAACCCACAACCAAAGTGTGACTGGTATTTATCGCCTACCGCTGGACTACGTGAAGTCCTTGGTTAGTTTCACTAATTATTTTTAGTTAGATGATTTTATTAATTAAGAGTAAGAATATTTTGGGTTATCTATGGAAATTTATTAACTTATGATGGAGGATATGTGATTAGGTTAATTACTTTTCAATACGTGACTTTAGGAGAAACTGATGTTGTTTGGAGATAAATGTTACGATTTAACTTGGAAGACTATGTGACTAAATCCTTCAAATATTTGGGTTTCAATCTTAGTTTGGTTTACTTTGATGTATTTTATGGAAAAATTGTTTATCGAATGGTCCTCTTTGAACTTTGGGTTTTGTTGGACAGATTTTGGAGATTAAGATTAGATTTTCTTTTTATAAAGGGTTATCCTTTTCTGGATTATTTAATCTTGTTCTAACCTTTTGGGTTTTGGATTTGGTTAGAGTCTAAAGAAATGGGAAGTATATAGTTCTATTTTGTGGATTAAGTGATTCTCTAGAAGATGATTATAGTACTCTTAATGTGAACAAGTCTTCCTAAATACTCGTATTTTGGAGAAAATATGAGTTTGTTTAAAGAATCTAATTAAAGTTAAAAGTCAACATGATAAGTGATTATGTTTCCTTATGAATAAATTCCTCAGTAAAAATTAACTTAAAACAAAAATGTTGTCTATTAACTTTTCCTATTGGGGAATCGAATACCGTTTAACCCATCATAATATTGTGATTTTCTTATGGTTAACTTTATCATAAACATGTTTTCTATCACTCTCCATTAGAACATGACCCTATGTTTTCTCCTCCATGTCCATGTTTTACTACCTGGAATACTAGTATGGGTTAACTTGGGTGACCCCTGTACTTCTCTTTCTTTATTTTAAAGTGATTGTTTTACGGACTCTTTTTCCGATGTGGGAATTTCAATGTAGTTTACAAGCCCAATTTTAAAATTTCGAGGATGCATTTCCCAAAAGGTGGGAAGGATGTAACACACCAGGTAAATAAAGAGTATGAAATTTTCACATTTATCTATATTTGTGAATAAAATATTAATATGAATTTAATGGGGATGCTATGCTCGATGGCGTACCCAACACGCAACAACGAGTTTCTTGGGAATCTTACGTTGCACTCTAATAATAAAATAATATTATTTTAAATGGTAGTTAACGCCTAGATGTTGTGATGGAGGGAATGAATAGAACTAACTACAAAAAAATTATATATTTTTATCAAATATTTTTACTTTTTACAATAAATGTTAGAGGATTAAAAATGCGAATGAATCCACTTTTAAGCGTAAACATTCTAATATTCTTTAAAAGGATGATTAATCGCCTTTTGGTGGAGAACCTCTTATAAAGCCACTTTTTGACAATTTTATGTGTTATATTTGACAAAATAAAATTCTTCTTTAGAATTGGGACATCAAAATTTACTTTTTGTAAATTTTTGGTATTTTTCCGAAAAAGTTTAATTTTTAATGAATAGTGAAAAATGTTGTATTTTAATTCAAAACCTCTTTTAATCTAATTTATTTATATGATTAGATTTTCTTTTGAATTGGTTTTAAAGTTAAATTATAATATATTTTTACCATTTAATCCAATAGTGTTCGTTGGAATTAATTTCACTTTGAAATCGGTCTTAAACTAGTGTCAATCTTTTGATACATTTTGTTTCATAAAAAACGCTATTTGTTTTGACAGCGGGAATTAATTATTAAATTAATTAATGCAACAAATATGTTTTTAATTTTTTAAAATAGAAATAATTTTTGATTTCGGAAGATAAAATATATCTTAGGGTGAATTTTTTGTAATTTTCTAAAAAAATTCAATTTTTGATGAATAGTGAAACCACTAAGTGGTACTTATAAAAAACTGATTTTCCGTTTAAACGAAAATTTTCCATCCTTGTGTTTTGAATTTAAAAAATATGACATAAATGGTTGTCATTAAGAATTAAAATGTGGTTCAATGGGATTAAAATAATTTTTTTTGGTGAATAGTAACTTATTATGTTTTTAATCGCGATTAGAGGTAATTAGTGTAGTTTAAGGTAAGAATAATGTTTTAATAAAATGAAATGTACTAGACACATGTCCTAACCTAATTGGATGTGTCATGGACGACCAAGAAAATCCATGGGTCAACTTGGGGACCCCATGGAGCCACTTTGTTTGGAAAATGACATAAATATCTTTTTATTTAATGTTAAAGTAAAAATGACACAAACATGAGATGTTTTACTAAAACAACTTTTACATAGGGTTATACAAGTCATATTTTTGACTATAAATAATCAATGTAAAGATAAAAATATTTCCTACATCATAGTAATTTTTTTTGTAATTTTTAGACATTAAATAAATTAAATTATTTATGACATCATGATGATGCAGCGATGACCTCATTATTTAACGATTTAAATAAAATGGAATGATAATGTAAAATATAAGACCTACACATGTCCAAAACCTATTGGATGGGTGTATTTATAAACCTTATCACTTTATCCTAGAAACATTTCAATATGGGATCCTTTAAATCCTAAACTCATTTTCAAATAAAGTATCATTTCTTTACTTTCCAAAAGTTCCCCTCCTTTCCTCTTAAAAAAGGCCCCCACCTCTACCTCCTTACCCAAACTTCCAAAGCCTTTGGCTCGGCCAACCCCTGCCCATTTTGTCTCTCCACATCCCTCTATAACTCCTTGATGCCTTAATTTGGGAAGAAGTCTTCCAAAGGATGCCTTTGAGCTCAAACCAAAGGGAGTTACCCGATTTTAAGGTAATGTCTTCGCTTGATTCCTTTTGTTTTATTTTTCTTCTCCAACCCCTAAACTCTTTTTATTCATTTATTTTGTAACAAATACAGTGTCTTAAATATAATTGGATGTTTTTATAAGAAGGATTCGAGCTACACATACACACACCTACATCTACTGGTTAAAGAACATACTGTTTCCGTGGATGGCGAATTTCTGCCTCCCAAAATGATGATAGTTCAACATTCTTCTAACACCTTCAAACGTGGCCATTAAGATGACACTATATTTATATATGATATATAATATATTTATGGTTTACTTAAGCTTATGTATTTTTCATTTATGGCATACCTTTATGGTTTCCATTATGGGTAAACACGATATCTTCATTTAAGGAAGTGTGGACTACCACCCCCACAAAGTGATTTGATTCGTTAATACCATATGTGGTACGTATAAAGGATATATTTAATGATATTATATATTATACCATACTGGAATTAAAATACTATTATGTATCATTATGTTTTAATTCCATTAAATATGAAATAGAAATGGAAGTAGCATTCATGCATACGTACGGCTTACCGTCTCAATGAACGGTGCATTTCATTTCTTAACTCTAAATGTTAGGTAATATTATAAATGCATGAATATACTGGATATATATGATATATATGATATATACATCATGAATAAAATTTTTGATATAATGAACCTTTGACCACATGAACAACATGTAATTGTAAGAAGTCCACATTCGACTTAAGAACCAAATTTCCAAAAAGCAAACATTATTAACTTAAATGATTACATAATGTTTATGACATTGTAATAAGTGATATAAAAGGAATAATGAACATGAAAAAGGTTTTTAAGGAAGTAGAAATTAACTAATGTTTATTATTTAGGAATATAAAGAAACGAACAAGACAAGTTGGACTTGAGGTAAGGGATCCGACTCATCTCTTTCTTTTAAAGTACACTCTTTTATGTCATTCCTTTTAAAGCTCATCTTTCTTGTTATTGGGATATTATTTTATATTACTCTTACTGTAATTTTTATGTTCATATGATGAGATACCCTATTCTCTCTCATCAATCCATTTTGGAAGTTTGGAGTGGTGCCGTTAGGCTGCTGAATTTTCGTAAGAGAACCAACCTCTCTCTTTCTTTTTAAGTACTCTCCTTTATGTTCCTTCTTTTAAGCTCCTCTTTGTTATGTTGGGGGATGTTCTTTTATATTCCTCTTTCTGCAAACATTATGTTGATATGATGAGAGAACCTATTTCCTCTCATCAATCCATTTTAGAAGTTTTATGTGGCGCCGTTTGGCTCCCGAGTTTTCATAAGAGATTTTTCATCTCACTTTTATTCCCATGAGATTTATGCTACATTTTCTACAATTTCCTTTGAGTGGTGTATGTACTGTCCATTATTTTACTCATTGTGTAATACAATTTCATTTATGAGTATTTTCATCAATTTTTTATTGTCCTTCTTTCCCGGGGCGTATGTTTCGAAAGATACCCATGTCGGTAAGGGAACCTTTCACCCTCCTTTTTTTAAAGACTTCTTTTGTTATGTCTTTTAATTCACATACTATTATGTTGGGATATGTTCTTATATATCCTTATTTATGTACATTTTATGTCCGAGTGACGAGATCTCCTTTATCTATATCATCAACCCTTTTTGTAAAATTTTATGTGATGCCATTAGGCTGTCGAATTTTACCAAAGGAACTTCTAAACCCAATTTTGATTTCTTTGGGTTGAACATTTAGTTATTGAATATGTCATCCTTTTAATATGTGTGAATTACCTTTTATTGTTTTACACTTAATATCCACATATATTTGGTGTATTTATATTTGTCACACATAATTATGAAATTGATTTGTCCTTAATTTAAGGACACCTTCATTTTAATGGATTTCATCTCATTTTACATTTCTTTTGAGACTTCATTGTCGTTATGCATCAATTAACTCTTATATGGTGTGTATATTGTCCTTTGTCATATTATATCATGAATCCATTTATTCTCATGATATTATAAAGTTTTGATTAAATGTTATTCCGCTATTATTTATATTCAAGAGTCTCTAATTTTGTTAAAAACTCTTTAACAAAAATATCGTTTTAAATATTTTAAAGATTTATTATTCTAAATATTTATCTTTAATGTCAATGTTTTCAAAATGGTTTTCAGTATTTATTTATATTGAAATTAATGTTTTAAAATTATAATTCTATTAAAAGCATCAAAGTGGTATGGGACACTTTGATTCAAAAATCTCTTTTAAATGGTTTTTGAAAATGGATTGATTAATTCAATGTCTAGGAATTACTTATTGTGATTGAAAATGAAATATTGTTATTGAAATGTTTATATTTTCAATATTTTATGTGTAATGATGGTACTTGGACATTTTACAGGTGGTTACGTGATAAACCATATGACGGGTGGTGCCGTGAATACCAGGACGGGTGGTTATGTTATAACCTCTAATGCATTGGGTATGGAAGTCGGCTGTATGGATATTTCATTATGTATATATGGAAGTTGGATGAATATCTATTCCATTAAGTGATATGTGTGGAATTCGACCTTATGGTTATTCAACTTAACTATGTTTATGTCCCAAGTTACCTTTATATGTTATGTGGTCTTTATATGGGTGTTATTGTAATATTTTCGTTACAGAAGGGTAAGTAATGAACATTTATTCAGTGAAGAGTTTTTACTACTTTGAAAATTTGAAAAGTATTACTTTGATAAAGTTTGCATGGTTTACTTGTTGTTTTGAAAAACTAATAGTTTTCATTTTTTGTGTATCCCTTACTGAGCTTTTTTTGCTCACCCCATGTTTTTTTGAATTGTTTTTCACAGGACTTAAGGTGGAATAAGGTCAAGGATGGGATCAATGGAAAGTCATGCTATATAAAATATGGAACTAGACATGTGTCTTTTTATGAGTTTTTATTTTATGGAAACTTAGTAGAAGTGTCTACTTTGTAATCTTTTGAGATGTAATAGATATTTCCTAATTCTCTAAAACTCTAAACCTGAAAAGATCCTCGTTGTGATTTATTCATTTAATTCAATATTAACTAAGGTTTAAGGTCGGGGCCTTATAGTTGGTATCAAAGGTCGGTTTAGATAACATTAGAGGTTAGGGTAATCTTTAAGCATAAGTGACAATACCATAATGGTTAGGATTTCAGAAAGAGTCCTAGTTTTAGATAAAGTGAATGAGTAAGTATATCTTAGCGTTTACCTTACTCATTAGTACATGATGGTTTTGTTGATATACTCACACTGACATTTCGGTTTTTTGTGAATGGATGGATCTAGCAGGCACCAAAGTGACAATAGGTTTCAAGGAAACTGTGGTGGTTCTATGATTAAGAGACTGGATGAAATGGGGTATTCAATGAGGAAACTTGTGGTTGTTCTAAACCAACTATCAAGAACTCATGATCAACCACTTGAACCTTGGTATGATCTGAAATGCATCATGTACGAGATGGACAATCGATGTGGAAGTTCATGTAATAATTATAAAGGTAACCATTAGAATTTATATGATCCTTACTTTTGAGGTAATTATGTGTTATTATATGATATGATGGAAAATGAAAGGCATGAGATAAACTTGAGGTTAAAATATGTTATGATCATTTTTGAAGTTTTTATCTCGTTTTGGGGAATGTTTGTAAGAATTATATAGTTTTGGAAAAAGGAAAACACACAGATCATGTGACAACCCATCGCGTCGGACAAAGCTACGGGAATCGAACCCACAACCAAAGTGCGACAGGTATTTATCGCCTACCACTGGACTACGTGAAGTCCCTGGTTAGTTAGACTAATTCTTTTTAGTTAGATGATTTTATTAATTAAGAGTAAGTAGATTTTGGGTTATCTATGGAAATTTATTAACTTATCATGGAGGATATGTGATTAGGTTAATTACATTTCAATACGAGTCTTTAAGAGAAACTGATGTTGTTTGGAGATAAATGTTACGATTTATCTTGGAAGACTATGTGACTAAATCCTTCATATATTTGGGTTTCGATCTTATTTTGGTTTACTTTGATGTATTTTATGGACAAATTGTTTATCAAATGTTCCTCGTTGAACTCTGGGTTTTGTTGGACAAATTTTGGAGATTAAGAATAGATTTTATTTTTATAAAGGTTTATCCTTTTCTGGATTATTTGATCTTGTACTAACCTTTTGGGTTTTGGATTTGGTTAGAGTCTACAAAAATGGGAATTATATAGTTCTCTTTTGTGGATTAGGTGATTCTATAGAAGTTGATTATAGTACTCTTAATGTGAACAAGTCTTCCTAAATACTCGTCTTTTGGAGAAAATATGAGTTTCTGTAAGGAATCTAATTAAAGTTTAAAGTCAACATGATAAGTGATTATGTTTACTTATGAATAAATACGGAATAAAAAGTAACTAAAAACAAAAATGTTGTCTATTTACTTTTCCTACTGGGTAATCAAATACCGTTTAACCCATCACAAGTTTGTGATTTTCTTGTGGTTAACTTTCTCCTAAACATGTTTTCTATCACTCTCCATGAGAACATGACCCTATGTTTTATCCTCCATGTCCATGTTTTCCTACTAGGAATCCTAGTATGGGTTAACTCGGGTGTCCTCTGTACTTCTCTTTCATTATTTTAAAGTTATTGTTTTACCGACTCTTTTTCCGATTTGTGACTTTCAATGGAGTTTCCACGCCCAATTTTAAAATTGCGAGGATGCAATTCCCAAAAGGGGGGAAGGATGTAACACCCCAGGTAAATAAAGAGGATGAAATTTTTACATTTATCCAAATTTGTGAATAAAATATTAATACGACTTTAAAGGGGACGCTATGCTCGATGTCGTACTCAACACGCAACAACGAGTTTCTTGGGAATCTTACGTTGCACTCTAATAATAAAATAATATTATTTTAAATTGTAGTTAACGCCTAGCTGTTGTGATGGCGAGAATGAATATAACTAACTAAAAAATGATTATATATGTTTATCAAATATTTTTTCTTTTTACAATAAATGTTAGAGGATTAAAAATGCGAATGAATCCAATTTTAAGCGTAAACGTTCTAATATTCTTTAAAAGGTCGATTAACCGCCTTTTAATGTCGAACCTCTTTTAAATCCCCTTTTTGAAAATTTTATGTGTTATATTTGACAAAATAAAATTTTTCTTTAGAATCGGGACATCAAAATTTACTTTGGGTAAATTTTTGGTATTTTTCCGAAAAATGTTCAATTTTTAATGAATAGTGAAAAATGTTGTATTTTAATTCAAAACCTCTTTTAATCTAATTTATTTATATTTTTATATTATCTTTTGAGTCGGTTTTAAAGTGAAATTAGAATATATTTTTACCATTTAATCCAATAGTGTTCTTTGGAATTAATTTCACTTTGAAATCGGTCTTAAACTAGTGTCAATCTTTTGATAAATTTTGTTTCATAAAAACACGCTATTTGTTTTGACAGCGGAAATTAATTATTAAATTAATTAATGAAACTTATATGTTTTGAATTTTGTAAAATAGACATCATTTTTCTAATTTGGATTATCAAATATAGCTTAGGGTGAATTTTTGGTAATTTTCTGAAAAACTTCAATTTTTGATGAATAGTGAAACCACTAAGTGGTACTTATAAAAAACTGATTTTCCATTTAAATGAATTTTTTCCATCCTTGTGTTTTGAATTTCAAAAATAAGACATACATGGTTGTAATTATGAAGTAAAATGTGGATCAATGGGAATAAATAATTTTTTGGTGAATAGTAACTTATTATGTTTTTAATTGTGATTATAGGTAATTAGTGTAGTTTAAGGTAAGAATAAAGTTTTAATAAAATTAAATGACCTAGAAACAAGTCCTACCCTCATTTGATGTTTCATGTCTGACCATGAAAATCCATGGGTCAACTTGGGGACCCCATGGAGCCACTTGGGTTGAAAATGACTTAAATAACTTTTTATTTAATGTTAAAGTAAAAAATGACACAAACATGAGATGTTTTACTAAAACAATTTTTACATAGGGTTATACAAGTCCGATTTTTGACTATAAATAGTAAATGGAAAGATAATAATATTTCCTACATCATGGTAGTTTTTTTATAATTTTTTGACATTAAATAAG
Organism: Viscum album; assembly: GCA_963277665.1. Taxonomy (NCBI): domain Eukaryota; kingdom Viridiplantae; phylum Streptophyta; class Magnoliopsida; order Santalales; family Viscaceae; genus Viscum; species Viscum album. Next base: position 1,436,328,958 of record OY728120.1, read on the forward strand.
TAAAATTATTTATGACATCATGATGATGCAGCGATGACCTCATTATTTAACGATTTAAATAAAATGGAATAATAATGTAAAATCTAAGACCTACACATGTCCAAAACCAATTGGATGGGTGGATTTAGAACCCTTATCACCTTATCCTCGAAACATATCAATGTGGGACCCCTTAAATCCGAAACTCATTTTCAAATAAAGTAACATTTCTTTACTTTCCAAAAGTGCCCCTCCAATCCTCTTATAAAAGGCCCCCACCTCTACCTCCTTACCCAAACTTCCAAAGCCTTTGGCTCGGCCAACCCCTCCCCATTTTGTCTCTCCACATCCTTCTATAACTCCTTGAAGCCTTAATTTGGGCAGAAGTCTTCCCAAGGAAGCCTTTGAGCTCAAACCAAAGAGAGTTACCCGATTTTAAGGTAATGTCTTCGCTTGAGTTCTTTTGTTTTATATTGCCTCTCTAACCCCCTAAACTCATTTTATTTGTTTATTTTGTAACAAATATAGTATATTCAATATACTAGGATGTATTTATAAGAAGTATTCGAGATAAACTTACACACACCTACATCTAATCGTTAAAAAACATATTGTTTCTGTGGATGGCGAATTTCTGCCTCCCGAAACGATGATTGTTCAACATTCTTCTAACACCTTCAAAGGTGGACATTAATATGACACTATATTTATATTTGATATCTAATAAATTTATTTTTTTATTAATCTTCTTTGTTTTTCATTTATAGAATACCTTTATGGTTTCCATTATGGGTAAACGCGATATCTTCATTTAAGGAAGTGCGGACTACCGCCCCCTCAAAGTGATTTGATTCGTTAATACCATATGTGGTACGTATAAAGGATATATTTAATGATATTATATATGATACCATACTGGAATTTAAATAATATTATGTATAATTATGTTTTAATTCCATTAAATATGAAATAGAAATGGAAGTACCGTTCATGCGTACGTACGGATTACCGTCTCCATGAATGGTGAATTTCATTTCTTAACTCTAAATGTTATGTAACATTATAAATGCATGAATATACTGGATATATATGATATATATGATATATAAATAATGAATACAATTCTTGATATAATGAACCTTTGACCACATGAACGACATGTAATTGTAAGAAGTCCACTTTCGACTTAAGAACCAAATATCGACAAAGCAAGCATTATTAACTTAAATGATTACATAATGTTTATGAAATTGTAATAAGTGGTGTAAAAAGAATAATGAACTTGATAAAGGTTCTTAAGGATGTATAAATTAACTAAAGTTTATTATTCAAGAATATAAATAAACGAACAAGACAAGTTGGACTTTAGGTAAGGGATCTGACTCCTCTCTTTCTTTTAAAGTACACTCTTTTATGTCATTCCTTTTAATTCTCATCTTTCTTGTTATTGGTATATTATTTTATATTACTATTACTGTACTTTTTATTTTAATATGATGAGAGAATCTATTCTCTCTCATCAATCCATTTTGGATGTTTTGTGTGGCGCCGTTAGGCTGCCGAATTTTCGTAAGAGATCCAACCTCTCTCTTTCCTTTTAAGTACTCTCATTTATGTCCCTTCTTTTAAGCTCCTCTTTGTTATGATGGGGGATTTTATATTATATTCCTCTTTCTGTAAAATGTATGTTGATATTATGAGAGACCCTATTTCCTCTCATCAATCCATTTTGGAAGTTTTATGTGGCGTCGTTAGGCTGCCTAGTTTTCGTAAGAGATTTTTCATCTCACTTTTATTCCCGTGAGATTTATGATACATTTGCCACAATTTCCTTTGAGTGGTGTATGTACTGCCAATTATTTTATTCATTGGGTAATATAATTTCATTTATGAGTATTTTCATCAATGTTGTATTTTCCTTCTTTCACGGGGCGTATGTTTCGAAAGATACCCATGTCGGTAAGGAACCTTCCACCCTCCTTTTTTTAAAGACTTCTTTTGTTATGTCTTTTAATTCACATACTATTATGTTGGGATATGTTCTTATATATCCTTATTTATTTAAATTTTATGTCCAAGTGATGAGACCCCCTTTATCTCTCTCATCAACCCTTTTTGTAAAATTTTATGTGATGCGGTTAGGCTGTCGAATTTTACCATGGGAACTTCTTAACCCAATTTCGATTTCCTTGGGTTCAACATGTAGTTATTGAATATGGCATCCTTTGAATATGTGTGAATGACCATTGATTGTTTTACACTTAATATACACTTATATTTGGTGTATTTATATTTTTCCCACATAATAATGAGATTTATTTATCCTTAATTTAAGGACACCTTCTTTATAATGGATTTCATCTCATTTTACATTTCTTTTGAGACTTCATCGTTGTTATGCATCAATTCACTCTTATGTGGTGTGTATATTGTCCTTTTACATATTATATCATGAATCCCTTTATTCTCGTGATTTTATAAAGTTCGGATTAAATGTTATTCCGCAATTATTTGTATTCAAGAGTCTCTCATTTTGTTAAAAACTCTTTAACAAAAATATCGTTTTAAATGTTTTAAAGATTTATTATTCTAAATATTTATATTTAAAGTCCATGTTTTCAAAATGGTTTTCAGTATTTATTTATATGGACATTAATGTTTTAAAATTATAATTCCATTAAACAATTCAATGTTTTATGGGACACTTTGATTCAAAAATATCTTTTAAATGGTTTTTGAAAATGGATTGATTAATTCAATATCTGGGAATTACTTATTGTGATTGAAAATGAAATGTTGTTATTTAAATGATTATATTTTCAATATTTTATGTGTAATGATGGTACTTGGAAATTTTACGGGTGGTTACGTGATAAACCATATGACCGATGGTGCCGTGAATACCAGGACAGGTGGTTACGTTATAACCTCCAATGCATTGGGTATGGAAGTCGGTCGTATGGCTATTCCATTAAGTATGTATGGAAGTTGGCTGAATGGTTGTTACATTAAGTGATATATGTGGAAGTCAACCTTATGGTTATTCCACTTAAGTATGTTTATGTCCCATGTTACCGTTATTTGTTATGTGATCTTTATATGGGTGTTATGGTAATCTTTTGGTTACAGAAGGGTAAGTAATGAACTTTTATTCAGTGAAGAGTTTTTACTACTTCGAAAAGGTGAAAAGTATTACTTTGATAAAGTTTTCATGGTTTACTTGTTGTTTTGAGAAACTAACAGTTTTAATTCTTTGTGTATCCCTTACTGAGCTTTTTATGCTCACCCCAAGTTTTTTTGAAATGTTTTTGACAGGACTTAAGGTGGAATAGGGTCAAGGATGGGATCAAGGGAAAGTCATGCTATATAAAACATGGAACTAGACATGTGTCCTTTTATGAGTTTTTATTTTATGGAAACTTAGTATAAGTGTCTACTTTGTAATCTTTTGAGATGTAACAGTTATTTCCCAATTCTCTAAAACTCTAAACCTGAAAAGATCCTCGATGTGAATTATTCATTTAATTCCATATTAAGTAAGGTTTTTGGGCGGGGCCTTATATTAGATGAACAATAAAGTAATTAAAAAATTTAATATATTATTTAATAAATAATTGTAATGATAATCGATAATAAATTATGGAATGCAATTAATACCATTAATGGGGTCTATATCCATGGATGACATAACATTAGAAATAATCCAATGGATAAAAAATGAGTGCTGTATTGATAAATTTTATATTTTTAACATCATATACATATCACCAATGATTATATTCAATACACTATACATAAATATGTATGAAATCCAACAGATACCCAAGAAGGATTGTTTCACTAGACCTGCTAATGCCTTGAGGGTATATAAATTTTCATTCCCCTCACTTACATTATCCCACAAATTCATTATCTAAAATGAAATAAATTCAATACCTATCAAATATAAACATTTAATGTGAATCCAAGCATATAAAATGCTATTAATTTTTCAAAGTCAATATATTAAAAAGCATAACTATGGACCATCTAGTGAAATAACGCGTATGGTATTATTATAATATGTCACCCATGATGAATTAAAATCCTTAAAATTTATTTAGATAGTTGAGAAATATCTTTATGAGGACCATGGAATGTCACGTTGAGAACAAGAATATATATCAACTCCATTTTAAAAAAATTTATGTATAAATTCCAATAATATTGAGAAATATATATTATTTATTGAATTACAATAGAAACATCTAAATTAATCCTCAAATAAATGAAATGTTATAAAGACATGAACATCCATTCTTTTAGTAAATGAAAAAAATGGTTCCTTTTACAATTATTGTAAATTTGAAAAGTAGATTACTCATAAAATGATTAGAACAATCCTTATAAAAAATTTAAATGTGTGTAAAATATTTTTATAAAATGAATTCAAATAAAAATTTAATTATATAAATTGAATTTTTTTTAAAAAAAATTAGAAACATGGACATGAAGAAAAAATTTCATCGGCCACTAGGGAAATAATTCATCCCTTCTTAATTTTTTTCTCTATTATAAGTATAAAAGATCATATAAAACAAAAATAATATGTGGAATACAAAGAAATGAATATATTATAAAATTATATGTGTGTTATATGATATAAAAAATTAGTAATTACTCTAATTAAAACACAATAGAAAGAATCATAGAAAGGTTTAATATTTATAAATAAACATGTACAACTAAAATAACATTTAATCTATAATTAATTATAAAAACATTAATGGAATCATAAAATACTTGTAAAAAATATTAATACATCTTATAATATGTTAATTGATGTGGCAGTATTTTTACATAGTTTCGCCACATCTTTTATTTAATTTTTATCAATTTAATAAAGTATTTGGACACTTTTTAATAAATAATGGCACTTTTGTAATTTTATCACTACATTTCTTAATTAATCATTTATTAAATTAAATATGTGTTTTTAGTCCTTCTATATAGTATATTTAATCATTCTGAATACATTAATTTACTTTCTAGTTTGATAATCTTAATTTTTTTATTTTTAACTTTTTTAAATGATTATTATTTAATTGTCTTCTTTATTTTCTTCAATCTAATTCAGTTTTATTTTATGACATTACCATTTAATTATTATTTATTTAAATAAATTATCCTTACTTATTAACTGGTTCAATTTTTTTCTATGTAAATAAGTTTAAGATAATGTTTTATAAAATAATGTGTTTGTATTATTATGTTTTATTTTATCATCTAAAAAATTAACATTGTGGTTTTATATCTCTAGTTAGTTATAATTTTTTTTATTTCTAGTTTGTTGTTAATTATTTTTAGGTGTTATTCATTTATTTAGAAATAAATTTAATTAAACCAATCTTTTATATTCTTAGTAAATAATATTTCACTTTTACTTTTAGTTTGTTAAATAATTTATTTAGTTTTTAGATACAGTTTATTATTTAATCTTAAACAATTTAGTTAATCTCTATTTTCTGTAATTTAATTAATGTTTTAACATTTTATTATATTCTTTAAATTAATTTTTATTGCTAACATCTCAGTTTTTACTATTGGTGAGTAACGCACTGATGTTCCATCACACCGCTTCTTTGTCTCACTCAACTTTTGTAACACCAATGTTTTTTATTTTATCGGTGAGTTGTTACTCACCGATTACATCGAAATGCCATCAGTCTGTCATGATGCACTGATGTTGCAATGCACTGATCCTTTTCATCAGTTTCAGTCTCTCATATCATCAGTGTCTTATTTTATTTTCAACTATCGGTGAATGTCTAAATCAACGATCTCCCAAAACATCATCTATTTCACGTCACACCGATTACTCTTTATTTTAATAATCAGTTACTCATTTTATATTTTTCATCTATCTGTGTCTTATTATTTGTATTAACTCACCAATCCTTCTCATCATTTATCAGTTTCTCACGCACTCACATATACAATTTATCATTTTTATAATGGTTTTTTATTTTTATTTAACTATCATTGAGTCATTTACTCACAGAACCTTTTCCTTTATTAGCGTCACCTAATCAACGATAGCTATAATCTTAACTCACCGATTCTTTCACTTCCCTGATCTCCTGTTTTACTCACTGTTTTTTCTCCCCCTCATCACACATGTTCCCTATCTTCACTACTTCTTTTCCATTGGTGTCACCACACAAACTAGAGTCGATCTTTGTCTCATTGATCCACACCGACCCATCAATAATTGACGCCCCTCCAGCCATATATAGAATTCCTTCATTTTAACCTACAACAGAAGATCGATGCGGGTCCTAAATTTATTCAATATCATGTCTCTTTTTATCTTGGATTTCAATTTCAATCAATTTAATGAAATTCCACAACAACATCAGAACATGAAATCCACACAAATCTATTCTGATTTTAACAAATTAACCCATCATTTTGAAGACGTGCTTCCTATGAATCTTGTGTTTTATCGAATACAGAAACCAATCCCAAAATTAATGGAATCAAATTACCGATTTAAAATTAATAATACACATTTAAAATCATGCCTTAATCAGATCAAACCCTTATCCAGAATCTCGATTTAATTACAACATCACCCTCCTAGAAAATCCTAAAATTCCACTACCATGCTTTGGTTCATCGTCGCATTGTTCGCATGGGGGTACCGCATGTTGGAGAGTCTCTGGGTTTTGATCACCTTGCCGAGTTCAGTTTTAGGTTAAAGGGGATATGCCAAAGATGAGTTCCACCGGTGGTGAAGCCGAGGAGATCCACTGTCGAAGTAGCACAATTTTTTGGAAGTGGTTAAGATGCAATAATGGAGGATCAGTTCTGTAGATAAAGCCCTGATCTAGCCGGACAGAAGGATAAGATCATAGCTTGATCATTGTTGATGAAATCTAAAGGATTCAGTGTGGTGGAGATGGGAGGCAGAAACACAAACTCATTTCGAAGAAGAAACTTTCCCACCAATGCACCGATAATATGGGGGGAATATATAAGCATAATAAATAAAATAAATAACTAAAATAAACAATTAAAGAAATAAATAATATAATAATTAAATTGTTCATATTAAATAAATGGTTTATAATTAATCAACTAATATGTTAGATTAATTATATTATGTAATTAAACTATGATTTAATCATATTTAACATTTTGAAAAATAAATTAATTAATAGTAGTCCAAATTAAGATTACAATTATGTCATGTCAATTAATTTTTAGTAAAAATTATTTTAATAGAATAAATTAATGAATAAAAATAAATTAAAATCATAATAGTTTTATTAATGTTTTTATTCATAATATTAATATTTAATCTATTAAATAATAATTATCAACTTCAGTTTTCTAAAATAAATTTTAGATAACCTTTAACGAGAAGTATAAAACTATTCTTAAAAAATATCTTTTTTTTCTTTCTTTAATTACTCATTTATTTATTTTTCTGTTGTAACTTTTGAAGTTCATTCAATAGGTGGGAAAACGTCCGAGTGAATTCGACTAACTCAGTGGTAGTTAGTTACATGTGGAAAATTAGTGTGATTTTCCTGTCACGAAAAAATTCACAAGTGTGGTGAAAGAGAAAAAAATGAATATAAGTCAGTGGAAAATGTTCGGTGACAATTAGCAGAAGATAGTGGATACAAAAGTAGAGAAAGCAGTTGAATTTGAAAAAAAAGGATTATATAGGGATTCACACATTAATGGAATGGTTGGAGATCCGAGAGCTCCTCTCACATCACGAGCATAGGGAGTCCAGAGGGCGACTCTGGAACCTCTTCCTAGAGTTGAAGGAGCATAGGAGTAGAGTATCTTTAGGGATTTTGGTCTCCCATTTTTTTAAATTCATACACTCTCTTAGTATGTCTTCAATTACAGTTTTTATATTATTAATTTTTTCAATCTTAACCATTGAGTTCATGGATGAAATGATGTTCTACTGGTTAAATATAATTATCATTTCACATAATCAATTGAATGTAATCAGTATTGATCGGCGAGATCAATAGTGAGTTTATAAAATTTCTAGTTCCACTAGAACATAATCCCAAAATTTCATATTCCGTTTGCGAGATTGATTGTGGAAACACATTTCAAAAAATTAATAAATTCAAAAGGCTTCAAGACTTACAGTGAGTGTGTCTTGTTGTTAATTATCAATATATTTCATAGTTGATTAATTTTGGAGTGGTGAACTGTTTAATTTGTTGTCTTGCATGACTCAACTCCTGGTAAGAGAGGTAAGTCACACTCTTTAGAGTGGTACTCTGCAACAAACTATAAGTGGATTGAGACACCTTTAAAAGTAGTAGAATAGAGGTTTCTCCCTGAGTGTTTTAACAGATTGTTCATTTTATCAGTGTAATATACCTCTGTTCTTCTTTATTTTATAATAGCCTCTAGATTCAATATAGTTTTATTTAAAACATGTTTTTAATATTCTGTAACTTCATTTCGTTTGAGATAATGTATAAAAAAATTAAAAAATAACTATACTACTGACAATAGTGGAGTTTACCATGTTTTTATAATATTAGGGGCCAAATTTACGTTACATGTGTGTTTGACCTTGCTTGCCACATATACAGTAATTAGTAGAAATATTAATTTTAATCTTAGACTGACTTCAACAACAATTTAGGTCAATTTTTTGGCGCTTTTTCCGGGGAATTCAATATCCATTATTTCAAATTAAAAAAACTAAGGAAACACATATATAAAAATCATAAAAAATTGAAAATTTTCAAAACCGAAAAATTGTTACTTATAATTCTAATATGTAACTACTGAGTGATGTTACCATTGTTTGCAATAGAATAAGAACTTTTAGTGGTAGATTAAATCCTCTTAACCTTTTATTAGATAAACATCTCACTGTTCTAAGAAAAAACAAAATTGAAATGGAAAACGTAGATAATATAGATCATGTAGCTAATAACTAAAAAAATCAACTAGAAATATTATATGAAAATGAATGTCCTGGGATGAGGTAATTCAAACTTCCTCATTTTTCAAGTAAACCATCTTCACTTATACTTAGTCCTAGGTCCAGAAATTATGAACTTAAAAGTCACACATTTCACTACTGCTTGTTTTTAATGGGATCTCTAATGAGGACTCTATAGCCTTCAATAGAGACTTATATGACACAGTGCATCAATTACCTCATCTAGGACTCACAATGAAAGAACTAATAATGGGAGTCTTTCCTTTTTTCCTTAACAGGAATGTTGGGAATTGGTTTCTGAGTCTAGATGAGAACATTTTTGAAAACTAGGATGATGTGTATTACTATTTCATAATGAAATTTTATCCCCAATGATTTAATTGTGATCATAGAACAAAGATAACTAGTTTTTATCAATAGGTTAGAGATTATTTTCATGAAGATTGGCATAGATTCAGGGATCCACTTAGGCTATGTCTCCATCATCAACTCACATCCCACCTTCCCATTGATATGTTATATGAAGGGTTCCTCCTCGGGAGAGAATCTAGTTGATTAAGCTATTGGGGGTAAATACAATGATAAAATAGAGGAAGAACATAATCAAATTTTTAATAATATTTCTCTGAATTAACAACATTAAAATTCAAGAAGAAAAATAGTCAATAGATATGTTAACCCAAACAATGGTTCAATGAATGAAACTAAAGCTCAACTAGCTGAAATCTCCAACCAACATTAGCATTTAATGAACCAAAACACTAAACAAACTATTAACCAACTAGAATGTTAAAATAACAACCAATCATTAAGGGAATAGTGTGTCTAGTGTGGTATGTTTGGGCCTACTAAAATTTTTTGTCCTAATTTGGATATACCAACCCAAAAAAATTAAATTTGAAATTTTGTAATATATTTTCCAAGAATTCATCCTAAAGAAGATCCATTATCAAAAAATTATAATCAAGGCTATAGGAACCATCCTAATCTTTCCTGGAAAGATCAATGCTTAATTAAACAATCCAGTGCCAATAATTTCATTAATCAACCTAGACAAATCTATCAAAATTAATAGTGGGGTGAGTCATCAAACGTACAAGGAAATAATTATAATCACATTTCTTTTAAGATTGATATAATTTTGAATAAAATTAACTATCATGAAAAAGATACATGACATAGCTAACCAAACATCAAAATCAATATGAGACTGAGAAAATGAAAAAAAATGTTAGAATGAAGAACATGGAAACACAATTAGGTCAATATACTATGGATTTTTCGTCTAGGGAAAAAGGTAGCCATACAAGTACATCTGAGCCTAACCCTAGAAAGAATTCCATGGCCGTTGTCACTAGAAGTGGGATTAATACTCAAACTATTTTTGAAAAAGAAACTAAATATGCCCAAAATTAAAATCTTCTTCATTTTGAAAATAAAAATATGCTTTTCACACATGCTGCAAATTCTCAAAAAAAGTCTTGAATATGATCAGAATCTGAATTTGTCACTTGAAACTCAAGCTGAAACTTCATCAGAAAATCAAAACAATATAGGAAAAGAAAAAGATGAGGAAGAGGTGAGGGATATACATACTGTCCTTAAATATTTTTCCCCACCCATCCCTTTCCCTCAAAAGGTGAATACTCAAAGTAACAGCAATGTTGAACTTCTTCAGTTTCATGGACTCCATTCTAAACATCAAGATAACATTTTATTAATCAAAGCTTTAATTAAAATTCCATTTTATTTGAAATCTCTTATTAAAATTATTTAAAAAAGTCTAGGAGAATTTGATACTTACATCCTCACTAAAGATTGCAGTAGTGTGATCCAAAAGAACATCCCACCAAAACTAAAAGATCTAGTTAGTTTTTTTCATACGTTTCACACTAGGAAACTCTGATTAGCTCAATTTTTTGTGTGATTTAGTTACTAGAATTGATATTTCCCCATACTCATTGTTTCAACAAGTGAGGATGGTTGACCTTAAACCCACCAAAATTATACTACAGTTAGTTGATAGATCATTCACTCGTCATGTAGGTAGGGTAGATGATTTTCAAGTTGGGGTTGGGAAGTTGTTTCAACCTGATGACAATCTTGTCTTAGATATGTAGTCTGATCATGAGGTTCCCATCATCTTTGGTAGGACCTTAATGGAAAAATGTGGTTATTTTATTGATGTCTATATGTTTCAAAGAAATTTTAAAATTTTAGAACAACAATAATAGTTCAATGCGTTTAAAAATGTTAAAGGACCAATGTTTTCTAAAAAATATTCAATGATAGAGCCCTTAGAAGATGATAACTGAAATAAAATTATTGAAAAATCTAAAAACATCATATACTAAAGAAAATAATTTTGAAGATGAAAATCCAGTTGAATCTATTTTAGATATTGAAAATTCTGCTCAAACTCCAAAACTGGAAATTTTTTCAGATCCGGAAAAACATCCAGTTTCTGCTTTGGAAGGGTCATCTATTTCTAAAGTTAAGAGATTTTTAAATGAGTTAGGTGGTGTTTCTATTAACACAAACCATGTTGAACACTTTCATGTTATTGAGGGAGAACATATAAGACAAATAAATGATTCTTCTGTGATAAACGTGTTGAAATCTGATTTGGGAAATCTAGATAGTGTACTGCCCAATTTGGACAGCAGTGCATTTACTTCTAAATCTGAACACGAAATTGAAAATAATTCAAATTTTATTACTCCTTACGTGAAATATGTTGAAGATCATGGACATTATAGTCCTAAGAGTCTTCCATTGTGTGTATAACGACACAATATTGAACTGGAACCAATCCCTTCCCTTCTTAAATATTCATTTCTGGGTGAGAACTCCTCTTTTCCTATAATAATTTCTTCGTAACTTAATGAAAATCAAGAAGAATGATTATTGAATGTTTTTAAAATGTTTAAATATTCTATAGGCTGGAAAATAACAAATATCAAGGGTATTAGTCGCTCATTCTGTATGAATAAAATTCCTATGGAGCCTGAACATAAACCTTGGGTAGAGTGTCAAAGAAGATTAAATCCAAGCATAAAAGAAGATGTGTGAGAAGAAGGGATTGAACTGCTAGACACTGGATTGATATATCCCATTTCTGATAGTGCTTGGGTTAGCCCTGTCCAGGTTTTCCCCAAGAAGGTAGGTTTCACAGTTGTTAAAAATTAAAACAATGATGAAGTCCAAGTTAGGAAGGACAAAAAATGGAGTGTTTGTATAGATTATAGGATGATTAATTTAGTCGCTAAGAAGGACCATTTTCCAAAACCCATTTTGGACCAAATTGTTGAGAGGATTGCTGGAAATGAGTTTTTATATTTCCTGGATGGTTATTCTGGTTACCACCAGATTCCGGTTGATCTATAGGATCTTAAAAAACCACTTTCACCTACCCAATTGAAACAATTTCTTATAGGCGGATTCTATTTGGGTTGTGCGGAGAACCAGCCACCTTTAAAAGGTGTATGATGGATATCTTTTCATATAGGATTGGGAGAATAATTGATGTTTTTTGCGATGACTTCTCCATTGTGGGTAGTACTTTTGAAAATTGTCCTGGAAATCTAGAGATAGTCTTAAAGAGATGCATTGAAACCAACCTTGTTCTTAATTAAGAGAAATACCAATTCATGGTTACAGAAGGTATTGTGCTTGATTATAAGGTATCAAAGAGAGTTCTAGAAGTTCATACTACCATGATTGATGTTATTCATAAATTTCCACCTCCCATTAATGTCAAAGGTGTTAGATGTTACTTAGGGCATGTTGGTTTATACCGAAGATTCATAAATGATTTTTCTAAAATAACAAATCCCTTGTGTTGTTTGCTGGTCCAGGATGCACCTTTCAATTTTGATGAGAACTATTTGATATAATTCAATCTTCTTAAATAAAAACTCACTACATCACCCATCATCACTGCACTTGACTGGGAACTACCTTTTGAACTAATGTGTGATGCTATTTATATGGTTGTAGGTGCTGTCCTTGGACATAGGAGAGATAAGAAGCCGAATGTGGGGTATTTCGCTTGGAGAATGCTGGATGATGCACAAAAGGACTATACCACCACTAAACATGAATTGTTAGCTGTTGTGTTGGCTTTAGAGACGTATTGAATGTATTTGATAGATTCAAAAATCATCACTTTCACTGATCATTAATCTTTAATGTATATTCTTTCTAATAAAGAAACTAAACCAAGGCTAATTAGATGGATATTTTTGCTACAACAATTTCATTTAGAAATGAGGGATAACCAGGGAGGTGAAAATTTAGTTCTTGACCACTTTTCTAGGATTCCTCTTATCCATTATGAAGATCCTAGGGATATAAACCCTTCTTATCTTGATGAAAAGATTCTCACAATGTCAATTAGGCAATCTTCTTTGTTTTCTGATTTTACCAACTTCCTCGCAGCAGGGGTCTTAGCCAAAAATATGTCCAATAACCAAAGAAATAAATTCATTTCTAAACATAAATTATATCTTTGGGATTAACCTTTGATGTTTAAGAGATGTTCAGATTGTATTCTTAATATATGTATACCTGAGGAAGAAATACTAAATGTATTAGAGAGTTGACACTCCTTACCTTGGGGAGGTCAGCATGGTAGTGAAATAACTGCTCATAAATTTTAACAATCTAGTTTTTATTGGCATATACTCTTTAAGGATGCTAGGAGTTATGTGGTTGGCTGTGATAGATATCAGATGATATGCAATGTGGGTAGGAAGCAAGAGTTACCCCAAGAAGGTATTTTAGAAGTAGTGATTTTTTATTTTTTTGGGTTTATATTTTATGTGTCTATTTATATCATCTCATGGGATTGAGTATATACTTGTTGTTGTTAAATATATTTCAAAATGGGTTGAGGTAGTGGAACTGTCCAACAATCAGGCCAATTCTGTAATAAAATTTGTGAAGAAGAAAATCTTAACAGGATATGGAGTCCCAAGATCTTTTATCACTGATAATAGAACACATTTTAAAAACTATAAGTTTAATTATTTGAGGGAAATATATGGATGTGTTCATAAAACCGGTACTCCTTATCATCCATTTTCTAGTGGATCGAAGGAAATTTCAAACATGGAACATTGAAAAATACTTGAGAAAACTATGTCGAACTGTAAGAAGGACTGGTATCGTAAATTGGATGAAGCTTTATGGGCTTATAGAACTGATTTCAAGACCCCAATAGGTATGTCTCCTTACAAGCTGTTATTTGGTGAATGTTATCATATACCTATGGAGTTGCAACCTAAGTCTTATTGGGTAGTTAAGGATCATAATTTTTATTTTAAGAGTACTGGTGATAGGAGATTACTTAATCTGAGTGAACTTTATGAGATTAAGTGAGAGAGTTATGATAATTAAAGGATTTATAAAGAGATGACTAAACTCATTCATGATTCAATCATTCAAAATAATGTGTTTAAACCAGGACAGAAGGTCCTCCTCATTATCTCTAAACTTAAAATTTCTCATGGAAAGCTGAAGTATATGTGGTATGGACTTTTACAATTTTCAGAGTGCTTAAAAATTGAGCTTTATAAATTATAGGTGAAGAGAATAAACCTATGATAGTTAATGGGAAAAGAGTGAAACTTTATTATTAGGGACAACTGAAGGGCTTGGTTGCCTTCACTGAGCTTTAAAACGATTCATGAATAAAGTCTGGATAGGGAATTTAAATCTTGCATTGGTTGGGAGGCAACCCATAGTTCTTTTTGTTATTATATTGTTTCTTTTAATCCTTGAATAAAATACTACTTTTGTGCTCTGTTTTTTTGAAATACTTGTTTCTGCTTGTTCGTTGATTCGTGGTTCTGTCTTATGATTCTGTTGTTGTGTCAATAAAGGAGTTGAATTCCCATGACCATTTTTGGATCAGAACTTAGTCAGGGAAGTACTTAAACTTTTTTCTTTTATTTATGCACCTATTATTGCTAATAAAATTTTGCTCACAAAAAAAAAATTCAGAATATGTTTAAAATTGTACTCTATATGTTGTGGCTTTATAATAAATAATTCTTACTTGAAAATTCTATTTCATGTTTGTTGCCACTACAAAAGAATGGTTTTATTAAAAAAAATATCCATGTGCATGTTGTTGTAAACTGAAATTCATTGTTTAAAACCCATTCAATATATGAAAATATGTATCGAGGTTACATGTTTCGGGTAGTTGTGTTATTATTCAAATTGATTATTCTATAAGGTGCTTAGCTTGCATCATTCTGTAATATTGGACATATATTTGAATCATACATTGTTAAAATGCTAACACCAAATTAATTTTTCACCCACACCTTATACGAATCTTTTGAGCTAAATTGAAAATATTTGTCATTGGACTTAAATGTTAATGTTTATGCTTGCTAATGAACCTCTTGATTATTTATACATTTTAGTGAATAATATCTTTTATCATTAATGTGACCTTTATACATGTCATCAATCAAATTAATAGAAAACCCATTTTGAAACTTCATTTAAAAATTGTTCATTTCCATATGTAGAAGTCAACCTTTAACAAAAGATGGACTTTATGTGTGGGGGAGGGGCACAATTCATGACTATGCTATACTATGCATAATTGAGAGCTCATCAATTCCCACTTCAAATTAAATATTTTTGTTAAAAAATGTGTAAATTTTTAATATTTTTTCACAATATTAGGTTGTTATCTATTTTCTAAATGGTTTTTGACTATGAACAATATTTCTTTGGTAGTTTAGTTTTGTATTGATGATTTATGAGTGATATATACATAGTGGTTTAATAAATATTTTGGTTTGGGAACTATTTCTGTAAGTGATTTGGGTTACATGCTTGTGGAATTATGATCCTATCCTTGGAACTAGATGTTCGATTCTAATTCTAGGGGCCTCGATTATTTTTAATTAGTATAAATAATCACTTTAATGAGCCAACATAAATAAATTTTATGTAAAACTATTAAAACTATATTAATTTGTGTATCTAGGATCCCATGGTGAGTCTCTGAGACCCTAGATGATGGATGCATTTCTATTTACAATAAGCCCTCTATTAACCTTGAATAAGTGCGTATGTACAGTGCTTAGCACAATGATACATGGCTTGGGAAGAATTAAATAAAGTGTCTAGGGTCAAAAATGAGATCATTAGGGTGAGGGGAATGATGAACTCTAGATGAAGAAGGGAACAATTGGTTTATATGGAAATAAATTAGGTTGTATCAATAAAGATATTTTTAAAAAAATTAATTATTTTTGGAATCTAGGATTCTCTCAAAGTATAATGTTTTTCATTAAGATATTACTTCCATTTATATTTTGCCTCATGTCAATTTTTAATTTAGAACATGATCATGGATTGAAGTGAATCATTACGTAGTATCAAATATAAGGAAATTCATTTTAATTACATGATTATTCATAGCATTAATGATTACTCTTCTATTATTTGTTCTAGGAAAAACACCATTTAGAGAAAAAAATTAAAAATTAAATCATGCTGATAGTGTATGTCCGGTATTTTTAAATTGCTGAACACCTTATAGTGTGATCTTAATAATATACACTATAATGTTTTTCAATGAAAATAAGACATGGGATTATTTGAGGACAAACAATGATTAGGTGTGGCGGAATTTGATGTGGCTCAATTTTTACATAGTTTTAAGACATATTTTATTTTATTTTTTTGAATTTAATTATGTATTTTTACACTTTTTAATTAATAGTGTAACTTTTTTAAATTAATCACTACATTTCTTAATTAAATTTTTTTTATAATTAAATATTTGTTTTTATTCCTTTTATATAGTCTATATAATTATTCAAAATAAATTATATGACTTTCTTAATTGATAATATTAATTTTTTTTCTTATTAAATTTTTTAAATGATTATCATTTATTTTTCCTCTTAATTTGCTTCAATCTAATTCAGTTTTTAATTTAAGACTTTACCATTTAATTTTGATTTATTTAAATAAATATACCTTACTTATTAACAGGTTCAATTATTCTACTATAGAAATAAGATTAAGTTAATGTTTAATAACATAATGTGTTCTTAATGTAACGTTTTATTTTATCATCCAACTAATTAACATTGTAGTTTAATATCTCTAGTTAATACTAGACATTTTTATTTCTGGTTTGCGGCTAATTATTTGTAGGTGTTATTCAATTTTTGAGAAATAAATTTAATTAAACTGAACATTTATATTCTTAGAAAATAATTAGTCTATTTTATTTTTATTTTTTGAAATAATTTAGTTAGTTTTCAGTTACAGTTAATTATTTAATATTAAATAATTTAGTTAGTCTCTTGTTTTTTTAAATAATTTAATATTTTATCATTTTTTATGTGTTTTATATTAAATTTTATTGCTAACATCTCAATTTCTACTATCGATGTGTAATGCACCAATGATGCGTCACACCAATTCTTTGTCTCCACGATCTTTTGTCACGCCGATGTTTTTTATTTTATACGTGAGTTGTGACCCACTGATTACTTCAAAATGCCATCGGTCTCTCGCGACGCACCGATGTTGCGAAAAACCTATCCTTTTAATTTATTTCAGTCTCTTATATCTTCAGCGTCTTATTTTATTTTTAACATCGGTGAGTCACTAACTCACCGATCTCGCAAAACATCATTTTTTTCATGTCACTCTGATTACTCATTATTTTAATAATCAGTGACTCGTTTTTTATTTTTCTTCTATCAGTGTCTTATTATTTGTCGTGACACACAGATCCTTCAATTCATTTTTCAGTGTCTCATGCACTCACCGATACAATTTATCATTGTTATTTTAGTGTCTTGTTTTTATTTAACCATCGGTGGGTCATTGACTCACCTATCCTTTTCCATTATCGATGTCACCCCCTCACTGATAGCTTTAATCTTAACTAACTAATTTTTTAACTTCCCCGATCTCCTGTTTTAGTAATCGTTATTTCTCCCCCTAGTCACATTGTTTCATTCCTTCACTTCGGCTTCTCCATTGCTCCACAGACACTGGACTAGATCATTGTCTCATTGATCCGCACCGACACTTCAATCACAGACACCCCTCTAGCCATGTATTGAATTCCTTCATTTCCTCCTACAATAGCATATCGATGCAGGTCCTCAATTTCTTGAATGTCATTTTTATTCTCATCCTCGATTTCAATTTCAATCAATTTAATGAAAATCCACCAAAACATCAGAACTTGAATTCCACACAAATCTAATATGATTTGGAAAAATTAAACCATCCTTTATAAATTGTTCTTCCTACAAAGCTTTTGTTTCATCGCATACTAAAACCAGACCCAAAATTGAAGGAAACAAATTACAGATTTAAAATTAAAATCATACATTGCAAATCTTGATTCAATAAAATCAAATCCTTTTCTAGAATCCTGATTTAATCACATCCTCACCCTTATGGAAAATCAGAAAATTCCTCTACCATGCTTTGATGCATCTCCACGTTATTCAATTGGTGGTACCGCCCATCGAAGAGTATCCATGTTGCGTTCACCTTGCCAAGTTCAGATTGAGGTCAAAGTGGAGAAGCCTAAGAAGACTTTCGTTAGAGGCGAAGCCGACAAGATCCGATGTTGAAGTCGCACCACTTGAGGAACTGGTTAACACACAAGAAGGGAGGATCGGTGCTGTAGATGAAGCCCCAATCTAGCCGGATATATGGAGAAGATCACAACTCAAGCCTTTTCAATGAAGGCCAAAGATTTTAGTGTGGTGGAAATGGGAGGTGGAACTGCAAACTGATTTCGAAGAAGAAAACCTTCCCGCCTATGCGCCGATAAATTGGGAGTAAGAGATAAGAAAAAAAAGAAACAAACAATCCATTAAACAAATAAATAATATAATAATAAAAGTGTTCATATTTAATAAATGGTAAATAATTAATTAACTAAAATTTAAAATTAATTAAATAATCTGATTAAACTATGTTGTAATCAGATTTAACTTTTTAAAAAATAAAATAATTAATAGTGGTCCAATTTAGGAATGAAATTAAGTTATGTTAACAAATTATTAATAATACTCATATTAATAGAATAAATTTATAGAAAAATATTAAATTAAAAACAGAATAATTTTATTAATGTTTTTATTCATAATAACAATATTTAATTTATTAAATAATAAGTATCAAATATAGTTTTTAAATTAATTTCAGTTAACATTTAACAAGTAATATAACACATTGGTTAAAAAATATCTTTTTTCTTCCATTACGTTTTCATTTATTTTTTTGTTCTAAATTTATAGGTTCATTCAAGAGGCAGGATACTATCAAGGTGCATTCAACAAACTCAGTGGGAGTTAGTTACATTTGGAAAACTAGTGTGACGATCCGATCACAAAAAAACACACATGTGCGGTGAGATAGAAAAAAATGAATCTAAGTCGGTGGAAAATGATTAGTGACGAGCAGTAGAAGAAAATGGATACAAAACCAGAGCAAGAAGCAGTATTTCAAAAAAAGGGATTAGTCAGGGATTCACAAATTAATGGAATTGTTGTAGATCTGGGAGCATCTCTCTAATCAGGTGCATTGGGAGTCTGGAGGGCGACTCAGGATCCTCTTCCTATAGTAGGAGGAGCATAGGAGTAGAGTATCTTAAGAGAGTTGGTCCTCCCTTGTTTTTAAATCCTTATACTTTGTTACCATGTCTTCAATTATTTTTTATATATTATACAATATTTCTAGGTAAATAATATAGTTCATAGATGAATTGAACTTTTATTGGTTACTTTTAATTCACATTTCAATTAATCATATAAATGTATTTAGTATTGATAAGCGATATCAATATTATGTTCATATAATTCTGTATTCCAGTAGAACATATTCTAAAAATTTCACAGTTAGTTTGCGAGATTGATTATGAAAACAATTTTCAAAAACAAAATAATAAATTAAAAAGACTTCAAGGCTGATGTTCAGTTTGTCTTGTTTTTAATTTTTAAAACAGTTCCAAGTTGATTAATTTTGGATTGGTGAACTCCAAAATTATTTTTCTTCTTTTAATCAACTCATGGCGAGGGATTTAAGTCATATTCATTACTGTGGTACTCTACAAAAACCTATAAGTGAATTGAGTCACCATCAAAACCAGTAGAACAGAGATTTCTCCCTGAGTGTTTTAATATATTTTTCATTTTATCAGTCTTCTAATCCTCTGTTATTTCTTATTTTACAAAATCCTCTAGTTTCAATAGACTTATTTTTGAAACATGTTTTCAATATTCGATCACTTAATTTCTTATTAAAAAATCTATAAAAAGATAATAAAAATAGAAAAATCATTGAACTGTTGACAACAGTGGAGTTTACCAGGTTTTTAGAATAGTAGTGGCCAAATTTACCTTACCTGGGGGTTCGACCCGCTTGCCACATATATAGTAGTTAGTAGGAATATAAATTTCAAACTTTGACTGACTTCAACGATGGTTTAGTTCATTAATGTATTATTATATACACCATATATAATAAATTTTTTATATAATATTATGTAAATCTCAAGTAAGTAAAATTAATATGAAAAATAATGATTACAAATTTTGAATTTCTTCAAAAGTTCCATTAAAATAAAATATTATAAATTTTAAATTTTAATGAACCATTATAATGACTATTTTAAGAATTCTAAAAGATTTTATGGTTTAATCCTAACATCTTTTCCCACGTACATTAACAATTATTTTATAATATCATAGTTCTATGTTATATTTGTTTTATTTTTATGCATGTTTCGGTTCAACAGTTATAATACGTTAACATTTATTGCTGTTAAATCAACTAAATATTATTAATCCTAAAATATATATAATATTATTACATAATATCTTCTATATTAAATATTCCTTAATCATCCATTTGATAAATATTAATACATCGCTATTGTTGGTAGCAAAACTGACCTAAAGTATATATATTTTTAATGTCTAAATGAGTAAGGACAAGCCAATGTATAATCATAATATAACATTTGTTTATGATTATTAATTTAATAAGGCTAATATATATTTATTATGTAAATTTATAACACTATATATAAATATTTAATATTAAAAATTAAATATATGACACGTGGAAATGATAGTATGTACATATGCGTAAAAGATATTTATATTTTTAAAGGGATAAAAGAAATGTATGTATATAATATTTTATCATTTAATAATATTTGTTAAATAAATAAATATATTTATTAAATATATCATTATAATAGAAAATGGGATTTCATGATATAATTTATGTCATATACTTGAGGGGAGGTGATGGTCCACACAAATGGACTACATAGACATTCATTTACCATTTAATAAAAATGATGTGGAAAATGGTTATCCTATTATCATAATAAGATCTGTATTTATTGATGAAATTTTAGTAATATTGTATGTATATAAACAATAGATTTAGATGAATTTTAATAAAATGTAAAATTTAAATGACATATTAAAGAATATAATATCTTGATGTGAGTCCACGTTGTGTTTAAAAATTATGCCTCCATAGGATGCTGTTTGGAGAAAAAAAAGAATCACAAAATGATAGGAATAAATATATAGATGTATTGAGATTTATTTAAAAAATAATAAGGAAAATCTATTTTATTGAAGTATTAATGAGGGTTCCTTTGTAAAAAGGGAGTGAAATTACACCCTTGGAATTAAATAAAAGATATAAATATAATCAATATCAAAATAATATAAATTTTATAAAATTGGCTTTAATTTAGAAGTAACATTATTGTAATGATGAATTACCATCAACCAATATAATTTAGACACTATTATGTTTCATTTTAAATCATATCTAATGGCTTAAACCACATGATAATCCTTTTTAACAACGATAGTGGAAACACATCATTTTAGAATTTAAGTGGAATAAAAATATTATAAGGTATATAGTGGCTAAAAAATGTTGTATTTTGGAATTGTATTACCATATTCCATCATAATTGAACACTTTAAATATTTTTTTATTAATTTTAAATCATTCAATAAAATAGTTATTAATATAAAATATCATTAATGCCATTTTAAGCATTATTCATTTAATATGACTTCAATAAAATAATGACCATAGTGGAATTATAATATAAAAAAAGTTAACATCATATAAAAATTATAATTACATAATAAATTAATATCATATAACAATTCATACCAAATAAAGACAATTTTAACATTTTCAAATTCATTTACTAAGATTTTTAAACTCCATTCTCAAGCACTGTAACAGTATTCCTTAAACATTTTAGGTAAATATATCATTATTAAAACATTTAAAATATATAAAAAATTAAAATAAATTTATTTATTTTAGAAAGTAAATATATTTTCATTAATTACTTATATTTATCACTATGTCAATATATAATATAAATTGAAATGAATAAAGTAAAATTCCATTTTTATCCTTCTCAAAAAATTACATAAATGTTATAATTTAGGGATTTTTGAAATAAATTTTAATACTATCATATGTTGGATGAATTTATTTGAAAATATCTCATAAAATATTATAATGTAATGTGTTATGGTTATTTAAGAGACATTCCTATAGTTTTAACCTTGTTGTACATGTTTTACCCATATTGTGGTGAAAAATATTTATCATACTTACTATTTACAATCACCAAATCACAAAGTGAAAAATTTATCAAACATGAAATTCCGGATTCGAAATAGAGAATCCATTTTTTTCATTCAAATTTAATAAGTTTATAAAATCAATTTAACCTAAATTATTAAAACAATACAGAAAATGGTTTTTAGGAAGTGTGATTCTTATAATAAAAATGAAATTGTACCAAAATAATAGAAAATGTTTATTACTCTGTAAAAAAATAGATTTTCTAAAATTAAACAATATTTATGATACATTATTATTAAATATAATTGATAGTGATTTATTTATTTAACTTTAATTAATGAATGGAAATTATTGTTTTATAAAAATTGTAATTTTACAAAATTAAATTAAAAATAAATATTTACATAAATATCCCAAAAATTCACGATAAGATAATTATAATATATGGAAGAAAAAAAATTATATTATGTTATTTAAATTAGAATTATATAAAAACTATAAAAAATTAATTATAATTTTCAGTAAAAAAATGCAGTAAATATTATTTATAAAGAAAACATTTTTTTTAAATAAAATGACTAATGAAAGTTTTTTACTTATTTTTAATGAATTTATAATTAAATTATAATTATATATAAAATTTATAAAAATTACTCATAACTGGGATGTTCTTATTCATGCCTAAAATTTGAAATGTTTTTAACAAATCATTTTAAATAAAAACATTTATATAGTATATTATATTGATCTTAAAGCATTGTGTTGTGTCTTATAAACGATCTCAAGGTATGTAATGTCGCATGTATATATGGGTAAGATA
Organism: Viscum album; assembly: GCA_963277665.1. Taxonomy (NCBI): domain Eukaryota; kingdom Viridiplantae; phylum Streptophyta; class Magnoliopsida; order Santalales; family Viscaceae; genus Viscum; species Viscum album. The sequence goes on from OY728120.1 coordinate 1,436,352,384, forward strand.
AATTTTGTGGTAATTTTATTTTTAATTGGGTATATGGGAAAATTTTATATTTATAATTTTAAATATAATTTTTTAAAAATTATTATAAATATTTATGTGGTATTTATAGACATGGATTCATGAAAAGAAATTTTATTTAGATCATGGGAATGTCATGATAACATTGAGATGAGTATAAATATTATAGGAGGATTTTGTCTAGGATTCATTATTTACTATAAATTTCTTAAAGTAAACTTAGTGTCACAAAGAACATTAAGAGGGTTTCTATTTACTTTTTATTGTTAACGGTTTTTAACTCATTTAGCACACATATTTGATGGAAAAGTGTGGAACGATTGGGAAACAATGTATCTTAATTTAATAACATTATCTTAGAACTTGGTTTCCACATGTTTGTAAGAAAACCATTAGAAATGATAAAAAATTGTAGTGTTGATTTTCACGATTGACACACAGTTGAGAATACTGTGCATAAATTTTTTTTTATTGTGTTTCTCTTAGATAGTTTCTACCACAGAGTCAATGAATGTTTCAGATAACCATTTAGTTGAACCATTAGTCCAATTAAAATTTGAAAATGTCTATTCCTCACTCATGACATGATATATGGGAGGTACCTCTTCCTTCCTTTCTCTCTCACATATGACCAAGGGGCCTCTACTCCACCTCCTCTCTTCACACCCTTTGATTTGGTGTGTTCATGGTGTGTTTTTCTTGTGATTTCAATTAATAATAAGAAACTTTTGTGACATTTTATTCATAACTCCCTATTACTATAATATTATTCACCCATAGTTATTGTTATTAGTTTCAATTCCACAAGAGCACAGTGGAATTGGGCACCGATGATGGTGTATTCATTCATCATAGGTATAGGGAATCTCGACACCCTATCGACATGTCGTCACATGATGATTAAAAGATCTATACATTAATTGGAAATTTTATTATGCTTTAATATATATTTAATATAAATTTAATATATTATGTATACCATTTATTAAGTATTTTTTATGTAATGATGTTTGGGGAATACAATGAGTCATTGGTGTGCATTTTTTTGGGGTTTCAATATCATGAGGTTTTCTAATAATATATTAGTGTTTATAAAAAAATATCTTTTTTATAACATAATATAATATAATTTATTTAATTAATAAATTTTTTAATTAATTAATTGACAATGATAGAAATGATCTAGAGACTCGATATTGTTAGAAATTATTGGATGATGATATATAGGTTTCTGTAGTAGCTGTCAAGATTGAGAATATTTTAGAGTCTTGAAAAATTATGATGGTGGTCCTCATTCTGGCATTGTGCCTTTGATTATGTAGTCATATACATATGGTTTTCAGGAATATTTCACATATATATATATTGATAATGTTATAAGTGTATTTTTTTAATTATGTTTTAATAGTTTAATTTATATTAAAATTTTAAAATGACATTTCACCCAAAATGATGTAGAGAAAGTTTTAAATACACTGAGGACCATGGGACCATAATTTATTCCATGATAACTGATTGTCATGAACTAGAATAAAAATTTTCCTAGAATCCTAGACATCCCAAGAGTGGGTAAGATGGGGCTTGAGAAATATTTCCCTCATAGATCGTTTTACGACCTATAAGAAGATGTAGGATGAGGTTAGAAGAACATAGGTACAAAAGTTATATGATAGATGACTTAACCAGTCTAGAGTTACCCATGACATAGATATGGTCCATGATTCATCTCTCAAGGTTGTTTCTACTGTGGAATAAACCCGAGGCATGTGAGGCTGTTAGATGAACCTGGTGACACTGATGGATAGGATATCCTCTAGACAACAAACATTGTACCAAGAGGGAAACAATGATCGTGTATCAATAGTAGGATACCTCTCCTATAATAATGAACTTGGGGGACTGTGTGTTCCCATTTTAAATATAACGATGAGTCTTTGTGTGTTTCTATGGATGTATATGGTAGTAGGTTTCACCTATAAAAAACACAACATGTGATCCTGAGTGTAGATAGAATTTGTGAATGGAATTGGAATTTAGCCAACCATTTATGTGTATTATTTTATTATTTGGTTATAAATTATTTTTTATAAGATTCCTATGAATAATTAATTATTCCATTATCTATTGTGATCTCTTAAGATTCCATAAATTTAACTAATGATATAGATTATGACCTGAGATTCCAATTATGTTTAGGATCTAGTCCAATGTTGTGTTGTAGTTGGATGCATATCTTCTCTATAATCCCATGACTCAGTTGATGTGAGAGTAGATGTTAGATGATTGATTTTAGAAAAAATATTAGAGAATATGTTTCCTTGTATAGATAAATTCATAGGATTGTTTTTATCTATTTGATATTGTAATAGCACAATTAATGTCTGAGTGCCATGATTCAATTAGAGATACTAGTACACCATTATGAAGGGCCAGGATTAATTTTTTTATAATGGATGAATGAAGTTCCAATTTGGAATATATCCCAATAAATAGTATCTCCCATATCCTGAGTGTGACTATAGGATCCCCTTTATTGATTCATAGGATTCTCTACTTGGATCAAGTTGATGCACTAGGAATGATTCAACTAAATAGTTGTGATATACTGTATACCTCGAATATCCATCATTGAATCAAGGAAGGGTATTCCCTTTCCAGTTGATGTATTAGCTTCAAATTAGTCAAATATAAAATAATTTATTTCCTTGGTACCCCCTCTCTTTGGAATCAAATTCTAACTTATCAGTAATATTCATCAGGTACTACTATGGTGTTGAAAATGAGATTGTGAAAATTTGGGATTCCATGTGACAAAACATGGTTCTTTACTCATTGATATTGATGTGTGATATGGCGATCCAAAATGAGTTCATATAGGGCCCCCTTAGGTGATCCTAATTCATAGAGATACACAATCACTGGTCGATGAAGGTTTTGTGGATCTAGGTCATGTACCTAAGGAGTGAAAATGTTTTATAGGATTTTTCTAGAATATATAAATTCACCCTTATGGTGGTTAGGGTAATTGTTCTCATGTATTTGATGATGTTCACAATGAAACTGTGGAAATGGGATGTAGTAGGTGTAGATTGATGTTATGTAATAATTATTCTATATATAATTTTTTTGACTATGACATATGAACATATCACTAAATTGATTGGGTAGTATGTGACCATGCTGCTATGGCCCTACTGAGTTATTTACTAAAACCATTATGGGTATTCCATTATATCGGTTATCCTGGGAGGACTATGACATAGTATTAGGAATATGTTAGTATGACTGTCAACATACTTGATCTTACAGAACCACTATAGGTGAGAAAATGAGATTGGTGGTGAGTCTTTTTTATTTTTATGGATTCTCTAGTGTAATTTATTTTAATCCACTTATCATGTATTTGATTCAATTTTTCATCCCCAAGCATATGAGGATGTGTTATTAAGGACATGGATTGATCAATTTTAGATATTGTATGCAGTGATCAGTGTTGGGGTGTTATAAATTTATATCGAATGATGTTTCTTTGTTTAATATTTGTACCTTGTAGAACGAATTTTATCTATTTGTTAGAGCTTGTGAAAGATACTAGGATAGTGCATCCTGAACACCTTTTCCAATTGGAATTATATATTTCTATAGATTGGATTCCCGAAACTCACTAATTATAGGTTCAATTTTTCAACATTTAAAGAAAATTCACATCTATAATTTTTCCATATAACATCATGGTGGAATTTTATTCAACAAGGCCAAAATTTATATACTTTCCCTTCTGATGGAAGTTCATGTTGATATATGGTAAGATGTTCAATGATGAGGATGATGGTATAGTCCCTTATTGTATGGGACCTGCGGTGACCTTAGTAGGTAAATGAGGCACATGATTCCTTAGTGATAAACCCCATGGTATTTTTTAGTAATCAGGTTCATATATAAAAGGTATCAATAAAAACCTATATGTAACTTTTCCACAAAAATCTAAATGACATAATACATTATAACAACATGTGATAATGTATCATTGGATACAGATTTTTTCAGGTGATGTTGGATGAATGTTCCAAGTTATTTAATATTTTAGTGACAACCAATATTGTGTTTTATCAAATATAATTTAATGGTATTTGATCTAATTGAACATCATTTTATTGTTATTTGGTTAAATGTTTTAGGGATGATGCTGGTAGAGTGAAAAATATGTTGGGGACCGGCAATATTTTCTGTTTTTTATAGTTCCAGTAAAAACATATTCATATATCTTGGAATTTAGTTCCACATTAATGAGACTAATACTATAGTTTCCACTGGTATACATCATCTAGGAAAATATTTATGCATATATAGTAGTTTCATTTTCAAAAGGATTATAAAGGGTATGTACTGTAGGAGAATTCTTCATGGGAATTAATTCTTGTTTATGTTTCCATGATCGGCATGTGAGGCCATTATGGGTATTTGACCCTGATAAAATATGATTAAGACATGTTATGTCATAGTTTCTGGATATGGGAGCGTGGATGCTAACATGTGAGTGGTGTCCTATGATGATATTGGACCATTGGGTTATGTGGGAGACCAAGAAAACATGATGTGTGATACAAAAATTCGGGTTTTTGATTTTTTGTGATGATTGAGTGAATCCTATGAGAGGGGTTGGGTAGATTTTTCTGGTTCCATTGAGGTATAATTCAAGGGTACATGATAGATTTTGGGACAGATACATGGGAGGTGTAATATATTTTTTAAAAAGTTGAGGTTACTCATTAGTGATTTATTGGAAAATAACACTACATGATAGAGATATATTTTGATACTAGTATTGAAGGGAAGAGATGTTTGGGTTCCTAGAACTATTAATTATAGTTATATGATAAAAGAATTGTATTACTGTATGCATAAAAGTTAGTTCGAGTACAAGATTAGGTGGTGGATATGAATTTTTTTCAGGCTGAGTTTTCATACTGTGGATCATGTTCCACCTAGTTTCATGATATGTGACCCATTGAAGCAAGGGATTTGTTTTTTTAGTTGGGTGTAAAAAGAGTACATTAATATTTATTTTAATATGAGATCCTAGTATTACACAAATTTGTTATGATATGTCATTTCATAGGATTCCACTCAATTAGATTTAGGTTCTATCACTACTATGATTTCTCGAGATACATGTAAATCACATAATGAGATAGATCTGTCCCTAGCATACCATTTATGTTTGGGATCTGGTCTTTCATTTTATTAAAGGTGTATGCCTAACTCGTCTAGAATCCATGGAATTTTATGATGTGTTATTTGATACTAAGAGGTTGTACCTAGGATCCAACATTAGAGCATGTATGGAAGTGTGTTTAGAAATTCCTAGTATGGATAGAAATCCTTTGATATTGTGATACCATTGAGAATGAGCAGGATCTAGGATTTGAATGGCATTAAAACATTACCATTGAAAATGCTAAAAAATCATAATAATCGAATGGTTGTATGACATTCTAGGTAGGTATTGATACATAATACATCTTATGGGTGACTGTCATATTCCCTTAATTGATTCATAGGATACATTTATATTATCAAGTGGATGGACTAGTGATGGTTCATCTTATGATACATGATATATTGGTTTCCCAAGAGAGTAACTGTGGAATATTGTGAGGGTATTCCATTTTTATTTCATATGTTTCCTAGGAACCATTCATTCCTATAATAGATGATTTAAAATTGAGTCACCCTCCTATGAATCCATTATCATCCTAACATTGTGAGTTCTAACAAATTTACTATAAATTCATCCTGATGGGTATAGAAATTAATTTTCCTCAATTACCTATTGTCAACTCCACATTGTGATGGAGGTGTGAGTGTGGGATCTACAATGACTGAAAAAATCCTCCCTTGTGGTGATGGTCTTACTCAGAGTTACACCCACACTGATAAGTATGGGTACAATCAATGAGGTTCATATTACTAATATTAATGAATCCTGATAATCTTGAGACATTTTATAGGAATATTTCATTTGGTTTTTTGCATTACTAGATTGAATGGTCAACTTTCCTTGTTTATAGATATTCTAACATCTATCCAAACAAAAATTTATTTTGGATATTTTTTATTATTTAATAGTTATTTATGTACTATTTTAAGCAGGATACATGTACATATAATTCTATTTCCTTTATAGAAAGAGACAAAATTTCTAGTTCCATATGGATTAATATACTCACCACCTATTACTCTCAACATTGCACTAGGGTACCCACATAAACTCTCACATTCCTACTGGAGTAGGTTGGGCTAACACCCAACAAGTTTTATCAAGATAGAAATGCATGAGGGGGTCAAGGAAAATTGATATGAGGATTTGGCATATTAATAGATGCTCTTGTGTATTCGGATTACATTTACATAACATTTAGGTTAGTGTGATCGACCTTGTTGGAGATCCACTTGTATTCCCTTATATCAAGATTGCATTTCTTTTTAAAATTAATCATTATTTATTATTTAAAAATAATATGACTTTCTTGATTATTTGTTTAAAAATTTTGGGGTCACTTTTACATATATGTTGTAATATCCCCACCATATTTCAATAATCCTACATATCATGTTAGGATCCTCTATAATATAGAGAAGCCCACTTTAGTTCAAATGAAGGACCATTATAAATACTTTATGGTGTAATATATGAGTTGGAGTAATAAATTTTTTATTATTTTATAATTTTTTGGTTGTATCGTTTTCCACCATCCACAAAAACAAGAATCATCACAATTATTTGATCTTGGAAATCGTGGTTCCCTTTTAAATATGCCATTCTTGAAAATCCACCACATATAATGGAAAAATAAAACATCAAATATAATATATACATGGGTTCCTAGAGAAGGATAAAATTAGTAGGATATTAAAAATGGAGATAGAGGAGAAATATAGTGATCAAAGAGTAATAAAAAGTGATATAGAACAAGGTGAAAGGTTAGTAAATAAAAAATAATAATATGTCATTATTCTTTAATGAATACCATCAATTAATCATAAATGAAGGTAACAAGATACAATATTTATGTGAAGATCAATTTAATAGAGTCAAATATTTCATTTACAATTATGATAGAGAATAAATGAATATATATGTAGTTTATTTATTTCCATTTCATAAGAATAATTTCATCTTTTAGTTATTATTTAATCAATTTACACACCTATCTCATCCATTTCATGATCAAATGAATATTCAAGATGAATATTAATGTCAAGAGCATTAAAATTAAATTTTAAATAATTAAATTATCCCTTAATGGATACCTTGTTTTTGAAATTATCTCCAGATATAACAAAAATGGTTAGAACAAGTGGAAAAATATCAGATATGGATAATTCATTTTTGAATTAATACTACAATAATCTCTAAAGCCATATCAATAACACCCAATAATCAATATAACCCATTTCATAAATTATTATCCTTAAAATAAAATAATGTCACCATGAAGAAAATGAAGCTGAATGATTATATTGGTTTAATAACATATTATTTGAAGATAAAAATAAAAATGATCTCTTAATAACATTAACCATTAATAAATATAAAAGATATAAATTCCAAAATAACATAATATACAAATTAATATTAATAAATTATAATTAAAATAAATAATTTTCATAATCATCTATAAAGGATATTCATTTATTTCCATTAATCCTTAAGTGAACAATATATATTTCATCAATGGAGACAATTTTTTCATGAAATGAAACTGCATGAAATTAATTTTAACAGTCACTAAATTTATCATATAATTCTATTCCATATAAAATATTAAATAATGGTTCAGTTGATTCACACACTATTCATAAAACATATAGCGTCTCATGATAACATCAATAAATAATAAAACCAAATTATCATGTTAATCCATGATTCTTGGGAAAATCATTGGTGTAAGTCCTCATGTCATTAAAATTAGATCATTTAACAATAATAGATTCTTTTTCCCATTGAAATCATGATCATGATGATATTTTTATATACCCTTGAATTAAACTCTGATTAAATTTTTATATTTAACCAGGTTCTTATTCCAAAATTATTTACACGTAGGACATTGAATCATTTTACTTCAATGGTATTAATCACATTAACATCCATGAAATCAATTTTAATATTAAATAATGTGTTATGAATTTTAGTTAAGTTCATATTATTATTTATAAATATAGATTTTTTGTTTTTCAAAAACATATTATCCATTAAAATGTATTCCAACTTAATAGGTTTCTCCATAAAGGATAATATATTAGTCGTAACATGAGTCTGTTTCTCTAATATTCCCATATCCTGCCCAGCTCCAACAATTGTCCTATTAGAATGATTATCATGGACATCCATACAATTTAAATGAGTTTTGATATATTTTCCATTCATTCACTTAGGATCTATCTTTAAATAATTTAATATACAATATTAGTGCATAAAATTACATATTTTATGTTATATTTTATAATTACAAATCCAGTGTATCACTACACAGAATTTGACAATTTGTGCATAACTATTATCAGAATAAAAAATTTGTTATATTTGAGAATATTTCCAAATCATAAAATTATTTTCAAATAATTCATGATGGTTTCTAAAGAGTGTGTAAATTGAACAAATAATATCACTAAAGAGTGTAAATCTAGTGGTGTAGTTTAACCTCCTCGATGTGCTATAGCATAAGATTAATTTAATACCAAAATCAATTTTCATACATATTACCCCTTATGTTCATATATGTCAATGACCTTATCTACGGGTTTGTATTCAAATATTGATATCATCATTTTTCCATACCAACACAACATGCTTTATTTTATTTGTAATATCTTATTATATGATGGATTTATCTATACACTTTAATAGGTTTATGTTATGTAACATATATTTACCTAGATCTAGTTCCTATCCATCCTTCTAAACATGCTCTAATACTAGTGGTAAAATCCCAAATCTAGTAACCCATAGGTGAAGTTATGATACTATATTGTCTAAAATTACATGAGATTTATTTTGAAAGGATAACATATTTTAGTAGATTGAAAGAATATATAAATACATGATTCTAAAGTCAAATATGAAAACATGAAATGAAATATAATATTATGATGAAAATTTTATAATTTATTTTTGTATAATTTAAAATATCATCATAGATTACTTTATGGTATTTTTGTGAATGTATATAATAATAAAGGGTGATCTTAGATAATCAATCATGGAGGTAATACATCAAAATATATCTTAAAAAAATTGTATAATGGATTGAAATAATCTCATTTTTCACATAATTAATTCCACAATAGCAGACTATATTCGTGGATTGCATAACAATATAAATAATAAGATGGATAATAATAACAACTTTCAAAATGGTAGAACACAGTTATCAGGAAACTTTGTCTTACCATCATGTCTTCTTTCCAAGATACCGTACATAAATGGGTTTGACATACACGGATAACCCATGTTAGTTTTTTACTTGATAACTAGAGATGCATCACGGGGATATAGATGGACCTACCTATCAAACACATATTCTATTTCATTTTTAATATGATAAAATTGAATTCAAAAAATAACCAAAATATACATGTATAAAATCCCATAATTTCCATATAAAGATATAATGTCTTATTACATGATATATCATTATATGACATAATGAGGCATGCCAAAATAGTTTATGTATTGTGACTTTAGAAACATGGTGGTATAAACAAATAGTTCATAAAAGGTCTACATTATCACCCATTACGTTCTTCAAAACTAGCACCCTATATAGTCATTTCAAATTTAATACCTTTATTTATATCTTGGTGATGAAAAAAATAATAATGGGGGAAATGAGATACTAAAAAAGGGTAATATAGTGATATATCATTGTTCAAATTATAAAAAAGGGAACATAATGTTATGATAATAGGAGAATAACATTTGATATTCAAACCATGCATATCATAGACCATATTTTTGAATCATCTAATAAATATATGTTTGTTCATAAAACATTAGTGAAATGTGAATCCTATAATATAATCCATGGAAGCATAACAGTAGCATATGACATAGAATTTTGGCATACACATAAGCATAGAAACTCATTTCCTTAGTATTGATTGATCATTTCCAAGACTATCATAAATTATTCAGGTCAATACCCAAACAATCTTATTATTCTACATTCACTCCCAAGACTATCATATTTCCTACAGTACTGTGATGAAATATGTTCACTCCCCATTATAGAAATATTTTTCTCATGTGATTTCACTCTTTACCCGTTGCATTCAAATGAGATATTGGTATTACTCATAAAATTATTAATATAACACATATGTGTGATAAAAGTTCATAATAATTTCGTCATATCATAACCCATGGAATGAAATGGATTTCATAATCATTTCATCATTTCAAAACCAATGGAAGTGAAACATGTTTCATAATCATTTTATCAATTCATCGTCTAATATTCCATAGAAAATAAATGTGTTTCATTAAAATCTCATCACATGGAAATTAACCATGAAGTGAAAGAATAAGGATGTCTATATAGGGTAATATCCCTATAAAATCATATTTAACAAAAAATAATGATATCATATTTGAAAATTCCAGTAAAAATTTAAATTAAATATTTCATGATGAAAATACGACGCTCATTTTGATAATCAATTTTAAAATAAAAATCAACCAAAAATATTATAGAAGTCATTATCATTTAATTTTTTTAACTTTTAAATGTAATCATATAAATTATTAGTTTTCATGATTTTAAGAAATTCCATTCATGTCATATAAGTTAATAGAAAACATTCCTTTGAATTTTCTAGAAACACTAAAAAAATACTTTACTCAAGATAATGATAATCAGATTAATTTTAACCCATTTTATAAAAAAAATATGAGAAAAATCAATTTAATGGGTAATAGAAAAAATATTCTTGATAATATTTTATTAATATTTTGATATTTAAGAAACTAGATTTTGGCTCTAGGAGATAAAATCCATTTTCCATAAAAAAATATTTCTCATCTCTTGAGTAATTTAAGAGTGGTATATGAAATTAATAAATATTATAAAATTAAATAACCAATTTTTGAAAAATTTATTTATATTATTTAGTGATAATTAATAATATTTGAACTTTGTAAAAATCATTATAAACAATTCTGATAAATAAAAAGATCATAATATTATACTCTTACCTTTAGTACACCTTGTTTTGAAAGCACTATAACATTGTGTATAATAAATTAAAATTTATTATAATTATATTTTTAGATTATATAATGACTTATTATATCATATATAATCCTTTTATAATATTTCATCACCCTTTTATCAATAATTCAATAAAATCATCATTTCTTTGCGTTAACTGGTTTGTTTTTCATGAGTATTTCAGTTCAATAGTTCTGATAAAAATAAAATTTATATTGTTCCATAATATTAAGGATTTAAAAAATTATTAAAAAACTATATACAATAAAACATAAATATTTATATTAACCAATAACATGTAGATACAAAAAATAGTTTATGTCATTTGTGGAGATGGTAAGATGTATATATGCATGAACATTGATTTCAATTTTTGATAGATGGAATAAACGAGAGGTATATAATAAATCACCATTAAAAAATATTAATTAAGACATATATATTATATAAATTTATTATATATATCCTTATTACCATCTAAATAAAACATAAATAAAAAATTAATCGCATACAATTGTGGCGGTGGTAGTCCACACATATGCACGATCAACGTTATAATTTTATAATGGTTTGGATTGTAAGAATGTAAATATGATATTATCATTGTAGTAACATAATTAAATCACAATTAACATATAAAAACATTAAACGGATAATAATTCCATTCCATAAAATATGATGTTGAGAAATGAATTGCATCACTACATGGAGATGGGAAGTGGTAAGTATGCACAAGAAATATTTTCATGTCCCATTCGATAGGATTGTGATTAAAAGAGGTTTCATAATCATATTTATATAATTATGATAATTAAATTATTATTTTATGAAGAATATATAATATTTATTTGAGGTAAAATAATAATTAAAAACAATGTGATCATTTATGGAGATTACTTCTTGTATGAACTATGTCCATTATATATTTTCATAAATGACTATGGTCAGTCATTTTTGAATTCAAGAACATATATAATGTTGATAGTTTATTTTATAATAGAAAATTCAATATTTCTATTAACATATAAGGCTTAAGGTGATGGGAAGAAGAGAACAGAGGGGTTACTTTTTATAATTTAGGGTTGGGGCACCCTAGGAATTTCATAAAATAATAAATTATATTATTGTGATTTTCAATAAAAATGGTTCCAAATTTCCAAGAAATGTGAAACTGAATGAATTTTTAGACAATAACATATCCCATTTTCTATATTTGATTAATTTATAGTATTTTCCTTGTAATTTAATTAAATATTATTTTCAATAAATATCCTTATTTTGAATTTAGACCCAACTCATCTATTTTGATCTAAAAAAGTTAAATAAAATGTTTTAATTATTAAATGCATATTTTTATTAACACTAAAATGTCTTAATAATCAAGAAAATTTATTAAATAGAATTACCATTTGAAAACATATCACTTTTAGTATTTTTAATATCATATATTAATGACCTACATTAATTGAATAAATATATTTTGGGAATAGTTTAATCATTTTAGGTAACTATATAAAAAATAAAAATTATAAATTACTCTATACCATGAATAAAATTTCATTATTATAAATATTAAATTTATAAGTCATTAAAACATAGTTTCTACTTCTATGTTAACAAATAATCGATATTTAAAACAAAGAGAATGAAATATTTTAAATTTCATTGATTTAAATAATATTGATGTAATTTTTATGGAAAAGTGTACATTAAACTAAAAAAATTAGAATATGGTGACAAAGTTGTGATTTCAATAATCCATTTGGAATTAGGATGAATTATTTATTTTCAAATTACTTATTTTAAACCTCGATTAATCTGATTTATCAATTGTTATAGTGAAAAATTTTACCCTAGTTATTACAAATATTTGTAAAAAATAAAAAAAGATCTATTTGCCCAATTTGAACCTCATAATTCCAAATATGAAATAAATTCTTTAAATTTCAAAATATATATATATATATAGGAAAATAACTTTAAAATATTATTGAAAAATGTGATGAAAAATTTTATTTTGACCAATGTATTTCAATCTTAAAACATTGTTTATTATTATCGAATGATTGGAAAAATATTGGATAAATAGTAAAATAATTTGATTTAATATAAATTATATAAAATATATAAATATACTCTGTCATATGTGATTAATTTATTTTATTATGATAAATATACACTATGCACACGAAAATTGTTTTTCTAGAAAATATTTATTTATTTCAAATGATTATTATTTTCATTTATAATCAAATAATAAAAAATGAATTATTTGTATTCTTATATAAAAATAAATTTTTTATAATATTTCAATTCTATAAATACCTTAAAATCTAATGTAAATGATATAACTGTCACATTAAATAATAATATTTCAATCATACATCATTGTTTCTTTTAACTCAATGTCGTGTGTAATGAAATATATCAGAGAAATTAAATTTATTAAAAGAAATTCATACATATTAAGTGTGTTACGTTATACAACCATTAATATAAACTTATCAATTTAAATTAATCACAATAATATAAAAAAATGATGATATCATGGTTTTATTATATCCTTCTGTTCTAATGTATCTTTTTTGAATTTTACATTTCTCAAGAAAAAATTTGTAACACCTCCGGTTTTCATGATCTATGTTTGGATTAAATTAATTTTCTCTGATGTCTTTCATATCACACTACACTAAGTCTAAAAATATCATTATATTCTACAACATTTTAATATTACAAGACCCACAAGAGTGACATGGCTTGTGATACAGGCAACACTATGTTTCTACGAAACATATTTTTGCTATTATAAATATTTAAATGAGATAGTTATAAGATATCCATTAAAAATAATAATATTAATATCAATAAATAATTTTTATTTATTATGTTTTATATAAATAAAATATATCGATATTAAAATATATAATTATTCGTAATGACTTTTAAAAATGTTATTTTCTCAAATAAAATTCTTTTTATGTACCTTTTTTAAGAACTTTTAAAATAATATGACAAATTGTTATAAATTTAATTTTTTCAAATAAACTTCATTTTTTAATTCATAATGTCAAAATTATATTAGGGTAAATTTTTGGTAAATTTATGAAAAATTTCATTTGTGGATGAATAATGAAAAAAAATAAATTTTAATTCAAAAAATATTTTTATTATTTATAATTTATAGGGTTAAATTATATTTTGAATTAGTTTTAATGTTTTATTAGATCATTATACATCAATTAATCCAATTTAGGTCAATATAATAAAAATCACATTGAGATTGGACATAACAAAATTTCATATGTTTCTTTCCACAAAACATGAAATCATGTATTGAGATTAAATATTCAAATAATTTTTTCATCAAAAGAAAAATCCATTGACACCATATATGTAAAAATAGAACATTATTTTTTGTCTTTCTTAGATAAATTAAATAAATCGATAAATATTATCCATTATAAAAAAATTTAATAAATGTTTTTGGATAAATAAAATTTCATTGATAATTAATTTTTTTCTATATAAATTCCTCAATAATTTAATTTAGAAAATATAATCCTAAAAGAAAATCATTTTTAAGGGAATTTTTAAATGAACTTTTCAAAAACAAAGTCCCTTACCACCAGAGAGGATTTTCATGTGCATTATTTATCTTCCCAAATAATAAATGTTTGTTAATTATTTTATTTATCAAGAACATTTTTAAATTATATTATTCATTCAATATTACTCATTAACATGTTATATATATATTTTTTAATTTATGTTCATGTTGGAAGTTTTGACGATATTCAAATCAAATGTAAAAGATGACTTTTCTAGGTCGAAATTGGTCAGATAAGTTATCATTCAGTCATATATAAAATTATAATAATTAAATAGAAATAATTTGTCTATATAAATTATATTTTTAATACAAATCATGACATATTGTTATGAAATGTGACCTATGTTAAAATCATGGAAATGGTTGGTTGTACTTACACATGAGTAGTGCTTCCATTATAAAATGACTATATTTATAATAATGGGTGTATTATATAATCATTGCACAATTATTATTAAATAATAAATAATATATTATTTATCTAAATATACTTATATTTTTCATTCATGTAATTTGGTTATGAAAAATGAATCACATCCCTTCATGGATGCACTATTACACACATATGCATGAATGATATTATTATTTTTTCATTGAATAGAATGGTACAGAATTAAATAATTTATTATAATTTAATAATTATATATATGAAATTAATATCATATAAAAACATCAATTCCATCATTACATCTATCCATTATATATGGCTTTTAAAAATGAATTGCATCGGTTTGTGAGGTGGTAGTCTATTGTACACATGAACGATGGATTCATTTCCCAATTGATGGAAGATGATCTGGATATACAATGGTCTATTAACATAAAAAAACCTCAGTATATTTATGATAATGGTGTTATTATTTCATGAATATTGACTAATATTTTAAGGAGGTGGATGAATAAAAATATAAAAACCCTCAGTTAAGATCTATACCTCTTCTTATGAAAACCTCCATTACAATACACCTTAATCCCTCTATGGTTGGTATTTTGAACAAATTAAGTTCTATATTATGTATGAAGTTATTTTAGAAATGTATTGGGTAATTTATTGGCTTATAAATTGTTCTTGAGGTGTTATTAAAAGATATTAATAAGTGCCAATTTATAAAAGGGAGGAAGGTATTTTTGGAATTTCATAAAATATAAGTTTAATATAAATTAATTTTTACATTTGGCTATATGAATATTGATAAAATATGAATATAATATGACTAATATTATAAATAATCTCATCTAATTATATTTTTACAGTTTTGGATCAAATATTTACCCTTATAATTTTGTTTTAACAATTTATTAACCCTTTGGAAAATTATGGTGATATCAATTATTATTATTATTAATAAAATACTATGGTTTCTAAAATGATAAATCGATAATAAATTGACCTTTGATGCTTTAATAAACCATATAAAAATAAAATGCATGGTTTAACATTTTTAGGAGTTTTAAATCATTTCATAAAATATGATATACTCTGAAATAACATTAATATACATAAGGTAACTATTCAGTTTATATGAATTATACAATTAAAATAAAAAATGTAATTATAATATAATTAATCCAAAGATCTATAAAATTCTTTTCTTCTAAATAAATATATCTTCACAAATAATAAATCTAATAATATTATTTTTAGAATTTTTAAAATACTTTTATTGATTTTTTACTGTTGCAAAAACAATGTGTATCTCTTTCATTAGAATTTAATGAAATTACTTATTCACTAAAAATAAAAATTAAATTATTGTGATGGAGAAAATAAATTATATTTAAACTGAATATTTATATCTGAACAACAATTTTATTCATCCTTAATTAATATAATAGTATTTAATAAAAGAAAAATAATTAATTATTTGACATTCTTCATATAATTTTTTTAAATCATCAAAAATAGGGAAAACAGAATAAAAGGTTATATATTCCACATTTAAATGATTATAGATTAAATATAATTATATAATAAAATTTACTAATGATTTAAGGCCATTCTTTAGACTTTATAATTTTATTTTTATCCTTAATTACTCAATTTTCTCTTTATTATAGTCTTATAAAAATTAGTATGGTTACTATTCATAATGTAAAAAAATAAAATAACATATGAACCAAATTTTGACTCAATAATTCCAAATATGTAATATATTTTTCAAAATTCAAATTATAGACTTCTAATAATTTAATATTATTTTAAACTGCTAATACATGATGAAACATTGTATTAAAAAAATCCAATTTTTAATGATGTTATTAATAATATATTAAAATATAAAATTTATTTTCAAATTAATTATTATATTATTTTTAATAAAAATTAGAAAATAGAATTTTATAAATTGTAACATCCCATCCTATGTACCACGCATCATTTCTTCGAGCTGGTTGGTAACATGTACTCAAGCACACCTCCACATACCCTAGACTGTTATGACTAATAGTGAGGGTCCGATAAGTCATTAATAGGAAGAAAATATCCTCTTTTATCAGAGTAAACCACAATCAGATGAAAATTAATAATAGAGTAAGCATATATAATTGTAATAGAACTCATGTCACAAGATAACCAAACAAAAAATACAATACTAAACTGAAAAGGAAAACCTGATATGCCAATATGAGTGTTATGTGTCTATAATGAAATTGAAAATAATGACACTACGACTCCACAAGATGGTCCAGAACAATGTCTGGTTACCTTTTCGAAGCTCTTTCCTCAATCAACCACTTATCCTAATGCCTTTTCACTTATCCAGTCCTTGAACAATATAATATATTTAGGTACCTATCATGAAGCCTGAATAGGTTGTGAGAACAACTCGGTAGGCCTCCACCAATAGTGTCCTAAACAAGAACAATCAAAATAATGTGCATGTAGTTTTATAAAGAAATAAGTATAATGAAATAATAAAGAGTTTATCACATTTTAATTTATACTTATCTAACTACATTAACATCAGGGTTCCCAATGACTCCAGAACCTCAATACTAACAACATCTCATACTAGAGACTGAAGTATTCCCTGGGTAATATCATATCTTAATACTTGCTTCTTATTGAATATTAAATTATTCAAGGTTATATGATATCTCAGTACCTAATTCAACACATGCTAGGGTTTGTATATTCTTGGGCGAGTCCATAACACATAGTTCTATTTTTTCATTCTTTAATTTCAAATAAATATTCCACATTTGTTATGATAAAAATAAAAAAAGCGTAAGTAATATGACCGTGTTACCATGATTACTCCACAATATAAAGACAATATTCCCATTTTCATTAATCATAAGCATAATAACCATGTTACCATTTAAACTTCTCAAATTATTGTCACCCTGTTCACATTATCTATACTCAAAATTATGATGACTATGATACCATTTGCACTTATCAAATTAGAAATACCATGTTCCCTTTATTTATCACATAATTAATTTATTAATTCACTATCTACCCAGTCCCCTTAATAATTCAATAATTTGTTAAAAACATATATTCTAATATTCAAATGTACTTAAAACCATTAATTATTTCATAAATTAATTAAAAAATATCACAATTCATATTCTATAGTTACTTTTCCAAAATTAATTTTTTAATTCTAATGCAAAATTTTTATAAATAATCCCACAATTAAATATCCTAATTACATTATTAAAGGCTCATTATTAATCTATATTAATTATTTCAATATTGATATTTAAAAGCCTCATAATTAATCCCCCAATTAATTATCTGAATTACATTCCCTACCACTTATAATCAATTCCCAAAATTAATTATATAATCAGGTAACCCCTTAGTCTCATGATTAATTCTCCAATTAATAACTTATTTTAAAAACTCATCGAAAACTAAATTTCTCAATATAATAAAACCAATTCAAGGAAATAAATTGCTAATGGTTTCTAAAAATTATAAAATCCTTATATACATATCAATTTCATGACTATGGGAATTAGATTTAGACCACCTACCTCAGTTCGTTGATGGATGTTATCCTGATGGAAATCCCAATATTTGAACAGCACAATGACGTTGATATGTGTTCCAGATTTATATCCCAAAATTAAGATATCAAAATATCAAGATCCCATTAATCTATATCTAGATCTACCATCTTAAATCAAGATCTCCCCACATCGATTTACATCTGATGATACAAAGCCTAAACTCGACCAAAAGATAAAGATAAGAAAAATGAATGATTTGGATATGCATCAGGATGAAATCCAAATATTAGGAGAAGATTAGATCATTGATTATAGCTTTAAATATTATAGAAAAAAGGTCAAATGACCTTAGAACCCCACCAGAAAGCTCTAATATTGTTCAAAATACATAAAACCTGAGACTATATTGAAATGGGGGTGTTTTGGGGGTTTGGTGAATTTCTAAAAGAAATTTCAGATGAAATAAAATCCTGTGAAAGGTTTGGCCTATCATGGGTACATGGTTAGGGAATATATAAGCTAAATGTAAAGAAATCACTATCTGGGCTCCCATGGTTACCTTGGTTTAGGAACATGGTTTTTCAAACCATTCACAAACCATGCACAACCCTGATGTCCTTAAACATTATTAAAATACAACCCAAATGCACCCTAAAACATAACTCCAAAAAAGTTATATAAAAATGAACAAATTACCAAAAAAATGTGATTGAGAAGACTAAAGAGATTTACGAGCTCCGTTAATTTCCACACAATATAATAGATTATCATTGAATTACACTCATAAATGTCTCAAATAGTCTGATTCAAAATGATCATTCCATTGAGCCCTCATGTCTGCTACACTTTCCAATTTTTCCTCTTGCCCATGTCTATGTTTCTATAAAACCTGAACTATCAACATGGTCTATCCCTACAACACTTTCTCACTATGATCTTACACATGTATTAGATGCCCCTAAGAGGACACATCTATCTCAAGGTCAACCACATCTACACCAATCACCTGATATTGGTTGGGACGATATGGATGACGTCGTGATACGTGTAAAACATCATGCATGTAATTATATATATGTGGAAGATCCAATCGGTTCTCCACAAACCCCATTCCAACCACTACCTCAATGGGACCAATATACCTTCCTTCCAATGTCCCTGACCTCCATATCTTTCTGTGACCAAACCTAGGTGACACCCAACGGCATACACAATCACCCTCTATAAACTCTTGGGCCATATCTATCTGTCTGCATATGACTTTTGTCTACTCTATTGCGTAAAAATAAATTTTTGAATCAGCTTTACTGGCACTAATGTCTATTTCACAAGATTTGGTCCCAACAACTATGACTCACCAGCCACCATCCTGAATATTAGTGATCTATAAGTCCTATCATAAAGAGACTTATATGTTTCCATTTGCATATTTTCTTTCTAACTATATTTATAGTAAAACTCAACTAATGTTAAATTAATTTCCAAAGATCCACCATACATAAGAACACATGCTCGTTGCATATCCTCAATCTCATATATAGTAAGTTCTGATAACCTATCTATCTGTGGGTGGAAACCCATACCCAGTAATACTTATGTACGAAGAGCTTTTTTTATTCCCTACTCAAAGAATAATATTTAGTGTTAATCATGATATTAATCTATAGTCTATAAAACTCTATAAAGATGGACAATCTCGTGAATGAATTAGTCTCCCAAATGTTCTACTGATAATGTTTCCTATATAGGTATTAAATGAGCTACCTTTATTAATTGATCTATAATGAACCATATTTCCCAATTCTTCTTAATAATATTTGGAGGACGCGCCACAAAATCCATCATCATGTAATCCCACTTCCATTCTGGGATAGGAAAAGAATGAGATAAACCTAGATGTCATTGATGCTCCACCTTCAACTGCCGACATGTGAAACATCTTGTCACAAACCCTGTTATTTCCATTTTCATTCATTTCCACTAAAACTGTCATTATATGTCATGATAAATTTTTATTACACCTTGAGGAACCACTCATATTGAGGCTTTAAATTCTTATATATGCTCCTTTGGTATTCTTATAGGAACCACACCTCAATTCTTCGCATAGGTGATACCGTCTTCATCTATCAACCAGTATAAATATGTCCCCCACCTTCAAAGCATTCCCTCAAGGATAAGAACTCTAGATCCTCACAGTTTCTATCCTTGATCTATCTCAAATGTGTAGAATCCTCAGAAAATTGAATCCAAATTTATTTTCTCCTAGTTCTCTTGAATCCCCACATGCTTTTCATCCAGTGAGGTCATTATCTTCTACTATGCACTCGAATCCTAAACCACCAGAGTATGAGTTTTCATTATCATGGAATCAGCCACGGTACATCCCTTCATGTGCAGATATGCCAGTTTAAAATCCAAATACTTCATATACATAACCCATATCCACTGCTGTGGATTTGAATCACCCTACAATAATATATTCATAATGATCTTTTGATTTGTATATAATGTAAATTCTTTTAAAAAAGGATAGTGTCACTCTCACATAAGATCATAAACTCCTTCTAAAAACTTGAGATCAATCATAGGGTAATTCAATCCATAAGGGATCAAATACTATGATCCTTACACCCAACACGATCTCCCTGCATCATCAAAGCTCCACGTCCAATTTTATAAGCATCCTAATAAAATATATACTCCTCACCTAACATAAGTAGGATCAATATTGGTGTTGTGTTCATTCTATTCTTCATCTTCTAAAAATTTCTCTCATATGCCAATGACCATTCAAACATTAATCCTTTTTTAATCATGCTCAACTGTGGCACTGCCAAAAGGGAAAATTCTTTGAGGAATATCCTATAATATCCATCTAACCCTTAGATTCTTTGGATATAATTTTTTTTACGATACCCCTAAGAATCCACTTCTTAATCCTTCTTTGGCTCCATTAACACACCCACCTCTGAGATTTTGTGCCCCACCTGATTAATCTATAACTTGCACATAGATAGAATTACATATAGGTGATACTAAATCAGTGTACCGAGGAAGATGTCAAGATATTAGTCTTGATCGTAATTAGTCTTGGTGTACAATAAGATGTCATCAACAAAGACCACCACAAATTGATCCAGATAGAGAATGAAGTTCATATTCATCAAATCTATTAACACTGTGGGTGAATTTTTCAACCCAAAGAGCAATATGACACACTCATAGAGGCCATTACTTCTACTAAAAGTAGAACATAGTATAGTACAAGTCCATACTCTCAACTGATGATACCCTAATATGCAATCAAACATTAAGAACAAACAATCTCCCTTAAATTGGTCAAATAGATCATCGATTCAAGGAAGTGGATATCGGTTCACAATAATTTTGTTCATCCTTGGGTAATCAACACAAAAATAAAAACTCCCATCATCCTTCTTTGCTAGAAATTAGGTGAACCCAAGGTGACGTACTTGGATATATAAATCTCTTAACCTCCAACACCTCCCAATGATTTATATGCTGTTTAAGATTAGTTGGTGACATTATGTATGGTGTAATAGATACTGGATTGGCCCCCAACATGATCTCAATAATGAATTCCACATAACATTCAGGTTGTATCCCTGATAAGTCTTCAAGAGAGACATCATGAAATAGATCCACTAACGATGGAGGGACAACGTTCCTAACACCATCTTTATTCAAAAAAATATAAACAATGGTTATTAGATCTCCTAGTTTCTGAGTACTTGGCCTTGCTCGGCCTACATGGATATCCCACTCTTGACGATGAATATACTGGTCACCCTTAGAAGACACAAAGGTCCCTCTCTTTTGGTAATAATCGATATGGACATTGAATATGACTAGGTATTCCCTACTGATAATCATGTCAAAGCCCGTTATATAGTGAACATAGAGATCCACTAGGAAATGATATTCCGCAGTCTCTAGTTATGACCCCTGGGAAAGATAGATATATCTAGACAACACTCCCAATGGTGTATTTATAATCAAAACCCAGCTCAAAAACTCCACTGTCAGGCTCAAAACCTTAACACATTTTGCATATATGAAGGAATGAGAGGAACTAGTATCGAACAAAGAACTAACTAAAGTAGAAGCTACTAGAATTATACTTATAAATCTCGATAGTTCGGATTCTATAACCATAATAGTATCCTATACTGAACGTAACATTATTGCCCATCTTCGTTGTACTATTTTCTAACTCATCCCAGTGGCATCACTTTACTGATGTAGGATCCCCTACCCATAAGCACCATGTACACTACCTCTACCAAAAAGGATAGAAGAATGAAAAATACATACCTGATCTGTTATAAAAGATCATCTTCCCACACATTAACACAACCTAGATATTTCTTTAGTACCAGTCTATCGATTCAACCTAAAAAATTTCAATATATTTCCCATTTTAGCACAAGATCAAAACTCTACTGGTGGTCACGAACAGTATTGAAGATAGTGTCCTAGCCTACCAAAATGATCAATGATCACACCGATACGGTCCTCTATAGTTGACCCTCCTCTTTGCGTACTCTACATCCCAATTCTTTGGATAAAGATTTCATAATGGTTCTTCCATCTTTTAGAAGTCACACCACTTGATCTTATAGTAACAATTACCTATCCAGCAATGGAAGAATCCCTTAGGTTCCCTTCAACTATGAAATCCTGATCCACCACTACCTTAAACTGTTTAAACCCAAAGATATTCACTTGTGACTTAATGAATCACATATGCCCATCCTAAAAATTATTTACTATAGCTTCATCATCTTTGGCTAACATTGGAGCAAGGGATTGACGATTTGTATAGCATTTTTCATTGTACCTTAATGACTTTTTCCTCTATATTAGATGTATGAACTCAACATCTTTCTCTTTCCTACGCATCAATGGATAAATGTTTTCCCAGAACCTATACATGAAGTCCTTCCATAACTGAAAAATGGTTTGTCATGTTTGTGCCTGAATGTACCACTAGAGTTTTGTTGAACCCTATATCATATAATCATCCCAATTCACCCTCCTCTCATCTGGATTCTGAAAATGTTCATGTATTGTCTCTATAAACTCAACCTATAATTCAGATCCCTCAGATCCACCCTCTACTATAAAATTCACGGACTATTACAACTAAAACACCCTTGTCAACCAAGAAAAGATTTTGACAAATCACCCAAGGTCTCATTCCATGAATTACATGAATTTAATGATGTTCTCTTGAAACATCCCTTGTTCATCATCAACTAGCACAGTCAGTGCCTCATGTGCCCAAACTAGAATGTTATTCATAGGCCAGATCCTCAGTTATTCCCACAACATGAGATAGAGGGAAAAACTCTCTAAAAATCCAAAAATGATTCTTAGGAATCATATGACATCAGAATAAAATATACGTAAGAGAAAATAATCACAAAAATCATTTTTCCCAACCTCACCACACCATCTAAACCGAGGTGCTATCACTACCATTAACCATCTTACACCATGGTTTTGGTTAAAAAGGATTAATACACTGTCATATTCATGTTTCACATTTATACACCCAATTATTATCATTTTTCACCATTTTACAATCCATCTCGATTCCAGTTAGGCCTAATTTATCATATTTAAAAAATAGTATAGAAAACACTTTATTTTTAACAACTTACCCATGACATGTTTTTCAAAGAATTCCTAAAATTATGCATGCCAAAATAAACCTGACTATCTAAAATGTTGCATGAAAACTCAACAATCATTCCATTTTGGACCATGAACCAATAATAAAAAATTATATGAAATAATAATCACATCACACCACAAGTTCATCATCCAAGGAAAAAGAAATATTCAAATGTAATAGAAAAATACAATAACAATAATCCCACACTGAGTACATGGCTTTTACCATGTATATGGTTATGAAACACCCAAAAATGAGCTCATTACCAATATCTGGTTCTTCCTAGTCCTAGATATTACTTTACTAAAATTGTAAGACAGAAGAAGAATACTGAAAAGTAGTGATCTAATTCCACCTTGTAACATCCCAACTCAAGTGCCATGCATCGGTGCCCGGATCCGATTGGTCACATGACCTCCAACATGCCTCCCCATAAACAAGAGGTTTCCAAATAGCATTGAGGGTCTGGTAAGTCATTCATGGGGATATTATTCCCAATTTTATCAAATTAAACAATATTGAAAGTAAATAAACAATAGTGGATGCATATATAATCGGAACATTATTCGTGTCACAAGATAACCAAACATAAAATGCAATACTCATCATAAAAGGAAAACATTCTATGCCAATTTGAGTGTCAAGTACCTATAATGAAACTGAAAATTAAGACACTACAACTCCCCCAGAGTGTCCCAAACCATTTTTAGTTCCCTCCTCCATGCACCATCCTAAATCAGTAATGTATCCTCGAACCTTTTCCATTATATAGTCATGCAAGAATATAATAAATTCAGGTTCTAATAAGATAGTCATAATATGGTGTGAGTATGAATCAGTAGGCCACCACCAACCATGTCCAATGCAGTTCTAGTCAAGGGATGATGTATGTAGTTATATAAGGAAATAAGTACAATTCAATAATAAAAATTTTGTCACATTTTCATTTATTCTTATCTAACTATATTAACTCCGTGGTTACCAATGATACCAATACCACAAGACTAGGATGATCTCATATAAGAGACCAAAGTGTTACCAAAGTAATTTAATATCTTAATACCTACTTTTTTCCAATGATCAATGTATTCAAGGTGCTATGATTTCTCATTACCTGAATTGACTCAGTTCTGTGATCGAATATTCTCATGTGAGGCCATAACTCAAAGTGCCATTATTTCCATTCTTTAATTTAAATTTTATAATCCCCATTTCAAAAGATACCAATATAAAAAACATTTCTAATATGACCATGTTAACATGCTTACTCCTACATAGAATGACCATTTTCCTATTCTCATTACACAAAATCATAATGAAAATGTTATCATGTATACTTCACAATTTTCAATGACCACGTTCACATTGTCTTTACCAATAAGCCTAATAACCATGTTTCCATTTTTAATTCTCAATTTAGAATGACCTTGTTCCCATTATTTATCACATAACTAATTTATCAAATAATTATCCACCCCCAACTCAATATTAATTGAAAAATTAGTCAAAACATCCATTCCATTAGTTAACCCAACATTTTTCTAAGTGATTTTAACAATTAGTTATTTCATTTACTTATTAATAAATATCAAATTTCATATTCTATACTCCATTTTCTTGAATTAATTATCTAATTAAGATATAAACTTTCAATAACTAATCCTGTAATTAATTTTCTAAATAACATTATCAAATTATCATAATTAATCAACAATTTATTATCAAAACATAACCTTTTAAAAACCACTTAATTAATACCAGAAATAATTGTCTAGATAGTAAATGATACCTATTATAATAAATTCCATAAATTAATTATATAATAGGGAATTCTCTTAGTCTCATTATTAATTTCTCAATTAATCACCTATTTAAACAAAGCTTCAATAACTCAATTGTTTAATCTAATAATCCCAACGAATAAAAAAATTTCAAAAGGATTTTATCAATTATCCAGTATTCCATATATTTATTAAATCCATGATAATGGGAATTATATTTATACCACCTACATTGGTTCAATGATGTATTTTTTCTTAACAGAAATCCCAAAATCAGAGCGGCACAATGACTTTTATTAGAGATTCCAAATCTAAATCCCAGAATAATTATATAAAAATATCACATTCTAGTCAATATTAATATAGATCTACAATCTTAGATCATTACCTCCCCACATATAATAATATATGAATAAATTGGTAATAAACTCAACCAAAAGATCAAGAGAAGAATAAGGAGTGATGGGGATGGAAATTGGGATGAAATCTATGTACATGGTGATGCGGAGATCATTGATTCGGGCTTTGAATCATTATGAACAGAGGTCTAACGACCTTGGAACCCATCCATGAATATTTGGGATCATCCAAAATAATTTAATCCTAATAGCAGTATAAAATGGAGGTGTTTTGGGGGTTAGGTGAATATTTAAAATAATTTTCGGATGAAATAAAACAACATACATGGCTTTCCCTGAAAGGGGTGAACTGTTTGGGTAAAAGTGCACTAACCATAAATACCTCACTATTTGTGGGTGCACGGTTATCTATGTTTATACGAAATGGTTTCCAAATAATATACAAACCATGCATAGGCCCCAATCCTTATAATTTTTTAAAACCCCACCAAAATGCACCCCAAAACCTAAATCCAAAAAATGGTACTTAAAAACAATGAAAATTACCCAACAAGGTGCTATTGATGACTCCATCAAAGGTCAGGATCATACCAAAATATTCCAAAATATAATTTTGCATTGTAAATATGTAAAATTAAAATTCTTTTTTCAATAAAATTATGTTTTCTCATTATTAACAAAAAAATAAAAAATTTCATAAAATTATCAAAATTTCAACTTAAATTAATATTAACATTAGGATTTTATAAGTGAATTTTATTTTATTAAAAAAAATTTCATAAGATCCATAAATTCATTAAAAAATTTAATCCAAAAAATAATTAAAAACCATTTTTCATTGGATGTATAAAATTTCTTGTCAAAAAATTGAGTGTTTATTTCTAAATTTGGAATTGACACATTTGAATTAATTAAAAACATTAAACAAATTTCATAATTACAATAATACAATATATACCAACAAGTTCAACAACTATGTCATAATTTATATATTTGGATAATAATATTTCATGTTTTATTTAAGCTCAGTGTCATGTATCATGTATGCTTTCGAACATAGTATCTTTCATAAAATATTAGGATATTAAATAAAATGATAACATAAAAAATTAAAGTGATAATAAATAAGAAAAAGTTATTAATCATGTAAATAATCAACATAATTTTATTATTCATAATGATAAACAACATATGTGAAAATTTATACTTTTGGTAAAAGATATCATTTATATTTCCTTTTATTAAGGAATATTCAATTGTTATACACTTGATTTAAATTTTTACGTGTATACGATGTTATCTTTATTGTTATATCATGAATCCAACATCTGTCACAGTATTTTATGTTTCTATTTAAATTTTTTTCTATGACTGTATGACTCTAATGTTTCCATGTGGTTAGCAGTTTCTTATCTCACACCAGAAAATATTTGACAATTTTCAACAAGGACATATATGTTGGTAATTGTGAATTTTCTATTGGTAATGAATTTTACTATCTAATAAAACACTATCCCTATAATTTTATTATAAAATTCTCTTCCAAATATTATTCTTGTAGATAAAATAGTTCTATAATAGTTATAATAATTTCAAAAAAATATATATATATGTTAGTAATAATGTTTAGAAACAGATTCATAATTCAAATTTAAATGTTGATTATTCTATTTATAATATTTTTTTCAATAATAATATTATTAACAATATTATTTAACCTATTATTTATATAATTAAAACTAATAAATAATATATTATATAATTTTTTTTAATGAAACATTATGTGAGGGTATTAAAATATTAGTTATAAAAAAATTTATTTTATTTATTAATATACATATATATAATATTTTCTATCTATTTTTTAAATATTTATCATAAATTAACTTATATTAAACTCAAAATAAACAATCCATTTACATAGAAAAACATTTTCTTGAAAAAAAATTAAAATCATAATTTAAAAAACATGCTCTATCTCTATGAAAAAACATCATGATCCAAGAAACATATAAAAAACATGTTTGAACATTAAGAGACGTTACATGAAACCCCATCAATGTATATTGGAAATCTGTATCCTATTTAGGATGTCACTATAACTGAAATGGTTTTCATTGGAAGTAGGGTCCATGTATGTAGTTCACCCACATAGTAATGAGATAATGGTAACAACATATAACAGGATAACATTGGCATTGTGAAGTAGGTCATTGCCAATTTAGAAGTGATTAGCAATCACACAAGTTGATATACGAAACTAACAATCCCCACTGATGTAAGAAAGATCCCTTTCATTCACTTGGGGATAGAATTAGTTAATCTTCAATCTCAAAAAAGAATTAGAAAGATGCATATTAATATGTATATTTCTAAAAAATAACACATTAGTAATACTATGTTCCATACCTCACCACCAAAGTATTTCCATCAGTATTTCCACATAATACCAAGTAGGAAAAATCCAAATCATATAGTTTAGAAAATAAAACCACAGCAACAAACCACAAATAATAAACAAAAAATATTGATAGATTGGAACCATATATTACATATAGCATAACGATATATGATCTAGAACCCATCCTAAATTGTATGTTTAGTGACATCTTTCACACAAATATACATACCAAATATTTCACATTGGTCAAAATACAATGTAAATAGTTATTAGAGAATTAAGTGTCATTTTTTATTTTTCTATAGACATAATCCTGATTTTTTTGTTCTGGGTTATTTTAATTCATGGTATAAAATATATCTTATTTGGAACAAACAATTCTTATTTATGCAAAAATGGTTATCATAATTGTTAATTTTTAAAAATATTTTTTAAAAGTGATTTGATATATATAAAATATCTTATTATTATCATTTAAATTTTATAAAGCATAGTAAAAAATATATTAAAACATATTAAAAAAATATTTATGGATATAAAATACCATTACTCAAGGAAAAGTAACGCACTTCTGGTTTTCTATATTAAGAACATTCATGCAATATTTTATTATTTTTAGAAATATCCTAATATTTTTAAAAAATTCAAAAACATTATCCAAAAATATAATCACATGATATTGCATAAACTGTGAAGGATAATGAGAAATCATTCAGCCCTTAAAATATGCAATTTCAAAATTAAACTATAGTTGATAGAAAAGGCATTGTGGGTTATGTACTTCTAATCCCACTAACAAATGAATTGTAAAAATATATGTTATGACAATTATATGTCTAAAAATGAACATATTGTTAAATTATATGAAAATAAAACTCAAATTAGTATCATATAAATGATTTCAATAAGAAAAATAAATACACATATGCATATGAACTTATTTAAAGTGACAACAACTTATAAAATAAAAATACAAAATGAAGTTTCAATTGGAGAAAACTATTGAATATTAATGTGGAGAAAAGAATGATCGTCGATTTTAGAGTTTTAATTTTTTGGAAATTGATCTACTTATATTAATGCTTTCAATGGAACTGTCATTCCATCCTACCAAAGTATGTATAAAAGAGAATTATTTTACAATGTAATTAAAAAAATGCATATAAGTAGTTCGAAATAAATAAGTGATGATCATTTTGATTCTGAAACAATACTTGAAATTAAATATTAGATAAAAATCACTATAATATATATTATGGGAATAACCTTCTAAAAAACTGATATGAAATCGTCAACAATTTTCACTTTTGAAAAGTAATCTTAAATGTATTAGATGTTTGTGGGTCATAAAGAAGAAATAAACCATTTCTAGAAGAAACTATGTTAGATTTTAATATAGGTATAATAAAAAATAATACTAGAAAATAAATTAAAATTGTTCCAAAAGAAATATTAATTATTTAATTAATTATATTTAGAAACTAATATTCACCAAATTCAATTTTTAAATATTTAATATAACATAAATACCCTGTTCATATTAGACTCAAGTCAAAGCCTTAATTTATGAAATTGGTATGATTACATGGAATGACATCCAAAAAGAAAAAATTGTATTGCAGTTTTAGTAAACTAGATACCTAATTGAAATTAAAAAATATACCTAATAATATTACAACACAATTAATGCCCTTTAGGAATTCCATTGTTACACTTTGTGTATTCAAACATAATAATCACCAAGTACTTCTTCATATCCATGGGAAAAATAAATCAAAAGAATGGGGTGATATCAGATTCTCAATAAGGGTAAGCATACACTAGAAGATATCACTAATAAATAGGCATATGAAATATTCTAATGGTAATGACTAAAACAACTGACATTTAATAAATAATAGGATTATAATATGGATGTAATAAAATATGATCAAATAATGAAATGAAAATAATAACTTGATAATGAAAAAAATCATAGTTGTTCTAATAGTCAAATAATCACATGGAATATCAATAACTAATATTACATTACGGGAATTCATAATTTGGGATGTCTAAAACATATCATCAATCCTTGACCAAGTAGTCTATATAAATAGTTAAAGCCTCCGCCAAAATACATTCTAGTTTGTCTCATGAGATATAACGATGAATCAAGATGCTATATCAGGCCCCACGCGACAAATACTATGTCCAATGCATTCTCAATATGAAAGGTTTGAATCATATTCCACATTTACATTCATATAGAATCTATAATATTAAATGTAAAAAATATACCCAATCTGTAAACATAGTCATAAACTATCTAGAGTAATAAAAAAAATTGTAGCAAGATAATACATCCCTACTCAAAATGGTAATAAATAATTTAATAAAATATTCTATATTGTATAATAATATATTAATCACAATAAAAAAATTTCAATATAGGGTGTTGATATAGTTGAAAATTATCGTTCAAAATCATGGAAAATTTCAAGAGAGAAATAGTCATTTTTAATATGGAGACATTTATTTTATAATCCGAACAATTATAAAAGGAGAAATATTTTTATTAATTTTTTTTACAATTTATAAAGGTTTCATGAAAATATTATTTCATAATGAAGGTTGTTAAATCATTTCATTTTTTATAAATAAAAAATTATCCTTTTGAATTTAATAAAATCATCTAAAATAAATTTTTTAATAGAAAGAGTGATCGTTAAGCTAATGAATCCATAATGTACATCAGTTGTAAATAGATATAAAAATAGAATAAATAAAAAAAATATATTATAAATTAATTTTAAAAATAATCATAGCGTGACACAATAAATAGAGAAGAAGTTTAACACAAATAATGGAAATTGGGTTAATAATTCCTTTACCACTATGAAAACCGTTGAACTGTGTGCCATAGAAATGTAGTGATCATCAAATGAAACATTAAATAACATAATTATAATTATAATAATGATATGATATACCAACTAGATGTATTCATACACCACAAAAAATATGTAATTGGTTATTGAGGAATATCTCATAGAAATAAAACTGATATGAGAAACTCTTACCATATGTCTGAAAGCATTATGCCCTTATATGAAATATCATTTATAATAAAATTAGATTCACTAATTATTTAGTTAAGATCCTACTAAAAATTATTTATAAATTATAGTTTTATAATGTTCATTTATGACTATAATTATGGGTTATAATGTTTTATTTCATTGTTCTAGGAGTGTTTTTTTCACGGTTTTATGACCTGTGCACTTGAGTATAAATAAGGGAGATCTTTTCCAATGTGAATAACTTCTATAGAAGTAAAATTATTTATTATTAATGAACCAATATATGATTAAATGGTATTGTTTATAATTTATATATATATAGTAGGAGGATGATTAGTTAGATAAAATTTTGATCCAAATGCTATAGTTTATTTCAATGGGTTTTTCGACCATCACAGACTTATATCATTTTATTTTATATTATTATTATATAATTGATCCAAATGATGATAGAAATTATAATACCTATATTAAATTCATATTTAACCTTAATAATTTTTTTATGAAGATAATTTAATGTGGTAATGGAAATTGGAAGCACGTTATTCACGAAGGGGGTGATTTAACACATCATGAATGATGATTTTATTTTTAATATAAGAGGAGAAAAAAATATTTAATGATGGATAGAAATTTATCACAATAAAATATGAGTATATATATGATACTAGAGTTACCATTCCTATTTTTATAATGAATTTTAGGATAACATAAAAAAAGAAAAATATATTAAAAGATAAAGAAAGAGGATTTTATCTATTGAATTATTTCCACTTGAGAACCTCATTTCGGAATAGGGGAATGGTGTTTTGGGGAGTCCAGGAAGACCAGGAATTATAGAATATGCATAAGAGAAGAATATGGGGGAATATAAGAAATATCCAAATCTTATAATTCTTGATAAGAAGATATGGTGATGTGTGCTATTTATAGTGGAGGAGAGTGGGGTTTTTTTATTGTTTCATTTATTTGTTTAATTTTTGGTCTCAAGACTATCAATAATGATGAATCTTGGGACAAATTATAGAATCTAGTTCATGTGAGTTTGAAAAAAATGGTTTTTACATATTTTATAAAACATCCAAGATTCAATGATTCATTTATTTATCTTAAATTTCTAAATACTACAAATTAATATATTTCATTATTCACCAAAAATTCAACTATTTAGAAATATAGAAAAAAATTAATGTTTTTTGAAGTGTGGATTTAAAAAAGGAATTAATTTTATGATTTTTTCTGAATATTATTATTTTAACATTTAGTTAAAATATTCATTTATTGGATTGTTTCAAGAATAAAATAATTAATATATCATCAGTGTATAATTATTTAACATCATTATATCATCATTTAAAAATAAAAAAAATAAAATGATGTAGATAAATATGTTTTGTTCTAAAATAATATATATTGTTGAATATATCTTCATATCCACATCATATTAAAAATAATATGTCTATCAATAATTATAATGTAACCATTTTTGATTTACATTAATTTAAATAATATCAAATTCATTTTCATGGAAAATTGTCAATTAAATAACTCAAATAACAAAATTAAATGTAAATTTTAGATTGTAAATAATATAATTAATTTTATTGAATTTTATGGTAATTTTATAATCCTTATCATTTTATTTTTTGCAAAAACTTCCAAATTTTTCCTTTAACTACGGTAATAAAAATTACTTATGTTACGAATCATATAGACCAAAATTAAAAGTATCCTAAATAATAAATATTTACATTCTCATTCAAAATAGTGAATCCATTTTTTATTTTTCAATACCCATATGAGGGAAAATTTCATATAAAATCAAACATATGAAACATAACTGAAAATATTTTTCTTAAAAACTATTTTATAAGACCAAATTTAAATTATAACAAAATATGGTATAATGATGATTAAAATGTAAAAAATTTTACTATTTATTACTAAATAGTATTTTAGTTAAAATGAGATAAAATTAAAATAAAAAATATACCTTTAATATAATGAAATATACAATTTAATATAAATCTATATTTTTACTATTCACTAGAAAATAAATATGTTGAAAAAAAACACAAAAAACCCATTCTAAGACCATCGTGAAATTATTATTTAAAAAACAATGCTTATTTTTTATTATAAAATTTATAAAAGTGTCAAATTTTATATTTAAAATGATTTCTCCATTAAAATATGGTAAAGTCTTCTTTTAAAAATTATATCTTTTATCATTCAAATTAGATTTCTTTTAATCTTAAGCTTATAAAAATCATTGGTTAAATATAAAAACATTTTACTCAGCACATAAAATATTAATATCATTATTATATTTCACTAATAGTTACTAATTTAATTTATTTTGTTTATAGTCTATTATGATCCTTAAAATAGTTTTATATAAACACATCCTTTATGTTCAGTTGGTTTTATTTTTTTCATTTAAAATTAATTGGTAATAATTGATGTAATTTTATAAACATGTGTAATATAAATTTTCCTAATTTACGTAATCTAATTCATTCTCTCTATTCTGATGGCAAGGTGATAACTATTACAATGAAATAATAATATTTAATCATTTGTTTAACCATAGTGTTATGTGAAACGTAAGATATCAAAGAATTAATATTTAATTGATACATTCTATAAAATAATGGGTTGTTACAGTCCCCACTTCTGCAATAACATATTCCTTCAAAATTCAAATTTTTTTTTGGTAATCATGTATTTTTCAATTTAAAATACCCTTGTAAAAGTCATGCATCTTCAACAAGGTTAATAATACATCCTCATAAATAAAGGTAAAGGAAAATGTGATGGTAACCTTAAAAAAATGTTTCCCTATAGTATAAAATTTTTTCGAAGTGAAAATAGAGGGATTTAAAATTATTTAACTATTATATTCTGATGTAGAGTGATAGAGAACGTAGTTATTATAAATTATACCGTCATAAAACTAAAAATTATAGATCAGTTAAAATCCCATTAAATTATCAGAATTAAAAGTATAAATATGATGTTCTTGTTCCAAAATAATTTTATTATAGTTGATGGTATATTTTACCATCTAGATATGAACATGAGAAAATAAAAATTCTTCATTATTTTGTATGTCATGATATCATCCTTTGGAAGTGCTTGATCTATCTATACTTCAGTTCTTAAATCTGGAGATGGATAATAAGGCCAAAATTTTAGGCCTAAAGCATATTCATGAATTATATGATATACAACTCATTCCTTCAGCCTTTAAATGTTTACATATAGCAATATTATCATCAATAGTAATCCAATATGATAAATCAAAATTTATTTTTTTTAATTAATATTCTTAATAAAAAAATAAATAATTTACCTTAAGTCTCACGGAACATATGTATGTCCAAATTCAAAGATTAAAATTTAAAAGGAATTTTCCAAAATTATTAAAATCATCATAGCATAATATTTCCCCTAAAAATAAGCTCTTAATATCATATACAAAATATATTAATACCATAATCTCATCTAAACCATTATTAAAACATGCATTCTTCCAAGTGTAAAATCTAATTTTGTATAAGATATTATTTAAATGAAAACATATATTAATTCCATGATATAATAAACCATCATATCACTAACCACCTTCATGGTCACCAATACTATCACATAGACATATATTTATTATTATCACAACAAAAAGAAAATATTTAGTGTTATCATTCCCTATTCATGTTCTTTCATATTGATGAACATAAAACAAAATCACTTCTCTTGATTACTGGTGTAATTCATCAACTACTTCCAATTCCATAAAGAATATGTGATGTAGTCTAATACTAATATTTCTCATTATTATTATAAATATATAATTACTGATAAAATTGTAATTATACATTATTATTTAATCCAAACACATGTATATTAATCATTCTTCTTCGTTTGATGTAATAGCGTAAGCTTTACAATGATCCAATATATGTTATTAGGGTATATTTTTTTGATAAAAGTGTCTTGGATTTTATTAATGTATTATCTTGTTATATTTGAATCATTGTTCATTATTAAAATCTTATTACTCGTTCTATCATAAGAGTAATGTCCTTTCTCTCAAAACTTGTAGAAAAATCCTATCCTATTTAATAAAATACAAGTGTGTTTTTTTCAACAATTCTCACATTTTGGAAAATTTTTGCTTTATATTATTTCATTTACATAAAATTTTCAATGATTTTATCATATTCTTTTGAATCAATTAAAATCCATAATAGATAGAAAATTATTCCATTTTCTAGATAACACATGATACTATCCTCATATGATGTGATGTTTTGAGGGACATGTTCCATTAGAATGAATAAAATTTTACCATAAAATATTTCAGCATCCATACACTTTAGATCAATGAATTGGTGAGGTTCTCATCACTTTTGTGAGGTGACATTTCAAAATGATTACCCAAACTATATTTGTTTATATAATTATGAATAATAATGTATATTCCCAAAATAAGTGAAATAGTTAGCCTATATTGAAAATTTTATGCATTGATAAACTCATAAAAAAGGTTTATTTGGGATGTTATTATATAGTTATGCTAAAATTTTATTTACGGATATGTTCCCTAATAATTTATTTCTTAAATCTAGTTCTCATGGTTTAACTAAAAATTCTATAAAACCAACTATAAGTATCAATGGTTGTAGTAGTATGGAGAAACTGACTTCTTTTATTAAATTTTCATGATTAAAAGGAATCACATCTCGAATGATCGAATAGATTAGTAGTATTTCTGAACTAGATACATAATTTAAATTCACATTATATTTAAAAAATATAAACAAAAGTAATTTTCTTCAGTATTTCCATTTTCCCTTAGTATATCACTACATAACAATCAAAAAATGTGCCCTCATATCATAAGGGAAAAAATAAGAAATGGGTGAGATTAGATTATTACAATTTGTATGCATACAAAAAAAATATATCATCAATAATTCAGAATAAAAAAAATGGTTATATGAATAACTAAAAGACATTCCATTAAATAAATAAATTTATCATAATATGGTAAGAATAAAATATGATCAAATTATTCACTATAAGTTATTACATGAGAATGAAACATAATCATGGATGTTATACAAGTAAAATAATCTTATGGAATATTAATAACTAATCACATAGTTATGAAATGGGTAATACGGTTTGCGTAATACATACCTTCAAATAAACTACCTAGAAGTCTATAAAAATTTGTAAGGGCTCGACAAAAACCCAATCTATCTTGTCTCATGAGACCTATCGATGCATTGAGAGTCTATAGAAAAACCTTCCTGAAAGTTAATAAGCCCAATTCATTTTTTTGTACAGTAAATGTGAAACATAATAAACATATACATTCATATTGAAATAGGAATAAGAATTGTATATAATTTTCCCTATCTAAAAACATTCTCAAAATATATCCAATGTAATGTGGTAAATGGTATCAAGATAGTACATTCCCTTTCAAAACGATCCTAATTCGTTCATGTAAACATTTTATAAGGTATTATATTAGATAAACAATAATTGACTAGAATATTCAATAGAGGGTGTTTATATAGATGAAAAATACTCTAACAAACTCATATAAATTTCATTTAGAGAAATACCCTTTTTAAATTTGGAATCATTTATTTAAAAACCAGTGAAATTATAAAAGAAACGTTTTTCTTAGAAATTTACTTTGTAAATATATAATAGATAAATGAAAACATTAATTCATTATAAAATAATGACTACCCAGTCATTATTTATAATTAAAAAAATAACAACCCTTTGTAATTAAAAAATCATTTAATGGAGTATTTTTAATAAGAATATATGAGCATCAACCAAAAGAATCGATTTAGTATATAAGTTATAAATTTTTATAAAAAGGGTTAAATAAAATATAAGATAATAAAAACTCATTTTATAAATAATCATTTAATGACATAATATATGCAGTATATGTTTAACATAATGAATGGAAATTGGATTACTGATTCTATTATTAGTATTAAAATAGTATAACCATATACACTGTAAAATTAATTTTCATCAAATGAAAAATTTAATTCAATGAAGATAAAATAATTCATGATATTATATATCAAAGGAAGGTATAAATACACCACACCCACTAAATAAGTTGTTAATATGTCATATAACACAGAATTAAAAGTGATATAAGAAACCCATAACTTACATCTGAAAATGTTCTACACGTTTAAATAATATATATGATAACAAAATTATATTAATTAATTAATAAATGAAGATCCTCTTCAACATATATTTTATTTTTTATAATATTATTCAATAAATTTATGACCATTCCAATGAGTTATGATTTTTAATTTTGTTCTTCCATGATCGTTAAATCCATGGTTTTATTGTCGACATCGTTGAGTATAATTATGGGAGTTCTTTTAAATTGGAAATGAATTACCCAGAAGGGAAATTATTTAGTTATAAGGATCATAATGTGGTAGCAATTTTATTATATATCATTTTGTTATATTTTATGATGTTTATTCATTTGATAAAATGTTATAGAAAATGTCTTCGTTTATTTCGGTGTGTTTTACAACAAACACAAACTAGAATCTTTTTATATAATATTATAATTATTTTTTGGATCCTAAAAATGATATAAAATATAAATTTATTATTAAAATATTTATTATATATAATAATGGTTTAATGACCATCATTGAATTTTGTAATGGAAAATTAAATCTTTTCGTCCATGGAGATGTTAAATCGAAACATCATGGATGATGTTTACATTTTTTACGATAAGAGAAGATATTTGATGATGGATACTACATTAAAACAATAAAATTAAATTTTATATATGATAATAGAGTTATTATTCCACTTTTTATGGGGAAGGTTAATAGAGTTTACGAAAGTAGAATAAATTTGGAGAGAAAAAAAATGAGGACATTACCTCTAGAATGATGTTACCTTGAGAACCTCATTAAGGAACATGGGTTTAGTATTTTGTTGAAACAATAATCATAAAGATGTATGGAAAATAATTTGAAGATTAATTGGGTAAAATATTAATAGGCTAAAAATTATATATTCTTTGAAAAAAAGAGGGGTTGACCATGGTTTTTATAGTGGAGATGTGGGGTGCTTTTATATTATTTTATTCATTTGTTTAATGTTTAGGTTCACTACTATCAATAGTGATGACTCTAGTGACTATTTTTAGAAACTACTGCATGAGAGTTCGAACTAATGATTCTTACATCATCAATACACAATCCATAACTCAAAAATTTATGTATTTAGCTTTTAATCTTAAATATCATAAATTATCATATTTCACTATTTACAAAAATTCTATTTTTTTAGAAAAATCCCATAAAATTGAACCAAACCATATTTAGATGTTTATATTTAAAAATATTACTTTATTTAATGAAAATTATTTCTTAAATATGGTAAAAAAATTAATTAAACGCGTCATTTATATTATTTTTCTATGAAAAAATTAATTAATGTATCACCATTCTATAATTATTTAAGTTAATTATTACGTTATTAAAATTGTAAAATAAAACTCAATTATGTTGAAAAATATTTTATATTACAAAATAATATATATAATTTAATATATCTTCATAATAACAACATATTAAAAATAATATTTTTATTATTATTTTGAATGTGACATTTAGTGATTTTCATTAATTTAGACAATGTGAATGTTATTTTCAAAGAAAATATTCTATAAAACAACTAAAATTTATTTTATATATGTTATGTGTATAATACAATTCATATAATAATATTGTTTTAAATTTTAGTGTAATTTTAAATTCTTTATCATTTTATTTTTATTAGAAATTTTAAAATTTACCCTTTATAAGTTTTAATATTAATTACTAGTTTCTATTCATTTTGACCTAAAATAAAAGGATACTTGTTAATAAATCATGAACATATAAAAAAATATATTTTATAATTTTTTTTTTAAAAATAGGCGTTGTATAATTTATTTTAAAATAAAACTAATAAAACGAATCTAAAACATTTATCTTAAAAATGCATTTCTAATCCCAAAATGTACTTATATTGGAATAAGATATAATTTTCATTAAAATGAAATAAATTTTATAATATATAACTAATGATTATTTAATCTAAATTTATATAAAATTAAATTCATAAATAGTCCTTTAATATAACAAAATAGGGAATTTCGTAAAAATTTTGATTTTTCACTATTCACTAGAAAATAAATATATTTTTTAAAATACCAAAAATATACCCTAAGATAATTTTGAAATTATTATTTTAAAAATTTTTATTATATTTTCAATTATAATATAAAAAGTTTGATCATTAATATTTAAAATAAATGTCCCATTAAAAGGCCATAAATTTTCTTTTATAGAACATATCTTTATATGATTAAAATAGGATTTATTCACATACTAAGCCTATAAATATTATTAGTTTAATTTAAAAACATTTTACTGAATATTTAAAATATATGTTTCATTAAGAACATTCAATAATAGTGACATATTTTATTTATTAAAATAAAAATCCATTTTGGTCATAAAAATATATTTTTATAAAAATATATCATTATTTTCAATTGGTTTAATATATTCAAATCAAAATAAATTCTAACAATTAAATTCATTTTATTAACATGATTAAAATATATTTTTATAATTTAAGTAATATCATTCATTCCCTCCATTCCAACAGAAAGCTGGCTACTATCACAATTAAACAATAATATTTAATCATTTGTTTAACATTAGTATTATGTGTAATGTACGCTATCAAAGTAGTTAATGTTAAAAATAGACATACCATAATGACTTTGGGTGTCACAAATAATGTTAAAAAATCCACAAATATATATCAAATGATGAAAATAAATGGAGAAATAGTGAAAATAATACATGTTTGGAGTAAAATAAAATTTCATTTATTGAATATGTAATTGATACATGTTTTTGAAATAAAAAATAAATCATCATTGCATGTGTAATTAAAAATGAGACATACACCACCTTGTTATTTTATAATATAATCTATTATGTTTTTTGATACGAAAATATTTTAATTAAAACACTTGATTAATGTTTTTTATAACATGAAACATGAAGAAGCATCAATATCACTATCGATCAAGAGGCGAATACAAATAGATACTAAAAATTCATTAGAGACATAGAACCTAATAAATAATTTGTGAATCACGATAAAAAATATTATATTGGAATGATCACTCTTACATAAATATTTAACATTATAGATATTATAATTATATAAACACTTAGCATTGAATTAGTGAAGAAAATAAATTCATTATTTAATAAATATGATAATAATTATTTAATTAAATTCATTAATTAAATTGAATATACATACATAATATAGACCATGTGATTAATGTTTTATTAAATGTGAATAACATAAATTTACTTCACATCAAGATCAATGCAATTTGTTGTATTGCGTGGTTTGGATTCTATTCAATCGTCTATAATTTAATTTATATTGAAATAGTAGATTAAATTTTTTATTAGAGTATTGATATTAATATAAGGGGGAATACCACATTTGAAAAAATTGGATGAATTATTTTTTTGTACATATCACTTTTGATAAGTTCTTGTAGTTATGAGTTTTTAGAATAATTAATAAAATAATTACTTCCCGTATATCATTGGTTTAATTTTATAATGTAATAGTCAATTTGACTTCAATTCTTCTTTTTTAAAACATAATTTCACATGAGATAATATATAGAATGTATAATGACACCCTATAGAACATATCACTTATCGTATGTTATTACAAATATTCATTTCAATTATTCTTCTTGAAATGATGTTACCTCCCACTACAGATCAATTTTTTTTATATTTAATTATATTAGTTTTATTGAAATTGGGTGTAATGAACCAAGATTGATGTACTTGGACATTGCATTACATTTGAATAATAATTAATACATTATAAAAGTAGATTCCAAATGAATTTATTAGTATAGTTCCTTTGGAATCTTGGAATGTATTATTCTAATTTGGTGAATGATCTTCAACATCACCCATAATGATCTTCTCCTTTTTTATTCCTATATTTAGCCTTTCATTAATTCTTAGGGAGAAGAAAAAATATGAAAAGGCTGAGTTCATATGCTTAGTTAGGGTAAACAATCGATATATAAATAAAACATCAATGTAATAATGAAAAACATTAAACACAATAATCAAAAATCACACCACGCATAATATATATATAAATATTGACTCATGGGATATATATTTGTAGTTTATAGGACATGAATAAAAATTTAATAAAGAACATAATCCATAAAATAATATCATAAAAATAAATCATGAAATTTTTTTAAGAAATATAATAATATAAAAAAGAAAATTCATAGTTGTTAAGGAATTGCTTACAAGGGAATTTTAATAGTATGGTTTCTCTC
Organism: Viscum album; assembly: GCA_963277665.1. Taxonomy (NCBI): domain Eukaryota; kingdom Viridiplantae; phylum Streptophyta; class Magnoliopsida; order Santalales; family Viscaceae; genus Viscum; species Viscum album. The sequence continues at coordinate 1,436,395,044 of OY728120.1, forward strand.
CTCATACTATATTTTTAGTCATGGATTACATGCTTTACCATCATGGTAGTCATAATTCACTCCCATAACAATTATAGTAGTTGAGGTTCACACCCATTACCATATTAGCAGACAAGGTCCTCAATGTCTATCTAATGAGATATAAATATTTACCCAATTAATTTTAGGGAGATGTAGGACACACCCAAACCAAAAGGAAACAATTATTACATATTCCACAGAAACATAAATCATTCTTCTTAGCATAATCTAAGGAATTAAATGGGTTTCATAAACATCATTCCATCATAACATAACCCACATAAAACTAATGGATTTTATATAGAGGATTACAAAATACACACAGTCAAACCATATGAATAACAAGTAAAACATACATGAAACATAACACGATCAATTAATTTTACCGTAGAAGGAAAATAATTTTTATAAAACACATGAAATTAATTCTTGGGGGAAATCTTCATTCTTATTTAAAAATGGTTACATTTCTCAAAATACGAGGAAATATTATAAGAAAATAACTTCTTTGAATATATTGATGAAATGTTGTATGGGTTGCTTCATATAAATAAGATACTATAAAATCGTAAATATTTATTCTTGTGGTATGAGTTAAAAATTAAATTTTTCTCAAAATCGTTCAGTAAAAGTAAAAAATTACATCATTAGAAAAATGAATGAAATATTCAATTCAATACATGTAGTAAAAGGTAACAAAATATTAAAAAATAACATCAAACATTCATATGTTAATATTATAACATTTTATGATTTTTTAAGAAAACATGGACATTGATGATATATAAACCGCACTAAATAGTTACCTATAAATATCATGGATAATAATTATATAGTGAAATTATACTATAAATCATTAAATTTAGTCAAATAATAATCCTCATAAAATAAATATGATTAAATTTATATGTTTGTACCATAACCAATATTATAGTAATTATAAAAAAATTTATGTTTAGTATAAACACTGCACAAAAGAAAGAGGTGGTGTATAAAGTGTATATCCAAAATAAATAAAAGTGAGAAAAAATAAATCCTTATCTGAGGTATAATTCATTGGAACATTTATAAACCTCACGTATAATGGATAAAATATTTTTATAAAGTTTATCAAAAACCATATCGAAATTTATGTTATCTTATGAGATCATATTATTTTCTGTTAAATAATACTTCATTATTACTCCTCTTTCGAGCATTATTATATATAATTTTTTCTGTAACAATCACAGTTATTCTTCATGATTTACATATATATAATATATAAAATTATAATAAAGTAATATTTATGATATTAAATTATTATACACATATATAAAAACAGGATTTATTTGGGATCATGTACAATGAATCACAATGCATCCTGAAGATGGTAGGTCGTACATATGCACAAGGAATAATAAAATTCATTTAATTATGATATGGTATGGATGTGGATGTTATATATATTGTTATAGAATAAATATATTTTTATAATACATGTATATGTATATCATTTACATCAATATACCCATCAATTTACTGTGGTGAAAAACATATTACACCATGGTGTGAATATGGTAAGCCTTACTTACGCACGCATTGCGATTTCATTCTTCGTAGGTTGGATATAAGGTGCAATACGGTTGTTCAATAGTCATAATAAAATCTCAGTATATTTTAACACTGTATTTATTACTTTCTTTTGGAAATAATAATGTATGATTAATTAGAATATGAAATAATAACGAGTGAGTCGGAAAAAGAGATTACCTCTTCTTCGGTGAGATCCCTCTAGATCTCCCCTTATAAGAAGTAAAGTTGGACATTTGAGAAGACCAGAACCTATAGAATAAGACTAGGGAAGTTGATAAGGGGAATTTTTATGGTATGAATGACTTTTATGGTTCAATGTGTAGTTAATAAATGCATAAGGAGGTGCCATTTTATAATTGAGGTTGGGGTACCTTTGGAACATCCAAAAACATTAATTTATTATAAAATTAAAACCCATCCAAAGACTTCCAAAATGAAATATTTTATATATTAATGTGAAAAAATGTTTTTATTACCTCAAAAAATTATTTTTAGTCATATGTTTTTAAAAAATTTAAACTCATCATTTATTTTACACTTAGGTATTTTTGTTATTTTTTAATTATGTTAAAAAAATATTTCAATATATAAAGGTTGAAATATTTACATAATTTCCATAAATTAGAAAATAAATGAAAAAATTATTAAAATTTATAAAATATAATATTTATTATATAATTTAAAAAATATTATATGATTTATAAATAATTTATTAAAACATTATATTAACAAAATATAAATAATTTCAATTTTGACACTATTAATTTCATTGAATTTTAAAAATATCAAGACATGATGTTAACCTCGAAAAAAATATTTTATTATATCCTAAAGTGTATAATGAAATTTATAAAATTCAACAGATTTTTTAATTATTAAAATTATATTTATTTTATAATTTTTTATAACATTTATTTGTTATCTCCATTAATAAAATAATTACAACTTCAGTTTTTGGTAACTATTTTTTAATTTATTTATTTATTTAAAAAAATATTATGACTAATATAAATCCTTTATATTTAATATAAATACTATGATCAAATATATACTCTGTAAAATAATACATTAAAAATGTTTTATTTATTAAAACATGATTGTGACAACATTAACATCAATTAAAATAACATATTATAAAATTTATAATATTTTTCAATTTGGCTCCAAATGGTCAGTAACTCATATCATGGATTATTATGGTAGATATATACTCCACAAATAATATTTGGTTCGGTTATTATGTTTTTTAATGGTTATTATCATTTTAATAAAAATTATTTTATTGATTTTTCATCAATTAGATAATTTTTGCATCATTATTGTATAATCATTTAAAGTAATTATATACTTCCAAAAAATTAAAAATAAATTAACATCAGGAATAAAAATACTTTATACTAAAATTAATATTTATATTTTATCTTATATTATTTATAAATTTGTATTAATTATACTATTATTATTAAATTTTGAGGGAGACATTGTTAACATTTCTTAAAATAAAATATATTCAATGTCCTAATATCATCCTACTTACTTCCAAAAGATAATATGTTGAGCCAAGGTTCATTTAAGAAAAAAAAACATAAAATTATATTAGGACAAGTTTTAGGTTACTTTTATAATACTATGTTTATCTTTAATTAACTAATTTACCCATTTATCATATTAATAAAAAATTAGTAATGTTACTTTTCATAATGCCCAAAAATAAAAGAAGGTTGTATTCAGAATTTGGACACATTGATTAAAAATATATAATAAATATTTAAAAATTAAAAACATATAAATTTCTTAAATTAATTCAATATTAATCTCATTATCTGAATGAGAAAAACATTTTAAAAGTTAAAACATTTCTAAAGAATGAAATGTTTTCACATTAAAATTCATTGTGAAATTATTACCAATGAGATAAATTATAAAATATGATAATAGTATATTCTATTTGTATTAAAAAATTAATAAATAATATTACTTAACCATTTAAATTATTTCATTGAAAAAATTTATTTTCAACTAAAATTTACTATATTTTTATTATTCAAAAAAACATTTAACTTATCAGAAAAATATGAAAAATTGAATAAAAGTAATGATTTATATCCATAATTAAAATAATAATTTTACCTTGTAATATATATTATATAAAAGTGAAATAAAATATTTAAAATGGTTGCACGCTCAAAAGGTCGTAAAACATTATTTTTGGAAAATACAATTTTATCTGAATAATTGAATTTGTTCTTATATCATGTCTAGAAAAAATATAATATAAATTTTAAATATTATATTAAATATATTAGATATATATTTCATCAATATAATCCCAAAATAGTGATTCTATTATTTAATAAATTCATTTATTTTCATTTAAATATAATTTTGATTAAAATAAAATTTCTATTTACTTAAAAATGTTTTTACTTTCATTCATAATTAATTTCTCATAAATAAATTAATTATATATAAATATATAAATAATATTTTCATAATTCAAATAATATTATTCATAACCACCATTATAATGGCTAGGTTATTTGGCAACCTAACACTATATAGTTACTCTATAAAATTCAGTCATTTGTGTAATAAATTCTATAAAAAATAACATGAAATTTCATGTATCTCAAATATAGAATGTCGATGTGTATACCACAAGCTAATCCTTTGTTTCATGTAGTGAAATATTATCTTGGTACATCTTATGAAACAAGTCATCTAATAATTTTTAAAAATATATATATCGCATAAAAATATCACTTTGTTAAATTCTACCCCACCCAATAAAATTAAATTCTCCCATGAAATTGAACTGGGTTAATCAAGGATTAATATTAAAAGGTTTAATTCATAGAAAGCCACATCATTAAATTGATATACAAAAAACCTTATTAAAATGAAAAGTTAAAAAATAATAGTTACCCAATATAAATCATAACATAGAATCTATATAGAATAATGTAGGCAAAGATTTGAAAACCGAGGAAAAGAATACATAATCTCAAATATTTATAATGATTACTGATCAAAAGAATGCGGGTGATCTAGATAAAGTTACAAATAAAAATTTTTTTGTTGAAGTGTAAAATATGTTGTGGATATCTTCAATAATGATGATAATAGGTCACCCATTTAAATAATTATTCATTTTCCTAATGTTGATGAATTTACATGAGAATGAATACATACTTTATTTTAGTATAATATCATTATAGGTTTTGCCTTAAAAAATCAACATTATCACGTTTTAAAATAAATGAAGTTGTATTTTTCATTCCTAAAGCATTATCAGGTTATACAATCTTTAAATAGAATGGAAGTTCGTCCAATCTATCTCAACAAAAAGGTAAGAAGATGTCATCAAATTTGTACAATTCCACCTATTGTGAGATAATAATTTAATCTAACAACATTCAATCGGGGTTTAACTTATACTCTCCAAAAATGTATAACCTTACAATCCGTTCAATATATGAAAATCCAAATCTTTAAAAAATATGTTTCACTAACTCGACTTTACAGTTATCCTCCATATATTATATGGTATATCTTGATGGTCACATTCCAAATATGTGAATTCCTTCATCATGTATTTTTTTAAAACATTGTCATAACTTAAATTACCATATATCCTTAGTGAAAACATGCATTTCACTAATTTCAAATCATATTGGATATATTCCTTATATAACAAATAGTAATTTACTTCATCCCTAATAGAACAACCTTATTGACCACAAATCCATAATTAGTTCCAAAGAAACTATTATCATCCAATTCAATTATTCATATCCAACATTTCATTATCCAAAAATAATTATCCTAACATGAGGGGAATATTAATGTTTATCTTTCCCTTAATCACGTGTTCTATAAATATATCACCATACCCTTAAATAACATTTCACGGTCATTAAAACTACTCAACATATTCTTTCCATCCATTAATGAAAAACTTATACAAAAAATACTTTTATATTTCATGATTAATATAACATAATATTTTAATTCAAAAAATATATAATTAATACACCCATCATAATTCATTAACCATTAATCTATAGAAATCATCATATGTTTTCCTAAAATATTATTAATTTGATAATGAACCTCAAACATAATGTAACCAAAATTCTGAGGTTTAATGTAAAAAGTAATGTTAGAACATCATATACATTTCACATGTCATTTACAATCTTTTTATCATCAAAATTAAAACGGTTAATTATTCCACATTCATGATTTGTTTCATGAAATTTCAACATATGAAATCGATTTTATTAATTCTCATTCATTCTAGGTCTGATTCTATCAATGTTAACTAGGTCCAATATAGTCCTAGATATTGACTATGACTAGAAAGAAACATGTGAAAACACTTATCATATATAAAAATCACACGACTAATGGAAATTCTATAATATAGTTGAATCTATTACACCTTAGGTCTAATAATAGGTTATTAATGATTGTTACAAAAATTATATCATTTTAACTTATATTTTGACTTACCCTTTAGACATCCCTAGACGTATCCTTAGAAAAATGATTTGGGATCTCACTAATGTTTTATCATCCCATTTTCCAAAGGATGAATAAATATTTAATATATTACCAATTTTAATGACCTAATCTTGAAGTATATGAACATTATATTAGTTTTGTAGAGTATATAATACATCATAAAAATAGACACCCAAAAACCATTTTTCTATAGTGACTTTGGAAACATAGAACATATAGTTCTAATTTGGTGAATGATATTCATCATATCCCATAAAGAACATCACCGTTGGTTTTCCATCCTAAAACATTTCATTATATCTCAGGGAAATGAAAACATAAGAAGTGTGAGGTTGGATGCTTAGCAAGGCTAAACAACGAAGATTTGAAATACTACATGAATAAAAAAATGTAAAAACATGATCAAAATATTTGAAAATCTTACCATGTATATCATATATCAAGACATTGGTTCTTATAAAAAATCATTGTAGTTTATATGACATGAATCAAAATGGAATAACATAAAAAACCAATTGAATCATAACAGATGTATAAAACATGGATATTTTGGATGATATACAATAATATAAAAATCAATTTCCGTAGTAGTCAAGGCATATCTTACATGGCTATAAAAGTAGTATTGGTTCACTCACAATACCATCCTAGTAGTCATGGTTCACTCTCATAACAATCATGATATTCATGGCTCACTCCCATGACCATCTAAATAGTGAATGTGCACAATCAATACCATAAGAGTGGAAAAGGTATTCAATGTATATGTCATTTGATAATAATATTTACTCAATTCATTGGCAGTAGATATAGGTCCCTCCACCTTATAATGAAATCATTTTTATATTTCCCACAAAGTCATAAATTATTCTTCATATTATAACCCATGGAATAATTTTTATTCTTGAACATCATTGGCTCATAACATAACCCATGTAAGACAAATGAATTTCATAAATATAATTCCATAATAAACAAAATCAAACTATAAGAATAATAGTGATATTATACTTGAAACATAAACCTATTAAATAATACATTCATAGAATGAAAAATAAATTTGCTAGAACACTTGAAATTTATTACTGTGGAAAATATCAATTCATCTTTAAAAAAACTTTTTTTATCAAAAAGTCACTCAATTTTAAAATAAGATAATTTATAGAAAAAAACATTAAAATATTGGAAGGTAAGTTTCATATAAACTTTATATTAGGAATTTGTAAAAATATATTTATTTCGTTTAAGTCAGAAATCACACACTTCTTGTACATTTTCTAGAAAAAATAGAATATACCTTGTGTGGAAAATAAAGTAATTATTACATTAAATAAATGCAGTAAAAAGTAAAAAAAATTGTAAAAATAAATTTAAACATGCATAAGATAATAGTAACTGATTTCATGAATGAAATTTTAGAAAACATGGTCATGGATAATAAATAAACCTCAGTAAATACTTATTTATAAACAATATCGTATAACAATGTGATTATGAAATTATACCTTACCACATGACATTTAGTTGAATAAAAAAAGGATATTTTTTTAATATTTAAATACCAAAACCTTCAAAATAATGATCATAAAAATATTCATGGGAAGCATAAACATAGTAGAAAATAAACAGGTTGTGTATAAGGCATATGCCCCCATAAATAATAGTGAGACTAAATAATAAATCACATAAGGTATGATTCATTTGTACATGTATGAAGCTCTAGTATAATATAATAAATAGTGTTATAAACATGAATTAGAACCATATTTAGATTTATATTATCTTAGGTGATCATATTATTTCCTGTTTAATAATATTTCATTATTACTCTTCTTTTGGGCATTATTTGATGTATGTGTTTTCATATAAATCCAATTTAATCGTAATATGTTACCATTATATAATTTATAGAATGATAATAATGTAATATATATCATATAAATTCACTATATACATTTATATAATTGTGATTTAAATGAGACCATGGAGAATGAATCACATTGCATTGTGGAGACGGTACGTCGTAAATTCGCACGATAGATGGTATCATTCCATTAATTATGAAATTTTACGGAAGTGGATGATATATATATTATTACAGATTGAATATCTTGTTATAATCCTTATATTTTATTATCAGTTCCATCATTATACCCATCAATGTAATGTGGTGAAAAAAATTACAACACAGTGTGGAGACGATAAGCCACACATACACACATATGGTGATTTCATTCTTAATATGATAGATAGAGAGTGGAATATTGTTGTTCTATAATCATAATAACATCTCAATATATAGGATATATTATAGTTATTGCATTTAAATATAATTAAAAAGTGAAGGTGATGTATAAGAGGAAATGATCTTTACTGAGTTCGTAAAAGAGCTTACGTCTTCTTTGGTGAGATCCCAATAGATCTCATCTTAATGGCAATTGAGTTTTTATTTGGAGAAGACCATAAACTCTAGAATGTGAATATGTAAGTTGATAATATAAATGGTTAGGGTATTTATGATCCTGAAGGATTAATGTGTTGTTATAAAGTGAGGTAGGTGTTTCTCTTTTATAATTGAGGATGGGGTACCTTTGATGTTTTCTAAAATATTAATTATTAATAAAATAAAAACATTACAAAAACCAAAAAAATTTCCACAGTAAAAATATAAAGGGATATTCCTTTTTAATATCATAACACAATAAATTGTAAATATTTTTTCTTTTAATTTAATCCTTATCATTTTTATTAAAACCTCATTATTTTTTTAATTGGTAACCAAGGTTACGAATATTTCAACATAAAAGAATGAAATATTTACTTATTTGGTGTAAATTAGAAAATATGAATAATTCAGTGCATTTTATAACATACCATTGTTATTCAATTTTTTTAAAATATTATGTAATTTCCAAATAATTTTAGAAAACATTATATTGAAAAAATATCAATAGTGTCAATTTTGACACTATTCATTAAATGGATTTTTAAAAATAACAAGATATGTTTTTAACCACCAAAAAAGTATTTTATTATATCCCTATGGTTTCAATGTAATACATAAATTTTATTTTATATGTTAGTTTATCAAATTTTATTTATTTTTATATTTATATTAAGTTTTATGTTTTATCACCATTAATAAAATAATTACAACATCAGGTGTTTTTAATTATCTAATTTTTTTACATACTGAATAAAAAATTAATATGTAATTCTGAAATGAATATAAAAATTATATATTTCATAAATATAATCATAGTATAATATTTCTTCTAGAAAATCTGATATAAAAAATGATACATTTATTAAAACATGAATGTGAAAACTTTAAGATAACATTAAATAAAATATAATACGGGTCATAATAATTTCTATATGGATTAAAATGGTCACTAACTCGACCATTGAATGTTTATGGTCGTGATATACATTAAGAATAAGTTTTATTCAAGTTTTTCTATCTTTTAATTGTATCTATCATATTAATAAAAATTATCTAATTCATTTTTCATATATTAAATAATTTATCCATCATCACTTTATAATTAAATAAGGCAATTATTTATTTTATAAATTATACAAATAAATTATAGTGATTAATAATGAATATTTATTTTTAAAAAGACTATTTATAGTTGATTTTATCTCTTATATATTGTTATATTTCATATGATATATTTATTAAAATTTGAGTAATACTTATTTAACTTTTCCTTAAATAAAATATATTAAATGTCATAATCTCACCCAAGTGGCTTCTAAAGGATTCCATTTTGACCTATGAAACATTTAGGTAAAAACACACTCATAAAATGATAATAAGACAATTTTTGTGCTAATTTTAGAAAATTAGTTTTACCATTAATTTGTTGATTTAACTTTCTACCGTATTAATAAAAAATAATTTATGTTATTATTAATAATACCCAAAAACAAAATAAATATATTTAAATAATTAGTACCCACTAATTAAAAATATGGAATTCATTTTTAGAAACCAAAAACATACATGTTTATGTGATTAATTTAAAATTAAAACCATTGTTTGGATAAGAAAATATGTTTTAAATGCCAAAACATTGCTAATTCTTGACAAGTTTTTACATAAATGTATGATGTAAAGATAATTATAATGAACTAAATTATATTAAATGATAAAAATATAAACTAATAATATTTTAAAACTAGTAAATGATATAATTTTACCACATAGATTATTTTTATGAAAAACTTTTTGTCAATTAAAATTTTGTATACTTTCACTATTCCTTATAATATGAAAATTATTTCATAAATTTCATAAATTCATCCTAAGAAAATTTTTATATTATTTTTTCAAAAAAAGAAGTTTATTTGTTAATATATAAAACATAAATATTTCAAATATAATATTAAAAAGTAGTGCTCAATCAAAATGTTATAAAAATTCATTTTTAAAAAATAATTGTTTAATCCAAAAAAATTAATTTGTTTTATATCATATTAAAAAAACATAAAATATGAATTTTGAACAGTATATTTAATATATTTAATATATATTTCATTATTAAAATATATTAGGAGTGATTTTATTATTTTATATATTAACTTTTTATAATTTAAATAGTTTTTTTCTAAAAAAAATAGTTTCTTTTTTAAAAAAAAAGGGTTTTATTTTCATTCATAATTAATTAAACATCAAATAATTAATTATAAATACCAATATAAATAATATTTTAAAAATTTACTTAAATATTTTGTATACCCACCATTGTAATGGCTAGGTTATAAGGTGACATAAAAATATTTAGTTCTTCGATTAATTAATGTCTTACATGAAATAATTTCTATCAAAAGAAACTAAATATATATATAACATAAACAAATCATAGTGTTGTTTATATCTTCAGATTTGTAAGATTTTAATGTTGAACAATCATAAATTGGTGTGTCATACAACATAAGGCTGAAAATAAATTAAAAAAATGTATCTCATAAAAATCTATGGGTGTTACATTCTACCTCCTAAAAATTAATTTCACACTTGAAATTCGTCTAATTTGTAAAAGGATTAACACTTGATGGTTCCCTTAATAGAAAACCACATCAAAAAAATGAAGTCTAAAACATCCTTTTACAATTTAATAGTTGGAAAATAATAGTTACCCAAAGTATATCATAACTACGTCTCTACGTTGGAGAACATAGGTGAAGATTTGGGAGTGGAGGAAAATGGTAAATAATCATAGAAATTGATAGATATTTCTAATAAAAAGATAGTGGGTGATCCGAAGGAATCCAATAAAAACAAACAATAGAAAGTAAATTTCTATGAAATAGTACTTTGATATCATAACAAAACTCTAATAGGACACCCTTTTACATAGTGATACCTTTTAATAATGTGTATGAATTTCCTTGGAAGATATACAAACATGATTTCATTACAATCTCACTGGTGGTCATGCCTTGAATAATTTCCACATCATATCTCATTCAAATAAATGAATTTGGGTTTTTAAATCCTAATGTGTTATCAGATCATGTGATCCATAAATACAATGATATTTCATTCTGTCTATCTCAAAAAAATTTATCACAACTTATCAAATATGTTTAAGTCCAACTATAGTGAGAAAATACATTAATAAAACAACCTTCATTCCAATTTTAACTTATTATATGCATAAATGGATAACCATAGAATCCTTCCAAAAACTGAAAATCACAATATTTAGAAAATGGTTCAATAACATGGATTAACTTTTATCCTCCTTATATCAAAAGGTATACCATGTTGGTCACGTTCCAAACATGTGAATTCCCTCCTCATGAATTTTCTTGTAACATTGTAATTACCCAAATTACCATATATCCATACTAAAAACATGAATGTTTCCATATTCCAAATACAATTGAATATATTCCATAATTCCCAAAAAGTGTTAAACTTCATACATGATATCATAACACTCTTTACATGAAATCCATAATTAGTTCCCATGAATCTATTGTCATACAATTTACAAATTTATATCTAGAATATCTTTATCCAAACATCATAATACTAATATATGAATCATATTAAGGTTTATAATTCCTTCAATCATGTGTTATCTAAATATATCACCATACCCTGAAATTGTTTTTCTAGTTATTTAGAACTATTCAACATATCCTTTCAAATACATGATGAAATACTTATTTTAAAGACACTAATATATTTCATGATTCATATAAAATAAACTTTGAATTCGATACATATAAATTCCAATCATCAAAATTTATTCTAAAACCATTACTCTAGATCCTTAATCTGTGAATTTTAAAAAATTTGAATCATGTCTTAAGGTTCCTAACACATATTATAACCATGATTATTAGGTTTAATTTAAAAACTACCATTAGAACATCCCATACCTTTAAAAAACATTTAAAATATATTTAACAACAATAATATAACAAATACTCGTACCACCTTCATGAGTATCTTCATGAGATTTCCACTTTGGAAATCCATTTTCATAATTCCCATTCATTTCACACGTGAAACATTCAATGTTAACCATGATCTATTTAGTCCAATATATTGTATATGACCTAAAGGAAAATTGTGAAAAGTAATTTTCATAGATGAAAATAAAATAAATAAAGTACATTACTTGTAAAATTTCAATCTACAACACCTTAAGATTATTCCTAGGTTATTCCTGATACCTAACAAAATTCTCAGATTGTATCCTATATTTAGACTTATCCATTGGAACAGCCCTAAAGATATCATTATAAATATATATAGGGATATATCTAAATATTTCTCATCCTTGTTTCCAAAGGATGACTAGAACTTCACTCTGACAACAACAATAGTCACCCATGATTGATAGACATTGAATTTGCATTACCTTTTTAGATTACATAATACATTATACAATTTGATTCTCAATGAACTTATTATTTTAGATCCTTGGGAATCCTTGAACACATTATTATAATTTGTCGAAAGATCATTTAGATATACCATAAAGATATCCTCCTTTAATTTTTCTACCTTAATCATTTCTTTATATCATGGGGAGAAGAAAACATATGAAAAAGACAAGCTCAAAATATATATAACGGTAGAAAATTAAAATATCAAATAGATCAATAACATAAGAATGTAAAAACATGAAAATGTCTTTTTAAAATCATACCATTTATAACATATATCAAAATATTAAGTCATGGAATAAATCATAATAGTTCATAAGACATGAATAAAAAAGGAATAAAAGACAAAATCCATGAAACCATAACATAAGAATAAAACATGGAATTTTTATTAGACAAATAAGAATATTAACAAATTCATAGTGGTTAAGGAATCGATACCAAGGACATATTAGTACTATTTTTTAACTACCCATAACATCATGGTAGTCGTGGTTCACTCCCATAAACATCGTGGTAGTCATGGTTCCCTCCCATAACCATCGTTGTTGTCAAGGCTCACTCCCAAGATAATATTTTGGGAACAAGTATTCCATGTATATATCATGAGATATAAATCATTACCCAATACATTCGAAGGAGATTCGGTACCACCAATCACATGATGAAATAATTCATAAACGTTCCACAAAAACAAAAATCATTCATAACAACATATCCCAAGGAATAGAATGAGCTTCTTAAACATCATTCCTTTATAACACAAGCCAATTAAAACAAATTAATTTCATAAATATAATTCCATAATATACACTTTAAAACTATTATTATTATAGGTATAATATACTTGAAATAAAACCCTATTATTTAATTCTATTGTACATGGAAAATAAGATAGAACACATAAATTAATTCATGAGGAAAATATCTTTTCCTATTCAAAAGTGGCTTATTTTAAAAAATTTGTACATGTTTTTAAAATAAAATAATTTTTTTGAAAACAACCATGAACTATTGTATGCGAATCTTCATGAAAATAAGGTTTTATGATATCATAAAAATCCATTAATACCATATAAGTTAAAAATAACATTTTTCTCAAAATGTTTTCTATAATGTCAAAAAAATAACTCATTTAAAAAAAATGAAAGAATAATCCCTATGAATCCATGTTGTAAAAATCAAACAATAAGTTAAAATGAATTTCCAAAATAAATTTTATATCAGTAAAAAATTGATTGATTTTTTTTAAAACAACGACATGGATGATTAATAATCTCAATTAAATATATATGTATAAACTATATCAGATAATAATCATATTGTGAAATTATACCTTAACAGTTTATATAATTAGTAAAATAATATATCTTGTGAAGTAGATAATATTAAATGACTGTGAAGATACCATAACATTTATAATAAGAATCATAAAACGAATCTTGTCCAGCATAAACACCACATAAAAGAAATAGGTGGATTAAAATGAATATGTCCCACAGAAATAAAAGTGAGAAAAATAATAATTATTTACCTTAGGTCTGATTCCATGGTATATATACTAACATCATTATAATTTATTAAATAGTGTTATAATCCTGATTGATAATGGTATTTATATTTATGTTTTCATATGTGATCATATTATTACCTGTTTAATAATATATCATTGTTACTCTTCTTTCGAGCATCATTTGTTTTATGTTTTGTCTTATAAATCATAGTTATCCTTCATGGGTTTCCTTAAATATAATATAAAGAATTATAATAATTTAATATATATCATATTTATTTATTTGATATATTTATATAATCATGATATAAATTTGATCAGGGAGTATAAATTGCATCATGTCGGGGAGATGGTAGACCGTACTTACACACGAGCGATGATACCATTCATTTAATTAGGAAATGTTATAAAGTGGAAGGAATAGTTATTTTTACAAAATAAGAATCTTATAATAATGCCAATTTATTTATTTCATTTCCATCATTGTATCCATTATCATAATATGGTGAAAACAGATTACACTATGGTTTGGATAATTTATGTTTTATATATGCACACATGGTGATATCGTTTATCATAGGATAGATAAAAGGTGCTATATTGTTGGTCAATAATCATAATAAAATATCAGTATATAAATGATACTAGATTTATTTCATTAAAATTGAAACAATAAAGGTTGATGAAGTAGAATAAGAAATGATCTTGAGTGGGTCTGTAAAAGAGATTACCTCTTATTTGGAATTATCCCACTCGATCTCCACTTAATGCTGGAAGAGTAGATCTTTTTAGAATAAAAAATCCTATATAATGTGACTAGAGAAGCTTATAATGAAAATGTGTAGGGTATGTATGAGCCTGATGGGTTAATGAGTTTTTAATAAATGGGGGATGAAGTTCCCTTTAATAATTGAGGTTGGGGTACTATTATAATTTTAAAAAATATTAATTCATATTATAGTAAAACCCATCAAATACATCCACAATGTCTTATATTGTAATAAGAGATTACATAATGTTTTAACAAAATTAAAAAATAACTTTTAAAAAAACACTTTTAATTTAATCCTTATTTATTTAATTAACACTTAGTTATTTTGTTTAATTTTATACAAGGTAACAACTATTTCATTATAAAAAGGGTGAAATATTTTCTTATTTGTTGTCAATTTGAAAAAAAATGAATTATTTGGAACATTATGGACCATATAATAATTCTTTTATATTTTTAAAAATAAAATTTTATATCCAAAATAATTAAATAAAACATTATTTTGAAAAAAATATCAATAGTGTAAATTTTGATACTATTCATTTCATCGATTTTTAAAAATATAAAAATAAGAAGTGAACATCAAAAAATATAATTTATTATATCCATAAGAGGTCTATTTAATCATTAAAATTCATTTTATATATTGATTATCCAAAAATATATTTCTTTTTATATATTTAATGATATTTATTTGTTATCGCATTAATTAAATAATTACAATATCAGTTTTCTGTAGTTATTTAATATAACTATTTGTTATGTAAAATTTAAAAAAATTATATTATGAATAAGGAAAATCATTTATATTTCCTTATAATATTAATTTTTAAATATATGTTACTTAAAATCCAACATTAAATTTTTTATATTTCTTAAAACCTGAATGTGACAACTTGAACATCATTTTGAATAAAATATTATAATTGTCATAAAAATTTCTATATTGCTTTAAATTTTAAACAAATATACCCTTATTTGATCATGGTCATGATATAAATTACCAATAATATTTGTTAATATTGTTTTATCTTTTAAGGATTATTATCAATATAAGGAAAATTATTTTATGGATTTTCCATCAAATAAATAAATTATTCATCTTTAATGTATAATCTTTAAGGTAACAATATATATCATAAAAATTATAAATAAATTATGATGATAAATAAAAACATTATTACATTCAAATTATTATTTTTATTGGAACATAGCCTCTAAATAACGATATATTAAAAATGATATATTTATTATAATTTATGTAATTCATAGTTAACTATGCTTTAAATAAATTATACTAAATGTCGTATTCTAATACAAGTGGCATCCAGAGGATACCATTTTAACCCAAGGATAATTTAGGATGAGAAAAATGTATCCAATATTATTAGGAAAATTATTTGGTATTTTTTAATATGATTTTTATTTTAAATACCTTATTTAAATTTTTACTGTATTAATCAAAAGTTACATTACATAATATTTATAATTCAAAAAAATAAAAAAGTTGTGTTTACATAATTTTGATCCACAAAATCTAAATATAGAATCAATTTTTAAAAATAAAAATCATATATGTTCTAGTAAATATTGTAAATTAATCATATTATCTGAATGAGAAAATTTGATTTCAAAGTTAAAACATTACTAAAGATTGAAATGTTTTTACATCAAAATTCAATGAGAAGATAATGATAATGAACTACATTATTTTAAATGATAAAAATATATTACATTTATATTTTAAAACCAATAAATAATTTAACATAACCTTTTAAATTATTTCTATGAAAAAAAAAATTCAAAATTTTTTTTGTATATTATTACTATTCATCAAAATATGAAACTTATCAAAAATATATCAAAAATTAATCCATTGAGAAATTTTATATCCCAATTTCAAAGTAGAAGTTTATTTTTTATAAACTAAATTATATAATAGTATTAATAATATATTAGAAATCGGTGTTCCAACAAAAGGTGGTAAAACTACATTAAAAAAACATCTTTTATCAAAAAAAATGTATTTAGTATTATATTATGCATAGAAAACATATAATATGATTTTTAGAAAATTGTATTGATTATATTTCATATATAATTAATTAATTTAATCAATATATAGTGATTTTATTATTTTCTAAACTAACTTATTTTCAATTAAATAGATTCAACAGAAAAACATTAACTTTTGATTGAAAAGGGTATCATTTTTTATCACAATTTATCTCACAGAAAAGAATTAATTATATATACATGTTTAAAGAATATTTTCATAATTCACGTAATATTATTCATCCTCAAAATTATAATGGATAGGTTTTAAGGTAACATAATGATATTTAGTTGTTCTCTTATACTCAGTCTTATGTGAAATGAATTCTATAAAAAGAAATTGAAATTGTTTATAACCTAAAACAAATATACTGTTTTATTTACTGCAAGCTAATCTTGTTTTTCTTGTAGTGAAAACTCATAAAGATTATGAGTATAACATTGTACATCAAATAAATTAAAAAATTCTATCTCATAAGTATCTCATGATGTTACATAAGGCATGGGATAAATTTTTTTATGATTTTTAGTAACAATTAAAACAAATCACATAGAACATATTTTTTGAAAATGTTTATAATAAATGATAATAGTATAATAAATTTCTATATTTTGTATCATGAATTCACTAAATGTAATTTACTTTTCATTAATGTGAAAAAAAATTATTATTCAAACTGCTTATAATAAGTGATGAGTTTATTTAAAATTTTTAATTAATGTTATACCAAAAGTCGTTAATTTTCATAGTTAACACCTATATCAACTAGATTACTAGTTTTATAGCCCAATAATTAATTAATTATCATCTATTTCAATAATTTTAATGCATTCATAAGTTTAAAAACACAATAGGTGTTTATTTATCGTTATTCATGTAAATTGGGAGTGAATATATGTCCATGATTCACTATTATTCATTGAATCATCTCTATAAATGAATGAACAAATAGAACCTACATCGGTTCATAGAGATGTTATCAAAATAACCTCTAAAGCTTATGCATGGTATTTTTCACATTTTTTAAACTAGATAAACAATCTCTCTAAGAATAAAAATTAGTTTCCACCATAATATTCAAAATAAATATAATTTATACTATACAAATATGAAAATTAACCATTTCATTTTCTAAAAGAAAAACACGTATAAATCTGGTCTGGAAATTTAAAAGGATACTCAACATCATATCAGTTTGTTGTGTATTGTTTAAATATATTTCTTGTAGTAGAGATTCAAATGATCAATAATTAATGTGGGGTTGAACAAAGAACCAATCATAGGATGGTTGAAAACTAACATTTAATCCAAAATAACAAAACATAGTCATCATTTTCAACAAACGATGATTGATTATAAGCATGTCAAAAATAACATGACCCAAAATTTTCAGAGTTTCATTTACTTATAAAATATTATTTTTATTGAATTTTTATTGTGAATTATAAGAAGATATTTAAAATAGTAATTTCATGACTTGTAAAATTTGTAATTGATTAGAGAAAAATCGAATCCCATTAAATTTCATTTTAGAGAAATGAGAAATTAAGTGTCTTAAAATCATCTCAATGAAAATTTTTAAGATTATACCACATCCAATTTCACTAATTTTAGACAAAATAAGATAAAGAAATTATAAAAATGGATAACTTAAAGTTTTTGAGACAATAAATGTAGTGTTGATTTCTGCTACAAACATCAATAGAAGCAACTATAAAGCCAAATTTTTTTCATAAAATAGATTATGTAGAAATAAATTATAGATCTATACAGAAGAATAATGTAAATTAATTAATGATGGAATCACCTTCACATTCAATCAGTATTACAATTTTCTAGAATACAAAAATCAAAGAAGAGTTCACTATAATTGGGGAAAATAATGGATATATTTGATAATGAGATAATATTAAATAAAAAATTTATAGACAATTTATAATAAAACAAGTTTAAACCAATTATATTACCTCCCCATTCATTATCAATTAATGATAGATAATGTTTATTAGTAACAAATAGTCCCAATTCCTCGATAGTTTTCAAATTGAAACTTAATGGTAAGATTCTATTTATGATATATGTTTGCGTTTTTTTGAAATAAATAAATATCACACCATATGTCATGCGAAAAGTAAAATATATTTAAAAAAGTGAATAACATGGAAAATTAATTACTGGTTTTAAAAAATTTACAATTGAAATAGAACCATCTCCGGACATGTGGATGCCGATCATTGGGTATAGGTAGTACTGTTAGATTTAGGATAAGGAAAGGTTAGAACTAGGGGGGTGCTGACTTGTGGTGATAGAGATCATTTTGGAAATTATTCTAGTCTAATTTCAAAGGGGAGAGTATGGGATTTGGTAATAGGGGGTATTATTTGAGGAAAACACGCATACTGGTGATGTGGGCGACATAGTGAAAATATGTCAAGTATTGAGGACATCAGACAAAACCTGAAATGGTGTATGGGAAGACATGAGTAGTGGAGGTAAGATGGGGAGGTTTAGAGGATGAAAAAAATGTGGCAGAGGTGGGGAGGTGAATTTGGTTAATGAGGTAGTGGAAGGGAGGGTTCTATGGTTTGTATAATTGTTCTCTGTATCACACATCTCAAAAGAGTAATTTTCTCTTTAATTCTTTTCTTGGATTTAATTTATATTGTTCTATAATTTTATATATTAAAATATAGATTTAAAATATAAAAATATAGTATAAAATTAAAAATTAATAGGTCTTTGTTCAATAATTTATAAATATAAATTTTATTATTGGAAAAAAATATTTTATTTTGAATAACTTATTGTGAAGTATATTTTTAATAGAAAATATTTTCTCGTAAAAACACAAAATGAAAACCATATCAACTATTATTAAAATAATAATTGGTATTGGTATGATAAAATAGAAAATTTTATTGTTTATAAATAATATATTGGTATTAATCAATAAATATAAATATAAATATTTTTTAAAATGACTCATCGGTTGTTAAAAATGATACCAAAAAAATATAATATTTGTGGGAATCACTAATTTATACTAAATTAAATATATTCTAAAATAGAATTTATGTGGGTAAAAGTCATTTTATTGTAGTGTCAATTTTCATTTTTTGGGTTATAATTCCTCTTTAATGAATATGATATTATTATGTGAAAAATTTCCTCCAATTATATTATTTTTTGTCAACATGTTTTTTGTAGAATAATGTTTTTCACACATAATCAATTTATTGATTTATTCCCATTTAAATGATAATATTTTTGTAAGGTATTCAAATCTCACTTCTTTTCCACGAAATATATGACTTATCTCCCACTTAATTCTCTCATGCAGTTTATATAATTCCCCATTGATATGATATATCTTGATTACCTTTTTATTCACAATATAAAAATATTTATTTGATGTTATTTCATTTATTGGGATTATTATTCAATAAATACCAAAGAGGAAATGGGTTATTTCACCATTTTACAATTATTCATGATTATATATGTTTAAATATCATATTTTGTAATTATATGATATTTATATCATAAATTATTATATTTTCTTCAACTCTTGTAATTTTTTAAAATTTTATTTTTTCATTTCATATTCCTCTTTCAGTTATGAAGTCGATTGAAATTTTTTAAAGTAATTCCGACATTATTTTCAATTCAGTTGTTAATATTATTCTTACATTTCTATATATTCCTTAATATGTTTCAAATAATGTTTTTACTATTCACTAAGGATTTATGGACTAGATTTTGAACCACATTTGAATTTTTTAAAAAAATTAAGTATAATATTCATGTTTTATTAATGAGGTGGCTTTTCTATATTATTAAAAATATAAAAGGAATATTTTATTTTATATTATCATTATTAAGGTATTTTACCACAATTATGACATCTAAATGAGTTTAATATTCCTTTACATGTTTATATGTTTCTCTTAAAAGAGAATTTAACTTAAAATTCTTTAAATTTCTATTTTTAAAATGTGATTTTCAATGTGGAAATGGTATTAAACTGTAGAATGTTTTTTAATTAGATATTTGTAGAATTTATATTTATCATTGAAAACCCCTTTTTAATTATACTCAAATTGGAATATATTATACTGATATCATCCATATTTTTCCTCTAGATAGTTTATGGTGTCTTTGATTTTGGAAAATATTAATATTTCATATTCTAATGTGTTAATAAAAATTTATATATCGATAATATTTTCCACCCATTTCATAAGATGATGCATTAGACCTAGTAAGTGAATTTATGGTCTCACTATATCCACATTATTCATTGGTTGAACTCCTAATAAAAAATAATTTGGGTATTTGTTTACTCTTTACAAATTTATGTAATATCTATTAACAAGACACATTAAGGTAATTTTTATGATGTTCTGCATTATGCATTATATATTTAGAATATTAGTATTAATATCCTTGTAATTATTTGAATAATAATGATATCCACGTATATGCTTTGATATCACGTTATTTGTTATATAGAATTATTTTATCATCATTTCTTCCTACCATATTACTCAATGTTCCAATGTTATTAGATAAAAGTAATTTTTTTCAATGATTTACTTTTCCATATTGATTATTCGTAATTTATTCAATAATAACACCCCATGTACATAACCCTTATAGAGCATATAATGTCACCATTTAATTTTTCCTTTCCATTGGAATCTAGGAAGTGTTCTATGAATGATATACATAGATATTCTAAAGAGAGTAATGAAGAAATAAAATGAAATTTTGTTTTCTATTTTATGTTTTCAGATCTGATGTGAGAATTATGTATAAATATTGTTTACCAAGACTATTAAACTATTCAAACCATTGGGATTCAAAAATTTGTATCTTATAAAAATGTAATAAAGTTAAAACCAGTTCTGGGATACTAAATTAGTGGTCTTTATAGTTGATATAATAATATTTATAGTAGAAACCTTGCGAATTATATTTATTAAAACATAGAATATTGAACATAACCATATGATCTATTCAAGATGTGTATAATTATAGGATAATGTCATAATGTTTTTATTACTATAAATGTAAAATGGTTTTCATAGAAAGAAATATATGTCTTCATACTATAAGTGGACGTGTTTATGGTAAATATGAATCCTAGGTAATAACCTCGAAAAATTTTGTTTGAATATATATCCGTCTTAATTCTAGTGCATATTATTTGTTCCATTACTATGCATAATGTTTGACACTCATGGGGGTATTCTTGGGTAAATTCATATATTCTATACAAACCATTATGATGAATGATAGAATAGAACCTATGAAAACCTATTATATTCCATAGTTATATGGGATAAAAATAAGTATACTCGGTTAATAATTCCACGGTTTTTCATATGTTTAAAGGAATATATATCAATTTTGAAATCGTATATGATGGATGTATAGAACTATTAATAGAATGTAAGGATAAATTTATGGCATTATAACCCATTGGTTTTGTATTTTTTTTACCAAAAAAATTTATTTTAGGAATAAACACATTAAATTTTGTGGACATTGGTATAAAAGAATCCTTTGGGGTTAATATGAGTATTTATTCAGAGGTAATTATAGTTTATTTGGTCAAAAGAGTCAGTAAAATTTAACAACATATCATATAGATAACCATGGGATTGAAAAGTGAATTGGTAACTATGTTATTATTGTTATGTATACTAAATAAGATATATGTTCCCAGCCTTAAACATTAATAAATCTTGAGTTATTTCAAGAATACACGTTAAATATCTTTTCAGGTTTAGATTTTTAGAGAATTAGATCATAAATCATGCATTACATTCCACATTTAATAAAAGTTGTTACATAAATGATATTACATATTTTTCCCATCAACGGACAACATGTTTAAAATAAATCATGGATTCTTTCTTGACATTTACTGGACACTATCGTCACATCATGTACCTTTCCCTTGACCTGTGAAAAACATTTCAAAAACGTGGGATGAGCATAAAAAGCTCAGTAAGGGATATAAAAGTATGAAATGAATATATTAGTCCATGTATGAAATCATACATTACCCATTAAACATAAGCATTTTAATATACCTCATCAAATCATGAATAAATCATAGAAATCTTAAGACATAATGGTAACTTGAGGCATTCATAACATTCTTACATATGGATTAACCCTCATGGTCACGTTTGGAATACCCATCACAATATATTCCTTAAATCTCTTCCTACAACCCTTAACATTTAACCCCTTCCTGTTTCCCAATACATTAGAGTGCTATATCGGGCTCATCCGCCCTTAGTTCATCATGGAACCACACGTCTTCATAACAATTCCCAAGAACCATAACATAATTGTATCACATAAAACATACATAAAGGAAACATAACACTTCCACATTTCAATAAAAAGATATCAATACAACATATTTATATAATAAAAAAATTATGAAAAAAAATTTCAATACCAAAATACATGAAAATTGAAACATGGTATTTATTTTTCATTTAAAAAAAGTTATGGCTTTTAGAGGAAGAAAAAACTCAAATAACGGTCACAGCGGCAGAGAAGTCGTTGTTGCCACATAAATACGACAAAAAACATTCCTTTTGTCTTTTAGAAAAACTCTTCGTACAAAAAATATTTCTTTTGAATAGATGTAAATGTCAAAGGGGTTTATACACCGTATAAAAGAAATTTGTGTATAAAACAAAATATGCCTCGTTGAAAGGAGATTGAGACGAAGTCCCTTACCTAGGGTCCGACTTGACTCCATCATTCTTTAACCTCCTGAATAATAAACTTGAGTTAATTTCTAAATACATAAGAACCTTTTTCATGTTCATTATTTATTTTATATCACTTACTACCATGTTATGAAAACTATGTAATTATTTAAGTTAATAATGGCCGTTTTGTCAATCATTGGTACTTGAGTCAAACATAAACCCTCTATAATTACATGTTGTTCATGTGGTAAAATATCCATTATATCCAGAATTATATTCATGATTTAGATATCATTTGTATCATATATATCTAGTATATACACGAATTTATAATATTACATAACATTTAGAGACATGAAATGAAATGCACCGTTCATGGAGACGGTAAGCTGTTCATATGAATGAACGCTACTTTCATTTCTATTTCATATTTTATGGAATGGAATAATAATGATATAAAGGTATATTATAATTCCAGTATAATATCATATATAATATCATTAAATACATCTGTTATACATCCCACATATGGCATTAACGAATCAAATCCCTTTGAGTGGGCGGTATTCTGCACTTCCTAAAATGAAGATACCACGTTTACCCATAATGGAAACCATAAAGGTATTCCATAAATTAAAAATAATGAAGCTTAAGGAAAACATTAAAACATTATATATCATATATAAATATAGTGACAACTTAATGGCCCTCTTTTAAGGTGTTATAATAATATTGAATAATAATCGTTTCGTGAGGCAGAAATTCACCATCCACAGAAATAGTATGCTATTTAACCATTAGATGTAGGTGTGTGTATGTGTAGCTGGAATACATATTATAACAACATCCTAGTATATTTAAGATACTGGTTTTGTCACAAAATAAATTAATACAATGATTTTAGGGGGTTTGAGAAGCAAAATAAAACAAAAGAACATTTGGGAAGACTTTCCTTTAAATCACGTAACTCATCTTGGTTTGTACCAAAAGGGATTCTTGAAGAGCTCTCTGCCTAAGGTAGGGATTCTAGGATTAATAGAGGCATGTGGAGAGGTAAAATGTTTAGAGCTTAGACAAGCCAATGGCTTGAGAGGTGTGGGTAATGAGGTATAGGTGGGAGACTTTTATAAGAGGGAGGAGGGGCACTGTTGGAAAGTCAAGAAATGTTACTTTATTTGAAAATGAGTTTCAGATTTAAAAGATTCAAAATTGATATATTTTTATGATAAGGTGATAAGGGTTAGAAATCCACCCGTCTAATATGTTTTAGACATGTGTAGGTCTTATATTCATCCTTATCTTTCCATTTTATTTAAATTGTTTATTAATAAGGTAATCACTACATCATCATGGTGTCACAAATAAATTAATTTATTTAATGTCTAAAAATTATAAAAAAATTGTATGATGTAGGAAAAATTTTTAAATTTAAAATGAATATTTATAGTCTAAGATATCATTTACACAGACAAAACTAATTTTTTTTACTCGGGTGATACATTCTTTAGTGATATTCTCATTTCTATAAAAATAAAATGATAGAGTGTCACTTCCACCCAAAGGTGATTCCATGGGGTCCCAATGTTTGGAAAAAGGAATCCCATAGTCGTCCATGACATAACACATATCATTATGACACAGGTTGGGGTCATTTGTTTTTATAATGATATTATTTTATTATCCTTAACTACCCGATTACTAATTAATCATGATAATTAATGATAATTACCATCGTTACTATTCATAAAGCCCAAACACAAAAAAGTATTAAATAAATAATTTAGACCTTCTCATTCCAAATATAGAATCCACTTTACCAAATTATAAACATAGAAATTGCAATTATTAATTTAAAAATAATTACCATTGTCAAAACAAATATCTGGTTTTTTAAAACAATATCTATGAAAAGATTGACACTAGTTTATGCCCAATTCCAAAGTGAAATTAAATCTAATGACCACAATTGGATTAAATGGTAAAAATATATTCTAATTAAACTTTAAAACCAATTAAAAAGATAATATAATAATATAATTTAATTTGATGAAAAAGATGTTTTGATGTAAAATGCAGTATTTTGCATTATTCATTAAAAATTGAACATTGTCATAAAAATTCCAATATTTTATCCAAATTAAATTTCAATGTCCCAATAATAAATAATAAGTTTATTTTGACAAATAGATCATATAAAATTGTCAAAAGTTTTATTTAAAAATGGTTTTCCATCAAAAGGCTCTAAAATAATCTTTTAAAAATATTAGTGTAATCCATGCTTAAGATTTGATTTATTCTCATTTTAAGCCTTTAAAACACTATCTAATTCATAAATAGATATAGATAAGAATATATATTATTCATTACTTACTTGGTATGTTACATCAGTACACCCTTTAGAAAATTGTGTCCCCAAAATTTATTTACTTATCGAATAAGTGGGGGTATTTATCCCTCATCTCATTTTCAGATTCCCATGTTGCCTCTTCAATCATGTGGTTTTTTTAAAAAACTGTTATGTGATGAATCCCCTTATTCCACAACCCTTCCTCCCTATGGTCAAGAATCTGGACCATTTGTTCCTCATATGATAGATTCTCTTCCAACTGAACAATCTCTGGACTCAAAACATTAGATGGATCTGGCATGTACTTCCTTAACATTGAAACATGAAAAACATTGTGTACCTGAGATAAACCCATAGGTAAAGCCACTCGCTATGCAACTGATCCAAGTCTCTCCAGAATTTTATTTGATCCAATGAAACTTAGAATCATCTTTCCATTCTTACCAAATCTTATCACACTTTTCTATGGTGAAACTTTAAGAAAAACATAATCCCCTACCTCAAAAAAGAGATCCTTCCTCCTGTTGTCTGCATAACTCGTCTTCTTGCTCTGAGCTGTTCTCATGTGTCTCTGTATCAGCTAAAATTTTTCTACCAACTCTTCTACCAATTCTATTCCCATAAACATCCTTTCACGTACTTCATCCCAAAAATATGGAGTTCCACACTACTTCGCATATAATGCCTCAAATGGTTCCATCTATATTCAGGAATGAAAACTGTTATCATAAGAAAACACAACCAAAGACAGATTTTGGTCCCAACTTCCCAGATAATCCATCGATCGAGCACATAGCATATCCTCCGAAGTCTGAATTGTCCATTCTGACTGCTCATCTTATTGAGGATGAAAAGCTGTTCTAAAATTTAATTAATTACCCAATGATTTCTGAAAGCCTTTCCAAAATTTAGAAGTAAACCTAGGATAACGATCAGATAAAATGGAGAGGAGAACTCCATGTAACCTGGATATCTCTTTAAGATACAAATGAGAAAGTATATCTAGGGAAAAAGTATCTCGTATAGTAAGGAAATGAGAAGATTTAGTCAAGCGATCAACAATAACCCAGATTGCATTATTACCTAGAGGTCTCTTCAGCAATCCCACAACGAAGTCCATGGATAAATTCTCACATTTCCACTCTGGCATTGGTAAAGGCTGAAGCATCCCTTTTGGTAACTTCCTCTCTGCTTTAACCTGTTGACAAGTCAAACACTTCATAGTAAAATCAGTAATATCTCTTTTCATTCCGTCCCACCAGTAATACTCATGAAGATCTCTATACATCTTAGTACTGCCTTGATGAAAATGAAAACGGAGAACTATGAGCTTCACAAAACAATTCTATCTTCAACTGTGAATCTCAAGGTAGACACAATATCTTCCCAAATCTCAAAAAAAAAATCATTATCAATGTTGAATTCAGGAAACTTACCTTTCTGAACCAGCTCTACCTTTTTCTGCAACTCGCTTTCTTGCTTCTGTTCTTGCTTAATTCTATTTGATAGAGAATATTTCACTGATACCTGAAACAAAATAGAAGAACATCCTGCACCAAAAACTTTTATGCCAAATTTCATCAAATCCATAACCAAAGGATCACATTCGAAACACAAAATTGTTAATGAAGAATTAATTTTTCGACTCAAAGCATCATCCACTTTATTTTCTTTTCCCGGATGGTAATGAATTGTACAATCATAATCTTTGATTAATTCTAGGCATCTCCTCTGTCTTAAGTTCAATTCTTTCTGAGTGAATATATACTTTAAACTTTTGTGATCGGTATATATTTCACACTTTACTCCATACATATGATGCCTCAATATTTTTAAAGAAAAAACAACAGTAGCTAATTCCAAATCATGTGTAGAGTAATTTACCTCATGAGTTTTCAACTGACGTGAAGCATAAGCAATTACCTGAAAAATTTACCTTAGGACGCAACCAAGTCCTTTCAATGATGCATCACTGTAGAAAACAAACTCCCCATTCCTAGAAGGTAGTGCCAAAACTGGAGCATTCACCAATCTTCTTTTCAGTTCCTGAAAACAATCATCACATAATTTTGTCCAGATAATCATAACACCCTTCCGAGTTAGCTTAGTCATTGGACTAGATAACTGTGAAAATTTTTAAACAAACATTCAGTAATAGCCTACCAAACCAAGAAAACTATGAATCTCGGGTACATTTGTGGGTCTTGGCCATTCTTCCACAACCATGGTTTTTGCAGGATCAACAGTTATTCCATCTTTAGAAACAATGTGACAAAGGAATGAAATTTGTTGCAACCAAAACCCACACATGCTGAATTTCCCATTAAATTTATTTTCATTTAGGGGTTTTAAAACAACCCTTAAATGTCATTCATGATCCTCTTGAATTTTATAAAACACAAAAATATCATCAATGAAAAAAAAAATACCTTTCCAAGAACTCATGGAATATTATATTCATAAGGTCCATGAATATAGCAGCTGCATTGGTTAGCCAAAAAGTCATATCTACAAATTCATAATGGCCATATCTTGTACGAAACGCGGTCTTCAGAATATGTGCTTCCTTTACCTTCAACTGATGGTACCCCGATCTGAGGTCAATCTTTGAAAAATACTATGCTCTCGGGAGCTAATCAAACAAATCATCGATATAAGGAAAAGGATATTGGTTCTTAATAGTGATATTTTTCAAGTCTCTATAATCAATGATAAGTCTCATCGAACCATCATTCTTTTTAACAAATAAAACAAGAGCACCCCATAGTTATGTTCTAGGTCGAATGAAACCTTTCTCTAATAAATCTTACAATTTCTCCTTCAAATCTAGAAGTTCAATTTGAGCCATACGATAATAGGGTTTTAAAATAGTCTTAGCATCAGTAACTAAGTCAACAATAAATTCAACATCTCGATCTGGTTTTATTCCAATAAAATCATTAGGAAAAACATTAGGATACTCATTTACAACTAGCACATCCTTATTCAGAACAGTTCCTTTGTCTTCAAAAATATGTGCAAGGTAACATTTATTTCTATCTTTTACATGTTTCTCAGCCTCTTTATATGTTATTAATATTAAGGGTTCATTATTGTAGAAAAATTTAGAGACTTTATGAAAAAAACTTCTTTATCTCTATAGTCAATCATAGCATGGAAAATAGAGAGCCAATACATACCAAGGATAACATCAAACTATACTAGAGGTAAAAAATAAGGTTTTCAAGTAGGTTCTTTCCACAGATAAGGATAGGAAGATTCTTATGAATTATTTTTCCCACAAAATTTCCCCCAGGTGTTTTTACAACAAGTTCAGGTGTAATTTCATGAGATTGTATTCCAATTTTACTAGAAACTTTTTCAGAGATGATGGAATGTGTAGACCATGAATCAAATAACACACTGGAATAATCTGAAAAAACAAACAAAGTACCTGATACCACTTCATTTGATGGACCAACATCTACAGAAGTAGTTGCATAGGATTTCACCACCCCCTTTTCTTGTAGTCTAATTGTTTCCCATCACTCGAGCACTTTTTTGTACACTTTTTTTAATAGTTACCCATCTCATTCCACATAAAACATTTCACTAACTATAAATCAAATTTGGTCTTACCATAACCTTGATCTTTTCCAGTGTAATAAGAAGCCTTATTTCCCATATTATCAAATCGGTATCACTTTCTATAATTCAAAAGACATTCCCCCAACATGCTTTTTACCAAATTTATAAAAAACTGGAAACTTAGTTTTCCTAGAATCAGACCTTTTTGAAGAATTATTCCCTTTCTCCTACCACCTCGGTCTCTTCTTCTGTTTGTTGTTATAGAACACATAGTCATCGGGAAACTCAATTTCCACCTTCTCAGCACATCGAACAATCTTTTCATTACTTTTGAACTCACGAGAAGAAAATTCCCTTCGATATTTTGGCTTTAATCCTAAGTAAAAATGATTGATTTTACTTCCAAGGTCTCGGATAAAATATGTAGAATACCTTGGCAATCGAGTGAACCTTTATTCTTAATCATCTACTTAGTCGTCCTCTTGCCTCAATTATAAGAATTGTTTTTCCATCCTAAGTCGAACAGCCTTAAGAATATACTTCTCAGGAAACATACCTTTGAAATCAACCTAGTCGAGAGCATCAATCTCATCAACGTCCATGATATATTTAACCATCGACCAGCACTGCTCTGCTTCACCCTCCAAACGGTAAGTTGAAAGACTATCCTTTTGATTGTCTGAACACCCCATTACATCGAAAATCTTCTCCAGTGCTTTAATTCACCCTTAAGCTATCCAAGGTTCAGATGATCCTCTAAATGATGGGGGATGTTTCCTCAGGAAATGTTCCACCACTGAGATGTTTCTCTGCGGTCGATCTGGCTGATCTCGTGCATGGATACGACCACCATTTATCGCTTGAGTCAACTGCTCCATTACTGCAACAAACTGTTCAGTTCCAATTCCGACCATCTCAGGATACTATTTCGGAAGGTCATTTCCTTCTATATGCCTTCCTAACACTGCTTCCAGGTTTCCTCTGCAGAAAACCATTCTAAACAAACATGTCTTAGATGAAGCAACATGGTAATATTCAAATGCTATACGATTTCAATTTGAAAATAAAAAAAAAATTGGATAATCGCTTAATCGAAATCTAACTGTTAATTTATTTAAACCGACCTATGATACAATATAAAAGGCCCCAGCCTTAAAAATTACTAAATCTTGAGTTATTTCAAGAATACATGTTGAGGATCTTTTTTGGATTAGAGTTTTAGATAATTAAATCATAAATCATGCATTAGATTCCACATTTAAACAAAGTTGTTAAATAATAGATAGTAATCATTTTTCTGATCAATAGAAACATATTTAAAATAAAACATGGATTCATTCTTGACACTTCCTTGACATTATCATCACATCATGTACCTTTCCCTTGACCTGTGGAAAACATTTCAAAAAATTGGGATGAGCATAAAAATCTCAGTAAGGATTATAAAAGTACTAAATTAAAACATTAGTCCATGTATGAAATCATAATTTACTCATCAAACATAATCATTTTAACATAGCTAATAAAATCATGAATAAATCATTGAAATTATAAGACATAAAGGTAACTTGAGGCATTCATAACATTCTTACGTAGGGAGTAACCCTTATGGTTACGTTTGGAATACCCATCAAAGTATATTCACTAAATATATTTGGAGAAACCTTAATGTTTAACCCCTTCGCGTTTCCCAGTTCATTGGAGAGCTATATTCGTCTCACCTGACCTTCCTTTATCAAGGAACCAACCATCTTCAGAACAATGGCCATGAACCATGACATAACCGTATCACATAAAACATGAATAAAGAAAACATAAAATTTCCACATTTCAATCACAAGATATCAATACAACATATTGATATAATAAAAACATTATGAAAACCATTTTCAATACAAAAATAAGAGAAAAGTAAAACATGGTATTTATTTTTCATTTTAAAAAAAAGTTATGGCTTGTAGAGGAAGCAGAAACTCAAATAATGGTCACGGCGGTGGAGAAGTCGTTGTTGTTGCATACGTATGAGAAAAAAACATTCCTTTTGTCATTTAGTAAAATTCTTAGTATAAAAGAGATTCCATTTGAATATACGTAAGAGTCAATGGGGTTTATACACCGTATAAAATAAATTTGTGTATAAAACAAAATATGCCTCAATGAAAGGAGATTGAGACGAAGTCCCTTACATCGGGACTGACTTGACTCGATCGTTATTTAACCTAATGAATAATAAACATGAGTTAATTTATACTTGCTTAATAAACTTTTTCAATTTCATTATTCCTGTTATATCACTTGTTACCATTTTATGAACACTATGTTCTTATTTATGTTAATAATGGTCATTTTGTTGATCATGGGTAATTGAGTCAAAAATAAACTCTTTATAATTACAAGTTATCCATGTTGTAAAATATCCATTATATCCAAAATTATATTCATGATTTAGATATCATATATATCATATATATCCAATATATACATGCTTTTATAATATTACATAACATTTAGAGGTAAGAAATGAAATGCACCGTTCATGGAGTCGGTATGCCGTTCGTGCGAATTAATGCTACTTTCATTTCTATTTCATATTTTATGTAATGGAATCATAATAATATAAAGGTATATAATAATTACAGTACAATATCATATATAATATCATTAACTCCATCCTTTATACATCGCACATATAGAATTAACAAATCAAATCACTTTGAGGGGGCGGTAGTCTACACATCCTAAAATGAAGATATCGCGTTTACCAATAATGGAAACCATAAAGGTATGCCATAAATAAAAAATACAGAAGATTAAGGAAAACATAAACATATTATATATCATATATAAATATAGTGACATCTTAATGGCCACCTTTGAAGGTGTTAGAAGAAAATTGAACAATCATCGTTTCGTGAGGCAGAAATTCGCCATCCACGGAAACAATATTCTGTTTAACAATTAGATGTAGGTTTGTGTATGTGTTGCTCGAATAATTTTTATAACAACAGCCTAGTATATTGAATATACTGGTTTTGTTACAATATATATTAATAAAAAAATTTAGGGGGTTGGAGAAGAAAAATAAAACAAAAGAACATTAGAGAAGACTTTACCTTTAAATCGGGTAACTCCTCTTGGTTTGTACCAAATGTGTGTCTTGAAGAGATTAATGGATAAGGTAAGGCTTCTATGATTAAGAGAGGGATGTGGATAGATAAAAATGGTAGATCATAGATGATCCGATGGCTTGAGAGGTGTGGGTAAGGAGGTAGAGTTGGGGCCCTTTTATAAGAGGGAGGTGGGGCACTCTTGGAATGTCAAGAAATGTTACTTTATTTTAAAATGAGTTTCGTATTTAAAAGGTCCAAAATTGAAATTTTTATATTATTAGGTGATAAAGGTTTTAAATATACTCATCCAATAGGTTTTTGACAAGTTTATGTCTGATATTTTACATTATCTTTTCATTTTATTTAAATCGTTCATTAATGATATAATCGTTGCATCATCATGGTGTCATAAATAAATTTATTTATTTATTGTCTCAAAATTATTAAGAAATA
This sequence comes from Viscum album, assembly GCA_963277665.1. NCBI lineage: Eukaryota > Viridiplantae > Streptophyta > Magnoliopsida > Santalales > Viscaceae > Viscum > Viscum album. Next base: position 1,436,428,640 of record OY728120.1, read on the forward strand.
TACTATGATATAGGAAATATTTTTATCTTTCCAATGAATATTTATAGTCTAAGATATAATTTACACAGAAAAAACTAAAAATGATTTCCTCGGGTGATACATTCTTTAGTGATATTCTCCTTTCTTTAAAAATAAAATGATAAAGTGTCACTTTCTCCCAAAATTGATTCCATGGGGTCCCAAATATTTTCACAAGGCATCCCATGTTCGTCCATTACACAAACAGTATATTTAGGACACATGTTGGGTTAATTTGTTATTATTATGATATTATTTATTATCCTTAACTACCCGATTAATAAATAATCATGATAGTAGAAGATAATTACCGTCGTTACTATTCATAATGTCCAAAAAAAGAGTCTTAATTACATAATTTTGACCTCCTGATTCCAAATATTAAATCCATTTTACCAAATTCCAAACATAGAAATTGCAATAATATATTTAAAAATAATTCACGTTGTCTAAATAAATAGAGCGATTTTTTTTGAAACAATATCTATGAAAAGTTTGAAACTTTTTTATGCCCAATTTCAAAGTGAAATTAATTATAATGACCACCATTGGATTAAATGGTAAAAATATATTCTAATTAAACTTTAAAACCAATTAAAAAGATAATATAACTATATAATTAAATTATATGAAAAAGCGGTTTTGATGTAAATGCATAATTTTTCACTATTTATTAAAAAATGATCATTGTGAGAAAAATACAAAAAATTTATCCAAAGTAAATTTCAATATCCCAATAATAAAGAATAAGTTTATTTTCAAAAATAGAGATTATCAAATTTTCAAAATTTTAATTTAAAAATGGTCATCCATCAAAACACAGTAAAACTATCCTTTAAAAATATTAGTGTATTCCATGCTTAAGATTGGTTTTGTTCTCATTTTAAGTATCTAAAACACTATATAATTCATAAATAGACATAAATAAGAATGTCAATTATTCAATACTTACTTGGGATGTTACATCCTTCCCCACTTTAGAAAATTGCGTCCTCGCAATTTATATACATATCGAATAAGTGGGGGTATTTATCTGTCATTGCATTTTCAGATTCCCATGTTTGCCTCTTCAATCATGTGATTTTTCTAAAAAACCATTACTTGATGAATCACCTTATTCTACAAAACTTGCTCCATGTGGTCAAGAATCTGGAATAGTTGTTCCAAATAAGATAGATTCTCTTCCAAATGAACTACCTGTGGATGCAAAACATGAGATGGATCTGGCTTGTACTTCCTTAACATTGAAACATGAAAAACATTGTGTACCTGAGATAAAATCATAGGTAAAGCCACTTGGTATGAAACTGATCCAACTCTCTCAAGATTTTCATATGGTCCAATGTACCTTTGGCTCACCTTTCCTTTCTTTCCAAATCGCATCACACTTTTCCGTGGTGAAACTTTAAGAAACACATGATCACCTTCCTCAAATGGGAGATCCTACCTCCTGTTGTCCGCATAACTCTTCTGCCTGCTCTGAGCTGTTCTCATGTGTCTCTGTATCAGATGAACTTTTTCTGCCAAATCTTCTACTAATTCCAGTCCCATCAACTTCCTTTCACAAACTTCATCCCAAAAAGATGGAGGTTGACACTGCTTCCCATATAATACCTGAAATGGTGTCATATATATAATGGAATGAAAACTGTTATTATAAGAAAAATCAACCAAAGAAAGATGTTGGTCCCAACTTCCCTGATAATCCATCGAAAAAGCACATAGAATATCCTCAAATATATGAATTGTTCATTCTGACTGCCTATCTAATTGAGGATGAAAAGCTATACTAAAATTTAATTCAGTACCCAATGGCTTCTGAAGGCCTTTCCAAAATTTAGAAGTAAACCTGAGATCACATTCAGATACAATGGAGAGGGGAACTCTATGTAACCTGACTATCTCTTTAACATACAAACGAAAAAGTTGGTCTAGGGAAAAAGTATCTCGTATAGCAATGAAATGAGCAGATTTAGTCAAGCGATCAATAATAACCCAGATTGCATTATTACCTCAAGGTGTCTTCGACAATCCCACAATGAAATCCATGGATAAATTCTCCCATTTCCACTCTGGAACTGGTAAGGATAAAGCATACCTTTTGGTAACTACCACTCTGCTTTAACCCGTTGACAAGTCAAACACATCACAGTAAAATCATTAATATCTCTTTTCATTCTGTCCCACAAGTAATACTCCGGAAGATCTCTATACATCTTAGTACTTCCTAGATGAATGGAAAACAGAGAACTATGAGTTTCACTTAACAACTCTCTCTTCAACTGTGAATCACAAGGCACACACAATCTCTTCCCAAATCTCAAAACACAATCATTATCAATGTTGAATTTAGGAAACATACCTTTCTGAACCATCACTACTTTTTTCTGCCACTAACTTTCTTGCTTCTGTGCTTTCATAATTATATCTGATAGAGAAGATTTCATTGATACCTAAATCAAAACAGAATAACATCCTACACTAGCAACTTCTATGCCAAATTACATCAAATCCTTAACAAAAGAATCACGTTCCAAATGCAAAATTGTTAATGAAGCATTAATTTGTCGACTCAAAGCATCATCCACATTATTTTATTTTCCCGGATGGTAATGAATTGTACAATCATAATCCATTATTAATTATAGCCATCTCCTATGTCTTATGATCAATTCTTTTTGAGTGAATATATACTTTAATCATTTATGATCAGTATATATTTCACACTTTACTCCATACAAATGGTGTCTCAAAATTTTTAAAGTGAAAACAACAATAGCTAATTCTTAATCATGTGTAGGTAAATTTACCTCATGAGTTTTCAACTGACGTGAAGAATAATAAATTATGTGATCATTCAATATTATGAAGCAACTAAGTCCTTTCAATGAAGAATCACTGTAGATATCAGATCCCCATTCCTGGAAGGTAGTGCCAAAACTAGAGCATTCACCAATCTTCTTTTCAGTTCCTAAAATCAATCATCACATTCTTCTGTCCAGATAATCTTAACACCCTTCCGAGTTAGCTTAGTCATTGGACTAGATAACCATGAATTTTTTTAACAAATCATCAGTAATAACCTTCCAAACAAAGAAAACTACGAATCTTGGTTACATTTGTGGGTCTTCGCCATTATTGCACAACATTGTTTTTGGAGGATCAATAGTTATCCCATATTTAGAATCGATGTGACCAAGGAAAGAAATTTTTTTCAACCAAAACTCACACTTGCTGAATTTCCCATACAATTTCTATTCTTGTATGGTTTGAAAAATAACGCTTAAATGTCTTTCATGCTCCTCTTTACTTTTCAAAAACACCAAAATATCATCAAAGGAAACAACCACAAACTTATCCAAGAACTCATGGAAAATTATATTCATAAGGTCCATTAATATAGTAGGTGCATTGGTTAGCCCAAAAGGGATAACTACAAATTCATAACGGCCATATCTTGTAAAAAACGCGGTCAACAGAATATCTTCTTCCTTTATCTTCAACTGATGGTACCCCAATCTCAGGTCAATCTTTGAAAAATACTAAGCTCCCTGGAGCTGATCAAACAAATCATCGATATGAGGAAAAGGATATTTGTTCTTAATAGTGATGTTATTCAAGTCTCTATAATCAATGAAAAGTCTCATTGAACCATCATTCTTTTTAACAAATAAAACAGGAGCACCCCATGGTGATGTGCGAGGTCGATTGAAAACTTTCTCTAATAAATCATTCAATTCCACCTTCAACTCTAAAATTTCAATTTGTGCCATTCGATAAGGGGGGTTTTGAAATTGGATTAGCATCAGGAACTAATTCAACAGTAAATTCAACATCCCGATCTGGTATTATTCTAGGTAACTCATCATGAAATACATCAGAGTACTCATTTACCACTAGAACATACGTAATCTGAATAGTTTCTTTGTTTTAAACAATATGAGCAAGGTAAAATTCATTTCCATATTTTACATGTTTCTTATCCTCTTGATATGTTATCAATAGTAAGGGTTCATTCCTGTACACAAACATAAGGTATTTCTGAAAAGAAACTTCTTTAGCTCTACAATCAATCTTAGCATAGAAAATAGAGAGCCAATCCATACCTATGATAACATCAAACGCTACTAGAGGTAAACCAATAAGGTTTGAAAGTAGTTTCTTTCCACGGATAAGGATAAGAAGATTCTTATTAATTATTTTTTCCTCAACATTCCCCCTAGGTGTTTTGACCACATGTTCAAGAGGCATTTTTTGAGATGGTACTCCCATTTTACTAGAAGAGTTTTCAAAGATGAAGGAATATGTAGAACCTGAATCAAACAACACACTGGTATAATCTGAAAAAACAAAAAATATACCTGATACCCCATCATTTGTTGGCCCGACATCTGTAGAAGTAGTTTCAAAGGATTTCTCCACCCCTTTATGCTTGTAGTTTAGCTTCTTCCCATCACTCGAGCTCTTTGTCGAGCACTCATTTTCATAGTGACCCATCTCATTGCACTTAAAAAATTTCACTAACTGTAAATCAAATTTGGTCTTACCATCACCTTGATCTTTTCCGGTGCAATCATGAGCCATATGTCCCACATTACCACATTAGTAGCACTTTCCAGAATTCAGAAGTCATTCCCCAGCATTCTTTTTACCACATTTATCACAAACTGGATACTTAGTTTTCTTACCATCAGACCTTTTTAAAGAATTCTTCCCTTTATCCTACCATGTCGGTCTCTTATTCTGTTGGTTTTTATAGAAACCTTGATCATCGGAAAACTCAATTTCCACCTTCTCAGCACATCGAACAAGATTATCATAACTTTTGAACTCATGAGAATCTAATGCCCTTCGATATTTTGGCTTTAATCCTGAGTAAAAAATATTGATTTTACTATCAAGGTCTCAGATAAAATTTGGAGCATTCCTTGCCAATCGAGTGAACCTCTCTTCATAAGCAACCACTGAGTCGTCCTCTTACATCAATTCCAAGAATTGTTTTTCCATCATAAGTCAAACAGACTTAGGAAAATACTTCTCATGAAACATACCTTTGAATTCATCCCAGTCGAGAGTATCAATCTCATCAGCGACCCTGATATTTTTAACCATCGACCACCACTGATCTGCTTCACCCTCAAAACGGTAAATTGCAAGGCTAACCTTTTGATTTTCTGAACACCCCATGCCATCGATAATCTTTTCCAGTGCTTTTATCAAACCTTCAGCTGGCATTGGGTCTGATGATCCTCTAAATGATGGGGGATGTTGCCTCATGAAATGTTCCACCATTGACATGTTCCTCTATAGTTGATCTGGCTGATCTCGTGCATAGATACCACCACCATTTATCGCTTTAGTAAACTACGCCATTACCACAAAAAACTATTCAGTTCCAATTACGACCATCACAGGATGCTGATTCGAAAGGTCATTTCCTTCTGTATGCTTTTCTTGCACTACTTCCATGTTTCCTCTGCAGAAAACCATTATGAACAAACATATCATCGATGAAGCAACATGGTAATGTTCAAAATCTATATGATTTCAATTTTACAAAAAAAGTATATTTGGATTATCATTTAATAGAATTATAAAACCAAAAGTTATCTAAACCGACCTCTGATACCAACTATAGGGCCCCAGCCATAAACATTACTTAGTCTTGAGTTATTTCGAGAATACACGTTGAGGATCTTTTCAGGTAAAGAGTTTTAGATAATTAGATCATAAATCATGCATTACATTCCACATTTAAACAAATTTGTTACATAAAAGATAGTACTCATTTTTTCCATCAACGGAAACATATTTAAAATAAAACATGGATTCTTTCTTGAAACATCCTTGACACTATCAACACATCATGTACCTTTCCCTTGACCTCTAAAAAACATTTCAAAAAACTTGGGATGAGCATAAAAAGAACAGTAAGGGATATAAAAGAACGAAATCAAAACATTAGTCCATGTATGAAATCATACATTACTCATAAAACATAAGCATTTTAACATACCTCATCAAATCATGAATAAATCATAGAAATCTTAAGACTCAATGGTCTCTTGAGGAATTCATAACATTCTTACGTAGGGAGTAACCCTCATGGTTACGTTTGGAATTCCCATCACAATATATTCTATAAATATCTTTGTAGAAACCTTAATGCTTAACCCCTTTGCGATACCCAATGCATTGGAGAGCTATATCGAGCTCACCCACCCTTTGTTTATCACGGAACCACCCGTCTTCATAACAATTCCCAAGAACCATAACATAATCGTATCACATAAAACATGCATAAAGGAAACATAAAATTTCCACATTTCCATCACAAGATATCAATACAACATATTGATATAATAAAAAAATTATGAAAACCATTCTCAATACCAAAATAAAAGAAAAGTAAAACATGGTATTTATTTTTCATTTAAAAAAAAGTTCTGGCTTTAGTGGAAGTTCAAACTCAAATAACGTTCACGGCGGTAGAGAAGTCGTTGTCACCAATTACGTATGACAAAAAAATATTCCATTTTTATTTATTAAACTGCTTCGTATAAAAATATTCCTTTTGAATGGATATAAAAGTCAAAGGTTTTTATACAACTTATAAATGAAATTTCTGTATGAAAAGAAATATGCCTCAATGAAAGGATATTGAGATGAAGACCCATACCTCAGGTCTGACTTGACTCGATCGTTCTTTAACCTCATGAATAATAAACATGAGTTAATTTATACTTTCATAAAAACCTTTTTCAAGTTCATTATTCATTTTATATCACTTATTACCATGTTTGGAACTCTATGTAATTATTTAAGTTAATAATGATCATTTTGTTGATCATTGGTACTTCAGTCAAAAATAAACACTTTATAATTACAAGTTGTTCACGTGGTAAAATATCCATTATATCAAGAATTATATTCATTATGTAGATATCATATATATCATATATATCCAGTATATACTTGCATTTATAATATTACATAACATTTAGAGGTAAGAAATGAAATGAACCGTTCATGGAGACGGTAAGCCGTTCGTACGCATGAACTCTACTTTCATTTCTATTTCATATTTTATGGAATGGAATCATAATGATATAAAGGTATATTATAATTACAGTATAATATCATATATAATATCGTTAACTCCATCCTTTATGCATCCCACATATTTCATTAACGAATCAAATCACTTTGAGGGGGCGGTTGTTCGCACTTCCTAAAATGAAGATATCGCGTTTACCCATATTGTAAACCATAAAGGTATGAAATAAATGAAAAATACAGAAGCATAAGGAAAACATAGACATATAATATATCATATATAAATATAGTGAAATCTTAATGGCCACCTTTAAAGGTGTTAGAAGAATATTAAACAATCATCGTTTTGTGAGGCAGAAATTCATCATCCACGGAAACAATATGCTCCATAACCATTAGATCTTGGTGTGTGTAAGTGTAGCTCAAATAATTCTTATAACAACATCCTTATATATTTTAGATACTATTTTTTTACAATATAAATGAATAAAAAGAGTTTAGGGGATTGGAGGAACAAAATAAAACAAAAGAACATTAGAGAAGACATTACCTTTAAATCGGGTAGCTCCTCTTGGTTTGTACCAAAAGGGTTTCTTGAAGAGAATTCTGCATAAGGTAAGGCTTCTAGGATGAAGATAGGGATGTATAGAGATAAAATGAGCAGATCATGGTCGATCAATGGCTTGAGAGGTTTGGGTTAGGAGGTAGATATGGGGGCCTTTTATAAGAGGGAGGAGGGGGCACTCTTGGAATGTCAAGAAATGATACTTTATTTTAAAACGAGTTTCGGATTTCAAAGGTCCCACATTGATATATTTCAAGGATATGGTGATAAGGGTTCGAAATATACTCATACAATTGGTTTTTGACAAGTGTAAGTCTTATATTTTACATTATCTTTTTGTTTTGTTTAAATTTTTCATTAATGAGATAATTGCTGCATCATCATGGTGTCATAAATAAATGTATTTATTTAATATCTAAAAATTATAAAAAAATACTATGATGTAGGAAATCTTTTTAACTTTCAAATGAATATTTATAGTCTAAGATATCATTTACACATACAAATCTAATTTTTTTTACTCGGGTGATACATTCTTTAGTGATATTCTCTTTTCTTTAAAAATAAAATGATAAAGTGTCACTTTCACCCAAAAGTGATTCCATGGGGTCCCAAAGTTTGGCACAAGGAATACCATGGTCGACCATGAAACAACCAGTTTCTATATTACACATGTTGGAGTCATTTTTTATTATTATGATATTATTTTATTATCCTTATCTACCCGATTAATAATTAATCACGATAGCTAAAGATAATTAGCGTCATTACTATTCATAATGTCCAAAAACATGAGTCTCAATTACATAATTTGGAAATATTGATTCAAAATATGGAATCAATTTTACCAAATTACAAACATTTAAATTTAAATAATTAATATAAAAATAATTCCCGTCGTAAAAACAAATAGAAGGTTTTATGAAACTATATCTATGAATAATTTGGCAGTTGTTTATGCCCAATTCCAAAGTTAAATTGATTATAATGACAACCATTGGATTAAATGGTAAAAATATATTCTAATTACACTTTAAACCAATTAAAAATATAATATATCTATATAAATAAATTAGATGAAAAAGCTGTTTTGATGTAAAATGCAATGTTTTTCGCTATTCATTAAAAAAATGAACATTGTTAGAAAAATACCAAAACTTTATCCTAAGTAAATTTTAATGACCCAATCATAAATTATAAGTTTCTTTTGACAAATATTTCTTATAAAAATGTCTATAGTTTGATTTAAAAATGGTTTTCCATCAAAAGTTAGTAAAATAATGTTTTAAAAATATTAGTGTATTACATGTTAAAGATTGGATTTATTCTCAATTAAAGCCTCTAGAACACTATCTAATTCATAAATATACATAGATAATAATATATATTATTTATTAATTAATTTGGATGTTACATAAGTCATATTCCTAGAACAATGAAAAAAATTGATAATTGTCTATTGAGTTTTTATATGGAAGCATATATGATTTTATTATAGAATTATAGGGATTCGTTATATGTATGGAAATGATATAAAAATTTAAGGTAGTATATTTCTAGTGTATATATATATATTGAATATAATATTTAAAGGGTGGATGTTTTTATTATGAGATTAATGTTATATTTATCATTGAAAATTTTGTAATAAAATCATTCAAATCATTAGATTTCATTATAGTCAGGAATATTTTGATGAAATTTAAGGATATTTACTAATTATATTATTCAGGTAGAACATTTTGTGTTGTTGCTGATTCTTTGGAAATAAACATTATATTTCCAAATATAAAGGATTATTCATATTATCTTACCTTTTTCTTATAATGTTGGTATTTGATAATGTCTAAATATTGGAAAAATAACTTATTAACTTTTTTGGATATTTAGATCTCTTAAAATTATATTTTTGTGTTTTATTCATGAAAAAATCATCTTGAATACTATTCATTAGTAGAAAAACATGATATTATAGTGGAAATTATTAAATTATTCCTGAGAAATACTAATATTTAATTATTTTCTACATATTTATGGTCGATTAATTCTTCATATCTAGGAAAAATATCCTGAAACAAAAATTTTACCCTACCACCATTCTTTCTGATGAATCAATCGTATTTTTCACACCGATTTGATTTATTGGTTTTTTGACATTAATTTTTTTTTGATCATTCATTATCTAGTGACAATTTTTTCATATAACAGTTATCATTATTTGGAAATTAATTTTTTATATATTTCTATATTTTAAATTCCAAAAAATGTTCGTCAATTTGTATACCTTATTTTGTGTTATTCAAAATAAATATTTTATTTCCAATTCACATGTTTCATGATATTGTATTATTAAACCTTTTTATGACTTCTGTTTTCAACTTATAGATTTTCAAATAAAATTCTATTCAGTATCTAGATAAAGTTCAACATTTTAGGATAAATTTTTTAATGGGGTAGAAAATAACACCCTAATGTTTTAAAAGGAAGACTATGTTCTAATGTATATAGATACAGAACACCGATCCTAAATGAACCACATAATATAACAATTTAAATATGTGTATTAAAACAAAGAATAATAATTTTATGGTATGAATCAGATTAAAAATTTCAAACTATTTATAATATTATTAATTAATATAAATTTATTTATTATTTCACATAAAATGAGAACTCAATTTGTTGTGATGACATTTTATTCTCTAAAAATACATTTTCTTCATGAATAGTTTTTATCTGATCTTATGAGTTAATTTAATAAATAATTTCATTGAATTTTCAAAAATTTATTTCATAAAAGGGATAAATTATATCAAATACACATGAAAAAAATTATCTTAGTGTAAATATCTTTCAATTTTTAGAAAAGATTAATTCTATAGTTATTAGTGAAAAGTACACATTTTTATTGAAATAATTATATTTGATTCAAGAATTTACAGGGATATTTTTTCTTTTATACTTGTTTTCTAGTATAATTTTTATATTATATTTTTAATAAACCAATTAGGATCATTTTAATCAATTTTAGGATTTAATTTAGTATAAAAACATTTTTATACTTAAAATTCAATTTTTCTAAAAAAAAAATTTCATCACATTCTGTGTTTTATTATTAAATTAATTTCTCCACTTAAAGAAATTGGAACTTATAAAATGGATTTGAAATATTCAATTATTAAATAGAAATATTTTAAATAACACCCTTTTATTTATTTTCATTCTTAAAAGTAACCATAATAAATAATTATCACTAATGTAAGGGTAAATGTAGTAATTATAGTACAAAATAATATTATAAATACTTAAAACAAGACAAAAAATTCATATATCCTATTTAGGGACAATTGTATTCTCATATATATACATAATTCAAATATATATAATCTTGGATTCATATTTGGTTGATTTTAACATTTATAATATTTAAGGAAAACACAATGTAAAAATGTCACTTTTTAATTTAATATCAATAATATTTTTGTGATAAAGATAAGAATAGAATATATTCAGTTGTAAATGGTTATATAAAAGATAATTTTTTTGTAACATGTAAATTTATTTATAATTTTTAGTGATGAAATAATTTCTTTAAATTCATACGCTATGATGATAGAGTGTTTATTCAATTAATAATAAATGATATTAATGATACAAATAATATTAAAAGTAAAATATTTTGGAGGTATTATTATGTTCCATGAATTATTTAAATTAATATAAATTATAGGGATGTTTTAAAGGATTATATTACAATTAATTTTCTATCATATTATTTTCTATGTAAAATTAAATGAATAGTAACAACAATGACATTAATGATAATTTATGATAAATATTATTTTATTAAATTATTAAAAATTCTTAATAATGATGTTATCCTCCATGTGATTTGTACATGGTTTAAAATAGTAACCATTGTCCATTTATTGTCCAATTTTCCTTTTATAGTAACTATCTTGACCCCTAAAGAGTATTAAACAATGTTACTCTGTTCATCCTAAAGAGGTTCAAGAGAGGGTAAAAATAAATAAAGGAAAAAACTAAACTAAAAAAGTTACATTTATAATGGATATGAATATTTAATTAATCATATTCTTTTATCCTATTTAAATGAATTTATTTATTTTATATGCAATATAAAGTTATTTAAATTAAATACTTTATTAAATTCCATGAATACCCCCAAATTATAAAAGGGAACCCCCACTTTTTTTTCCTCGCACATAAAAAAATTAGGAAGTACCGACCCAAATAACATTGAAGCATCCCTTACTAAATTATATAGGTCTTAGTTGGGGAATAATATCAACCTTAGAGGGATTATGGTGAAACGAAAACATGGTTGCTCGAAGAAGAGGTAATGCTTTTAACTGAATGATTTTTGACTAATTTATTCTTATGACCCCTTTAAATATTATTAAAATAGAATGTAATAATATCCAAATTAACTTAAATACAATTATATAATATTATTTTATTGTAATAACCAATATTCGAATACTCTATCATCTAATCTGAAATGAAACTATTGTTCCCATGTATGGTGGACTACCACCTCATGAGGCAGTGTAGTCTTTTTCCATCACTGCAACTAAAATCCTGTTATAATTCTGGATTTAATTTCTAAATCTTATTTTCATTAAACATTTAAAACTATTAGAATATAGTACATCATAAAATTTCCAACATTTCCATCCACTAAAAATGTTAACATAGTTCGTGTGTATGAATGGACTACCACCTCCATGAAATGATAAGATTAATTATCCATCACCATGTCACATGGATGATATATATTAATATATATATATTTAATGAAAGAATATGTTATTTAATAATATTTTTAATTCGATAAATCTAAAATAATACATATCTTATTTCAATCATAATCATTAACAAATGGAAATGTTACTCTTGTGTATGTACAATATAGCATTTCCATGAATGTAATATAGTTCATTTTTCACAATTACCATTCCAGGTTTGTTTTAAATGTATTATTAATTTATTAAAATTATAAGTATTCAATTATTATTGTTTTTGAGATAATTTAGTTATGACCTCTTTTTAAAAATATTAAATAAACCAAAGTTAGTTCAGAAATATGAATTCAATGTCATCAAAATAAATGAGGTGAACCAAATTTAATTATAAATAAAAATAATACATGGTATTAAATAAATTAAAAAGAATGAAAAAATGGGAAATTTTCTTGAACTAGTGAAAAATAGATATAATTTTATTATTTGGGACGATAATGAACATACTTGCATAGTATGGCCACGGTCGATGTATTTCATCTTAATTTACTTTCATTGTGGAATACATTACTGTTATAAAAATAGTTTAATGTATATGGAGTATAATGTATCCTAATTACATAATATCATAGATCCTTTATACTTTATGGTATATTATGTTTCAATTCAAAAAAAAATTCTAACGGGATTTAACTCAATAGTTATCATGTGGTTAGTGGTTTCTTAACTAAATTTCCATTCTTTGTGTTATATTTATACTTCATTGACTATGTTATGATTATGTATTAAATGACATCTTATTGAATTTTTTTACACTTCTATTGGATCTAAAATTTTAATACATAATAATTTTTTTGCTTAATTTTCATTTTAATTATATGATCATTTCTAGGGTTTCTCAACTCGCTTCTTTATAGGAAACATATTTCATATTCACCACATGATTCATTTATTTGGTGTATGTAATTCCCCTTTTATATGATATAATATTATTAAATTTATAATAATTATATTTAACAATTCATTTCAATTTATTTATTTTATGGGTATTATGGTTCAACAGTTACTAACGTGGTAATGGTTTATTTCACAATCCAATCATTATTCAGAATAATTTATTTTTACATGTCCAACGGTTTAATAATATAATATTTCAATCATAAACACAATATTAATCATATCATATATTTATTTTTACAAATTATAAGTGGACCTTTCATTTTCCACTTCGAATCACTCATGGTATCGAAAAAATGTCTATATAGAAAACTCATATAGCACTATTTTCAGTCAGGTGTCTTTTTCAACCATGTTTATATTTTACTAAAAAATATTTCAAAAGAGTTATAACTATTCACTAATAATTTACTAAAGAGATTTTTACATGGGTTTTTATTAGTAAGAAATCGTATTAATGGCGTCTTCTTTCTATTGTTTGTATGAGGATCATTTTATATTTTAAAATAATATGTAAGGAATATTTATTTAAACATACTCAGCAATAAAATAATTTCCCTCCATTATTAGCTTTAAATTATTTGAAGCTTATATAAAATGTAACATGATTATTTTAAATGATTTTATTTCAAATATTCTACAAATTTTGACTTTTCCAAAGTGATTTTTGATTTGAAATGTATATCTTCATTGAGAATGTTTTTAATTATTTTATCGAATTTATATTTGTAAATGATAACAACCATTTATTTTGTTATACTGAATTGGGTATATGTTTTAATGATACGACACGTATTAATAATATTTTTGGTTTATATTATTTTTAATTGGATAAAATATTAACATTTCATATACTAGTTTTTATCTATTATTTTTTATGTTGATTATATTATTCACCCCATTCATATGTTGAATGAATTCGAATATTTAAGGGATGATATAGTCCTGTTTTATCCCATTTATGTATGATTAGGTCTCACGAGACAAACCAGTTTGTGCATTTGACTGAGACCATACCCATTTGTATAAGGAGTCCTAGCATGAGGACTTGATGGGTTTTTTACGATTTTCTACCATATTAATTCCATAATTACGAATAGATTATTCACTTAAATATGATGTTTTGAATAGTTATGATATACATGTAAAATTTTTGAGTTCATGCGATTAGATAAATGCCATTATTTGATTATAAGTCATTCTTTATGTAACAATCTCCCTACCCTTATTATGGAAAAAATGGAATGTGTTTTATATTATTAACTTTTAAATATTGATTATTTATTATTTTTTATATGAAAACATCTAGAGTAAATAGACCTTAATGAAAGTCTTGTCTCGCGATTTAGTTTGTGTTCATTCCCTAAGAGGACAGGATGTGTACTATATATGATATGCACCAAAATTATAAAGATTAATAATGATATAAAAGAAAATTTTCAATTTATTTTATTATTTAAAATGTAATGTTATATTTATGTATGATTCTATTTTACCATGATTTATAAATAAATTTTCCTTTTCTGATGGAGTCCCTTGTATCTTATAAAAATGTAATAATTTAACCACTTTCTCTAGGAAAACAAATACTAGGTTTTAAAATTATTTTTTAGGGTTTATTATTATTTAAAATATATTTATGATAAATTGTCATTTTTTTAAATAAAAAAGGAACTAATAATAATTAATTAATTAATTAATTTACCTTTTTAATTTTTTTAATTTAATAGTTTTACTTAAATTATTTTAGTATAATTTATGATATTATGTTTAATATATTTTTCACATTAAAAATAAATTGTTAATACACATTGGAAGGGTAAAATACCCTTATCTTGGTCTTTCAATAACCATTTCCTTTTACTAAATAAATCTCTTATGACCATTATGAATATACATTTGTCTGAAACCTGTACATTCCCCTAATGATCATCATTAAAAACATATATGTTGAAAAAAATAAACTAGTACAAATATTCCTCTAGGGTATATGAATTAATCATGAAGAACTCACGTGATAATTTTTCAATATTTATAGATATGTAGAATCAACATCATTCAAACTGATTTTTCACAACTGAGAATATACCAGATATGAGTTTCTTGAAATCATGTTTTCTATATTACATAACACATAATTGAAAAATAATGAGTAATGTTGGTCATAAATATAATAATTAAACATAGAATAGTATTAAATGTGCATTTAAATATCATTTTATGTTTTAATATGGTTAATATATGACTTATTATTATTTACATGGAGCAATGAATTCATTTTGGCCTTTGATGTGGGTTGGTGGATAACAAATCCATTATACACGAGTGTTTAAAAATTATTCAAATTACTACACTTTAAATTTTTTAAATATTAGGATGTAGAAACATTATTATATCTAACTATATATATAGATTTTGAATACTAAAAAATACAATTGAAAGTAAGGTCTATAATAGGATTTCATTTGTATTTTTATAATATGTACTCATTTTGAAGAAGGGTATCTTTCCTAAATGAAGCTTATCAATGAATCATTATTATGTCTAATATAGAAATAATATAAGATAAATAATAGTAAATTTTGGATGGGTTATATAGAGGAAATATTTTATCCAAACTCTCATATGACAAATATCACTTATGAAAAAATAATTACTAGTGTCATGGAAGCCAAATGATGGGTTGGAATTTTTGGTTAGTCTTCCAAGGATTCACAATGTGTGTACCAATAAAACAAAATAATCAATAAAATTTTGGTGAGATGAATTCCCTATGAGAAAAAATTATTAATTGATAAATAATAATTATATTTATCTAATATGACTAAATCAAACCCATAACTTCCAAAATGGATTCAAATAACATGCTAGAAACATTATCAAATGTTTTAATTTTAATAGAAGTATATTTTCATAATAAAAAAATGACAAGAATATGATTGAAATTGTATATTTCATAATAAAGGGATCTAAAAAATTTGATAAATTTAATAGTGTTCATTAGACGAATGATTAATATATGAGGATAATGATGAAAGATCTTTCAATAACTATACTAAAATATTAATTAGATCATTTAGATAAGGTGAATATATTGAGGGTTAAACTCACATTTAATTTGATTATTAATTAATTAATTTAACAAAATAAATAGCAAAGTTCAAAAATATGAATATACATTTGAAACTAAAATTAATATAGATATGCTTATTAAGTAATTAAATTGTTTTCAATAAAAAATATGATCCTATTTTTATCTCTTAAGGATTGAGGAAATATATAAATATAATTCCCTTAATAATATTCATATATATCTCATTTTAAAATATAAATCGACATTCCATCATAGTTAAAATTTATTCACATGTAAGTATTAATAATGATAACATTATTTATTTGGATATTATTATTGTTGAGGAATAGAAGTTGATAAAGGATATTCCATAATAAACTTAATCAGTAGATATTGTGAATGATATATCATCACATTATCCAATATAATTAGTGATTGAATATTTTTAGGAAAAATAATCTAATTCCAATGTTGTGAATTTAATGATAATAAAACAAATATATTTATATATTATATTGGACCATACGGATAATGATTTTATAATGAATATGATATTTTATTTCCAATTTATATTGTTTTCTTATCTAGAAATGAAAGGTTAGATAAAATAATTTTTTTTATTAATAAATTATTTCTAACATACCAATAACTCCAGATATTCCTGGAATTGTTCTAGATGAAATTAAGATATGCCTCATTGATTTATTTGGAATATTT
This sequence comes from Viscum album, assembly GCA_963277665.1. Classification (NCBI taxonomy): domain Eukaryota; kingdom Viridiplantae; phylum Streptophyta; class Magnoliopsida; order Santalales; family Viscaceae; genus Viscum; species Viscum album. The sequence goes on from OY728120.1 coordinate 1,436,445,789, forward strand.
AATTCTAGGATTTTTCTAATTTTCACATAGAATCATTGAATAATGGGTTATGGTTGTCTATATACTCCATTTTTACTTTACTTCCACCAATATTATTTTGAGAATATCATTTTATTTAAGTGAAATTATATGAACTAGAGAATAAAATTGGGGAGATAACTAATTTATTGTCTACTAGATTATATTCTACATCAAAACAATTTTATTCTTTCACCATCAGGATTTATATATTATTTGATATTGATTGTACAATCATTGTATTTGAGGATATTTTTCACCCATAATTCATTTGAAACCCCACCATTACACTATTTTTTATTTTATGATCATTAATGGATATAAACACCATGTAATGAGAAAGAATTATGTTTCATAGAAATCAATGATTATAAAATCTATTTCAGCATAGACAAAACAACTTTTTGAAGAGAAATTAAGAAATTATATTGAATTAATGATAAGTGACTTTTTTAATAAATTAAGGATAACAAAATTTATAGATGAGGTAAAGAGTATTACTGAAAATATGTATATAATAAATAAAATGATACATAATAAGATGACATATATAAATATCAAGTAGTTTAATAATATTGAATCTTTAGAGGATAAGGTTACTGAAATGGAAGGAAAGTTTTATACCACAGTTGATATGAAGTTGTATATTAAGATATTGATTCATGATTTCAAGATACCTAAAATAAAAAATTTATTCAACATGAATGTTTATGGAATAAAAAATGGAACCCATATAATGTATAATTTCATGGAAATAATGATTTATTTATGAATATCATTCATGATTCCTATTAAATATTAAAAATAATAATATTATTATTATTCCAATGGTTGATGGTAAATATCATTTGATATGTAGTTTACCATTGTCTATATAACCCTAATCCATTCTACGTTGAAAATATGTGATCCAACATTACTTCTAATTTGTACATCTTACTATTTTTTTTTCAGTACCTACCACCTCATTTTCTCCTCCATCAACTACCAATAACACACCTTAGAAACACAATATATGTATTTATTCTTTTAAGTTCCAATTTATCCTCATAAACAAAACTAAAAAATATTATAAATTGTAAATTATTTAAATGTTTTATATTCATTAAAACTGTGATCCTATATTTGTTATATAAGATCCAAAAAATTAAATTAATTAATGATAAAACAGTATTATTAAATGATTTATATTTCTATTTATTATGATTTTTTTGTATATTTTATATAATAAAATGTTTCAATATTGTCTGTAAATAAACTACAAATTTGTTACAACAATGAAATCAGCACTCGTGCATTGTTAAAAATACATTTAAACTCACTAGCCTTGGGAAATGACACCCAATCCCCTCCCCACCATTACCACACTAGCAGAACATGGGAGGAAATATCTAAAAATAATAAATTTGGAAAAATTAGAAATTTTTAATGAACTCATACTTTAAAAAATATATTCATTGTATTTCCTAAAATAAACTTTTATATTCTTACATTTTTCTATAATACATTAAATATCATTATGATGTTCATAATGGGGGATTAATTTTAAATTTATTTTAACATAATTTGAGTATTCTATTGATTTTCTCATGCATAAAATAAAATTTAATTTCAATAATGAATCATTATCACATGGTGGATTTATTTTAAATAGTTGTGGCCACTATATTAAATCATTTTGGATTTGGAATTCATTGAGAATATTGACGTACTAATGGGAGATAGATCATTTTTTAGTTGTTTCATAAGTCAAATAAGTAAAAAAATTATGGATTTGATAGTCATAAGGGAGAAAAATCCTCCAAGAAGATAAATATATTCCTCATAAAAGTATTGGACTAGTTATAGAATATGTATCAGGGAAAATTATAATCAAGACTATGAATTAATATGATATTCTACGAAATTGGTTTATTAGAAATTTTTTAATCATATATAAGATTACTATGGAGGAGATTCCTAGTTTTCTATGGAGATATTATATATGATATTGTAGTTAATCATATGACTTTTTGGATCATAAAAGATATTTATTGAGGGGTACATGGTGTTGTTTCATAAGATTGATATTAAAGATAACATTCCATTACTGGCTCATGAATATCTCTTTATGTATTATGAATCACTAATTTTATAGAGATTAACAAAAAACCAGTAACTCAATGTGATGTTTCATTTAGTTTCTATTAGACAGATGATTACATATTAACTAAGGGATATAAGTCTCTCATAAACTCTATTTGGACTGATGGTGATACAATATAAAACATAAAATAGCTTGGGATATTTATTTTACCTTTCAAAGAAGATCATAATAATGTATTAATGATAATATATAGCCATAATAATATATTATATCATCATAATGGTAATTTTTAATTATAGATTCTATATGTAAAAGAAATAAGAGTAATCAATAAAACAAGAATTTTGGGATAATGATGTAAAAGAAGGGAGTTAATAAGACATGGACCTCACTATAACCTCTATAAGTGATAAATTTCAATTTGAGATCCATAATTACACAAATTCTGTTAAAAATAAATTCACATCACTTATATGTGATTTTCTATGGTATCAAATTATCATTGTACAAAAATCCTTTATTCTTAAAAGATTATTGCAGATGAAGTGACTTTGTATTAATAAAATTCAGTAAATAAATATATTGGGTGAAAAAATGGAATAATTCATAAATAATATATCTATATTTTCATCTAATGGAGTTTATTTAAAATATATATGGATATATCAGGTTACCATAAGATTGATTTATTATATAATGAGTTGAAGAATTGAGTTGATTTATTTATACATGTAAAAAATTATATAACATGAATTTTTTTGATCCTTCATGGTCCTTTTATATGTTATAGATAATTTTTTATTCTATAACGCGAGCCTATTAGAATATCGAGTTGTAAAATCTATGGGTTTAGAGGAATTCAACTGTTTAGATAGACCCCCAAGTCACAATGATTCCATTTATATCATAATAGGACTACAATAAATATTTTGTAGTCTATTTGAGTTAAGGATTCATGATGATCCCATTGTATTTCCCTTGACAAAAACAAAACCTAATATAAAACAATATGAGGAGATAATGATTCTATATATTATGATATTTGGAAATTCTATATGTAATGATTTGATTTTATAGATATGCGGAGATATTTATTATTGGAATTCTAAAACATTTTTTGACTATAACCTATGTTGTGAAAGGCTATATATTGATATAAATTTTTTTATTATTTAAATATTATATCCATCATGAAATGATTTTTTTAATTATGAAAATATTTATATAAAATATTTCATTTATTTTAAGGATACGATCAAGAATAAAATTTGGGAACCTCAATAGTATACTAAGACACAATAAAAAATAAATTAATAAAGATAAAAAAGGTGTAAGGAGAGGCTGTCAAGTTTTGTGAATTAATCAATTTAAATGTTAAAAAAATAAAAATATATCAAATATGAATCTAAAAGGATTATCCATACAACAATGAAAAGTGTAATTACATAGTTCTCAAAACATGTCTTCCTTATATTGATGAACCCATTTACTGTACATGGACTCTATGGGTAGGGTGATAAGATGATCATCATTTAAATTGATAGGCCCATACATTTATTCCATGGTTTAAATAATGATATAGGTGAACACATAGCCCGTATTCTAGATTCCAAAAATAATGGAGGAACGATTATACATTCTAGTGATCTTCTTATTTCTGAGATATTATCCAGGTACTTTTATTTGATATTATTATTTGTGTTCATTATCATAATACAACTCTATAAATCATTTCATTCATAATTAATTATAATATAGTTATGATGACAACATTATGATTATCAATGTTTGGTAATGTTGTTTCCAAATTATAAAAGAGAATTTGGAATGTTGTTACAACTCATTCATGTGTGTTATATGTTTTTACTCTCATAAATATCATATTTTCTTAAACAATTAATTTATTATAAAAAAATTATTGAATGGATTTAGTGAAGGTACAATTGGGATAAAATTGCATATCAGATGATAACTACTAATTCACCCCCTCTCAATGGTTAGAAATCTCTCCCCTGGGAATGACATTTATTATAACTCATATTGTTGAAATGATTAAATTTTATCAAGATTATATATTTTTAAATTATACAAATAACTTCTGTGAATTTCATAATGTTAGTTATTTTTTGGGATGAAAAAATTTTAAATGTTTTTATAATCATAAATAAATTTTATTATAGATGAAAATTTTTTATTCCATTTAAAAGGGTAATTTTTTATGTTGGATACTACTCGTAATTTTACCAAACAATAAAAAATTTTAAGTGGTATTAATTTCATGGATTAACTTGTAGAATATAATGAATAATTCTGAAGTTATAATTTGTTTAGTTTGATTCCATTCATTGAGAAATTATAGTTACTTTTTTGCATAATTAAATTTTGCATACCATGAATGTCTATGGATTCAAATTTGATTATTTAGAGTTGAAAACATACTCTAATTAGGTAAAACAGAAAAATGAATTATATTTACACTGAATAAATATTTAATGATAATGTTTAAAAATATGTGATGAAGTTGATAGTGTAATAAAGGTGAATTTATTATGTTGTAAATAATTTTTTATTGTTAATATTTCAAGGATTGAATTTTAAAAAAGTATTAATTTTGAAGTTAAATTTAATCCTAGTGACCATGAGAAAACATTAAGTGATCGAGCCACAATATCTTGTATATTTTAAATAATTAACCACATTCATCATTGAAAACATATTTAACATCCTTAACAACTATGATCAACAAATTTTTTTATAGACATTGATTGGAAAAAATTCATAGTTTCAGATATTATTTCTATGATAATGTTTCTTAGTCATTATTAAATATAAAAATGTTAAAATGATTTTATTATTACACACATGTAATAAATAAAATTTTATTAATCAAATGAATTTTATTGAAAAAAAATATTCCCACACATACCAAAAAAACTCAAGAGCAGTCTATGTTTTATGACTATATTAAATGAAATTAATTAAATATTTTATTTAACAAATACCAAGGTAATGTAATGATGTGTAAAATTGGCATTAACATTTCTTTAATTTATTTTTCGAAAATAATACATCATATTCACAAGATATATTTTCTTTTAATTAAATTAATTTAATGAAAGGAAAACTATTCTTTTTAAAAATATATATATTTTAATTTATTTGTTTTATATAGAGGTATTACATAAATTAGTTTTCAATATTTATTTACAGAATTTCATTACAAGGTATAATTGGTGATGTTTTTATTATAATAGAAAATATAATTTCGATTATGATGTATCCTTTTCAAACCATCGTAGGTAGTATAACCATCTATTTGATATACTATTACACTTTCTTATAATATTTTTATTAAATATGGTTTTAGTAATTTAGAGGGGACTTTGAAATACCATAGATCTAAACCAATTTTTTAAAATTTAATTATTTTATATTTCATTATTATTTATCATTATTTTGAAAACTATTTGGTTGATAATGATATTAATACTCATAATTCATTGTATTTTAGAAAATTATATTTATTAATAACTATATTTTAGACAATTATTTTTTTATATTGATATGTCCCACCTGCATTCATTATTAATCATTCACAGTTTGTAATATTGGTGATGTAATGTTTGTTTAAATGATAATTTTATTTTTAATATATTGAGTTGAGTAAAAATTAATTTCTTAGGAATATTTTTTCAATAAACTAAATTATCTCTCTCTCACCAACATAAATTGTGAAATCTAGTTTTACTATGTATATAAAGTGTCTACTTTATATTTGTTTTTTAAAATATCAATTCACTCCCAATATTGATCACCTTTTTTAGAATAATACCACATGGAGTAATTTTTTGGACAAATATATCATTAAAAGAGATAAATATATATATATATATATATATACATATATATATTTGAGAGGTATTGTTATGTGTTGTATTCCATTCAGAGTCATTAAAGAAAATAGCTTGGATAAAAATTATTGTGATACATAATATCACATATCAGTTATTGATTAATCCATATAAAACAATCAAAATGATTATAATAATATTATTTGATGTTATATATGGCATTTATATAACATTATAAGGAATGATTAATGGTTAATCATTCAAATCATGGTTTGTAGTAAGTAATGAAAAAATTGAAAATAAAAGAGAATTTGTGAAATGTTTGATTAGTCACTAATATTTGAGGTATCTAAAGGGATTATATAAAATGGTATCCAAATTATGTGGTGAAATAGTTTTTGTATGTCGATATTTTTTCATAGAGTTGTCTCACATCTTCTCACTAATATTTTAATATCATTGTTTTAAAATTTCATAGATATATTTATATCTAACGAAGACATATTATTCATTGTTCAAATAACTATTAAAAACTAATGGAGGATATATCACTTTTTTTATTTTTAAGAATATCCATTATCAAAATTATAAAAGGTTGGATTCAAAATATATATATATATATATATAATTATTTATTATTTTTTATTCTAAATATATAATTGTAAATCATGTGGCATATGTATTTATAATGTTTTTTATTGTATTCTTTCATGGAGATTTAAATTAAAAGAATATATACAAGGATATACACAAATAGTAGGTATAAGTTATTTGAATTAACACCCAACATTTGTATATTATTCAAATTTTTAAAGGAATACTATATTGTTTGAGTCAATCAAGCAAGAATAAATATAAATTAATGAAATCCGAAACAAATATTTTGAAATATTTGTTACTTGGAACCCTATTAGACCTATATTTTTTATAAAAAATTAAATTATAAATATTTAGACAAAGAATATAAATTTTTATAATTATATAGAGATCTGAAATATAGGTTCATGGTTTAAAAGAATTATATATAAGTATCTTAGAAACTATTTATTATATCACATAGTAAAAATAAACTATCAAAGTCTTGAAGTCATTATTAATAATGATTGTTTTTACAAGAATACCAAGATATTTCATTTTTAATTTATAACATTTATAAAAATGATTTTTATTTATAAATAAATATATTTTGGGATTAAGAGTAGTATTATGTTGTGGTATGGGGAGGAGAATGAATCTTACCAGGTTTTGGTAAAGTATATAGTAGAATAATATAATAATAATAATATTATTATTATATAAAATAAAAAAACTAAAAATGGATGTCTTTACATCTCTCTCACAATCACATGTTCTAACAAAGGGGAAAATGGCTACCCCACATCACTTTAATCCTCTTCCTCTATAATGTATGATTTATTATTTTCTCTCTATGTATATTTTCTTCCAATAATAGATGTAGGTTATTTCAAATATCCTACCCAAATTATTATTCCTCCTATGTGCATGGGTAATGACTAATTTTGAGATAATTTTGGTGTTTTGTAATGATGGTTTTCTAAGGTCTTAACAAAACCCTGAATATTGATTGATCTTTTAATGGAATATTTTCTTGGATATTGATATTAAATTATTCCACATTGATGAAAAATAGATGTCATCATATGACTATATAGAAATTTTTCATTAACTTTTAATCTAGCCTTAAATTTCACAATATTTGAGGAAATTAAAAATATATGTAACTCAAATTGATTATATATCAACGAATGAATAGTTAATTATGACGATTAGATTATATTTTTTTAAATTTATGTTCGTGATGTTAAAGACACTTATTTAAAATTATTTTATATTTTAAATTCAATTATAATAAATTATTTTATATAAATTATTTTTAATCCCTCAATTTATCATTAAATCTTGTTTGGTTGAGTTATGTTTTACATAAAAGTTCATTTGACTATCACTAAAAACTAGGTATATTAAAAGATATATTATTTATTATAAGGGTTAATTTGGTTTCATTATGTTTTAAAAAATCTTTTTTTATTTGATTAATAATTTTAGTTGTTGTTTACTAATTATATTTTTTTTAAATAATTTGTATTGCTATTTTTTAGGGAATGTATAAATATTTGGGTGTATTGTTTTTTTGTATAATTGTAGCCGAGTGTGGCAGGGGTAATGGTTTTAGTAGGCTTAGTGCAGATTTTAATATTTGAAATATGCATGTATCGAATATACTAAATAAATTAATATTTTTAATATATAGGTGTGATAGTTTGGATTAGAAAAAACATGACTACTCTGATGTGATGGATTTATTGGCGAGTTAGAGTTGTTATTATTTCTACTAATGTTAGGACAAGACTCATGATTGGGGTTATTTAATTACCATAACAACATTTAGTGGTGGATGTGTAAATGCTTCCTTATATGGTCCAAAAGGTTGTATTTTATTGCAAAAAAATCTATTGGTTATGGAAAATTGTTTTTTGTGGTATTGGATGAGTTATTTAATAATGGTGTTCATTAGGGTAACTTATCACTATTTAAATACAAATAATTAGTTCATTATATTATTTATGGTTTTTAATTCATTCAAATAAAACATTTTTATACAGTCACATGTTGTGTCCTGCTGATTTTTTATAACACTCACACATGATCTCATGGTATACATAATCCTAAAAATGATTGACTAGTCATTTTTATGTTATACTCATGTCAGCCTAGATTTCATAGTTGATTCAATTGAAAGACATCCATTGATATGGGAGACTAGGGGAGGAGTTATCATCTCCTCTCTATATATCACATCAATATTCTCCTATAATTATTTTAGTGATTATTTATTTGTTAAATTAGATTATATTTAGGATTTATGGATCATATAAATTTTAAACTATTCCAATAATGATATTTAAATGCACTATAATTTGGTTTAATGTAATAAATTAATTTATAATATATTATTTAATATATGGATATAAAGTTCATGATTTTTGGTAATTATATCATGATGATGAATTGTTCAGTGTATCAAGGGAAACCCCTTTCCCTAAAATTTTTAATTACCCACTAACACATTTTTTAATTATGAGATAGTAAAAGGACATGTCGGTAGACAAATGGAAATCATGGAATTGGTATTGAGAATATTTTTTGTGAAATTATTAAAAATATATCCCCTATCTAAATGTTAATTTAATTTGATAAAATTATATGGAATAAAAATTAAAAAATTTAAAATTATGATGTATATGTTATTATGTTGTAATTTAAATAAAATGAAAGGAGAATTATTATGGTATTTTTTCATTATAAATGTTTAGTATGCATGATATATTTTTTTATTTGTAATATGAAATAAACATAGAGAAAAATTATATAATTTTTATAAAAAATTAATTAAGGGGATTAAAATTTTGTTTAATGAAAATTATTCAATAAAGAAGGCATTGTTCAATTTAGATATTTCAATGTGAATTCTTATATGGAATAACTAAATAAGAATCAAAAGTGATATAAAATAATTGTATCAAATAAAAATAAAACTACATTTTATTGACTATACTTTCATATTAGATAATGATACTGATGTGAATTATTGTTAATGTAATAATAAATAATTTTGATTTACATGGTACCATAAAAATTAATTTTAAAAAACTAAAATTTATATAGTGTAGAAAAATATAGAACCATTATTTAGATAATTATATGGTAGAGAGAAAATATTTTCCAAATTTTTTAAGGGTAAAAAATATCAAGGTTAAAAAAATCATAATGATCGGAGCATAAAAATTGTTCTTCACATTATATAAAGAATATTGACATATACCATTATGTACATGGCCTATAATCCAAACTTGTTAATAGGTAGAATTAAATTTTTCATAGAAGCATTGTTTCTCATCTTCAATAGTTCAGTGATTTATCATAATTTAATAATTTAATATTAAAGTTGATTATAAGTATAATTGGATTATGGTATAAGGGTGAGTGAGGTCAATACGGTTTTAATAGATTATTTAACTATTATCATTTATAAATTTAATACTGTTTTTATTATTTGAGAAATGAATCTATAGAGGGTTGTCACCCCCTCACATTGATGATCGAACAAGAGGAAATGAACAAGCCCTCCCTCTTATATCATCTTTATCCTTAAATACAATTCCCCATATCACACTATCTTAATAGTTTCTTACCAATCAAAGAAATGATATCCATCACTCCTCTAATAATTATTATACCTTAATTATAATTTGATAAAAAATAATTTTTTTGTAGGGATTTGGGTTTCGATGGTTTTCTGAAGTATAATAAAATCCATGATATCAATGTGAATTTCACTAGGGGATATTCTAGGATACAATTAATAAATTAATGTATACCCCAAAACTTATTTACATATACATACTACTATCCAAGAATATTTCCTCATCTAAAAACCAAAATTCTCCACTTCTACGGGTTTAATCATTTAAAATAGTATATTTTATTAATTTTACCGTGATAATGAATATATCTAAATTTAAGAAACATGAATTATAGGTTTAGAAATGGGATTCAATGTCAGTCGAAACAATTTTTTTATTTCCAATAACTAATAAAATATTTTAATTATTTTCAAAAAAAATTATGGGATATTTTGTTTTTTTATACTATTAATAAATGTATAGTTAGTTTTTTTAGTTTTTAAATGTATGTTTGGTTACATTATAGATATTAATGAATTTATTTAGAGGGATTATTAATTTAAAATACGTAAAAGGTTTTTTAATTTTTATTTAAAGTATAATTTAGATTCATTATATAATTTTTATGTTTTTTTAAAATTTTATAATTTCTCAACCGAATGAGTTAGTGAAAGGTTGGTTAATGGTGGCTGAGTTTTACTAGTGTAGAATATTTTTGTTATTTTTTTTTAATTTTGTGTTAGTTTATAATAATGAAAGAATTTAAATGAAATATAACGAGCGTTAATCCATAGGTGAGGTAGATGAGATTAATAAATGTTTAAACTTAATATGTTTGGTGGGTTTATAAAAATGAGAATAATAAAAATAAATTATAATTATCAAATTGAGTATTGGTAAATAGTAATAATAGGCTTTTTTTGTAGACATGTTTTATTTTTTAGTTACATAATATAATAATCAAAAAACCAAATGTTCTCTAATATCTTTTATCAATAGATTAATCAGAAATTATTTAGCATAATCCTTAAAAACATATATATACTCAACCATCATTATACTTCAATAACTAATATAACATTTATTTCTACTATATCTCTCAAATTTAAATAAAATTCAAAATTATCCTACAATTATAGATTTTATATATACTATATCTCCAACTATAATTGTATTTCAAAATATCATCATATTTTTTCAATGTTTCAAATCTAATGAAAAAACTAAGAGTGAGGATAGATGAAACTTTAAAACAATATTATATTAGTAATTTGTTGAATAATTTGATTTAGTAAATAAAATTATATATAAATTTATGATCACATCTTTTATTAATATCAGGCCTAATGGTATTTTATTGTTTGGTAAAAATTTATATATTTAATTTAGGATACCTCAATATTTTGAACTATGTATATGTTATAATTTGTCTTTTTAGAATTTTGATATTATTAATATAGATCAACATTATTAAATAATATTCATTTCTATTTTTGAAATATATATTTTAATCAACAGTGTCTAACATTAAAAGACATGTTGAAATTTGTTGTTTCGTACCATTTGTGATGTGATTTTTTTGAGAAAATAACTTTACATTTCTACGTAACACTCCTTATTTCCATATTTATAATGTTAAAATCAATTTGACTTTTTTTCATGTAATATTTCATAATCATTTCGTTTTATCTTTTAATAATCCTTTATATTTATAAAAGCTTTAAATTTTTTTGAATTTATACAGATATGAATATTAAAATTACTTCAATCAATTTTATCCTTCAAAATGATATTAAAGTATAATACCTTTAGTCTATAAATGATTATTTTTTATAGGTAAAACTTCTTTTCCTTTCTGAGTATCAATATTTATCAACTATATTCATGGATTGACAAATTCCCCAAATTATATTGTGGTTGGGCGGCTTCTCCCCTAACTCCTTTTTTTTATTTTATCAAAATTTAATCATTTACTTAAACCATGATTCAAATCATTAATCCTATTTAAATTCCTTATTCTCTATTTTATGTAAAAAAATAATAGTTGTACTCATCCTTTAAATTTATATAAGTTTTTTTCTATCCCCAAGAGTTTCTAATTTTTATCTTTTTCTCTATATTATTTTTTTCAATATATTATTATTAATTTATATACATGAAAATATTATTCTTCTTATTATGAAACTTATAAAACGTTTACATGATTATTTAAATAACGTTTTTACAATTTAGAATGATGTTTTTCATTATCATGAAAATTATCCTTAGTTTGAGAAAATTTTTAATTTAATCTTCATTTATTCCTGAATTACTCCACCAACCTGAGGCCTATCAACATTTCCTAGACCAATGGTATTAACTGACTTCATGTGTGACTCATTATCTATCAAGTATTACATATTATTTCTATTGAATAGTATGTTATCATGGGCAGAATATACTCTCATATCATAATGAAACAAACACAATATATCAATGAAAATTCATTACAAACAATTAAAAATTGTGAAAGATATAAAACAAAAAAAAAACTAAAAAATTGAACATACAAAACCATAATTTCATTACTAACAAACACTCAGTACGATAGACATCAACTGATCACCCATTGGGATGATAAACTATTAAAAATAGATTAAATTAATAAATTCTTTAGAGGTAATAATTCCACCCTCAAGAATCAACACATCCCAATATTCTAGATCCATGTAATATATCTTTCTCAATAAGGAATCTATGGTTATTAACCCAACCTAAACCTATATGTACTGAAAAAATATATGGTTCCCAAGTATCATGGACACCTGAGTACAATGTGAGTAAAACTCAGCAGGCCACCACCAATATAGTATAAAACATAACCAATAAAGTAGTATATTAACAAGTGACATGATTATATTGTTAATATATTTAATAAAAATAAAAAAAAATAAACACTCTTATCCCCAAGTTCAATTTTTACACGAGGGATCAACCAATCCTACATCAGTTAGTGTCATTGATTTTTTGGGAACATTTTAAAATCATTCCAAATAGTATTAGGGGTAAAAACAAAATTTCATGTGTTACCAATATCATTTTATGTAGTTATAGAGTCAAATATTTGGTAATAACCCTTGAATTACATATAGGAAGAAATATGGATTCTAATGATAATTCCTTGGAATTATGTATCTACATAAAGAAAAATACTAGGAAAACCCTATATTCAATTCCATCTTCCATAAAACTTTATTGTAAGAGGTAATCCTAGGCATTTTGAATCCTTGGTATTGATGATAAATCATTGAAAAAGATTCTATGAACTCTAATTCATCAAGAATAATTTATAATATGATAATTCTATCCTTGTAAATATAGGACATCGACCATAAAGATTAATCATTGGATGTTACCTTTTTCATTCCATGTCATCTTGTATATGGCAGAATACATGGAGGGGATCATAAGAATTCCAATTCATTAGAATAAATTGATTAAAATTAAGAAATTATTCGATTCTTATGTCATCTATTATCCATTTTAGTCATAATAAATAATCCTCGGAACACTAAGTTATCATGAATAGTGGTTAATCTAGGGAAATGATCCTCAACATTTCATATAGGTATAACGACCAAATCACAGGTGATGCCCTGGGGATTAATTCATAAAATCTGAATGGTATTGTCTCCTTCCCGCAATATCTAATTTCATTACTTCCAATGTAGAAATATTAAGACTACACTATCAACCATTTGGTTCAATGGTGAAAGATGATGTTGAAGATATACACTCTCCAGCACTAATCCTTACTATGGAAAACAAATCCTTATAGAACCCACAATGGTCCCATGGTTATCCTTATAACATATAAACCTAACAAAAGATCCATAATATTAATCTAATCCACCATTACATACATGTCACAATGAAGAAATATCATCCCATGACCTTTTAATAATTATATAAATTATTTAATTGCCTCAACAACATGTTCATAAAAGCATTAATATAGACATATAATATAATTCCCATCTCTCTCCCCAAGTCATTCCTAGTACAATCCCCTAACAAAAACTATCATCAATATACCTTGAATCTACCAACTTTTTACTCAAATTATATTGGAAGAGAAATACTTTCCCAATTCTCTATCCTGTTATCCTGATGACACTAATACAACTCATCATTCTAACATGGCCTATTTTGGATAATCGTTCCTAACCTGTCACATATCTCATCTAAAGGGTACAAGAAACCTATTATAATATCCTACATATTTCTATAAATCATGTATAACCCATTAAGGGGCCATGTGTCTCATGTAATAAAATTTTATAATCTTCTCCTTGACCTTTGGCAGTTGAGTTGTCTAATATATTCTCATGGATCTATAGTGGCCATTGGAATTTACATTCTACTAATGGAAATATATTTTAATTAAAAACATTATAATTTAAATTTTATAATAACCCATGTTAATAAGACCTAATATCCTATGATAAATGAATAAAATTAATAAACCACATGGAAGTATATTGGGAACACCAACCTCAACTGAAGTCATTACCATTTAGTCACAAATAAATGTCTCTCACCTAAGTTTATTCAAGTATCATACCATATTTCAGCCACCAACATAATGTTAAAACTTCAAATAAATTTTATAATAGATAATTATAGTTCCTTTTAAAACATAAATAAATTTTTAATAAATACATAAAAATCGTTAGGTGGAATCTACTAACCAAACTTATGATAGACAAGGTGTGATTCACTCTCTATAGTCATGAAGACCTATGAAATGAAAAATACATAATTAATATTCTGAATTCAATGATCATTATCATCCTATTTTAAAAAATCTATGTCATTCCATCAAATGACATGAGTTCATTATCTGGGAACATCTTTTAGTTACATCGACCAATATCCCCATTATTATAACATGATTCCACCCAAATTCAATTGGATTTAATCCAAAACTCTAGGAATAATATAAGAAATTAGAATCAATCAATGTGTGACTAAAAATAAATGTAAAAATGGAATATTATTCCTTAAATTACCGTTGAAATGTAACCTAAACCAACCCATGCCATGGGAAAAAATATTTAGAATGAGGAGAGGAGAGTCCATCCAAAATAGATCTATCATATCATCCTAGTCCCTAATAACATGATGGACTAGATGATAAAATAACAAAAATATCCACCAAAATAAAATACAACAAGGCTTTAAGCATGGAATGACACCATGGGCTACATAGAAAAAACTATGTTTATAGAGACACCACTCAAGGCCCGTATATTAATTGATGTCAAACCTCCTATGACTTGAACCTACCATTATGAAATACAACAAATTGGGTAAACCCCTGGACCAACCAACATCTCAGAATGACCAATTGTCTACATTTAAACACATTCGATGTTTTATACCAACTTTATGAAGTTCATGGTAATGACATGAATTCACCCTTCATGACCTGGCCCCATTTGTAATGATCATTATCTTATTAAAAATATTAAAAACAATTTTTTGTAAATCCCTTGTATGTGATGTGATATCTTCTTATTGTAGACCATACTTGCATTACCAATGGGTTATTACATAACCAATTATAGCTGTGTAATTTTAGAAAGGCCGCAAGGAATTTCAATTATATTCATCCAAGAACCCACAACTTTTCCCTAGCCTTAATCAATTTGAACAAATACTCTCGGGTTACTCCAACACAAATAATTCATATATTAATATCAATTATCCAAACAATCCGTACTCAGGGATCAAACTTAAAATTCGATTATAAACATACATCTCTATATGGAACGAGGTATTAAAACCTCCCTACTATAGAACTAATCATACCCAAGAATCATATATAGTCCATGACCATAATTATAAACCAATATTAGTCTTTAATTTATATGTAACTCATCATGTTTTACTCTAGAATGAAAATTTGGATTTTCCTACAAAACTCCAAACACAATGCACAAAATCCAATAAAATCTAAATCCTTCCACTCATCATCATCAATAATTCTATGACAGATTTAATTAGAATTTGTCACACCCATGGAACTAAGGTTTCATCAATCAATTAATCCTTAGACTCATGGTGCTCTCAATTCATTTCTTATATAAGGATGATTCTCAGTCATGGGGCTCCCCTCTATTGGAATCACCTACATAAATTAATTATTATTAGTGAAACCACATGATCAAAATTATTTATATTTCACTACACCCAATCATACATAAAAACATTTTTTTACCCTCCTCTAGAAAATTATTCTAAGAAACACATGGACACACCCTCCAACACACCATATCAACAATATATCCTGATGCCTTAGTTATGTGAGGCATCATGATATCATATAAACAACAAAATAGACGTTCAAATGTGACTCTAAGTGTAAATATATTCATAGATACTCAACCAAATAAACTAGCCACCATAATCTCAACCACTATATCTAGACAACCTTCAATTGTACGGATCCTCACATCAAATCAAGTCCATTTTGAGCCTAATTCCGATTGTCAAACTCTATCCAACACATAATATAACCCAAAAAATATGTTTTTAACAAAGGAACCATAAAAAAACAACATCATTTACTCACTAAAATTAGAGATCAATATTCACTATCCAATAAATGATCACATCCCTATCATGAACAATCCCATGTGAGGTTCATTCCCCAATGGATAACATTCTATCAATTAATAAACATACTGACTAGATGTGACTATAACTACCAACCCCATGTGTTGATATGAAATAAATAATCACTACCCATTCCCAAATCACTCAGAATTTTATCATTGGAATCCGATAAATCTTAATCCATAAAATGGGTCACCCCCTATAGTAGTCAATAGTACACTCCCCTCTAAATGACCTTACTCATTCCACTGATCATGTATAACCTATAAAATTTCAAACATTAAATGTGTGATTCTCCTCCCGAGTCACACTCACCATCATTTTAACAACTTACCAATCCACTCATGATGTCATCATAATAACAGTGTCAAAACATCCATCATTATATAAATACTTAGAGCAAATGATATCAGGATAATTCCATAAAACCCATCATTCCATGGTTCATCAAAATCTGATCACCAGTCTAAGAATAAAAAATAACTTTAAAGAAAAAGAAGACACAATATTAATCTCATATAATACCAATGAGAGACTTCTCTATTACCAATTGGTTGCACAACAAGAATCATAATTTCATGAGTTCTAAATCAACAAACCAATACTCATGTGGATGAAATATGATCTTTCCCCACATCATTTCAATATCACCTAACTAAAATTTCAAATGTTGTTATTAAAGACCCAAGGAATCTCACTAACCAAGGCCAATCAAACGAACACCCACTACATTGGAAATCATTTAAAACTATAAGTATTTTCTAAAATTATATTTATCACATATCAAAATATATGGGAACCTATTATCAATTATTGATGATAAACACACATAGAATAAATGGGTTTAGACATCTTAATGATCGATCCCATAACACACATCCTTGATACCATAATCACTCTATGTGTTTTACATCCCAAACCTCAATGAATCTATATATCTTATCATATACTAGTAGAGTCTCTCATGTATTGATCTTATAGCTCGAAGCACTAACACGTGCTTCCTATATCTATATGTGATCACAATACCTGGCTCAACCATCCCTTGAGTCACCCATGTACATAAAATATCAACTCAATTATATTACCTAAATCCCTCATGTCATAATATGTATCTATATAAACTCATCTTTTCCACCTTGAAAATAAATTATATCTCACATAGGCCAAAACATATTGGTAAACATCACTTATCTCATCCAAAATATCAATAGGAAACACACCCAACCCAAAATCTCACCCTGATATTCTCATATACATTTATAATTATATATACAATTTCTATAACATGTTGAATCATCAGACACACCATGGATGTATTGTTCATTGACAAACTTCATATGAGACTACTCTATTAGGAAATAAAATATTATCCATTAGTATAAAACGACATCAAACTATGTTGATTCATATCTAGTGTATCACAATTATATAGTCTGGTTAGTAGAATTCCACCACCATGATATATAAGAAAACACCATATATGAATCAATTGACATTTAGAATTTAAAAAAACATATTTTATATCTATAACTAGAATCAGAATTAACCGCATGGGGGTCCTTGTGATGGAATATAATTAATATAATGACTTAACATGGATCCCTAATATTCAATAAATAGAAGAACTTCAAAGCCTATATCAATGAGGAAATCTTCATTGAATCCATATTTCATTTCATATGAGAAAATATATCATTTTACGAGTGACTAAAATTATATCAACAAGTTATATGGTAAAACATAATATGAGTTTTTATTAACATATTGAAATATGTAACCCCTATCATCAGGGATATAAATTAAACCATGTCATATGAAAAAATTTTAAATATTAAATAATAAATATGTTTCATGTGTAATTTATTCTTTCTAATAGGCATACACAAAAATATATTATATAAATCTAAAATGAAGAAATATACAGAATAAATAGATTATTTACATCAGAAAAAACAAATAATAACAAATATTTATCCATAGTTAATGGGACTTTCTAGCAAAAAGGTGTTAATGAAACCCTAACACATGTCCATTATATTTTTTGAAACATTATTATACAAAATATTTATTATGTCCCCATATAGTAAAAAATTAAATTAAATCACCTTCAGGAACCCCAGTAAAACTCCCTTGATCACTGACCACACAATACAGCCCATGCACATGGTTCTATGTGATTCAAGTGAAGCTCCATGTATGAAAAAGGCTTTTGACTTTTTTTGATGGTCTATGGTGTTACTATGGGTATATTATACACTAATATAAATATAAAAAATGGAAAATTCCAAGAAAACACAATGACAAAATATTAGAGTATAATGAAGTAATAAATCCTAAATTCTATTAAGAAATAAAAAACTGAAATCATATAGTCTTATAATAACATAATACTAATAGAATACATAAACTAAATTACCACTAGGATAAGAAAATATAATAAATAAATAAATGAAGTAAATATTTTAGAGGCTTCAACCCCATCGCCTTTCATAAGTATATCACATTATACTAGATCCATATGATATATCCTTCTCGATCACACAACATTGGGCCTCTTCCCTACCAAAAACTATGAACATTAATGTTTTCTTAGGTAAAAAAGTTTAATGGATACCCTATTAGTGCTTTGGTATAACTCAATACGGATCCAAAAAAGGGATCCCAAATGTAATCAATAATGTTTTGTATGGGAATTTTAATTGAATATACTGTAAATATATTATAAAAATGAAAAAAATAACCAACATCGATCCTCGATTTCTATGGTTGAAACTGGGGATCTACTAAACCTACACATACAATTTGTATGATATATCTAATTACATGGAATAATAACACTAAATAGTAGGAGGAATTAATGTATAATCCAAATTAGTAACATGCCCACTCTATGTAGTAATGAAATCTTTATCCCAGGTCATATTTTGATCATTCCATATATCAATATAGTTTAATCCGAATTTATAACATATATATTCCCTATAGACACAAATTCTGAATCCCATGTGACATTATTACAAAATAGTCCCTTAACAGCACTAAATATGGCCTTTATCAGCATTAAACAAGCGATAACTACTATAATGAGATTATAATCCCTAGAATTTTATTAGTTCTTTAAAAGAATAAATAACGGGGTCATTTATCAGTGTTAAACAGAGCACATTTTAATTGGTCCTTTATCATCTCTTTTAGAATAACCGATAAATGAAAACATTTATCAAATCTTTTTTTAGAATCGATTAAAAAGTCATTTATTGGGGTTTTAAAAGGGATAATAAATTTTACATTTATCGGTTCTTTTAAAAGTACTAATAGAGGCACATGTTTTAGTTTGATCTTATAACACACTGCAACATAAAAAACCCATGAAATAATAAAAATAAATTACCATTATGAATGTAATTAAAATGAAATATACCACCCTTGATACAAGAAAAAACACTATATTATAGACATTTCAGACATCGGTTTATACAATTACATAAATACAAATTACTATATACATTCAAAAAATCAATATTAATTTCTCTATTGATCCTAAACCCTACTCAAGAAAAAGTCATATATGTATAAGAAAAAAATTAATATGATATAAATAATATAAAAACATAATTAATAAGAACCATTAATTATAAACTAAACATTGAGTAATACCAGCCACATTGTGTATCAGATTGAGTTTGGTATATTATTTCACATCAAAACAATTCTTATTTGTCATCAATAATTATCTCTATGAAAATTAAATAAATAATTTTAATATAAAGATGACATGGAAATTAATTATATAAAGTCATATAAAATGATGGGAAAGTATATAGGCTCGTTTGCTCTATTTTGGAAATGTGATGTGAATTTTAATCAAAGTGAAACATGTATATTGAAAAGAAAATCATTGAGTCATATATGTCACCCCATGTGTTAGATTGAGGTGATGGTGATTCTTACACATCTCAAATGACTTTTGGACAATTTTCATAAATTATCAAAAAATTCCAAATGTGTTTTATAAATGATGAGTATATCACATATGTCTTTTACTAAAATGTCCTTTTAAATTAGAAACATACAATTTAACACATATCAATCACATCGTGTGTTATTTTTATTTGAGACCAATTCCTACACATCACAAATTAACAATAAATCGATTTCTTAATTTTCCAATGCCATTCCAAGCATATTTCGTGACTTTTCAATCAGTGATAATATAGGACCAAAACTGTCAGTTTTAAACTAATAATGGTCATAGTGAGTTATACTGATCACAACATGCCTCAAATTGAGGTGAAGATGATTCTTACATGTCAATAATGACTTATGTATCATTTTTATAATGTCTCAAAACCATACTAATGCTTTTTTATGGATTTTAGTTGGCTATTTTTCATTTTAACTTAAATTGATATAAATTTTAAATAAAAATAATCTCTTGGAGTCATACCAATCCCCGCATAAATTAGATTAATGTGTATCCAATTACTATATATCCAAAATTACTGATAGATATTTTTACAAAAGTGACTAAACAATTCGAATTCATTTTATTGGTTATGAGTATGTCACATTCTTTTTTACAAAAATTGCATTTTAAACTGGAAACATGCACTTTGACTCATACCAGTCACATCCTATATCAGTTTTATGTGAGGTCAATTCCTGAACATCCAAAATAATTAATGAATATATACATATATATTATATTATCAATAAAATATGAGTTTTTTTTGAATTTTATCAGGTAACACTTTTTTATCTAAAATGTGGCTTTTAAACTAATAAAGGACACTCTAAGTCATACTAGCAACACCAAGCATCTGATTTCGGATATTATGAATAATACATTCCAAAAAAAAACTTATGGTTTATTTTGTTAATATTTCAATTTAATATGAATTCTTTTTATTGATTTGAAGTAGGTAAGATGGCCTTTATACTAAAATTTATCTCAATAATAAATAAAAATGTACATAAAGTCACACTGGTCAAACAGTGCATCATATTAAGGTGAAGATGATTTATAAATTTCTCATTTAACCTATGAATTATTATTATAAGGTATCAAAACAACCCAAATTCATTTTATCATTTTTTAGTATATCTCTTGTCTTTTTTACTAAAATGTCATTTTAAAAGTGAAACAAGCACATTGAGTCATACTAATCAAATAATGTGTACGTTGCATGTGAAACAAGTTCCTACATGAAAAAAATGAATTATGATTAGAAGTTTTAAATTATCAAAAAAATCTATATTTGTATTCATTATTTTCTTTAATTTTCATGTTTTGAGATAAAATGATGATTTTAAACAGATAATGAAAACATTGATTTATATTAGGCACATCACGTTTCGTAAATAGGGTTGGTTGATTACTAAATGTCTAAAATTACTAATAAATAATTTAATTAATGAATAAAAACAATTTGAACATGTTTTCATGTTTTTGAGTTAGTGATTTTTCCTTTTCAATAAAATTGGTTTCAATTTTAAATTAAAAGATGCACATGGAGTCCTACTGGTCACACTATGCATAATATTAAGGTATGGATGATTACTTTATTTCCTAAATAACTTATGGGTCATTTTCATAAAGTATCAATTCAATCATTATTCTGTTTCTCAGTTTTGTTTATGTGACTTGTATATTTTACAAAATATCATTTTAAACTCCAAACATGAACTTTGAGTTATAACGATCACATAATATATCTATTTAACATGAGAATGATACATACATGTTTTAATGATTTATGAATATATTTCCTATATTATCAATAATATCAATTCATTTTTTCTTCTTAGTTATCATAGAGTTGCACTTTTTGACCTAAAAGGTAAATTTAAAGATTATAATAGTTATTTTGAGTCATACAAAGAACATCATGTATCATATTGAGATGTTTCTAATTTCCACACATAAAAAATAACATATGTTCCATTTTCTTAAATTTTCTAAATAGTATGAATATATCTTCAATTTTTTGAGTATGTTAGTAGTATTTTTTTTAAAATTAAATTTAATTTTAATAAAATAATCACATTTAGTCATATAAACCACACTATGTGTTTGATTGAGATTTAGCTTATTCATACACATCCGCACGTCTCCCAACAATCCCAACTGCCAATGCTACCAAAATTTCCAGGGCACTTTCTATTTATAACTATTAATACAACATATTTATTTAATGTTTATAGTAAAAAAAAATTTCCATTGTTTAAATGAAGATGATAAGAGGAATATAATATCCTTGTTATATGATGAGAAGTCTCCAAATTAGGCACATGAGATTCATATAAAATTATATCTTTTATCTAATATAAAGGTTTTTTGGATATGGACTTCAAATCAACTTACATTACAGGCTGTTTGACAATGATTGGAAGTAGAAATCTTGGTAACATTGGCATTCATGAACATTTTTTCTTTATTTTGGATGTCTCCAAACTATTAATAGTAAAATGCGACTTCCAAAAAAAATATATAAAATAACTATCCAATAAAAATGATAATGAAATGAAAAAATAAAAAATAGATAAAATGATGAAATAATTAACTATATAGTTTTTAGGAATTAACCTTTTAATGATGGTTGGATGCATTAATGAAACATTTCTTTGTTTTCACTATCTCATTTTCAGGGTTGAACAAAAGAACCATCAATATAAGAAGAAATTCTCTAGTGATTAATAATAAAAATTAACAAGATAAGCATTAATATTAAACAACACATTAATTATATGGAAAATGATTAACTGTATAAACATGAATATTACCTCTTTGATTGAGTAGTGGATTGAACATGAAGGAATGTGATAAATTTCAACACTACAAGGGTGAAAAGAATTTTACAGAGAAGATTTTTGAAGATGTTTTAGTGAAGAAAGTAATAAAATATGAAATGAACATCCCCACTTGAATAAAAGATTCCACCTGTATATGAAAAGAATGTTTATATTAGTAATACTAAAAGGAAATAAATTAACCATAATTAGAAAATAATATTTTAATTTTATAGGCAATGATTTTACTATGAAAACATCAAGAATATATATGTTATTGAGAAGTGCATGGATCTTGAAGGAAAGTGTTAAATAAATACATTATAAGGGTGATTTTTTTGAGGGAGAATAAGTATGTAGATGTTTTAGTGTAAAAGGAATGAATGTTGGATAGACCACCCCAACTCGAATAATAGAATCCACCTATATAAAAAAATAATTCTTATGTATGTAATACTATGAAATTTATATATAACATAAATATCAAACAACTTATTAGTTCTATGGAGAATTAATTTAATGCGAAAACATGAAGATTACCTCCAGGATTGTGAAAATGTTGTGAAATTGAACATCATTCAATGGTAGTGGATGTCACGTGAAGAAAGGTGATAAATGCAACACTACATGGGTGAAATGGTTTTATGAGAGAAGAATCTTATGGAGGTTTTGGTGGAGAAATAAAATATATATATATAGAAGTCATATAAAATAAATGAACTCTATAAGGAATCATGAAAATTAAATCATTTTTTAATCATATCATTTTTCTATAAAAATGAGAAATAATATCATAACATTAGCATTAAATATTCGCAATGGTTTTCCTTCTTTATTTTTTTTCTTCTAGTGGATTAATTACATCATCATGTAAAGAATAAATTGTATACATAAGTGGTCAAAAATTTAATTTATATCCTATACATATATTATAGAATATATATATATTCTGAGAAAAAGTATAATTTATTAAAAAACACATTTACCTCCTCATTAAACTCCATTTTTTTGATGATTTATGGATTTGGTTCTATTATCATGAATCCAAATACCATCATTTATGTCCTATATAATTTACCTAAAATTTTATAAAATATGACTAACATGAACTGATTTTGATGTCCCATTGAAAGAGTCATCATCGATTGAATTTTCATCTGAAATGACATTTTTTATTCATATGTACGATAATCAACCAATTCATTTTTACTGTATCTGAGAAATAAATAATTTCACATATTGTGATTCGATTGTGAAAGGATTATCTTTTCCCCTTCAACACTAAAATTCACCTTCACAAATCCCATTTCATCAACCCTAACTATACACATATTTTCAACCCGTTTTCAATTGAATATCATCGCATGATATGTTATATAGTCTAATATAATTATCAGCTTCATAATGCCATCATATGGTATATTTCCACAAATTGGACTTATATCCTTACAAAAAAAATATTTGAATAGCTTCCACCATAAGCATAACTCCTCTTTTTTCATCATACTACTTTCACCATCTAATTTTTTATAGAATATATATACATTGACAATAAAACCAATGTAATATTTCATTACCAGTGTAAATAGTTCTGTTTGTGCATTATAAATTAAAATGAATTAATTATGCATATTTATGAGAAATAAATATAACACACATTTCATCTATGTTAAATTTAACAATCTATCGACACTCAAATATGTTCATTACTTGACACAATTAGTTAGTATTTTTTATTAATATTAATTTTTAGTTAGAAACAATTATTCATTAAATATATAACTATTTAATTTAATGCATAAATATTTTTTATTATATAAGTCATATTTATATATATTAATTTATATTTATATATTTAATATACATTATTTATTAATAATTTCAATAATTATTTAATTAATAAATGATTAATATATTCCTCAATTAAATTAATTTTAATATTTATTTATTTAATTTTCATATAACATATATGTATATAGTTAATATATATTATTTATTAGTATTTATAATTTATATATAGTATAATTAGTTTATTCATTTTCATTAATAATATTTCAATTATTAATTTTTTTATTAACTTTTTTAATAATTTATTAAATAAAATAATTTTTATATTTTCATTTATTAATTGTTTCAAATTTTTAGACATTTATAATGGAAAAAATACACTGATAAAGGATGACTTTATGGGTGCTAAAAATAATGTGTTGATAAAGGGTATCCTTTGTTAGTGATAAAAAGATGTGTTGATAAAGTGACCATTTATTAGTGCCAAAAATAAGGTGCTTATTTGGGATAATTGTCCCATTTCCTTTAGACATCCCAACTCAGGGGGTCTAAGTAACCACTTATAATGTCAACTATATTTATATAATTCATTTTTATCAACTCAAGGGGACATGTATCTCAGTGTATAATATTTTATGACCAATTCCCCATCCATGGAATACTCAAGTATTTAAATAACAATCATTAGACCATAGTGTGCCTTAGCACCTAAATTCAACCATATATTTTTTTTAATTAAATTATTAGTTTGATTTATAAACATTAATTGATCGTTGTTTAAAGACATATATTAGATGATATATAAATGAAATCCAAAAATAATACCAAAATATATAGGGGCCTCCAATTTAGCTGAATTAATTTTATTTTAGACTTCCCAAAGACTCTCACTAAACCTCATGCAAGTCTCTTATCACCTCCTAAGAACCTACATCAACCCAAATTACATTATTAATTTTATCATAATAGTTACAAAATAATATCTAAAAAAATTAGTGAAGTAAAAATGCCTAAAAATCATGGGGTGAATTCCTATCAACAAACCCTTAAGAAATATGATGTAGACTACTCCTATAAAATAAAAAATTCAGAACAATTAAAATCCATATTTGATACACCTGATTCAAAACAAAATTTAATTGAATTTATGAAAAACCTCAAGGAAATAAGAAATAGTAAAGTACCTTCATTAGAATGATATTAAATGATTTTCATTCATAATATTAAGACATCATCTAGAAAAATAGATGAAAAGAACATTATATATCACCTAATTCTAGGCTATTTTCATGGAATCAGTAAAGAATCACTATGCAAATTTCATAAATATCATTTTTGAGTGAAGGGAGAAAAATTAAAATGAAGCAAATAAATGATTTTAACATAATATTCCATCAAAACATGCTAAAAACATCCCAACTAAATTGGAAAATTGAGGGGGAATGGGTATAAGAGAGGATGAAAAAATTGGGCACCTACCGTCACCCTTTCCCACTAAAATATTTAAATTTCATTTCTAAAATCATCTACGTTCTTACCATGACACAACCCTCTTTTTTGTGGAGCTACCTCCCCTTAGTTAATGGTGGGGACCATTTCCCTCCTTAATTTTTCAATATAACAATCTATACCACATACCTCTTATGATGTGATGAAATAATTAATAAGGGATAAACCCTTATCCAATAATCATAATAGAATGGACACCTTCTATTGTTTATCCCTACATCATAAAGTTCATGGTTGTTACCCAAATTAATTCTTAATGTTGTGACCATTTTCAAAATGCTCCCCCCTTATATAAATTCCAATATAATCACTATATCGTGAATCCCTTAGTCATTGTTTTGCTTGTTTAAAATTTATAATTTTATTAAGGCAACTAGACCATGACATAATATTCCCCTCAGTAACTGTGATAACTCTCGGGACCCAAAATGCATCAAAAATCATATATGTTAGTTGTTAAAACATCGAAAATTCATTTACAAATCTTGATTATAAAACTTACACGTACTATAACACATATAGATTTTCATATGCATTTTTCAAATGAATTAATTTTTTATGTCATTTTTTGGTATTCTACACCAAGTAAATCTTTCCCAACACACAATAATGGCTTAGATTTATTTACAAAAAACAATGACTTTATACATGACTTATATTTATTATTATACTTATTTTAATAGGAAAACAATAACCTATAAATTATAAGGTATGTTATAACCATGATTAAAAGATTTATTAAATTATTGTGACCATATAAATATCTGACCAATTAGTTTTAAATTAATATAGAACCCTCTTTAAAATAGAAGGAAATGTTTTTCAAATTAATTATTTTAATGAGCACATGTGTGTCTATACCAACAAATAAAAATATCAATCTTTTTGAAGTATATTAATGGTTTCTATATATATATATATTCAATCTAATATATAAAATTCACCATATCTTCTTTCTAGATATTATATAAGAACACATCCAATTTCATGCATAAACGAAGTATTTAAAAAAAGGTTTTGTGGGCTTTGGATGGCACATTAGTTTTAAATCATCCTTTGGAAACATTTATAATTTATATTTTAGAAAATAAATTTCTACTTTGAAATAAATATATTAATATGTACATTGGATTAATTTTTTGTATTTTTCTAATATGCTTCATGTTCTTATTAATAATGAAAAATATTGAATTTAAATTGAAATAATCATTTTCATAGAAATAATGTATATAGTTAAATTATATATTTTATTTTTTAAAAGTATAATCATATCATAATTTAATCATTTCATCCAATTTAGTTTATTTTAATCAATTTCACATTAACGTTGTATACAAAAACATTTTAATATTTGGGATGTTTTAACTTTAAAATTAGTTTTCTCATTACGTCAATGGGAATAATTTTAAATTAATTTTATCCAATTATTTATTTTGAATTTTGGAAAATTGTTTTCAAATTTTGAACCAGAAGGTTCTTATTTATTTATTAGTTATCTCTTATTATTGGAAATTTTGAATAATAACATTGGTGGTTTTTATTACCATGGATAAGGATAAATACGGTAATTACGGGTACATAATAATGTTATAAATATTATAAAACTTCCCTAAAACAAGATGACATGTTTTTTGATGATGTGTTTTCAACTCATATCACCAAATTATTCTAAATTTAATTATTTAAATGAAACATTTCCAGAAATATTTTTTATATATTTTTAAAATCAAAGGATGTGACAAAATGTCACACTCTTACTTTTAATAATTATAATATTATTAATATGTAGATAATTAAAATATATGGTCAATTATATGTATTCATATGTAATATAAAAGTTCTATCTACATATTTTTTATTTTTAGTGAATAATTATAAAATATAATTACTAATTTATGATGCAATAATTATTCAACTAATGAAATAATCAATTAAATGACATTATAAATATTAAATTAAATATAATTTGAATTTATAATTCTTATACAAGAATTTTAAAGAGAATATGAAATGTTTGGGTTGTAAAAAAAAAAAATTTAAAGTCATCTTGATGTACAGATTTTCATAAAGCCTATATAATGAATAGAGTCAAATTGACACTTATGATATTTTGTGAAAGTAATAGTTTATTAC
The DNA here is from genome assembly GCA_963277665.1 of Viscum album. Taxonomy (NCBI): domain Eukaryota; kingdom Viridiplantae; phylum Streptophyta; class Magnoliopsida; order Santalales; family Viscaceae; genus Viscum; species Viscum album. The sequence goes on from OY728120.1 coordinate 1,436,474,831, forward strand.
GTTTTATAATAAAAAACAACATTATATATAGAATAATTTTTTTTATTTTCGAAAATTTTATAAATTATACATTCATGTTTTAATTAACCTATCATAAGTGAAAATTTCTTCCTTTTAATAGTGAATAAATAATTACCTTAGTTAAAATTAAAATAGGATATGCAAGGTTTAAACAATATGTTAAGGTTTATAATAATACAAAAACTTGTTTAAAACATATTTATTGATTATATAAATACCCTATATCATCTTATATTCTAATAAATGTACTATTTCAGGTTTTTTTATTTGAGACTGATTTTTTTAAAAAACTCATTTTTGGAGGCAGTTCAAAAATATCCCCTTGACTCTCTTATAAAATAGAACCTAATCTTGTCATTTCGTTAAACATCAAAACCAATTTGGTTTGGTAAACCTATGTCAAAATAACCTATCAAAATTCCTCTGATAATCCTAGAATCCTAAATTTTGGAATAAGTCAATCAAAAGAATCCCTTTGGTGAAACCAAGAGGATTTACCCAAAGAGGAGGTAACATCCTTTACTAGCTTTTTTGTTTTATTTTTTTCTCCAGCCCCTCAAAATTTCTTATTACATTATTATATAATAACTAATTATCCCCAATATACTAATATTTTTATATTATAGGTTTCATAAATACAATTATACACACTTCCTTCAAATGGGTAATGAACATAACAATCTTGTGTATAGAGAACAATCACCTCAGGAAATGATATTGTTCATTTTTTCCTTACAACCTCCCGTTATTCGAAATTATGATTGAAAATATTTCATTATATGATTTTTAAAATTTATTTATGATTATGTAATAATTGTATATATATATAATTTTGTGTGTGTCTCTTTGTGTGTAATTTACATTCATTCTATCAAAATGATAATTGAACGAAAAAGGGTTCATGCGTACACATACCTATCATATACACAAATACTATATTAAATTAAATATATATACAATTTATAAGTTATTATTAATATTTATACTGAATATATATATATAGTATTTATATCATCTTTTAAATTGTTTAATTGAGTGAATTATGATCTAACTATAGGGATCAAGAAAAACAGGTCAAAACAAGGTGATATTACCTAAAACATAACAACAAAATTTAATTGTTAATATATGGGTAATAGAAGGTTGTAATTAAATAATATTTTGTATTATGTAATTGGATATTGGTATTTAATGGATTTATAGTGACCTTATATTTATTATACTATTGTTTTGAATGAATATTAAAATATTCACTAAAAAGGTAATTTATTTATGTCCCACATTTATTTCTATATGAAACATTCTTTAAACACTAAATATTTTTTATATGTGTTTTATATACTGACCATGAGTATATTTTATGAGTATTATCCAGACAATTATATTCTATTAATATCCTTAAAATTTTAATTATTTTCATTAGCCACATGATTCTACATATTATAAAGTGATGTGTATTTGGTACACAATCAAATCAAAATTTTGGATTGTTTTTTACGTATCTTTTATGAAATATTTTTCGTCCATGTCCTTGTATTGTAAAAATTATATCAAAAAATGTTTTACTATTCCATTATAGATGTTTAATGTCATTTTTTCCATTTTTTTACTTTTTAGTAAATGGTATGAATAGAATATTTTTTTCATTTTCCAAATGAGGTTCTTTGTGACATTTCTATTCAATGTACAAAAAGGATTGATTATTAACTTATATTTAATATACAAAACATTCCACATTCCTAAAACCATAATTATATGAAGCATAACCTAGAATCATACAAGATTATTTTTAGAGAAAATTTTTTCTTTTAAATTTGGGTGTCATTTTAATAAAATAAAAAATTTCATAGAATAAAATAAATTTTCCACAAGAATTGCTTGCAAGTGATATCTCAAAATTATTTTATGTAGACAATAAAATTATTTGAGGTTACATTTGTATTTAGGTTGATATTATCCAATGGTAACAATATAATTCATTCTAATAAATAGTTCTTTTAATAATGGAATGATATTTATAAAACCTTATATATCCATGGGTTATGCTCTGAATTGATGATGTTTAAGAGACCCATTTCAATCCACGGGTTTTAATATAATGAATTGTTTATGTTTATGCATCATATATAGGTATTTATTTATTTATTTGATGGGTGGGACTAATATCAACAATAAATTCAATTGGTAAATATTGAAATCTTATAAGGTAATGATGGGAATAATGATGATGATCTTAATGAACAATGGAAGATGGGGAAACCTGATCCGCTATTGGAAGATGGGGAAACTGAATCCCTTTAAAGGAAAGGATTATGACTGGGGATGGTAGTGTATCCCAAATAGTTTGTGTAGTCCCCATTATGTTCCATGTTAATTTTTCAGTGGACCATGTCTTAAAGAAAATGATATTAACTATTTATGTGTCTTCCAAATATTCCATGTCATATTCATATGTAATGATTTAATGGATTATGCACATTATTCCCTAATGATTCATTGATTATAAATAGAAAATATTTATTCTATCACTCTATTTTATGATCTTTGATATGCATGGTGTGTTTTTGAATTATTATGATCATGTTCCCATACAATTATCTTAATGATATGATTGTACAAGTCCCTTTTTTACACTTACTAAGAATCTGAGATTGCCCATTTCAATGTTTCATTGCAACAGGTTTTGATGATTTGTATTTTGTATGATGTGTCTAAGGAGGGTAGTAGTCATGAATAATCTATTGAGATATATTTTATCTAACTTATGTACAAGTATTTTTTTCCATGTTTTCAATGGCACTAAACTAATATGGTATTTGGGAACCTGTGTATGTAATGTATTATAAATTCTGCTAAAATGATGAAATGTTAATGTGTGTAATTTCACAGTTTATATAGTTGGTATGAGAGAAAATGTTTAGTTAACCATTGTAAATTAGGATAAGAAATCTTTATCGAGATATCTAGTGATATTTATAAGGATATTTAATGGGATATCTCTATGGAATATCCTGAGGAGTAGTATGTTAAAGAAGGTATCAAAATTTTAATATCATATAAGAGATTCTTCATGAAAATGTTGTTCCTCACTCTGAAAAGTTTTCTTAAACAATGAATTTTTCTTTTATTGAATTGATGCAACCTGAAAGAACTATTTTAATGGATATTTCAATTGAAAATGCAATAATTTACACCAAAAGAAATCGAATGTTGTGGTAGCTGGAGTTAAAAATACTTTTTCTATGATAACACAAATTTATCAATTTATGAACCAATCTCGAATTCAAAATGAGAAAATATGGGAAAAATATTCCCTTGAGTCCCTCATGAGGTGAAATCCACCATAATTATGTTGGTATTATGATCTAATTGATTATAAATAATGTATATGTACCACTGAAAAGATACTCTCTACCTTCTAGTGTTTGGAACATGAGAAAATCCTTCTGACTATTTATTGGTTGGAATGTGAAGCGGACCATTGGTGGCACATAATCAAGAATATGATAATGAATATTATAACTAAATCCATTGAATTTGATTATTTCAAGAAGATATTATTTTATACGTACATTCCTCATGTTCTTTATATGACTATGCAAAAAGATTAACTTGAATTAAATAAAAAAGATGTCGAATCTATCAGTTCCAATGAGCCTAATTTTACATGACTTATGAGGTATGCTTCCAGAATTATCATCCAACACAAAAGTAAGGATGAATAATTCATTAGTTTGTTAAATACAATTCTCAAAATGGAATTATCCAAAATACACTTTAGTATCTAGGAAGAGATTATGAGTTTTGAAATCAAGTTTGAAATTGATTTCATAGTTACATCTCAATATCATGGTTTTAATAAGATAAGGAATATGGTGTTCAATGGAAAATCTAAAAACAATGAATAAAAAATGATACTTACTTTTTTCCCTATTTCTGGATAGAATCATAGAGTAAATTGACATATATGGTCTAATTATTGCATTAAGTGAGGAATGGACGGTCATCAGGCAACAAATTATCAATCTAATGGGTTAATGTTTTCTAGTGACACGAATAAAGGGATGTCCACACAGAGTGCACCTCCCACAGTGATGTGGCCTTATTTTTACATAGTTTCCACATCTATTTATATAATTTTTAGTAATGTAATTACGTTTTTAATCATTTTGATAAATAAATGCATTTTAAATATATTTATAATTACATTTGTTAATAAATCATTTTTATATCAAATTATATATGTTTAGTCATTAAAATAATTACTATAATCTAATTGACTTATATAATTTAACTATTTCTTTTCTGATTCTGTTAATTTAAATTTGCTTGATGTTTTTTTTAAAATATATTTTTATCATTTTTTCATTTTTATTTGAATTTATCTTATTTATTTTTTTATTAAAATTTTCTATTTTAATATAAATTTATTGAAATAAATAATCAATATTAATAATTTATTTTTATTATCATGTTAATTAAATATGGTAGTAATATATCTTTTAATTCAATAAAATATTATTTTCATTTTATGTTTTTTAGTTCGATAATTAAATAATTTATAAAATTTTATTCAGTAATTTCCTAAATTTTTTTAAAAAAATTTGTGGTGGCAGTTAAAAATTTAATTTCAACAATTATTTGTTTTTTCACTTATTTCCCCAATAATTATTTGTACCAGAAGCTACTGAAAAACTCTTATATTATTTTTTATCGTCAATGAATCATTTAGTAAGGGAAACAATTTTTTCCAACAATTGATTAAAAATTGTTATATTCATTATTTTTTATATTAAATTTATATTTAATTTAAGTAACAAATTAAAATATTTTATTCTAAATAATTTATATATGTAACATAAAATTTTAGTCTTAACATAATTAATACATTATTTTTAATTCATGTTTACATCTTTTTTTAGTTTAAGTATTACTTTTTTAGTTCAGAAAATCTATTTTTAATTTATGTTTTAATTTGTATTTATATTATTCTACTAATGATGCTTTATATTTTCACTATTTGTGAGATGACTCACTGATCTCCCTTCGCCATCAGTTTCTCTATACTCATCCATCTCATTTATCACTATTGGTGATACGTTCCACCTATACTGACATTGTTTTCTTCTCCACCACATCTCGTCGATGAGAACTATTGGTAATTCCGTATTTTTTTTTAAAATATCAGTGACTCCATTTCTATTCTTCCTATTAGTTCATCACCCTTCCCTCACTAACCAATCCACCATTTTTCCCATCAGTCACTTTACAACACACTGGCTCTGCTTTCTCACGCAGAAACTGATGTCTTCTTATTTTCATTAGTCTCTCTCACCCATATTTCAGACTGACTGCTTGAACCTGCTACCAATCTATTTCATCCCCCATCGGTGTCTCATTATAGATTGATGATGTATTTTCACATCTTTTTCCCAAAACTCACTGAATTATCTCTCGTACTGACCAATCCTTCTACTTCTCCAACCATTCATGCTAACTATCACTCCCATCATCCAAAATATGATGAAAATATCAGTGCCCTTCAACCACTAAAATAAAACACTTCATCTGCACTTCCTCATTCTCATGTGAATTACAAGTGGATGACTCCATGCTTTTGATGAAGAAATGTGAGCCTCTACAGTTTTAATAATCACCTCGATGGATAAACTATTGTCGGATATGTGGGAGATTGATTCCCCAATTTCATGAAACTATGTGACACATTTCATAATAACGTTGAATTCTGAAATAAAATAATTTTGGAAGTTGATTTCTCGACACCATCCAAGCCTAGGAAACCTGATGCCACATGTAACAACCATTTGAAGCCATAATCATGGTTTTCGTCATCAAAGCATGGATTCTTTTTGTACATGGAACCAGACTCTCAGGCCATGTCGTGGCCATGGGAGATTGAGTAGTGACCCCCAATACCCATTGTACCATGCCACTGTAGGAGAATTCAGGGCAACCGGTGTTACACTGAACCTTATGAGTGGCTCCACTGGAGGGAGAAGTTCACATTGACCCACCTAGGGTTGTGCCGATTGGGGGGATTTAATATTAAAATAATAATAAAAAATTAATGAAAAATAAAATAATACATTAATTTAAAAAAATATAAATCTATTAAACAATAATAATTATAAATAAATAAAAAATATAAGATCATTAATTTTAATAAAACGTAATTATTAAATTAAATAACCAAAATATAATTTTATTAAACTGAACTTATAAATAAAGTTAAAATAATTGAATTACTATAAACTCAATAATTTTACTGTGCATTATAAATAATTATATTTATTAAATAAAAAATATATAAAAATAATAAAAATAATAATTTATAAATAAAATTTGAATCAAATAATATAATTAATTGAAGGTAATTTAATATTCTTAATAATAATTAACATAATGATTATAACTAACATGAATAAAAGTAATAAAAATATTAACATAAGTACTTAATTTAAATTTTATAACTAATATTTTAAATATTTATAATATAATATAATGTAATATAAAAAAATATTTTTACAATTTAAAATTAAAACTATCTTCTTCTTCAATTAAAAAACATTAATAAATATTTTAAATTAAGTTTTTTAACTAATTAAATTAAGATAATAATGCTTAAATTTCTTATTATTTATTATAACTAAAATTTTACAAATAAATAATTATTATTTTAATGAAAATATGATTTCATTTTAATTAATAAAATATTGTTCTAAAAATATCATTACTAGTAAATACTAATTCTAGTAAACAACATATTAAATAATATCTAATAAAAAAACAATTTTCTTAAATTGAGAAATTTTAAATAAATTAATAACATTAATTACAAATATATATATATATATATATATTTGATGTCTTTAACAAATTTTTGTTTTGAATTTATTGTGAATGTTCATTAATGTGTCGAAACCCAATCTAGATACATTCAACTAACTCATGGGGAGTTAGGTACATGGTTAATTTTAAACTGATGTTTGTTATGTGAAAAAATGCACATGTGTGGACAAAGGTTAAATTACCAATGTATGTTGGTGGAAAGTAGCAGTGACGATCAGTAGAAGATAGTAGATATTAAACCTGAATAAGAAGCATATGTGGTTTGGATATGAGACCATCAATCGACATTCATATAATTCTCTCACATTAGAGCAGATCATTTGAGTAGTTCCTATAGACCCATTTGGAATCCCTAGAGTCGATGGACACTTCATACATAGCTTCATTTTGGGAGTTCTTCTTCCCTCATGTTATAATTATTGTACATTTATCTGGAATTTTTTCATGCACTATAATTATAATGAACGTGATTATTGGCTAAACCTTAATGTTCTAGGAATTAATACAACTAATGGTTATTTTTCTCTTCTGTTTCACATTATCATTTTTAATGTATTCACAATTGATCAGCAAGATACGTTCTAATTTCATTTATCTGCAACATTCCACTTCAATTTAATTTCAAAACTCCACAATCTTTTGGGGTGTTTGATTGAGGAAACATCATCTAAAAAATTTAAATTATAATGAAAACTTTATAACTAATGATGTTTTTGTTTTGTTCTAATTTTTAAATCAAAACATTCATTGTTTATCATTCTTGTATTATAAAACTCTGAGATTGATAAAAATTTCTGACATAACTCTTGGCCAGGGAACTATGTAAATTTTTTTTACAGTGGTATTCTACAATTACTTTTCAGTGAAATTAAATTCTTTTAAAATGTAGTAGAATTGAGTTTTCCCTGGGCATATTTCACAGGATTTTTCACTTATCATCATTCTTAATCTTAGTTACTCATTTAATTTTTTACTTTTTCATATTTCAACATAGTATATAACAAAAACACAAAAATTAGTCATTACTCTACTTCTTTCAAAAACACACCAAAAACATAAAAAGTATAAAAAAATAAAATCATGTTATCCACACTGTTGTCAATAGTATGAATTTTTGAATTGTTTTATTATGAAAAGGGGTCACAAGCCTTCTATATGGGTTTGAATCCTCTTTCTACATATTCATTAGTTAGTAGAAAAACAAATTTTTAAACATTGAACAACATCAATGAAGGTCGTGTCGTATTTTTGGCATCGTTTCTGGGGAAGGCGTGGGCCATTTATTTTCTAATAAAAAAACTAAAACAAATATAGAAAAAACAAAAAGACAGAAAATTTAAGAATGTTAAAAAAATATTAATTTTCTACTTAATTTCTATTGTCTTTTGAACTACTTAGTTACATTTACATTTCATTGTTCTGAATTTCAATTTTTATCACTCATTACATGAAGACATGGCCTTATATTGATAGAATATGTACCATGAACATTGAATTAGACAAAAAATTAACTTCTCAAAGAAAAAAAATAAATCTAAAATGGAGAACATAGGAGATAGGGTTCCAGCACTAATAAACATTCAAATTCATCCTTATAAACTCTTAGAAAAAATGTTAGACCAATGATGAGGGAGTTCCAAATCTCTCATGATTCTTGTAATCTATCTTCCATTAGGTTATCTCTTAAATTAAAAACAGTGTTCTAAAATAGTCATGTATTTTAATGTTTTCTTCCTTTAATGGAATTTCTGAACGAGACTCTCTAGCATTCGTTAAGGATTTCTACAAAATAGTGTAGTTTTTACCTCTTCTAGGACTCACAGATAATGTGCTAGGAATGATAGTATTTATGTTTTTCATTAAAGGGAATTTTAGGAAATGGTTTTTAAGCTTAGATGAGAACATTTTCGAATATTGGGATCAACGGAACAATACCATTATAATGAAATTTTATCCAAAAATACTTAACGGTGAACATAAAACAAAGATAAGAACTTTTTACCAAGCGGATGGTGAATGATTACATGAATATTATGATACATTTAGGGACCTTTTTGGTAGATTCATTATCATCAACTCCCATCCTGCCATCTCATGGATACATTTTATGATGGTTTATCCTCCTATTGGAAGAATCTAGTTGATCAAGCTGCTATGGGTAATTACACTGACAAAAATGATGATGAACTAAGAAAAATAATATATAATAATTCATGATGAATACGAGTTAACAAAAACCCAAATATTGGCTCAATGAATGAAACTCATGATCAAATTGATGAAATCACCAACCAACATCAATATTTAATGAACCAGAATTCAAAGGAAACTATTAATCAATAGGGCTATAAAATCACCAATCAATAATTTAGGGAACAATGTTTACAATGTGGAAGGATTGGGCACATAGATAACAACTGTACTAATTTGGACAAGCCATCCAAACAAAAAGAAAAATAAAATTTTGTTAACTATCATCATAGGATGACTAATAAAGAAGATTGTAGAGTCCAGAAGCTTGGCATACATGGACATTACATTACTTTTGTGGAATACTTAATACATAACAAAAATAGACACACAAGGATCATACTAGTTTACTGTCTTTGGAAACATGGAATATAAACTTCTAATCATGGTGAAAGATCTTCAAAAACTCCCATAATGATCTTCCCCTTTTTGTTTCTTTAACTAAAACCTTTCATTATTTCTTGGGGAAAATAAAACATAAAAAATCTGAGCTCAAATGCTCAGTAAGGGAAACATGGAGAACATAAAACAATCCATAAACTTTTGAAATCAAAAACATGAACATGAAATTTAAACATCTATATCTTGAGTAAAGACATAAATCGTTGAAGTACGTAAGCCATATATCATAATGGAACATCAACCATGATAATATATAATGGGAATAAAACATGTAATTGTGGAAACCATTCAGCACATGTAATGATTTCCATAGTAGCCAAGGCATTGCTGATAAGACCAACATAGTGGACAGAGTCCCTTTCTGCATCGAGTTCACTCCTCGTTCTAGTCCTGTATTACTGAACCGATTTAACTTGTTGTTCCAGCCATGTCTATCTCACGAGATATAAATTGTTACCCAATGCATTGGAGAGAGATATTGGTCCCACCCATCTCATAATGAAATCATTCTTAATTGTGCCACAAAATAAACATACATCATTCATAATAACCCAACGAATAAAATGGTTTTCATAAACATCATCCCAAAATCACATAATTTATATAAAAGAAATGGATATCATTTCATAATAATAAAATTGTATCCAAGTAAATCATAGAGACTTTATAATTGAAACATAAACATATTAAATAATGTCATCGTAGATGTAAAATGGTTGTGATCAAACACTTGAAATGAATTCTTGAGGAAAATATCCTTTCTTCTTCAAAATCAATTTCTTTTCAAAAAAAATTATGCAATTTTAAAAGAAAAATATTTTTCTGAAAATAGTCATGAAATCATTTGGAGGATGATTCATGAAAATAAGGCTTTATAAAATCTTAAAAATCCATTCGTGTCATATATGTTAAAAAACATTATTCTCGTACATTTACCGAAAAAGTCAAAAAAGTACCTCATAACATAAAAAAAATAAAGATTCCTCACATACCAAGTAGTAAAAGTAAAAAATGTATAAAAAGGACATTAAACATACATGAAAACACTTTTATAAAACATTTACATGGATTATAGAAATAACCCCATTAAATACTTATGAATAAGCAATCTCGGATAAATATGATATTTGCAAAATTATCCCTTACCTTAGGTCTGATATGCTTCGTATGGATGTGAACCTCCTGTATAATGATTTATATAATTTCATTGACTTATTAAATAATCATATTAATTGTTATGATATCATATATGTTTCACTTAAGACTTTATATTACCCGTTCTTTTGTATATTCCATGTTATAGCAGTGTTTTGGGTAAAATCATTTCATTTATTGTATGTGTTTCGAATTTCCATTCATGATATTATTACTTATATCGTGATTTACATAATTACAGAATGTAAAACATGATTTATATATAATATATTTTCATCATATACATATATATTATAGATCAATAAAAGGAATGAAATACACCGTTCATGGAGACGGTAGGTCGTACGTACCCATGAACAATGTTTTGGTTTCCTTATTGAATGGAATGAAACTAAATAGAGGACATACATATATATACATAAATCCAGTAGCATTATTATTTCATATATTTCATTATTATTCATTATATTAACATTATGATCATTCATGTATGGTTAACATGGAGAATGAATCTCATCGCGTTGTGGAGACGGTAGTCCTTACGTATGCATGAGAGATGATATCGTTCCCATATTTACTGAATATAATTGGAGTGTATGAAAAAATATATCAGAATCAGTATTATGTTATAATAACCATATATAGTTATTCTTTACACCATTATACCCATCCATGTAAGGTTTTGGTGAAAAAACAGATTACACCACTGCGTGGAGACGGTATTCCGTACATACGCATGCGTGGTGATTTTGTTTTCCGTAGAATGGATAGAAGGTGAAATAGAGTTTTTTCATATTTATAATAACAGAATCGAATATGAGTTATACTGATGTTATTACTTTATAATGAAACAACTAAATAAGAGGATGTAGAAGAAGAATTAAATTTGAAAGAATCGGTAATGGATATTACCTCCTCTTCGACACGCCTCTTTGAAACCTCCTCTTAGGGCACTAAAATTGGTCTTTGAAGAAGGGAAGGACCTCATGAATATTTCAAAGGAAGTTGAGAAGGGAAATGGTTAGGGGTTGGCCGAGATTTAGGCATCAATGTTGTGTAAAGATGAGAGGGAGGCGGTGCCCTTTTATAAGGGAGGAGAGTGGCACCTTTGGAAATCTTAAAAATATTAATTTATAATAAATCAACACCCACTTACAAACATCAAAAAATGACTCATATTAGAATATTAGATGATATAGGGATGTAATATAATCATCCAATAAAATTTATATATGTCCGGAATTTATTTTAAACATTATCAACTTGATTTATCCTTATTTAATCAATTTAATTTTATTTGTGGTAATAATATTATAAATTTTTAATTATAACAAATGATTACTTATTTGTAGTTAATTGTCCATAATTAGATACTTTATAAAATTTTAGACCATATAAATTTAAATTTATAATTTTTAAATATTTTTGTGATTTTTAAACAATTTTATAATATGTTATTTTTATAAAATAACAATAGTGTCAATTTTGACACTATTCATTTATTTGAATTTAAATAAAATATATACAGAAGATATGTTCGAAATAAAATATTTAATAGATTCATAAATGGTCATATGTATCTATAAAATTAGTGGAGCACATTAAATAGTTCATATAATATTTATTTAAATATTTTTAAAAAAATTTATTTGGTATATCTCTTAATAAAATAATTAGTAAATAATTTTTGTATAATTATTTAATATACTTATTTTTGGCATAAAAATTAAAAATAAAATCCTTTGATGATTATAAATATCAAATATTTTATAATAATAATTTTACTCCAATTTATCATCTTAAAATAACAACATGTAAATTTTTATCTTTTTTAAATTATGAGCGTGAAAACTTTGGAATCATTTAAAATAAAATATTATAAGTGTCATAATCGCTTTTATAATGCCCTAAATGGTCAATTATTTGAGAATTGAACGATTATGGTTTACATATACATGACCAACAAGTTTTGGTTAGGGATTTGGTGACTTTTATGGTCACTATTAGTTTAATAAAAACAATATTTCTGATTTTTCACTGGATAAACAATTTCTGCATCACTATTGTGTCACAATTAATAATAATTATATAATCCCTAAAATTATAAATAAATTCATATGATGTAGATAATTTTATTATCTTTCTCGATACTATTCATGTTCGATGTTTCATGAAGGTTATAACTAAATTAAAATTAATATACTTATAATATTTAATAGAGTGACATGTTGTCACTTTTTTTGGTTTTAATAATAAATAAATTAATTTCAAGGACAAAATTCTATAAAATGAATCTATTCTAACCCTTAGGTGATATGGGTCGACTTTTATTCATCCAATAGAATTATTTCAGGTGTTAGGGTAATTTTATAATCTTATATTTACAGTTAATTACCTGATTTACCTTTAATTATGGTAAATAAAATTGACCGTAGTTACTATTAATAATGCCCAAAAATAAAAAGTAGCTTATTAACATAATTTGGACCCACTGATTGAAAATATGGAACCTATTTTTCAAAATTCAATACACAAAAGTTGCAGAAATTAAATTAAAATTAATCTCATTGTTGAAAGTAAACGAGTTTTTTGTTTAAAACTTTGTAAATGATTGAATTGATTTAACCTACGAAATCAATGTAAAAGCAATGATAATGAAATAAATTATATTAAATAGTAAAAATATATTCAATTTATAGTTTAAAACCATAAAATATTATAATTTAACCACATAAATTATCTCAATGAAGAAAGTTGTTTTTAATTAAAAATTAGCGTATTTTTACTATTCATCAAAACCTGAAAGTTATCAGAAAAGTATCAAAAATTTATCCAAAGTAAATTTTTATATCCTGATTCCAAAAAAGAATTTTATTTTTCCAAATTGATCTTATAACCGTGTCAAAAAATAGATTTAATGTGGATGCACCATCAAAAGGCGGCAAAACTGCTTTTTTTGAAAAATACTTATTTTACCATAAAAATTTTTTTTGTTCACATAAAATGATTTTTAGAAAATTTATAAGATGAATAATAATGATATAAAATTAAAAATGTAGTTAATACTATTCATAACAGCTAGTTCGTGATAATATTATAACCATATAGCGTTGTTCAGTGAAACCTGGTATTGTGTACAACACACGTTATCGAGGAAGGTCGCGATTGCGTGTAATGAAAGCCAAGTCAGGGTTGCATGTAGTGCAAGACTCATATTTTGTTGCGTATAACAGAATACAACCATATTTCATTTATTCATTGAATATATATATATATATATATACACTCAATTTTTCACAGAATTACTTCTATCAAATGAACTTGAAATTGTGTATAACACCATCCATGCATTATGTTGCGTATAATGCCAGCTAATACGATGTTCTTTATAGTGCAAGATAATCTTGTTGTAGCATAAAACACAAGAAATCAATGAAATTAAAAAGAATAATTCACATATAGTCTCGGGTTGTTACATTCTACCCCCTTAAAATGAATTTTACCCTCGGAATTCGTCAGGGTTATAAATGGTTTTTTTACTTGAGAATTTCATTCATAGAAACCCACATTGTAAAAAAGGAATGTTAAAACTTAATTTTAAAAAGTGAAGTATGAAACATAATGGTTACCCAAATTAACTCATCACTAGGTTTCAACATAGGATATCATAGGTGAATATATTGATATGGAGGAGAAATCTAACCATCATGTTCTGATGGAGAGTGGTAGAGAGCATGGCTATGAAAAAGCCAACAATCCCAAAGCCATAAATTTGTGATGATCTAAGGTACCATCTGATTCATCAAATATAAGGACACTAGGATAACAATTTTTTGTATTCAAGATCATTTCCCTAAAGATGATGAAATTGGAATTAGAAGAAATGCGTTATTGATTTTGGTACAATCTCAGCGTTGGTCGTTCCATGGACAATTTCCACTTCATCTCATAAAGAAATGAAGGTGAATTTTTCATTCGCGAAGTGTTAGAAGATCATATGATATAATTACAGGTCATTCCATATGTCTCAAACAAAAGGATTGCAAAATTTATCAAATATAAAAAAGTCCATCTATAGTGAGATTAATCGTATATGATTCCAAAAATGGACTTATAATTCATCTATCATACCGCATAATAAAATAAAACTAGTTTTTACTAAATAGGGACTTCTTGTAGGAATGTGGTATGTGATAAAGGCCAGTTGCACATCGGTTGTGGGTTCGATTCCCACATCCTTATCTGGCGCGATGGGTGGTCACCCTTCTTGCAGGATTTCCTTTTTCTAAAACTATAATACTATACCATCCCATCAATAATATCGAAAATAGTTCTGTCCTTAAATAATACTAACTTATGTCCAACATAATCCATTCCAATCATTAGGCTTATCTAAAATACTTCGTTCCAAGCACATAGTATAATGAAAACAATTACTAGAAAGGTTATCTACCAAGAATGTGAATACAAGCATTTATCCCATATATATAATAAGATATATCTTGTTGGTTGTATTCCAAACACACGAATACCTTAGTAATATATTCTCTTGAAACATAACTTACCATAGAACCTTAGTGAAAACATGAATACTATCAAAAGGTAACTCTTTCCACATACCAAAATCCCAAAAAAATCTATATAATCAAACCATAATATCACTTAGTCCTTATATCAGTCATGAGCTCATGAAAACAATCAAACATCTCATTATCTTATAATCCCTTCATTATGCGCATAACATCTACTTTCCAAAAATATCTGAATAACCTTCCATGGTTACTTGTACCATTCAACATATAATTTCAAATACTTTAGGAAGAACAATTGTGTAACAATCCTTAGATGATTCTTTATTCCATAGTACCATACATTATTATTTATAAACATACAATCATTCCACTAACTTCTTAAACCACTGATTGAGCTTCATCATTTCTTTCATCACATATTTCATTTTTAGTCTCTTCATTATCATCCATATAAATACTACTCATATGACCATGCTGGTTCTCTTCATGAGATTTTCCCTTAGGGCATTGGTTTGAATAATGCCCATGCATACCACATTTAAAACATCTAATCATTGTTGATGTCGTAGCAATACCATTATCCTTGTCCATGGTGTTTAATGAACCTTTTCCTTTGCACGTACTGGCTTTGTGTCCTTCTTTTACACACCCAAAGAATCTTCTAGTTCCTTTGAAACAATCTCCCTGATGCCTCTTCCTACATGATTTACATGAGGGAAATTGAACTTTCTTTCCTCTATGATCATCATGAAACTCCATCATTCTCTTATTATCTGAGTCAGGAAACATACCAAAGTTGAGATTATTGATCATATTATAAGATTTCTGATTAGGTATAATAACGATGTTTTGACTTCCAAATCCCGTTTCATTTGGTTGTTCATGAAGAATATCATTCTATTTTCCATCATATCCTCTATTATCGTGAATCATCCTATTTCCACCCATTTTCTAAAACCCAAAAAGAATTGTGTGAGAGGAAAAAATCATTATAGGTAAGACAACATAGTAAAGGGGAAGTACCCTCAATATCTAACATCTTAAGTTAAATTCTAAGATCGTTACCATAGTTCTAGGACTATATCCTATACGTATACTTATCCTTAGGGGAATCCCTAGACATACCTTCGAAATATCTCTAGGGATCTCACTAACGTTTTCGCATCCTAGTTTCCAAAGGATGACTAAACCTTTCCTCTAATACCAACTGTAGAGACCCGATGCATGACATACATGGATATTACATTAATTTTGCAGAATACTTAATACATAACAAAAACAGACACACAAGGAACGTAATAGTTCAGTATCTTTGGAAACATGGAATATAAACTTCCAATCAGGTTGAAAGATCTTCAACAACTCCCCTAACGGTCTTCCCCTTTTTGTATCCTTACCTAAAACCATTCTTTATTTCCTGGGGAAAATAAAACATAAAAATGGTGAGCTCAAGTGCTCCGTAATGGAAAACATAGATAACATAAAACAGTCCATAAACATTTGAAAGCAAAATCTTGAACATGAAATTTAAACATCAAAATCTTGAGCAAAGACATAAATTGTGGAAGTACATAAGGCATATATCATAATGGAATATCAACCATGATAAAATATAATGGGAATAAAACATCTAATTGTGGAAACCATTCAGAACATGTTATGATTTCCATAGTATCCAAGGCATTGCAGCCAAGACCATCTTAGTGGACGGAGTCCCTTTCTGAATCAAGTTCACTCCTTGTTCCAATCCGGTATTACTGAACCAGTTTAAAATTTCGTTCCAGCCATGTATATCACATGAGATATAAACCTTTACCCAAATGCATTGGAGGGAGATATAGGTCACACCCATCTCATAATGAGAGCATTCTTACTTTTTCCATAAAATAAACATACATCATTCACAATAACCAAACGAATAAAATGGGTTTCATAAACATCATCCAATCATCACATGATCCATATAAAAGGAATGGATATAATTTCATAATAACAAAATTGAATCCATGTAAATCATAGAGAATTTATACTTGAAAATTACACATATGAAATAATGTCATCTGAGATGGAAAATGGTTTTGATAAAACACTTGAAATGAATTCTTGAGGAAAATATCAATTCTTTGTAAAAATCAATTTCTTTTCGCAAAACATCATGCAATTTTAAAATAAAAATTTTTTGTTGAATATATTTATGAAATATTTTGGAGGAAGATTCGTGAAAATAAGGCTTTATAAAACCGTAAAAATCCGTTTGTGCCGTATAAGTTAAAAAAACATTCTTCTCGTACTTTTGCCGGAAATGTCAAAAAAGTACCTCGTAACGTAAACAAAAGAAAGATTCCTTAAATAACAAGTACTAAAAGTCAAATATGGGTAAAAAGGAAATTAAACATACATGAAAACCCTTTTAGAAAACATGTTCATGGATGATAGAAACAACCCTAGTAAATACTTACGAATAATCAATCTCGGATAAAAATGAGATTTGCAAAATTATCCCTTACCTTAGGTCCGATATGCTTCGTATGGATAAGAACCTCCTGTATAATGATTTAATTAATGTCATTGACTTCTTAAATAATCATATTCAATTTTATGATATCATATATGTTTCACTTAAGACTTTATATTACCCGTTCTTTTGTAAATTCCATGTTAATGTAGTGTTTTGGGTAAAATCATTTCATTAATCGTATGTGTTTCGACTTGTCGTTCGTGATATTATTACTTATATCCTGATTTAAATAATTCAAAAATGTAAAACATGATTTATATATAATATATATTCATCATATACATATATATTATATATCAATTAAAGGAATGAAATACACCGTTTAAGGAGACGGTAGGCCTTACGTACGCATGAATGCGGTTTTTGTTTCCTTATTGAATTGAATGAAACTAAATAGATGACATACATATATATATATACATAAATCTAGTAGAATTATTATTTAATATATTTCATTATTATTTATTATATAATATTTATGATCATTCATGTATGGTTAACATGGAAATGAATCTCATCGCGTTGTGGAGACGGTAGTCCGTACGTAAGCACGAGCGATGATATCATTCCCATAAATATTGAATATAATTGAATGGATGGTATAATATATCAGAATCAGTATGATGTTATAATAACCATATATAGTTATTCTTTACACCATTATACCCATCTATGTAATGTGTTTGTGAAAAAATAGATTACACCACGGTGTGGAGACGGTATTCTGTACGTACACACACACGGTGATTTTGTTTTCCGTAGGATGGATAGAAGGTGAAATAAGGCTGTTTCATATTTATAATAACATACCATTATATTAGTGATATTTATGTTATTACTTCATAATGAAACAACGAAATAAGAGGAAGTATAAGAAGAAATAAATTTAAAAGAATCGGTAACAGATAATACCTCTTCTTCGACACGCCTCTTTAAAATATCCTCTTAGGGCACTAAACTTGGTCTTTCAAGATGACCAGGGCCTCAAGAATATTTCTATGGAAGTTGAGAAGGGAAATTGGTAGGGTTTGGTCGAACTTTAAGGCTCAATGTTGTGTAAAGATAGGAGGGAGGAGGTGACCTTTTATAAAGGAGGAGAGGGGAACCTTTCGAAATCTTAAAAATATTAATTTATAATAAATCTAATCCCACTTAAAAACCTCCAAAAATTACTCATATTCAAATATTATATGAGATAGGGTTTTAATCTCATCAATCATTAAAATTTAGACATGTTAGGAATTTATATTAAACATTATCAACTTGATTTATCTTTATTTAATCAATTTAACATTATTTGTGTTAATAACATTCTAAATATTAAATTATAAAAAATAATTATCTATTTGTTTTTAATTTTCCATAATTGGATACTTTATAACATTTTCGACCATATAAATTTATATTTATAATTTGTAAATATTTTTGTGATTTTTATAAAATAACAATAGTGTCAATTTTGACACTATTCATTTATATGAATTTAAATAAAATACATACAGATGATATGTTCGAACTAAAAGCTTTAATAGATTCAAAAAAGGTCATATGTATCTATAAAATTAGTGGAACATATTAAATAGTTCATATAATATTTATTTTAATATTTTTAAAACCATTTATTTGGTATATCTCTTAATAAAATAATTAGTACAACATTTTTGTATAATTATTTTATATACATATTTGTTGCATAAAAATTAAAAATAAAATCATTTAATGAAGATAAATATCAGTGTTTTTATAATAATAATTTTACTCGAATTTACCATCTTAAAATAACAACATGTAAATTTTTATCTTTATTAAATTATGAAGGTGACAACTTTGGAATCATTTAAAATAAAATATTATAAGTATCATAATCGCTTTTATAAGGCTCCAAATGGTCAAATATTCGACCATTGGACGATTATGGATTACATTTACATGACCAATAAGTTTTGGTCAGGGTTTAGGTGAGTTTTATGGTCACTATTAGTTTAATAAAAACTATATTCTTGATTTTTCACTAGATAAACAATTTCTGCATCACTATAGTGTCACAATTAATGATAATTATTTAATCCCTAAAAATTATAAATAAATTCATATGATGTATATATTTTTATTTTATTTCTGGAGACTATTCATGTTTGAAGATTGATGAAGTTTATCACTAAATTAACATTAATATACTTATAAGATTTAAGCGAGTGACATGTTGTCACTTTCTTTGGTTTTAATAATAAATAAATTATTTTCAAGGAAACAAGTCCATAAAATGAATCTATTCCAACTCTTAAGTGATATGGGTCTACTTTTAGTCATCCAATGAATTTTGGCAGGTGTAAGGGTAATTTTATAATCTTATATTTACCATTAATTACCCGATTTACCTTTAATTATGGTAAATAAAATTTACCGTAGTTACTATTCATAATGCCCAAAAATAAAAATTAGCTTATTAAAATAATTTGGATCCACTGATTCCAAATATTGAATCCATTTTTCAAAATTCAATACACAAAATATTCAGTAATTAAATTAAAAATAATCCCATTCTTGAAAGAAAATGGGTTTTTGTTTAAAACCTTGCAAAAGATTGAATTGATTTATCCTACGAATTCAATGTAAAATCAATGCTGATGACATACATTATATTAAATGGTAAAAATATATTCTATTTATTGTAGGACCCCGGGACACCCTGAGAGGGGAGGGGTGAATCAGGGTGACCACTTTTTCTTTTAATGTGAGGGATCTTGTTCCCACGTTGGTAGGAACTTGTTGAACCTGTATGATGATTATGTTCAGAATGAAAACATTCACATGCACAGAGAAGACACAGCCCTTTTTACTTGGTTCACCAGTAAGGGCTACATCCAAGGAGCATACGCCGACAGGTTGTCGGTCGTACCAAAATCTACTATGCTTCACTAGCAGTAGATTACAAAAGTTCGGGTACAGTTACTCTGTCCCAGGCTCACTGCCTTTACACTTGTTCAGAGATAGCTCACTGCGTCCCTCGGGTCACTCCCGTTTACTCCCCCTTGCTCACTGTCGTTGGTGAAGTCTCACTCAGTTTATAGACATGAAGGTCTCTTCATCATTTTCATAAGAACGCATCCTTTGTTGCATGTAGATGCTCTATTGAAGTCCGACTCTCACCAGAAGCAGAATATCATTTTTCCTCGAATGTATTGGGTAGTCTCTCGGCTTCCGTGCAGCTCCAAACAGGCCGGTGGGCTTCAGAAAAACCAGACGTGCTTCTCCAAGACAGTCACGCAAGTCCCACTACGGCGCGCAAGTCCAAACTGGCGTGCAAGTGTCATCAACACACCTGCATGACGCTTCCTTCCCCGACTTCAAACTTGTGCAGTCCAATTCCTTTCTCTTCCAAACCGCCTTGGGCGCACAACCAACAACCGGCGCGCAAACTCTACTTGCGCGACAAAACTACCACCTGTGCGACTCGACCAACTGCGCGATGATATCTCGAACAATCTCGAAGTCTTGAGCTCTGTTTGAAATGAGAAGGGGTGGTCCAGTATTTATAGGCAAACTGGACCCCCTGCACGGCAGCGCAGAAGTCCCTCAGCGGCGCACAAGTCTTGCCTCCAGTAACCTCTGTCGCGCAACTCACTTGCGCGACCCAACCAACACTTGCGCGACCTTCTTTCCATAGCCAAATTTTGATGTTCTGATCCTCAAAGGCATATGGAACGCAAACCATACGCCAAATCATGCATTGAAGACCCTGAATATTGACAAAAAACACAAAACATATGTCAAATCATGCATTGAAGACCCTGGTTCCAACAATCTCCCCGTTTGGGTTTGTTGGAAATCAGAATAAATTAAATACATCTCCAACCATGAGCAAACCCATAATGCAAGAATCAACTCAGCCAACAATCTAAGTCTACGTGAGCAATGCTCGGTGTAGAAAACAAGAGAGGAAGCTTGAATTGGGTTCCGATGTTTTGAGATTCTCCATGACGCCCGATGTTATCCTTCTTATACTTCTTATCACAGAAGAATTTTGTGCCTTGAATTTATTCCTTTCTTCCCCATTGACAATAAATCCAAAGACTGATAAGTTATTCAACGTTCAGCTCAATCCATACTCCCCCTGAATAGTATCTCCCCCATAATCCTGCATCACAGCCATAAGCAAATAAAAATAGTTAAAACAAACGGGGAGAGGGGATTTCCGGAGCCTCCTTATGTAGTAGGAGGTGGTTGAACACCGAGGTTCAACCGATGCTTCTCAAACACAGCCGCGGACAATGGCTTGGTCAGGATATCAGCCACTTTCTCTTCAGTTCCCACATGATCCAATCTAATCACGCCTTGTTCAATATTTTCTTTGATAAAATGATACCGTATTTCAATATGTTTTGTACGAGAATTCTGAACCGGATTCTTCGTAAGATCAATTGCACTTTTGTTATCACAATAAATCACCATTGGTTGCTGCACCATATCACCAATATCTGTTAGCTGCTGCTTCATCCAAAGAAGTTGAGTGCATGCTTTTGTGGCAGAGATATACTCAGCTTCAGCCGTACTAAGAGAAGTAGTTTCTTGTTTCTTGCTCAACCAGCCAACACATTTCTTCCCAATATAGAAAGCTCCACCACTAGTGGACTTTCTTTCTACCACATCATCAGCCCAATCAGCATCTGAAAATGCGGATAATTCACTGTCCCTGCCTGCAGTAAAAAATAACCCAAAGTTATGTGTATCGTGAATGTATCTCATGATTCTTTTTACTGTTGCCATATGTTCCCCTTTTGGATTACTCTGAAAGCGGGCTGCAAGGCATGTGGCAAAGACAATATCTGGCCTTGTCGCTGCCAGGTATAGTAGGCTTCCAATGATCCTCCGGTACATGGTGGGATCAACAGAGTCCCCATCGTCATGCATTCCAAGTTTAGTTACAACTGCAACCGAAGTTGATATTGGTTTGGAGTCTTGCATATTGAACTTTTTCAGTAGCTCTCTTGCATATTTTTCCTGAGAAATGAAAGTTTATTCCTTCTTTTGAATCACCTGCAGCCCCAAGAAATATGTGAGCTCCCCAATCATAGACATTTCAAATTCTGATTTCATGTGGTTGGAAAATTCATCCACTGATTTCTGCCTACTGCCACCAAATATGATATCATCAACGTAGAAAAGAACCATGAATTGATCTTTTAGAGAATTCTTCACATAGAGATTTTGATCAACTCCTCCTCTTTTGAATTCCAATTTCTTGAGATATGAATCCAGCCGTGAGTACCATGCCCGTGGTGCCTGCTTCAAACCATATAGAGCTTTCTTCAGTTTACAGACCATTGTTTCATCAGTACCCAAAACAAAGCCCACTAGTTGTTCAATGTCGACTTCTTCTTCAAGTACACCATTCAAGAATGCTGTCTTAACATCCATTTGATATAATTTATATCCTCTTTGGAGTTCCATGGCAAGGAAAATCCTGATTGACTCCAGTCTAGCCACTGGAGCAATGGTTTCTTCAACATCAATGCCTTCAATCTGAGAGTATCCTTTACATACCTGACGTGCCTTGTTTCTGATGACACTTCCATGTTCATAAAACTTATTTTTGAGGATCCATTTGGTACCAATCACATTTTGTCCTTCAGGTCTCTGGACAAGATCCCATGTCTGATTCTTGTCAATCTGATCTAATTCATCATTCATGGCTTTCAACCAAGATTCATCATTAGTAGCTTCTTCGAATGAGGATGGCTCTACAACTAATAGAAATGAATATTTCGTGTTATTCCTCATTCTCCTTGTTTGAGTGGGGGTACCCTTTTCCCCAATTATGTTGGATGGATCAATCTCAGCTCTTCGATTTATCCTGTGAGGTTCATTAGCATTTTCTTCAGCCATAGTTTCTTCTTCAGATTATTCTTCTGAGTCAATATCATGATGTGACTGCTGAGTGTTTTGAAAAACTTCATCTATTTCTGGATTTGTATTTTCTTCACGTTCACATTCTTCCTGATTTTCTATCACATTAGTATATGACGTCCTTGAAGAATTCGGGTTTTTATCTTCAATTATCTTAACATCATTGCTTTCCAAAATTCTTCCCAAATGCTTGTTGAAGAATTTGTAGTCTTTGCTGTTCATTGAGTAACCAAGGAAAATTCCTTCATCTGCATTGTCTCCATATTTCCCTTGATTTCCTTCTTTGTTCCTGATGAAGCATTTACTTCCAAAGACACGGAAGTATTTTAGAGAAGGCTTCCATCCATGCCACAATTCATATGGTGTCTTCGTCTCACCCATATAGAGTCATGTTCTATTTTGAATGTACACTGCAGCTTGAACAACCTCATTCCAGTAAAGTCGTGGAATACGAATCTCAATCAGCATAGTTCGCGCCATGTTGTTCACCTGTCGAATCCTACGTTCAACAACTCCATTCTGTTGTGGAGTTCTCACAGCAGCTACCTCATGTTGTATCCCATGATTCTCTAGATAATTCTCAAATTAAATGGACGTGTATTCTCCTCCATTGTCAGATCGCAACACTTTGATTGTTCGTCCAGTATCATTCTCGGCGATTCTCCAATATGTTTTCATGCAGTCAAGGACTTGTCGTTTCCTGTGAATGACCATCACACATGCCATTCTCCTGTAATCATCTATGAAAAAGACAAAGTACCTTTCTCCATGTTTTCCGACAACATTTATTGGACCACAAACATCTGTATGAATAAGATCAAGAAGGTGAGATACCTTTTTCTTCTTTGGCCTATATGAACTGCAGACCAGCTTCCCACGAATACAAGCATCATAAGATTTTTCACGCTCACGCTTCAGGTTGGGGATGTCCATGACAATTCTAAACGTTGATATTTTATCCATGTCTTGTTGATTGATGTGTCCCAATCTCTGATGCCACACATTTTTTTCTTCGTCAACAGTCATGTAACATACATTTTCTTCACTATTAACCTGATACAAGTTGCCTTTTGTTCTGCATCCTTTCATAAGTGAATTGCCGGTTTTTCCCTTGAGAGTGCAGCCTTTCTGATTAATAGTAACTATAAGTCCTGAGTCACAGAGTTGACTCACGCTGAGGAGATTATGACATAGGCCATCTACGTAAAGGACTTCAGCCTTCTTTAGTTCTCCGTTAGCTAATTGGGTACTTACACTCCCTTTGATTTTCAGAGCCCCATCATTACCAAATATTACTGTACCATCAACATTCTTTATGATATTCGTTAGTAGGCCGACATTACCCGTCATATGAGATGAACAACCACTATCCAGAATCCAGGTACTGTTGTTCTTTGTAGCTTTGAGGGCTACCTCTGCAAGGTTCGATTTCTCAATCTCCTTCCTTTCCTTCCATGAGACATTAGATTGATTATATAGAACCGATGGCCTTTCAACTATCTCTTCCGCATACCCAGGTTCTTCATAGTCATAGTCTTCTTTGAGAGGTGAGAACCTGTTTGAAAGAGCAACACTATCTTGCTGACGAGACTTGACTTGTCTTGAACTTCGGTATGAGGTGTCTACGTCCCTTCTCTACCTGCAATTAACGGCCTTATGACCAAAGTTAGAACAATGAAAACAATATCCATAGAAATTATTTCTTCTATGAGAATTAGGATATGAGATTTTTCTCCTTTGTTGAGCATCTATATCTTCTCCATTCAGATAGCTTCTTGCCTCCTAACAATAAGACATGGTATGGCCCAGATAGGCACATAACTGACACTTCATGAGAGGAAATGTCTTCTCGCTTGAATTTCTCCTGATATCTTCTTCCTTGGGAGAATAGTAAGACTGACTGTCATTTTTGAAAGTTTGAGAATAATATTCGGGTCTCCTTTTAGTTTGGATTGAGGGTTACTTTTTCAGCACTCTAGGTAACATTTCATCATGTTCAACTTTCATCTTATCTTTCTTTTGGATATTTTCACTTCCATCAGTTGATGACTCAACCTCACAACCAATTCCACACTTTCCCATGCAAGCGGGTCTTTGATCACTCAAGATTTTTCCAACCCCATCTGAACCACACTTGGATCTTGCTAGTAATTCTGCATCTGAGAATCGTCCGAACTGTATTTTCTTCCTCGATTCTTTTGGAATTGATTCAGACTCCAATTTACTCCTTAGAGTAACTTCTTCCTCCTGAAAACCCTCAGCAGTCTTGGATTTTTCATCCAGTCTGGATGTGAGGTCATTGATAACCTTTGCCTGCTCTTCAATTCTCAGCTTCAGATCAACTACATCATAATTGCTTTCAATTATTTTAGACTATACCTTCACAAATTCTTCCAGTCGTTCAATTTCAGCTTCAAGTTGATCAACATATTCATTTGGTTCTTCAACAATTGATTTCCACTTATTGCATCTCTTACATTTAATCTTAAGCTTACTACTCGCATCCTTAAGTTGCACCCCAGGATCTACACAAGTTCTCAGTTGTTTTTCTCCATCATTATCTTCTGACTTTTCAACAGTGGCCATCATAGATGCATGGTTCCCAGTTTTGAATTCTGGTTCTTCTTCATCATAGAATTCATTGTCATCTTCTTCCTCTTCACAGACAAAACTCTTCCTTTGAGTTTTCTTACCAGATTTGAAGTCTCCCTTTTTGAAGAACCTTATCTGAGGCTTTTTGAAGTTTTCATCTTCACTGTCATCATCATTGATATTCTTCATGAACTAAGAGGCAATGTGCCCAACTTTTCCACAACGGAAACATGTGAGAGGTAACTTCCCTTTGAATTTCCCTTTCCCCTTCTGGAACTTCATTTCAATGAGAGAAAGAATTTCATTCTCTTTGTCATCATCACCGCTACTATCCTTTGATATTTTCAATTTATCCATGGCCTTGAATGCCATTTCCTTGATCAACTGAGTCACAACATCTTCTGGTTTGACTCTCATTTCATATACTACCAAGCTTCTCAGTAGATCATCTAGAGAAAGTTTGGAAAGATCTATTTCCTCAAGGGCTGACACCTTCGCATTATACAGAGGTGGAAGTCTTCTTAATATTTTCTTTACAATATCAATGTCTTTGATTTCTTCGCCTAAACCCCGAATTGCTCCAACCACTTCAGTAATTCGATTGAAGAAAGAGTCTGCATTCTCGTCTGGATGCATCTTCAGATCATCAAACCAATTTTTTAGCACTTGTAGTTTCGCCTCCTTGACGTTTCTATCTCCTTCATAAATATTCTCACGTTATCCCACATGGATTTTGCTGAGGTGCAAGTTATCACCTTCAGGTAGATCTGATCAGAAAGGGATGCAGTGAGAGCATTCTGTGCTTTAGCATCTGCATCAAGAAGTTTCATGTCTTTTTTCAGTCATAGCCAGACCTGTTGGATCAGTGACATGTATTCCTTGCACAGTAGAAAAAAGAACTTCCATTCCAAGAGATCTTAGATGAGAACTCATTCTGTTCTTCCAGATCTGGAAATAGCTTCCATCGAAGTGAGGGAATCCCCTGACATTGACCGTGTTTTCCATGACGAAGAAGGTCAGATTCGACACCAGCAACCTTTACGCTTTGATACCACTTGTAGGACCCCGGGACACCCTGAGAGGGGAGGGGTGAATGAGGGTGACCGCTTTTTCTTTTAATGTGATGGATCTTGTTCCCACGTTGGTAGGAACTTCTTGAACCTGTATGATGATTATGTTCAGAATGAAAACATTCAAATGCACAGAGAAGACACAGCCCTTTTTACTTGGTTCACCACTTAGGGATACATCCAAGGAGAATACGCCAACAGGTTGTCGGTCGTACCAAAATCCACTATGCTTCACTAGCGGTAGATTAAAAAATTTCAGGTACAGTTACACTATCCCAGGCTCACTGCCTTTACACTTGTTCAGGGATGGCTCACTACGTCCCTCGGGTCACTCCCGTTGACTCCCCCTAGCTCACTGCCATTGGTGAAGTCTCACTCAGTTTATAGACGTGAAGGTCAATTCATCATTTGCATAATAATGCATCCTTTGTTGCATGTAGATGCTCTATTGAAGTCCGACTCTCACCAGAAGTAGAGTATCAATTTTCCTCGAATGTATCGGGTAGTCTCTCGGCTTTCGT
Organism: Viscum album; assembly: GCA_963277665.1. NCBI lineage: Eukaryota > Viridiplantae > Streptophyta > Magnoliopsida > Santalales > Viscaceae > Viscum > Viscum album. Next base: position 1,436,502,669 of record OY728120.1, read on the forward strand.
GCAGCTCCAAACAGGCCGGTGGGCTTCAGCAAAACCAGGCACGATTCTCCAAGATAGTCACGCAAGTCCCACTACGGCGTGCAAGTCCAAACTGGCGCGCAAGTGTCATCAACGCACCTGCACGACGCTTCCTTCCCTGACTTCAAACTTGCGTGGTCCACTTCCTTTCTCTTCCAAACCTCCTTGGGCGCACAACCAACAACCGGCGCGCAAAATCTACTTGCGCGACAAAACTACCACTTGCGCGACTCGACCACCTACGCGACGAGAGCTCGAACAATCTCGAAGTCTTGAGCTCCGTTCGAAATGAGAAGGGGTGGTCCAGTATTTATAGGCAAACTGGACCCCCTGCGCGGCGGCGCGCAAGTCCCTCAGCGGCGCGCAAGTCTTGCCTCCAGTAACCTCTGTTGCGCAACTCACTTGCGTGACCCAACCAACACTTGCGCGACCTTCTTTCCTTAGCCAAATTTTGATGTTCTGCTCCTCAAAAACATATGGCACGCAAGTATTTGATCCTTCAAGAGCTCGGTGCGCAAGTACCTTTGCCAAAAACACATTACTTTATTGGCCGATTTTTAGGCCCAAAATATTGGCAAACACTGGGAAACGGTGCCACCTTCACTACTGTTTTCTGCTTGAACGGTATGATCTCTTTGTTGGTACACATCCTGAACTTCCACTGAGGATTGACAGCAAACACAAACCATACGCCAAATCATGCTTTGAAGACCCTGGTTCCAACATTTATACATTAAAACCATTCAATCTTATAATTTAACCATATAAATTATCTCAATGAAAAAAGTTGTTTTTAATTAAAAATTAGTATATTTTTAATATTTATCAAAACATGAAAGTTATCTGAAAAGTATCAAAAATTTATCCAAAGTAAATTTTTATATCATGATATCAAAGAAGAGTTTTATTTTGTCAAATTGAAATTATAAACGTTTTAGAAACTAGATTTAATGTGGGTGCTACATCAAAAGGCAGTAAAACTGCATTTTTTTTAAAAATAATTATTTTACCCGAATTTTTTTTTGTTCGCATAAAATGTTATTAGAAAATTTATAAGATGAATAATAATGTTATAAAATTGAAAATGTAGATAATACTATTCACAACGGCTTGTTCGTGATAATATTATAACCATATATTTTTGTTTAGTGAATCCTGGTATTGTGTAGAACACACGCTATAGAGGAAGGTCGTGATTGCTTGTAATGAAAGCCAAGTCAGGGTTGCATGTAGTGAAAGACTATTTTGTTATTGAGTATAACAGAATCCAACCATATTTCATTTATATATCGAATATATATATACACACCCAGACACTCAATGTTGCGTAGAATAACTTCTATCAAATGAACATGAGATTGTGCATACCATGATCCAAGAATTGTGTTGCATAAACTGCTAGATAATACGGTGTTGTGTATAGTGTAAGATAATCATGGTGTAGCATACAACAAAAGACATCAAAGAAATTAAAAATTATAATTCTCCTAAATTCTCGGGTTGTTACAAAGATCAATTATCTAAGAATTACAACCAAGGATATATTAACCATCCAAATCTATCCTAGAATGATCAAGGTCTAATTAAAAATCCACTAACCCTATTAACTTAAACTAACCAAGAAAAAATTTTCAAAATCAACAAATAGGTGAGTCTTCAAATACACAAGGAAACACTAATAATGAAATGTCTTCTAATATTGATCTAATTTTAAAAAAAATTTCTATCAAAAGAGAAGATACATGACATAGATTACCAAAAAATGAAATCAATATGAGATAGAAAAAATGAATAATTATGTGAGAATGCAAAAAAAGGAAACACAACTAGGCAAATATGATAGAGATTTTACATCTATGAAAAAAGTTAGACTCTTATGCACAACTACAATCAACCCTAGTGAAAATTCCATGGATGTTGTCATTATAATTGGGATAAATACTCAAATTTTTGCAAAAAATAACAATGAAAATTCCCAAAATTAAAATAATCATGAAATTGGTAACTAAAATCTGCTTTGGTCACATTCTAGTAATTCCATTAAATGTCTTATAAATGAAGAAAACTTGCATTTGTCACCTGAAAATCAAGCTTAAAATTATACTAGAAATTAAAATATGAAAGGAAAATAAAATGTTAATGAACAGGTGAGGTGAATGCCTACAATTCTAAAAAAATATTCCTCTGTCATCCCTTTCCTTGAGAAGCGTAGTCCTCAAAGTAATATAAATGTTGAATTTCCTCATTTCCATGGTCTCTTTTCTAAACTGAAAGTGAACATTTCATTCATCCATGATTTGATTCAGATTATACATTACTATAAATATCATTAGAATTGATTCGAACAATAATACACTTCAAGAATTTTCCACTTACAGCCTCACTGAAGAGTGTATTGTTGTACTTCAATAGAAAATACCACCTAAATTTAATGTTCCATGTAAATTTGTTATACCCTGTACCATGAGAAATTTTAACCAGCTCAATTGTTTTTTTGATTTAGTTTCTATTTTCCACCTACTCCCATACTCATTATTATGATAGTTGGGGTGGAGTTATCATTATCCCACAACAATCATAATTTAGTCAGATAATAGGTATTTTACTCATCATGAAGGTAATGTAGATGTCTTTCTAGATGGGATTGGGAAACTATTTTTACCTATTAACATTAAAGTTCCTGATATAGAGTGTGATCAAGAGGTTCCTATCATTCTGGGTAGTCCCTTCTTGGCCACAGGTGGTGCTATTATTGATGATTCTAAGGTACAACTTTTCTTAAAAAAATTGAGTACAATAAGAAGAGTTTAATTTCTTTAAAAATATCATAGGACTCGTGTTTTTTGACAATTATTTAATGCTAGAGTCCGTAGAAGAAGAAAACACAACTGGAAACTCTAAAGAATCTGAAAAGAAATAATTTTTTGAATAAATTCATTTGGATTTTAAAAATCAGGATTTACATGTATCACAAATTGAAAATTATGCTCAAATAGTGAATCTAGAAAATTATACAAAATTGGACAGTTGTCCAGTTTCTACTGTAATAGAGTAATGTGTTTTTAAACATAATATATTTTTGAGTTATATTGAGGGTGACTCTATTATCACCAACATTTATGAACACATTTATGTTTTTGGGGGATAAATTTTGTTATATCTAGATGATCTTTTTTCCGATTAATTTGTAAAATTTAGATCTTGAAAATTTAGACAATGTGATTTCCACTATGGGTAGAAACATTATAATCTCTAAAAGTAAACATGATATTGAAAATCATTCATCATTTAAAACATCATTTAAGTGACATTTTTACTTTTGTGGACCTACTAGGCCTAAGATTCATATGTTGAGTGTCAAACCACCAACTATTGAACTCAAACCACTCACTACTAATGTGAAATACACATTTTTGGCTGAGAATTACACTTTTCTAGAAATAATTTCTTCTGAGTTGATAGATAATCATGAGGAATGATTTTTGAGTGTCTCTAAGATGATTAAATCATCCATATGCTAGACCATAGTAGATATCAATGTTATTAGTCCCTCATTATTGGGTGGACAAAATTATAATAGATTCAAACCATAAGTCTTGGGTAGAGTTTCAATGAAGATTAGATATAAACATCAAAGAATTTGTGAGTGAAAATTTCATTATGGTGGTGGAAACATTCATAATCCATCCCATTTATGTTAATTTATTGTTAATCCCAGTCTAGGTTGTCCCCATGAAGGGAGGATTCACTATTGTAAAAAAAATGAAGAAATCCAAGTTTGTCAAGAAAAAAATGAGTGTCTATATTTATTATAAGAAGAATAATGAAGCCACTAGGAATGACCATTTTACAATAACCATACTTGATAAAATACATTAGAGGCTTTCTTGAAATGAATATTTCTATTTCCTATATGGGATTTCTGGTTACAAACTGATTCCTATTTCTCCAGATGATCTGGAGAAGAATACATTCACATGCCCCTCCGAGACATTTTCCTACATCTGGATTCCATTTGGGTTATGTGGAGCTCCATTCACTATTCAAATGTGGATGATAAAAATCTTTTCAAACATTATTGAGAGAATAATTGAGGTTTTTATGGATTTATTCACCATAGTGGGTAGACATTTTGATACGTATCTTAGAAATATTGAGTTAGTGTACGAATGATTCATTGAAACAATCCTTATTATTAATTGGGAAAAGTTTCAATTTATGGTCATAGAACGTATTGTTTTAGGTCATAATGTGTCAAAGAGAGGTCTGGATGTCGATCATTCCAAAGTAGAAGTTATTCAAAAACTCCCAACTTATGAAAATGATAAATGTATTATAATATTCATTGGGCATTCTAGGTTCTACTGGAAATTTCGGAAATACATTTGCAAAATAAATAATCCCATGTATTATTTTCTTTGTTAAGGATGCGCCTTCATCATTGATGAATTTTTTTTCAAATCATTTAATTTGCTAATATAAAAACTCACTACATCACTTATTATAACTATAGGTGACTAGAAATTACCTTTTTAAAATATTTGTGATGATATTGACATGGTTGTAGGTGATTTCCATGGAATGAGTAATAATAGTAAGTCACATGTTTTGTATTATGCATGTATACTTCAAGATGAGGCCCAAAAAAATTATACCACCACTGAAAAAGAATTACAAGCAGTTTTTTTCTATACAGATTTTTAGAAAGTATTAGGTAGGCTCAAAATTCCTCATTTTCATAGATCAATCTTATTTGATGTACATTCTTTCATAGAATGAAACTAAACCTAGGCCAATTATATGGATTATATTATTTCCAAAGTGTGATTAAGAAATATGGTATAATAAGAGGGATGAAAATTTAATTTTTGTCACCAATATAGACATCCTCTTACTCAATCTCAATATCATAGAGAGATAAACTCTTTATTTCCTAAATAAAAAAATCAGCACTATTATAATCAATCAATATTTTGGGTATTCAGATTTTCCATCTTCCTAGAAGAAGTTGTCTTTCCAAAAAATCAATCAAATAACCAAAGAATAAATTTAATTTCTATGCTTAAATACTCTCGGTGGGATGATACCCAACAGTTTATAAGATGTGGTGATGGTATTCTTAGGAGGTGTGTGATAGAAGAAGAGATGATTCATATTCTTGTGCGTTGTCAGTCCTCACCTTAGGGGGGTCACCATAGTGGTGAGGTGACTACTCATAATGTCTTATAATTTTTTATCTGTTGGCCCACACTTGTTAAAGATGCTAGGAGCAATGTGGTTTGTTGTGAAAAATGACATAGGTTGGAAAATTTTGGTAAGAAGCATGAGTTACCCGAAAATGTTATTCAATACATTAAAATTTTTTAATATGGTGTTTAGATTTCATGGGACCATTTAAATATTTTCATGGGAATGAGTACATTCATTATGATATACATTATGTGTTTAAGTGGGTTGAGGTAGTTTCACTACCCATAAATCAAGAAAAATTGGTAATAAAATATGTAAAATAGAACATCATTTCATGATTTTGATCCTCCAAATATTTCATTACTAAAAATTGAACTCATTTTAAGAATTATAAGTTTATGTAATTGATGGAAAATAGGGTTATGTTCATAAAACTGGTACACTTTATCATGCATAGTCTATCCGCCAAGTGGAAATTTCATATAGGGAACTAAAACAAATACTTCAGAAAACTGTGTAAAATTATGATAAAGACAAGTCTCTTTAATTGTATGAAGCTTCATGGGAATATATATCTTCTTTCAAGACCCTAATAGGTAAGTCTATCAATACTATTTTGTTTAAATTTTTTTCACTTTCCTATGGAGTTCTAACACATGTATTTTTGGGATATTAATGATCTAAATAATGGTTTTATGAGTACTGGTGAGAGGATATTTCTTGAGCTATATGAGATAGATGAGATTAGGAGTGAGAGTTATAATAATTCAAGTACATACAAAGATATGACTATGATCATTCATTATTCAATCATAAACAAAAAATAATTGAAACCATGAAAAAAGGTGATTCTTTTTAACTCTAGTATCAAACCATTACCTAGAAATCTAATGTCTATGTGGTTAGGACCATTCACTATTGTTATAGTTCTTAATAATGGATATTTAGAAATTATAGGTGAGGGGAATAAACCCATGATAGTTTATGGGAAAAGGGTGAGGCTTTGTTTTGAGGGAAAAACCAAGGTCTTGGCTGCCTTCACATTTCTTGGAAATTTATTCTTAATAATGTATGGTCGAATAATATTAAATATAGAGTTTCATAGGAGGAAACATAGAGTTTATTATTTTTTCTTTACGTAGTATCATTTTTTGATTTTGAATAAAAATTTATGTATGCTCTGTTTTTCTGAAATTCCTTTTGTTTCATGGTTCTTACCATTGGTTCTTGTTGATATTTTGACACAGGGTAGTGGAAAGCCTATACTGGAGGATTAATGAAATATTACTACAAGGATGTTTTTTAATTTCATTATTAATTTATATGATCCTTTTCACTTTAATTGAAATTCACTACAAGTCATTATTTTACTCTTATCGGTGAGTCTTTGACACAACGATGCACTTGATCCACCGATGCACTGTTGTTGGTGACTCATTGGTGATATTGAAGATGCCTCACCGATAAAATTCTAGTGGTAAATCATATACAATTTATTTGGAAAACCATTTCTTGGTTTACAAAAAACATTGCTTTTACTAAAAGATTATGTGGCTTGACATGAGATGTTTAAAAAATCTTCAGCATGTCTCTTTGTTTTAAAAAAATATTAATATTCCTCCTAGTTGAAAATATAGTGTCAATGGGTTAATATACTCACTCGTTTAAATTAAGTTTGTGAGGTATATATAAACTAGAAATCTATTTAATATGAATGTTTTTTATGGGGTCTTTTACCATCCATTTTAATACTCTGTTGACATTTTTATTCCAGTCAAACAATTAATATTATTACACCTAATACACCTTGAACATACATGTTACATTCCACTTTTCAATTATATTGAAAATCATACTACTGGCATAAATGTTAATTAATTTACGTGATTTTGAACCTATTGTAAATAAATATTGTTTCAGACAATAATTTTGAACTTTAATGAGAAACTATACATTTCCTAAATCAACTAAATTGAAATCTTTTTTTAACCATAAATGAATAATTTTTATTCTCCACATTAGAATACAACATTAGAGAAAATTTTTGGTTTTTTATGTGGGAGAGGGGGTCAATTATTCATTGATCTAAACAATTTTTAATTATATTTCCATCAATTCCCACTAGAACTTCAAACATTCTGTCCAAACTGCTTTATTTTTTTCAAAATTTCAGCACAATTTTAGGCTTTACACTATTTCCCAAATGGGACTTTCCTAAGTATGATTCATGATTTGTACATAATAATAGAATTAAATATGAAATTAATGCGGTTGGAAGATTTCAGAGTGAATATAATTAGTTATTTAAATGGAATTTTTGATTAGTACTACTTTTGAGAATGATTTGGGTAAAATGTTTGTTGAGTTATGATCATAACCCTTGGAACTGGTTGTTTGATGTAGATCCTAGAGGTATCATTTTAATTATTAATATTTTTAATGTAATCAACATAATGAAATAATATAAATGATTGTTATATAAGACATTTGAAACTAGAGTTGTTTGGGAATCTGGGATCCCACTGTGAATCTCTAAGACCCTTGGTGTGGGGTGTGTTTCTATTTACTATAATCCCTCTCTACACCATGAATATGTTCATATACACTATTCTTATCAGATGATATATGGCATGGAAAAAATAATATAATCTGTCAATGGTCAAAAAATGAGTACATAATGGTGAGGGGAATGATGAACACCGAATAATAAAGTGGAAAAATTATTTATTTGGGAATTATTTAGGATGTATCAATAAGGTTATTCCGAAAAAATTATTTATTTTTAGATCCTATGTGATGATTCAATGTTTAAATTTCCAAAGGATAGGTTCATAATTTCACATAAATTTTACATATTTTCACTCTTGAACTATGTACTTAAGCGAGGATTGTAATGTGTTACTTAGTAGTTTCACATATGAGGCATGACATCCTCATTTCATGCTGATTCATAGATTTCTATTATACAAGTGGGGTTTTTATTTAAAAAAGTTTCTTTTGAAAAATTCATTTGAAAAAATCAATGGAAAAATTCATCTTCAAAAGTCTTTTCTCTTATTATAGTCCTCTATTTTGAAAATGTTGGACATGATACATTTTATGAAAAATTATACACACATTAATTTTTTCATAAGATAATAATGCATGGGATTTTTTGAGGAAATAAAATGATTAAGTGAGGGGGAATTTGAGGTGTCCTTATTATTACACTGTTTAGACATATTTTTATTTAATTTGTAGTAACTTAATAAATTACTTTTTCAATTTTTCATCAATAAATGAAATTTTTTATTTTTATAATTAATTTTTTCGCTAATCATTTTTATATGAAATTATATATATTGAGTCATTAAAATAATTAATTTTATTTTATATAAATATCTAATTTATATATTTCATATCTGGTTTTGTAAACATAAATCTACTTGAATTTTTTGTTTTATATAATTTTATTTATTTAATTATTTTTACATTTTTTTTCATTTGTCTAATTATGTTTTTTTATTTAATATTCAATCATTAAATTTATATTTATTGAAAAAATTAAATAGTATTTTCAATCAGTTCAATTATCCTATAAATTAAATAAGATAATAACTGAAGTTTTATTTTAATAAAATAATGTGTTTTTCATTTTTTTTTTGTTTTAGTTCGATAATTAGATAATTTATAAATTTTAATAAAATAATATCCATTTTTTTAAAAAAAATTAATAGATGTAGTTAAAAATTTAAATTCAAAAATTATTGGGTTTTTTTCACCATTGTTCTGGGTAAATATTTCAAGCCTAAGCTACTGATGCACCACTATGATATTTCTTATTATCGGTGACTCATTGAGTCACCACACAATTATTCTCCATCCGTTGATTAGTATATATTAAATTCAGTATTTTACAAATTTAATTTAATTTAATTTTAGTTACTAATTAAACTATACTATTTTTATTAATTTAATTATGTAATTTAAATTTTTAGTCTTTAATTAATTAATAATTCAGTTTAATTTCATATTTTCAACTTTTTGTTAGTAATATGTTTTTTTGTTTAGTTAAATTCTTATTAATTAAAGTTTTAATTTTTATTAATTGTATTCTCCAACAAATTAATTATATTTTCACTATCATTGAATGGAATCATTGATCCCCCTTAGACATTGGTTTCCCTATACCCATTAGTCTCACTGATAACATTCGGTGAGACTTTTCATCAATAACAAAGTTATTTTCTTCTACATCACATCTCTCCGATGAAAACTCATAGTAATTCCTTATTTTTTATATCTATAGGTGAATCCATTTCAGTTCTACATATCGATTCCACGCCCTTCCCTCACTAACCGATCCAACGTTCCCCATCGGCCTTTTAAACTCAGACCGAAATTGTTTTCTCACGCAAAAACCGATGTCTTATTATTTTCATCAGTCTCTCCCACCCTACCTTAACACTGACAGCTCTCCCCTACTACTGATCCATTTTGTCCACCATCGGTGTCTCACAACAAACAAATGATGTATTTCAACCACTTTTTCGACACACTCATCAAAGCAGCTCTCACACTCACTGATCATTCTCCTCCTCTATCCTTTCATTCTACCGAGCACTCCCATCATCCACAATATGATGAAAATCGTAGCTCCCTTAAACCACTAAACCAAAACCCTTCTTCCTCACTTCCTCATTCTAATGTGACCCCCAAGAGGAAGATCCGATATTTTGAAGAATAAATTTGAGCCTCTACATTTTTAATCATCGCCTCGATGAATGAAAAAGTGTCACATACTTGATAGATTAATACCCTGATTTTATGATTCAGTGTGACTCAATTCATACATTCATTGAATCATAAAATAATATCTTATTTGAAGATGATATCTCGAAACCTTCCAAGATAATGTAAACTGAAGCAACTGGTTTCAACTATTTGAAGCCACTGCTAAATTTTCTATTGTCGAAGTGTTGTGTTTTGGTTACGCCGAACCAGAATCCAAAGCCATGTCGTTACTAAGGGAGGCTGAGTAAGAACCCCCGAGACCCACTGTACTGTGCTACTACAAGAGAATTTGGGGTTACCACTATTACTCTACACCAGAGGAGTAGAACCATCAGAGGGTGAAGAATATATAGACCCCCACTAGGGTTACACAGATTGGGGGGAGAAGATAATTTTAAAAAAAATTAGAAAAAATATATATCAAAGAAAACGCAATCAAATCCCAACTAAAAAAATAGAAAAACCAAATATATTTAACAATAATAATTATAAATAAATAAAACATGTAATGTTGTTAATTTAAATAAAAAAAAATTAATAAATTAAATAACTAAAATATAATTTTATTAATATAAAATTCTAAGTTATTTTTAAAAAATTGAATAATAATAAACTCTTTAATTATTGTGAACTTGTCAAATAATTATAATTATTTAATAAAAATTATGTAACCTATAATACTTATAATAATTTATAACTAAAATTAAAATAAAATAAGCTAATTAATAGAAAATAATTTAATATTTTAAATTATTACCAACTTAATGATTATAAATAATTTTATTATTAATAATAAAAATATTATCTTGAATATTTAATTTAATATTTAAAACTAAAATAATAACAGTTTATAAATTAAATTAATTTAACATAATCAAATAATTAAAAAAATTTAAATTAAAACAATATTTTTTTGGAAATTAAAATAAACATTAATAGAGATATTAAATTAAATAAATTAATTACAAAATTAAATTAACATAATGATACTTAAATTTCATATTAATTATTATAACTTAACATTTAATATTTAATAATAAGTATTTTCATAATATTATTATTTCATTTTAATTAATAAAAAAAATTAAAATATATTTACTACTAAATAATAATGTTAATAGAATTACATATTAATTAATACATTATTTCCAAACTTATTACTTCTATGATAGAAATTTAAATAAAATAATAACATTAATTAAAAATAATTATTTATTTATTTATATCAAATTTTTTACTATTTATGTTTTGTATTTATTGTGAATGTTCCATCAAGAGTTGAGACCCAGTCCAGATACATTCAACTAACATGCAGGGAGTTTATTACAAGGTGAATTCTAAAGTGACATGTGTTATGTGAAAAAACGAACATCTACGATCAATGGATACAAACAATATTATGTCAGGGGAAATAGTTGGTGACCAGTAACAGAAGACAGTGGATATAAAAGCATAAAAAGAAGCATAACTGGGGGGTATCAGAGGCCATTAATCGATATAGAAATTCTTCTCTCACATCGGAGAAGATCCATAAAATAGTTCATGTAAACACAGTGTGAAGCATTGGAGTCAATGGAGCCTAAAAGTAGAGCATCATTCGGGGAGGTCTTCTTCCCTCATGTTCGAATTATTATACATTGTTCTATAATTTATTCATATAGTAAAAAGTAAATAGACATAATTTTTAGATAAACCTTTGAGTTTAAAGCATTACTACTTCTAGTGGTTTTTTTTCTTTTTCACTTTTATATTTTTAATGTATTCCAAATGTATTAGTGATATAAGTTCTAAATTCATTCTGCAGAATCATTCCACTTGCACATAATTTTAAAATTCCACAATCAATCATTGAGTTGGATTGAGGATACAACTTACAAAACATTTAAATTGATATGAAAACTTCAGAAATATTGGTATGTTTTTTCTATTGTAATTTTTAAATGAAAAAGTTCTTTGTTGAACTCTCTATGAGTAGTGAAAAACATGATTGATCAAACTATATGACATAACACTTGGTGAGGGAACTAAGTCATTCTTTTCTATAGTGGTATTCCGCAACAACTTTTATGTGACTAGTAATAGTTTTTGAAACTAGTAATATAGTGTTTTTCACTAGGCTGATTTCTCTTCATTGTAAATTTATCATAATTATTAATCTCTATTACTATTTTCCTTTTAATGTTTTCATGTTTCAATGTATTAATGTAGAAAACACAAAAATATGATTATTTACTATACTGATTTAAAAAATAAATTAAAAAATATAAAAGTAAAAAAAGAAAAGTATATTATCGTCACTCTTGACAATAATAGAACATTTTGAATAGTGTTATTATGATATTTGGTCATAAGACTTCTTAGTGGGTTTGACCCTATGTACATCATATACAGTAGTTAGTAGGAAAATACATTTTTAAAAATTGACCGACTTCAATGGCAGTCATGTCACACACATCAGTACTTTATGTTTAAGGAGAATGGGGATTATGATAATGAGTTCCCAAACCCAATGGTTAGTTATAATGATTGGCGTTGGTAATATCTTAAGCTATGAGAATTGGGTAAATATCATGTGATCAATATTTTTTATGAGGGGTACAGTAGCAACATGGTGGAAGTTAAACTTACCATTCATTCTACAACACCTAATTTATTATTTGACTTATTATCTACCAAATCTTTCATATATAAAGTGTTTTATAACAGTGTAAAGATTCCATACCAATGAATATATATAATTAGTATTTATAACCCCTAATTGTTGGCTGATTTCATCTCAAGTCTATGATTTCTATCTAGTTGACTTTTATGTAAAAAATTTTTCCATAAAACGTTTTCATTCGTCTTCTTGTTGATTTTATGTCTTCATAAGATTGGATTGACATTTTCTATATAGATCCCACATCAATTTTCTTGGAAGGGAAGTTGAATTTTATGTTTTGACTTAACCAATGATCTTATATCAAAGTGATAATAATTATAAAATTTCTATGGATATTACATTTAGTGTAATGGTACTATTTCAAATTCCGGAGGTTTTTTATCTTAAATGGTTGTTGAGAAAATTTATATCAATGATATTGCCATTTTCACTAGTTTTTGGATGTCTTTCCATAATATTTTCCTATTATTCCACCAAAACATGATGTTGAGTTCCTGATTGAATTCATACCGGGTTCTATACTAATTGCAATGAAACCCAATAAAATTGACAGAATTGAGTCACTTGGAATTGTACATATAACTCCATGAAAACCATGATAAGGGATTCATTTGGATATGTGTTTAACCTTGTAATGAACCCGTTCATTTTTTGAAAAAAAATATATTGATCAATGCATCTCTACAATGATTATCACAAGTTTATCAAGAAGACAATCAATAATAAGTTTATCCTTCCACTTATTGATTATTTTATTAATAAACTATTTGATGATTGATACTTTTCCAGGATTTAAATTTACTATAGATATCATCAATTGAGGGACATGATTTATGATATACCCAAGAAGAAATTTCATACTAGGTATTGGAACTATGAATATTTAGTGATTCCTTCTGGTCTTAATAATTCTTGTTATATCTTCGTGGATTCTAGGAATAGGGTCTTTTTAAATTAAAATGATCCGTTTTTTTCCTTAAAAATGATATTAGTACCTATTCAAAATAATTGTTAGATAACAAATACTATTTAGGAATTTTGGTAAAGTCCATTAGGAAAGAGAAACTTGTTGAAAAAATTACAAAGTGTGAATTTTGTCTGCAAAACATTTCATTTTATGGTCACATAATCTCAAGAGATTGTATCGTAGTAGATCCATCAAATAATAAGGCTATTTAATGTTGTCCTAAACCATCCACAATGACTGATATTTATAGTTTTCTTGGATTTTGTGGATATGATATACATTTTTTGAAGCATTTCTCATGGATATCAAATCATTTGACCATTTTAACTCGTAAGGGTGATAAGTTCCTCTAGGCAGATGACTGTGTCAAAAAATTCTAGTAACTAAATATAATATTGTTCATTGCATCTATTCATAGATTACACTATAATGGACAATGATTTATAATATGAAACATCCAAGAATTTATTAGTATGTGTTCTTATGTATGATAACGTGGTTATCAAAAATGCATCTTGATAGTTGAACTCTAATGAGGAAAATTACCCAACTCATGATTGGGATTTAGTAACGACAACTTTTTCATTAAAAAAATGGATGAATTATCTCTATGTATAAATTTGTGATATATGTAATAATCATAATATTGTGAGATATATAGTCTCACAAAAGTATTTAATGATTTAACAAATAATATAGATTGAGTTGATAATGGGTATTGACTTCTCAATATACTAGTACCATGGGAAACCAAACAATATGTCTTATGCTTTCACTCAAAATGATCATGCTAGATTATCAAAGATAAGTAATTTAAAATATCCAATATATGTATATTTTCAATATATGGTTATTGAAATATTTAAGGAAGGGTAAAACATTATCTTCTCAATTGAATCATTAACCATCCATCTAAGGGAACCTTAAATAGGTGAAAAGGAAGATATGTAGGTACATAAAAGGTCATAAATTTTCTTATGTTTAGACATAATCAAGTTGGAATGATATTGTTTAAAAATAATGTATGTGTTCAATCCTTAATGAATTCAAATAAGGTTCTTTTAGAGGATGCTCATGTTTTTTTATTCTATGTTCATCATGGAGGTATGAATATTTTTATAGATTTGAAATAATACTTTTGGTGGGATGGAATGAAGATAGAGATCCTAGAGATTGATTCTCATTACATTTTATGGTGGAAAGATTCGGATAAAATTAAAAAAACTATTGGGATGTTTCAATCATATCCTTTAATATAATTGAGATTGGAGAACACCACTACGGATTTTTTGGTGGACTCCCAAAAACCTCTGAAGGGTTTAATGGATATAGGTGGTAGTTGATGACCATGCTAAGTCATCACACTAAATTTCTATTTGAGAGTACTTTTCTCTAGGAAAATATACAATGATATACATTGTTGAAGATGATAGATTTAATTTACTACTACATTATCTTATATCTGATCATGAACGGAGGCTTACCAAAAAATTTGAATCAAGCCTTTAGCAAGCACTTGACACAGAATTGATTTGCAGCACTTATCATCATACTAAGGCACATGGTCAGTCTGAATGAATAATTAAAACCCTATATGATGTCATGAGATCTTATTATATGAATTTAATAGATTTTTGGGATCAAAACCTACCTCATGTGGAGTTTACCTATAACAAATGCATTTACTCAAGCTTTTAGGTGGCTCTTAATGATGCCCTCTTTTGGAAGAAATGTATAGCTCCATCTTTATAAAATGAAATTGATGAAATAAATATATTTGGACCTAAGATAATCAAGGATATGCCTATGAAGATTATAACCTTTAAAAAGTATGTCAATAAATCATAAAGATGAAATAAAATATATTTTGATAACTCACCACATGATCTATAAATTGTAGTTGGTGAGATGGTGCTTCTATGAATTTCTCCATGGAAGAATGTTATGAGGTTTGGGAAGAAACGGAAACTAATACCTATTTATATTAGTCTCAATGACATTATAGATTGTTTCAATATGGTATCAATTCTATTTGAACTACTTCCAAATCTCTCTCAAGTTTGTGATGTGTTCCATGTATCTCTCTAAAGGAATTACATACCTATCCCTTCCTATGTACAGAACACTTAGGTCATACTATTGAAGCATTTTATTTCTTATAAGGAACCACAAGTTGATAATATAGATCATACATAGAATGTTCTAAGAAGTAAGACCACGCGCCTGGTTAATGTATTCTAGGGAAAACACTAGATAGAGGATACTATGTGGGAACTTGAGGATACGATGCGGGATAGGTATCCCCATTTTTAAATGATAACGAAATATTTTTAGGGATTAAATAATTATAATTGAGGTAAAATATAAAACCCCATCATTTTATGATACTTTTATTTCAAATAATATTAAATTTGTTTTATGCCTTATGTTTTATAGTACACTAATTTAATCATGCAGTACATGAATCATCGACTTATCTTGCTTTACATGCAACACTTAGTATCTTAAATATATATTTTTATTATTTTTCTAATTTAAACAAGATAATTAAAAAAATAGTAATAATGGAAGGTATAAAATAGATTAACTAAATTAAGAAATTATGTTTACTCATAATTATTTGACCAGTTAATTATTAATGAATTTAAAATAATTTTTAAAATATACGGAAATGGTTTTTTGAAAAATTATTTAAAAGTGAATATTTTTTACTCCAATAAACAAAAAAAATCATTGAATTATATTAATGAAATATGTATATATATATATTTACATATTTATATTAAATATAAAGTATAAAATTCATCTTAAGTGATTACTATATAATATATAAGATCTAATACAATTTTATGAATAAATGACGTGTTTTTGAAAGATAAGGTTGTGTCACCTTTTGATTGCATACTTTTTTAAATCTAGTTTTTGATAATTTTATAAATTATATTTGTAAAAAATAAATTTATTATTTTAAATTAGTATGTATGAATTTATTTTGGTAGAATTTATGGGATTTTTTCCTATAAATTTCATGTATTTACAAAAAGTGAAATGTAATGAATTTAAATTGAAAATATATCTTCCATCAAAATAATTTGTAGTGTTAAATTATATATTTTATCATTTTAAAAGTTTAATTAAATCAAAATTTTATAATTTAATACATTTTAGGTTAACATAAACAATTTCACATTGAATTTGGATATAAAAACATTTAAATCATTTGGAAATTTTCATATTAAAAACTAATTTTCTCATTCCATCTACTAGATTAATTTTATCCAATTTTATGTTTGGAATTTTAAAAAATGGATTCCTTAATAGAAATAACAAGCATAAAATTTGTTAATTAGTTACATTTTATTTTTGAACAATATGTATAGTGAAATTGGATATTTTCATTACAATGGTTGAGGGTAAATTAGGTAAATATGGGTAAAAAATTATATTATAAATTTTAGGAAACAACCCTAACACATAATAAAATGTTACTCAATGATGATAATTAAACTCATATGACCTGATTATTTTGAATTTAATTATTCAAATGTCACTTTTCCATAAGAATAATTAATAAATTATTAAAATCTAAGACAGTAACAAAATTCCTCACACTTAATATTAATAAATTTTATATTATTAATTTGTTGATAAATATAAGATATGAGCGACTATATATATATATATTCTAATGAATGTTAAAATTTTTATAAACACCATATAAATTTATTATTAATTTTTAGTGAATATGTAACTATTATAAATAATTAAATATTGATGATAGAGTTATTATTCAATTGAAGAAATAGTCAATTAGATAATATTATAAATACTAACATATATATAATTTTACCTAATAATGGTCACAAATAATTTAATGGTTAATATGATATGTTAGGGGTATAAAAAAAAATTTATTCATATATATCCTTCATTTTGGATTTTCATAATGTTAAAGTAATGAATAGAGTCAAAATTGACACGTATGATATTTTGTAAAAATAATATATAATTAAATTTTTTAAAAACTATAATATATATTTAGATTTAAAAGTAAATAATAATATTTTATAAATTATTATAAATTATTTATTTGTGATTTAATTGACAACGCAAAATGAAAATTACAACCTTTAAATATAGAAAAAGTTGTTACCATAGTTAAAATTAAAATTGGATAATTAAGGGTTAAAAAATGTTAATGTTTATAATAATAAAAAAACTTATATACAACAAAATGGTTTCAGATATTCAAATTATATATAATATTATCACATAATTAAATAAAATTTTAAGGAATTTTATTATAGACTGAATTTATTATAAACTAATATTTTGGGGAATTATGAAATGTTCCCCTCACCGCTTAAATAAAAGGGAACATCTTATTATCTTTTATTTACACTGAATAACCTAGTTTCTCTATCCAAAATATATCAAAATTTAATCCATAAATCAATCCCTTAATCCTTGAATCCCATATTTTGGAATAAATAAAAAAAATGAAGCCCTTTGTATAAGATTAAGAGGAGTTACCAAAAAAATATGTAACATCATTTCACAAGCACTTATTTTTTATAATATCTCTCCACCCCATAAAATCTTCTTATTCCACTATTATATAAAATTATCAAAGTCCTTATTTTTTTGAGATGTTTTTTTCTAATTGTTTTACCAATAATCACACAAACTTAGGTAAAATGAGTAACAATATTTGCATTCTTATTTACAGAAAACTACCATCTAATGAAATGATATTGTTTTTTCCTTCACCACCTCTCATGGTTGGGAATTATGATAGTCAATATAGTTTTTATATGATATTTATGATGTATTAATGCCTTTATAATTATATATATATATATATATTATTGACTTACTTTCTTTAAAAATAGTATTTATATGGAAACATTATTATTATGTATGTACAACATGTTGTCTTCCTTAATGTTGTAATACATTTAATATTTTTATTTTTTTAAAATTATTTTATATATTTATAATAAATGTATATATGATATTTATATCATTTTCAAAATTATTTAAATAGGTAAATCATGATCTATATAAGGTTATCAAGGATGAAAAGTCAAAACAACTGGATATTACCAGAAATCCAACAGTAACATGGAATTAATAAAAAACTAGGAATATAATGTCATTCATAAATCATATATGGTATGATTTAACTGAATGTGTTTATACAATAGATTTATTATAAACATATATTTAATGTACCAGTGGTTTGAATGAATACAAAGACCCTCAATACATAAGGTAAGGGATTTATGTCTCACTTTTATTTCTATGTGACACATGACTTATACATTAGATGTTTCTTCTACATTGTGTATATTTTGACACTGAATATATTTTATGAGTCTTATATTTAAAATTATGGTATAATAATATCCATATAATTTAATTTCTTTCCTATGTTATATGATTCTACGGATTATAATGTGATGAGTACTTATTTTTAATATCATTAATATCTCAGATTGTTTCATTTTAAGTCTATGTTTGTGGATCATTTACCTTCAATGTCAACGTTTTCTGAAAATGATTTGATATTTTTATTATTCAGATATGGATCCTTAAATGAATTTTATTTCATTTTTTTAATTTTAATAAATTGAATTAATGTAAATTTTTTCCCATTTTCCAAATTACGTAACTTTTACTATTATCAGAAAATGAGAAAAATGAATATATTTTTTATTTATAAAACATGAAAAACAATTCCATCATCATTAATGATTTCATGATTAAAATAAAATCAGACAATTTTATTTTTAAAAGAAACTGTCTTAAAAAATTTCTAATCATTTTATGAATATAAAAAAATCAAAAATAAAGCATATTTTCAACAATAATTAATTTTATATTATCTCTCTATATTATTTTCCACATACAATAAAATTATTTTATGTTAATTATGTTTTATTGTGGATATGATTCAATGTTAAAATTCTTATTCATTCAAATAATGTTTAATTATTATGATGTAATGATAATTATTAAACCTGATTTTTCCATGGGTTATGTTATGATTAAATGATATTTATTAGACTGATTTATGTTACTATGATGACCATATTTATGCATTTTCTTATGTGATTGGTGGTACCTATATCTCCCTCTAATTCATTGGGTATATATTTATTTTAAATGACATAATTATTGGAATCAGGTTTATGGACTTGATAAATTATAGAAAATGTGGAAACAAGATCCACTATAGGAAGATGGGGAAACATGATCACACTATAAGAAAAATACTATGATTGTGGATGGTGGTGTGTCATAACCAATATGTTTTGTCCCAATGAAGTTTCGTATTATATTTTGGAAATTGTTCTTGGCCTCTTGTGGATGATATTACATGTTGATATGCTTTCCACAAATTCATTGTAATTTTCTTATATTATTCTTTCACGGACTATTCTATTGATTACCTTATGATTAATGTATTTTTATCTTAAAATATTTATGTCATAAATTTTATTTATGATCATTGAATGTAGTGTATAACCTGTTATTTTAAAGATCAGGTTCCCATACCATTATTCTTTTAATATGATTTGATATTTCCCTAATATCACTCTAATGAGCATTTGAGATCACAAATTTTTATGTTTCCCCTCCCCAAAGAGTGTAGATATTTATTACATATTGTTTTCTTAATAACGGTGTTATTCATGAGGAATCTTGTGGGAGATAAGGTAGCTCAATTATTTACCAGTGTTCTATTTTATTTTTCCAAAGGTATTCAACTTATATGGTGTTTGGGAATCTATTTATGTAATGTATTAAGTATTATTAAACATATAATGAAATGTTAATGTATACAAATGAGTATCTCTATTAAATATTTAGAATAAAATTTTGTAATATCATATTAAATTAAAAACCTAAAAAGGAATGAGGTTTTATTGTTCAGCATCATATTATTCTTCTAAATAATTAGTAATATTTTTATATTGAGACATATATAATTATATTACGTTTTATAATATGTACGAATTATATATTTATGTATTTTATATGTCTATATTTCATTATTTATTTTTTACATGATAATATATTTTTTTATAAATACTCATCATTATTTTATAGTTTTTTACTTAAATTCTCAACTCAAATGGTATTATATTCTCTCTCATACTATGTAATTACATATGTTGAAGAAAAAATGATTCATTAACCTCTTCTTATTAATTGTATAATGATAAATTATTTTCAATGAGGAACAATATAATTATATTATTCATAGTTCAATTTTATCATTCTATTAATGTATTTTTTTATTTTTTTATGAGCCATACTACATAATTGAATTGATCATTTATCTATGTTATCTTCCTCTTCAATGTACCAGAGTTCTATATAATTTCATAATTATAATTTTGATCATCCTATGAGACTAATTTTCAAAAATTCTATGATACCTCTTAAAAAAACTCATAATATATATTTGCATGTAAACAACCGTGATACATGGTATCTGGAAATTATCATTTGTGAATAAAATTAATCAAATCCCACATTTCGACAATTTTTAACTCATAAGAGGAAACACATCAAAGGAAAAAAAATCTATTAGTTGTATCACTCTCTTATTCTAGGGTTTTAGAGGATAAATATCCATTTTTATCTTTCTTATAAGAATAATGAGAATTCTCTAATTTTCTTTTGAAATTAATTTTTTTACTATGGATATAAAAATAATATACTGAGTTTATTTATAAATATTTATATTCTGAATATACTATAATTTTTTGTATTCTACAAATAGAAAACATGAAATATATTTTTTCCCATTTTTTATATATTACTACTTGTCCCCCAGCCTAATATTAAAGTAAAAATTTCGTTACATTTTATTTTGAAAAACCACTTAGTTAATAATATGTAATGTCAAATGTTAAATAATTTAAATAAAAGTAGATTATATGAAAATTTATCAAAAAATACCTTTTTATTCAATAACTCTTATGTATATTATTCTTATTTATTTTGTTAATGGTCAACACAAAATAATTTGGATGTTTATCAATGATCTCCAAATTATTCATCAGACTCCTCACAAATCAGTCATTCTAATAATGTGTGATGGTTTTTTATTATCAAGGAAACATACACTATTTTTCTTTTATTCTTTTAAGTATAGCTCAAAAAAATTTGTCTTATGATTAGTCTTCTTCAAATTCAATGAGGTAAATTTCATATTTAATCATGTTTTAAATATTTCTCTATTTTTTAATGTATGTTAGAAATCTATTTTTTTCCTCCTGAGAATAAATATTAATCTTCGAATTAATTTTTTTATTCAAGAAATCCTCAATAGATAAAATTCTAATTTTTTAGAAATCTTTATAACATTCTAAATAATTACAACTATAGGAAAAATAATAAAAATATTATCCATTATTGGTATTTCACATTAATTATTATAATTTTTTTCTCATATTTTGTATTTCAATTATATTACCCTTTACATTTATTATTATATCTTTGAAATAGTTAATAGTTTGACATATGTTTTTATGAAACTAACACTATCACATGGAAACTTTATTATATCACCTCTTAACTCAATTCAAATTAATATATAATATTTTTATAGACAAAATAATATTTTCTAGAGTTATTTTATTATTTTTAATACATATTTACTTAAATTATGAGGAAATAAAATTTATAATTTTTTTATTAAATGATTCCCCAATAAAATAAAATAACACTTCTCATGAAATTCAGGTACAATTTCCAAAAATAATATTTTCATAATATTTGAAATAATTTTATTTAATCAAAATCCTCCCCTTCAATGTAGTAATTTTTCATTAAAATATTTAATCATACTACTTATATATTCAATATAATAATAAAGATAAATAATAATCATAGTTTTTTCATTAATAATTATAGTAAAACCATCCTAAAATTATGTGTTCACCTAATTATCAATATTATCATTACCCAATTGATCATGTCTAACTATCATATTAACAATATCATAAAAATGATTAGTACAATATTTCAGAATAATATTAATATATTTACGTTTATTTTATTGATTTTAAATCTCTTTAAGAGTACCTTAATGGTCAATATTAAATATAAAAATTATTTATAACTGGTTATGCTTTTGAACATCAATTATAGATTCATCTACGATAGATACTAACACATAATTAAAATATCATTTGAATTATATTTTTTTAAATGCATCATCATCACCGTCCACTACAATCAAATATATTCTCCACTAGATTAGAGTTTTTAAATATATATTAAACCCAAAATTTTTAAATTATATAAGTCTTATTTATTTGGTCTTATAATTGAGTAATTAAAGTCATATGATTATTCTTTTATCACTCATGGGATCCTTGAAATAATTAAACTAACTATTTTAGAATAAATTCATTTTATATAGGAGTACATATTCCTAGGATTTTCTTAATGACGTCAATATTAAAAATATTTTCAGTAAGCTGACATGTGGATCCAATTAATTAACAAATGATATTAATTAATTAATTTACTCATCATTTCTAATAAATATTCTAACCTTTATTTTTTTCATATAGAACTAAAAATTTAGCCCCTAAATTTTTAATCTCTTTATATATCTTGGATTATTTGTCCCATATTTTGATAGATTTGATGAAACTTAAAACCAGTATAAATTTATTTTACTAAAGATATCATTATGATGTATTTTTATACTTATAATTATATTTGAATAAATTATTATTGGAACCATGGTCCCAAATATGATGAAAACTACCAAAGATAATGGTGAATGAGTTTGTGAATTATTTTTAATGAACACATTCGATAGATATTTTTCATACAAAAGGTGGAATATTGACTGTATTAGAAAAATGAATAAAGATAAATTACTAAATAAATAAATACAATGATATGGTCCTATTTATTTTTAATTTTTTTACAGTTCAATATAGAAAGGATAATATAATGATTACACAATTAAGGTCACCAATAAAGACACAACTATGATAAGAATGATTTTGATTAATATAAATAAATGAACAAGACTTACACACTCTTCGTCACTCACTACTCACTACATATGGATATAAAAAAATTTAAATGAATTATATTCATATGAATAAATTACATCTAATAGAAAACTAGTAATGGTTTTTTAATTCAATTAACTATCAATATGTACAACCTTTTAATATTTTGAAATTTATTGATCTTCAAATGAATTGTAACGTAAAAATTAAGCTTCATTGTGTACTAAAAAAATATATTTATATTATATAACCCCAAATATTTGGCCCAATTATAACCCCATCTTGAGTGGTAAAACATAACTTCCCTTCATTTAGAACTCATTTTTACTGATGAAAATAGTTTATTTCCACTTATCAAGAAAAAATATATTTTTCATGTTTCAATATATATTAAATTCATTTACTCAGTCCTTGATATAACTAAATATGGGAAAACATCAAAATAGTCCATCCATTGAAAAAGAACTCATAGAACCCCTTTATTTAATATAGAGTGATTATAAGTATATCTCACTAGAAATAAAATTTGTTATCAGAACGAGTAACAAAGTCTATTTATTGTATGTAATTATTTCCCATTAGGTGTTACAATCTCCCACCAAAAAGAACAGCCCTATTTATTGTAAATATCGCAACAGAATCAAATGTAGTTTCTTGTAATATTTGGAATGTAATTGGTTCTCAAACCATTTTTTATCAAACTGGTCCAACTGACCAACAAGTGCATCTATACCATCCCATATGATATTTGAGACTATACTGAATATGAACATCAAATATCTCAAACACTCATGAATTATAATATATAATCCTACTTTTTTGCTCAAATGTAAAAGCATCATCTGATATCATACTTATGGATTTACCCATAATAATACACATTTTATTTCACAATAAATTATACATATACATACAAACCCTTTGAAAAAAATATTAGGTTGTTATGTAATATAAAATTAATCCATAAAAATAATCATTAACTATGGAGTTCTTATCCATATTATTGAAGAAAAAAATCTATACCATGTTAATAGGTGTAAAACATATAGTATTTTTTTATTCCCCATTAATTGGTGTTATAATAAATTTAATAAAATGTAAAATTTTATATTATGAGTCTGTGAAAATTTATCATCATTTTTTTATTTTACAAGTATTATATATAAATATTTATATTTCAAATTATTGATGTATTTTAATTATTATTTATAATGAAATTGAGGGTTCCATTATATATATAAATGGATTTAAACATATTTTTAATTTATTTATAATGGAAAATATAAAAATAGGCACACATTGGAGAAATTCAATATGTTCTATAAAAATAAAATAGAAAATAGAAATTTGTTTTGAAAATATCATGGAAGTTGGTCTTGTTAATTTCCATTGTCCTTAAATTATAAAAAAGGGATCCTACCTATACCATAAATATTTTACAAATAAGTCCAAAATTTAGTTACCTTCACTTATGTTGTGCGACAACAAAAAATATATCTTCATTTAGTGGACCAAAAAATCATATGATTCCACCATGATTCTCTGTGATGGAAAGGATATATTTTTATAAATTGATTTTTAAAGGGGAGTATTGTCCACCTTCAACACATTATTTATAAATTTATTGAATTTTTTAACTTATACCTCCATTATTGATCCATCCATTCTGTAATTTATATGAAAACATTGAACATTATTGCTTGGGAAATAATTCAACGGATCCTCCTTTAAGATCTCCAAATAACCCCTCCAGAACCTGTTATTCATTGGTAACATTTAATGGTTCCATTTTAACATATTTTTATACATAAAACACTTGGGGGATTCATGAAAATAATAACATGGAAAAATAATTATTTTTAATTACACCGTACATCAAGCCTATCATAAACTAAAATCTATTTGATAAGTTATCGACAAATTATTTCTATAAGACTCTAAAAGTCTTGAGAGTTGAAATAATTATTGTAAGGCCGTAGTGCCATGAAATATATTATATCTAAAAAAGAAACATATTTAAATTCGTCCAAATGATATGGTAGTATTCAAAAATAACTACAAGGTATAAATTTATATTTTAGTGTGAGTCAAGTTGACTACAACAGATAGTCAGGAGGTAAGTGATGGACTCCCCTTCTATATAATTTCTCTCAGGTTGGTTGAAAACAACCCATAGTATTTATTTTTGATAGAATCAGATTAAAAAGTTATAAAATACAGGGACTTGGCCCTACTTATCAAATCTACAACTTGGTTATATGTATATTCAAGATTTCAACATTCTAAATTATGTTTGAATCATATTGTAGGTGATTCAACATAAAAAAAGTATTGATTGATCATTACATTGCTTCTCAAAATATTATAACTAGTAATAAGAATCGTATATGATAATAAGGGACTGGTATTTTTTTTTACCTGTGAGAGTGCCACACCACACCTTTTTGTAGTGAAATGTGTAACTATTGGAGATGAAGTTATATTTTTAGTTGACACCTCTATGATTAACAGGTAGTTTGATCATGGCTAACATATAACGGAACATGTGGATATTTGATAAATTATAATTTTTACGGGGAAAGATATTTATATTATGGATTAATGTTATTTTGAATGATTAATTTATAGTTAAATGGGTTTATATTGTATTACTTATTAATGATATAATATAGTTGAAATGGATCAGGTTTTTATAGTGGGTAATGAATTTTTAATAATGTATATTGAATAAATATTATTTTACACTATTGTTTTGGAATAATATTTCATTTGATTATATGAATAATTATTTAAACTATTATTTATTTTTTACAAAATAAATATATTTTATTTTATTTAAATTTTTTATTTTATATATTTTTTGAATATATAGTTTTTATTTACTAAAATTGTATTATATTTTATTAATTAAATATTAATTATAACTATTTTAAATATACGGTGCAAAATTGTAATGTAATTATTGGGTCAATAATTTTTAAACTGTATATTAAAGTAATAAAAAAATTAATTTAATTAATGTATAATTAATTATTTAATGTAAAATATATTGAAATGAAAAATTTGTTACATGGTAAAAATTGAATTAAATGGAGGATGAATTATTATTCAAATGAAAATGTAATTGGATAGTAATTGTATGATTATAAAAATAGGGGATCATTTCCTTACATTATGTAGAGGGGAAATTCTCAAATATAAACAAAATTTATGAGACATATTTTATTATTTTAATAATTTAATTTTTATTGTTTTCTAATTAATATTATTTACAAATATTTTATATAATGAAAATATATGCATTCAATTTGATTGATTATGTCATAAAAATACACAAACACACACACATTTCATTTTATGTCTGAAAATATATATGATTTATTAATCAAAAATGACATGGTGGAAATAATCCTATATGTATATAATAACTACACAACGAATAGATGTTTTAATAAATAAATAATTTTTTTTTCAAAATGTTGTAATATTTATTAGAATATTAATATTTTTTAAATTTTTACTGGTTAATTTTTAATTTGAATGAAAAATATAGAGTTTTTTTATGATATTGTAATAAAAATATATTATTATATTAAATTATTAATTTAATTGTTGATATTGAATAATATTTTTTGTAACATGATGAAATATCATTTAAGTGCTACAAATATTTTATTCCATTTCTAAAAAATTTATATGATGTGTTGTAGAGATAATTAAATTTATTTTGTAGTAATGAAGAAAATATAACGATATATGTGTGTGTGTGTGTCAATGTAAATATATATATATATATATATATCAATTTTAGAGGATTAATAATTTATTTTTCAATACTTAGGGGAATGAAATAATTTATTTAATTAATGTATGTTGTAAATATATATTTATTACTACATTAAAGATAAATGTTTGAGTAATTTTGGTTTTTAATAGAATAGTTAATTTAAATTATCTGATGAATATTATTATTATATTTTTGTGTGTTGACATTGACTTATTTAGGATTGAGGGGTGACATTTTTATATGTTCAAAAATCAACGTGGGATAAGTAATTTATTTTCATTTAAAATTATGATGTTATAGAATATTCGGTGAATTTAAAAATTGAAAATAATTTTTTCCTATAGTTTTTTAATTTACGACATGGAAGATGAATTGATTGTAATGAAATATAAATATTCAATATAAACAACAAATATGTAGTATATATTTTCTTACAATAAAGTTGATGTTAGAAATTTTATTATAATAAACAATGTATCAGAATTAATGAGAATATTATTTCAGTGGTAAATTTGTGTTTATAACTATAAATGAGGGGAACCTATGTTCATCAAAAAATAATATCGCTTCCTCTTCACCACAATCATTACATTGGTGTTCGTAAGTCTTCATGTGTGAGTTTTATGTCTTGTAGTATACCGAGAGATAATATTTTTCTAATAATTAAATAATGAAATTTACTAATTTGATTTCAACATTTTATTCATTATATTTTAACAAGATATTGTGAATTTTTTTATATATAAATAATTTCCAAATATTATTATTTTTTCAAATAAAATAAATAAATTCCCAATGATTGATATTTTATTTATAAAATGTGAGAAATATTATATCAAATTGATCAATAATAATTATATTATTTTTTATAATAAACTATTATGTCAGTGTGTTTGGAGTGACATCAAATGTGAGTTATGGGTTATATGGTGTATTTCTCATGTATAGAAGAATATATATTTTTCATTATAAATTATCCATGGGGAGAATGTTATTATTGAAAATAAAGAATTGGGGATAGTAAGGCATGTTATATTCGATCATAAAATATCCATGTAATATTAATTTATTTAATATTGTAATTTTATTTTGAATATATATATGGGAGTGTGTGTTATTATTTAGAGTCTTTAATTCTTAAGGGAATACAATTTTAATTTTTGATATGATAGAGGTTGTGGATGTGAGCATGGAAGTTGAATATGGATTATGAATAGGTAATTTCTACATTGAAGGATACCTAATCATAACAGAGTTCAATTAGCATCATTTTACAATCATTAGTTATTATTTTTTAGTAATCCTGGTAGATTGGTTATTTTTTTGATGAAAAAATTTTGCAATTGAGTTTTTACACTTCATTGATATTAATAAATCCTTTATTATATCGATTTCTTAGTTATTGAGGGGTGTATGTTTTTTGTTCAGGTTTTAGAGATATATTTCAAGAGCACTTCTATTTCCACAATGAGAGGAAGTTAAATTGGGATTTGATTATATAAAAAACATTTTTTAGAGTGTATCTTCTTATTATTTTACCACAATATTTTACTCAAAATGGACATGATTTTTTAAAAATGACACTATTTTGTAATATCTTTGATATGAAACCATTGGTTTAGATTTAATAGATTTATGTTTAATAGTGATATATTTATTCGGTCACTTTGGACCTAAAGAACCCAAGATATTATTTAGGTAACCATTCCATTGTCTGATCCACCCATGTTTTAAAATTACTTCCTTATTTCATATACTTTAATTCGGTTAATTCTTATTATTAGACACCCTAGAGAGTTTATAGGATCATTATTGTGGTCAAGCAGATTGTTATTAAGAAAGAGGAGATACATATGAAGAAAAATGAGAAACCCAAAGCATGATAAACCCACGGCAGTCTAAAATGGTGAAGGTTGTGGGCATCCCCCTTATCCAGGTTTCCTCCCTTGGGATTCATGGAATTCAATGTATGAAGGAACATTTTGTCAAAACAAACAATATCCTGAGATGTAAGGTAGTATACATCTTGGTTCCCCTCATTCAATTAGTGAAACAGCTTGATGTTGTTTCTAATTAATCCCTTTCACTTACAGAATATGTATGCAATAGACCATGTCAGGAGAAAGAGGTCATGGAGGATGTCATAGAGAATCTTTGAGTTACTTTCATCCTCTCTAACATTAATGTTCATGATATGGAACAAGCTGAGACCCATATGAAAAAACATATCCACAACTAGAAGAGAGGAACCAAGGACCAAATTGGTGGATAATGACAAAATAGTTGAGCCTTGGGAGTAACGCATAACACCTCTACCCCACAACACCCCCATGTTGTAAGACCCATCTATGTTGAGTTTAAGCCCCTTATAGGGAAAGATCTATCGAGCCTATTGCCCCATGAAATTTTTGTTATCTTTAGAAGTACATGAGAACAACACTAAAGAGGACTAAGAGACTGGTCCACATGCCCATTACTGAGGAGTCTAGCCATATCAAGGAGGATATTTTTAGTCCAAATGTTGAATGAATTGTAAAAGTACTGAACCCCATCATTCCATGCCTTTTTTCTGGCCATCCAGATACACCAACACCCAGTATGTAAAATCATGGTGTTGTCCACCTTCTTTTGGCCTCTGTCTCCTTATCGATGGTACCACATGTCCAGGAATGAGAGGTCAGCAATGATAGAGACAAGTGTTAATGAGTTAAATATACATGGAATCATTTATCTATCTTTTTAATCTCTTATATTGTTATTCTATATTGAGTATCTATGTTATTGGATGGTTTTTTTCTATGATGTAAGATTTCTTGAAATATTGATGTATTATTTTTCATTTTATGAATTATTATGTAAATATGGGGGTATTATGGAAAGGACTAATCCTTTTTGGAGTAAAGGTTTGGACATCAATTTAAGGTATGTCAATTGGATTCTCTATTTTTTCAACTATTAATAATGTTGTTTAAAATTGATATAGATTTTTTTGGTTAAGGATATAGAATTTTCCAATTAAATAAGTTGAACTAATTAAATTTCATGAGGTTTATTAATGTGTATCACTATAAATAATAAATATGCTACAATTTCCCATTTAATATCATTTTTATATATTTTTACTAATTTCTCTTCTATGGAACATTCATTATACTATTTCAACCAAGATAAAGAAGTAATATTAATTAAAATTGTCTTTATTATTATTTTTTATTTTATGATGTTCAACATGTAGTTTATTGATGATATATTATTAATGTAGTTATAGAAGGTATCAGGGTGTATTAGTTGATGTGGTTATACGATGAGGTGAGTGAGAGTAGGTTGTTACAGTTTATATAATTATGAACTGAAATAAAGTGGAATTATTAAAAATTTAAGATGATTGAGGATTGGGAGTATATTAATGGAATAATTATTCAAGAAATGATTAATTTAATTGATTAAATAATTATCATAAGCACATCATATGTATATATTAATTCATTTTAAATGTATACTAATTTTATATAACAATAAATCACACACCCATAACCTATATGATTAGTGTGTGTTTATATTAGATACTTGAGTAACTAATTTGAAAAATATTATTTAAAATCTCCCAAAATATTCTACACACATGATATAGATATATATATAGCGTATATAATACTCTTCTTTATAGCATAGGGAAATAAATAATCTGGAAGGGTGAGTTATGATTCTTAGTAACGGGTTAACATCATAGACATTAATCAAATATCATAAGTGAACATAGTATGAAAATGTGGTTATTAGAAAATAATAATGTCACAAGGACATAATGTAAAAAATCATAAAAAAAGAAATATAGATCATAATTCATGGGTCATGAAATTGGACTTTTTTAATAACATAAGAAATAAGTCATAAGTGTATGGAAACATACACTAATAATCATGAATCATCAGAAATTGACACTGGTATATTGTATAGTATTAATATTTGGAATAAAAATAATCTTAGATATTTTAATATATGTTAAGGTTATATGTCAAGACTATAACAGACCATCATGAGTCAACCAAACAAGTAAACCATGTCATCCCATCATATTGGTGTAAAAAAGATATAAAAAACTTGTATAGTATATATGATAAAATAGATATCCAACCAAAGTAACAAATGATTATAATAAGAGATATAGCTGATCCAAAAATGCTAAAAAATAAAGAAGTATATGTCTAGACAACAAACCCCCATGTAATCAAAATTCACTACCAAACAATAGAAAAAAGAAACAAAAACTTAATTAGAAACAGTCAAGCTACTGAACACACTTCTATATACATGAATCCTACCAAAAAGGTCTACAACTACTCATAGTTAAAAGTCAGGTGTAGGTAAAAGTACCAATCTGAATTCCACCAAAATATTTTTATAAGTACAAATAACAAGAATTCCCATGTATAATATTTAAAACATAAATCATCAAAATCCAATTTATAAATTCTTTTGAAATCTAACTTCAAAAAAACATTTAGTTTTTACAATTTTCATTCAATGTGTTCCAAATCCAGAGACAAGAAGCTAATGATGCTGAAATATAAATATACATGTGATCCAACATCCTAGATATAAAATAACATGCAATAAACTTTGATAAAAATATAAATCAACCAATTAAGCTTTAGCCTATGGTAGAATTTTTACTAGGCACTCACATGCCTAACAAGGAATAAATTTGTATCTATCTAACATTTATGCCTTCCACACACCATCGATATACAAGAGGATACATCCTGGTGGGTTTACACACACTAAGGATACTCATGACTTTTTCTTAACATTACCAAGGGTCTTTATATGAAATGTTTATAAATTTATAATTTAAAATCAATAATCACATTTTTATAAAATAATTTCAAATCAAGGGCAACCTTTTTTATGGTTTGAAAATCCATTTTCTATTTCAAATCAAGGAGAATCCATTTTCAAGGTAAACCCCCTTTTAAAACATGAACCCATATGCTTTTCAATTTTAAAACATGAAAATACTATTCAAATAACAAGGAATAAATACAAACTATATGAAATTAAAGAAATTAGAGCATTTGAATAGATCCACTAAAAATAAGAGCAGATAAAACAAAACATCTTTCGACAATAAGGATTTTAAACTAACATATCTACCTTTAGAATACAATGTATGACTAAATAATGAATGTATTTATCGAAAACAAAATCCAATTAATAATCCAAATAATAAATAGTGATTCAACCATAAATGAGAGGGAAAATAGGAGAGTCTTACATAGAGAGAAGAAGCACCTAACCCAATTGATCAACCACTAAACGAATCGATCTGGATGGAAGTAAGACACATAAAATAGCCTAGGGTAACAACATTATCTGAGGGGGACAAATATCCATGATAGATTGAGGCCTCGAATATCTACAACACACACTAAATACTACAACATGGTTAACTACATGGAGTGTAATATTTTACACTTCCTGAATACCTTAAATATTATGTTATTATAAAAAACGTTAAATTCTTTTTTAATTTAAAAATTGATTTCTAACATTCATGATGTGATCCCTTATATGACACTTAAAAATTTATTCCTTGTATTCCATTAAGGGGATGTATCCAAAATCCAATACACATCATATAATCCCATTAAACATTATGTAATTTTCCATAAATTTTCAAAAACATCTATTTCATTATGAAAATCCAAAAAATCCGTGACATCACCATTATATGTATGCTCCCAATTCAAGATTGACAACACACGACTGATGAGAAATGGAAACCAAAAGAAAAGATCAAAACCACCATGAAGAAATTTAATGGGGATTTATAATATCCCCAACATAAAATATTTATATCCCTTTAAATAACTCTTGATATTTTTTCCTAAAAAATTCTATGACACTTCTACCTGATCTACATATCATTCTCCCACATCTCATGGTGATCCTTTCTACACATCTATGGTGCTTAGACCTTGGGTATCATTTAACTGTATAGTAACTTATACTAGACATCCATAATATGAACTATTTTCTCAACCAAGATGTTTTCAGAATCATGAACAACACCCTCCCACATAATCACATGAAAATGATATGGTTTATACCTCCTCAAATTGGAAACATGAAATCTGTCACGTATTGATGTCTAACTGGAAGGTAAGAGAAACCAATTATCCACCCTCCCTAGTAACTCAATTATCTTTAGGGGGCCCAAAAACCTTAGTGCCAACATACCTTACATACCCTACCGATGATGAACCAAGTGCAGTGAAACGCTAATAAATACCTGATCAGCAACCTCAAACTATATTTGCCGATCAAGATGATCCACATAATATTATTGAAAAATCTGTACCATGATCAATTTCTTCTACATCATCTACACCACCTATATAATATCTTCGATAATTCTTGTCCCAACCAACTACCACTCCAAGAAATCATCAATACACATTAGAAAAGACATGGCTACCCATAAAATGCATTAAAGGGAAACATTCTGATCAAATCCTAATAAATATTGTTATAGGATAACTCAAAACAATCCTTATTCTTTCACCAAGATCCAAAAAAATCAAAGAAACATGTATGGATCATAGCCTCAAAAATCAAGATATCCCCCACAATATATCCGTATTTTGGTGGATGATATGTCATTCTCAATTTCAAATGGAAACACATTTCCCATTGAAAAAAATTCTAGAATCTGGATGTGATCCTAGAGTCCCTATCATAAAAAACTGAAAATGCAACCCCATGAATCCTCATAGTCTATAGTATATACAGGACCCCAAAATGTTTCACTCTCTCCAGTTCCCTTATTTAATGAAAATGAACTCATTTATTAAATCAATCAATAATCTACCAAATTGCATACCAAAACTATGAGTCTACATTAAATATATGAATAAAAATGTTGAAATCTAATCCCACTTGCATACCAGAATGGGGTTGTTTTTGAAAAATCCTACAAGTCACTAATATTTATCTTTTTCTCTTTTTCATGTGAGACACCATGATAAAAAATCCACAAGTGAATACCTTATTCGCAGTCACAAATACTAATGTCTCTAATCCTACTACATATTTGCATTCCTATTATGCACGAACAAACATGACTAATGTCAACTATCTAGAACCTCTTGTCTCGAGGGAAACTAAAATAGTGAACTACCCCAAAACCATAATGATATACAAGGAGTTGAGACAACTCGCATAAGGTCTACCCACCATATAGTATTTCTCCGAAGCATTGTCTCTCAGTGTGTATCATTTACTTGAGACTAACTAACTCATAAAAATATGACACAACTTTTTCAAACCCAATAACACATATACACAATCCTCCACCACTCACAATATCATGTCAACATGAAAACACATCAGCGACAACTATTCAACTGATTCTTTCACAAATTTTGTCTGTAATTTTCTATTAAATGCAATTGGCAACACATTCCCTTTCCCAAGGGTATACAAGATATAAAAATAAATGGTCTGAATATACAGGACCTAGAGTCCCTATCCCATGTACATATCTCTAAGATATAAAATATGCTTTCGAATTTTGGGATTATAAAATACCCTAAACAAATCTCCAAACAAATAGTGATACCATGTTTTGGGTGCATGCATAATAACTTCCAACTAGAGATCATTGGTTGGGTATCAAATGGAATGATCCAAATGCCTCAACCTGTTTACCCTACATCAGCAAAAGTCCAAAACCCATTTTAGAAGAATGGAAAAACTAAATAACCAAAACCAAGTTTTGAAATCCAAAAAAATGATGTCAAATTCAACCTTATATTTTCCTCCTCAAAATATCTCTAACGCTTTACATTCCATTATATATTACACCCTTTATGGTTAAACATATCATTGAGTATGAGATATTTGAGAAGTCCCAAAAAAATTAATATTGTAACATACCAAACCCACAAAGCATAACATATTAAATAAAATTTTTGGATACTTCCATGACATAATAGCTTGAACATTTTGAGGATAAACTATGATGCTTCTATCAAATATCACATGTGAAGGAAAAACTAACATCATGGATTCAATACTCAATTCTTGAAATCTTACCATACAGAAAATGGATCCTCAGTGTTCACTGAATGATATCATTATATACATTTTGCTCCACCTTTGTCTTGGAGTACACAAATAAATCATCTTCGAACACGACAACCAATGATTCCATAAACCACTGAATGACTCGGTTCATTAGATCTATAGACATAGTAGGAGAGTTAGTGAGTTAGAATGGAATAACTTGAATCCCAAGAAGCCCATATTGATTTAGAAAAACTATTTTGGGTATATCATCTTCTCAGAATCTCAACTAGTGATACCCCAACCACATGGCAATCATTGAAAACCAACGAGTCCCTTTAAATCTATCAAAGAGGTCATGGATTATGGCTAAAAGATTCTTGTTCTTAAAAATAACCCAGTACAACATTTTATTTTCAATAAAATGTCCATCAATAATGTATTACTTCTTATAAATAGTATAGGAGATGCCCAAGGTGAAATCTTATGAAGGATACATATGTTCCCCTCCAATTACTCAATATGGGTATTAAGTTCCACCAAATCAATAGGTTCCATTTTATGGGAGGGAATAGAAATTAGAAAAAATACAGGTAATAGGTCAATAATAAAATATATCTAACATTGTGGTGGTAAGAAAAAGAAATTACAGAAAATATCATAGGGTAAAAACAAAAAATACTATTTTGTTGACCACCCAATCATGATTCAATTGTGTCAACAATAATTTCTGACAATTGTAATGTTATTAATATTACCAAAGCAACAGTCAGTCCCACCCTTCCCAATCATGAGTCCAACTCACCCTATAAAAAATCAGGGTATCTATAGGTAGATAATAAATATATACATTGGATAAAACAGCCTATCTAATCTATAATACCAAGGAATTCAGTGATTTTTCTAAATTAAATGGGATTATTTTGATACTAGGCTTGGAGACAGTGCGTAATTCTGAGGCCCAGAGTGGATAGAATATATTTCCCACCATTTTCTGAGTTTCATTAAATAATCATGCAAGAAGGTTTTTATAACTTTTAAACTGATTCTCGGATAAAAAATATGAGGGAACCGTTAAACATAGAGCATCGAGATTCTCGTAGAAAGGTCCAAATGTTGGGTAGTATGGTCAAAAGTTTGTAGTTGGTTTTTGGTCATAAATTAAATAATTAGGTTACAATAATTTCATTTTCAAATCCATAAAACTCATAAAATGGTAAATCATATTAGAAATCGTAAAGTACTATTGTGCTCTTGATGGCATGTTCTCCTGAGTGAATCATAACCTCGACTCGAATGGGTCGAGGGTGAACGATAGTTTTAGGGGTTTTCAAGCTAATTAAAATGGAAAGCATGTGAAATATTGAATACATCATAAAGGTATCTGTGATTAAAAATATTAGGGAATAATTGCATCTAAAACGATAAAATTACCTAAGAATGGATGAAACATTCAACGCTGCGGGTCATGGGAAAACGTTAATTTTAAATATTTTTAAGAAAAATAGAATAAATATAAAAATATTATTTTATTCAATAAAATTTTCACTGCAACATAGTGATGATCCGACTATTTAATTTTAATAATGAAATTGTGTAATGAATACTTAATTCAATCATAATAGAAATGGTGATTCGTAAATAAAACATCATAATGATGTGATGACCTGTTGTAACAAAAATGTTGTGATATGTTTCTGTTTTAATGATATAATGGGGTTGGAAAAAAATATTTAGATATGTAATTCTTTTGATGAAGGATGAGATAATTATCTCCAAGGACGGTCGTTGGAGAATCTGAAAAGCGGTAATGATGCATTGGATAATGGACTTAGAAAAAAAGAACAACAAATTACAATGCCTTCTCATAGATCGTGAATCCCCATAGAAGTATCACCATTATCAACATTCCATCCCTCCAAAAAAGCTTCTCTTTGAAGGGGATTATTATTTGTGAATTTTAATGACTCATTATACTTTCAAAAATAAACAATATGGATCATCCTATGAATAGATTGATCTATGGGTCACTTTTTCTTTTGAGAGGGTATTATTTAATTTATGGGATTTTTTTTCTAGGATATATTGATTCTAGAAACATAATCTTCTCATCCCATATTTCAAATAGTCTAATGTGGGGGAATCAACCTGACATGAACAAGGTCATAATTTCACCATTCATGGGAGTTCATATGTTCTTCATGACCACACATCTATGTTTATGGAAATGAAATATCGAGATTTTAGTAGGAAAGAAGACAACCTAAGTAGGCTGTATGCACAAATAATTAAAGTAATGGGCCACCATAGTGGACTCGGTTGTCCGCAGAAGGAAACTTATGTACACTGGTGTAGGAAACCGACATTGGTGTCCCTCGATGATGACCACAATTTGGTGGGATCTCACCATGATTTTAGAAAAAAGAAAAAATCCTTGGCTGGATTAGGCTGCGGTGGTGCAGCAGGGGGCCTCTAGGATGGGCTGGCGGCTGGAAGAGGTAGATGTGGCCAGCCAGAAGCAACAGTGGAGCATCACTCACACTGCGGCCTGCGATGCACTATCATGTGGTCCAGCGGGGGATGGGTGTTGAATCAGGGACATCCAACATTAGTGGGTTGTATGGAAATCAAATAGGACACCCAATGGGCATCCGGGCTGGACGATACTGGTCTCCCATGTGTGCTCGAGGAGAGAATCCATCCATGCAAGCCATACTGGGGGCCGCAAACTGGGATGCTAGGCGGTCTGGGAAAGAACAAGTTGTCCCTCTATTGTGGGCCGAGATGGCCATATAAAATAGGGCCACTAGGTGTCCCAATCTGGGAAGAAATCCTTCCACCTATTCCAGGATGGGGTGGATGGAACTGGGTTTTTGGGCGAGTCGGTGGGCTGGACACATGGTCGAACCGGTCCGAGTCTAGCAAGGCCAATGGGCCAGGCCCAGTGGTTAGTCAATGTCGGGCTAGAAAAGATGTGAAAAGGGTTAGGTTGGTTCGGTCAAACTAGGACTGGTCCTGCGGGACCCCCAGGCTGGGGTTGTCAGGTCGGTCCGATGAGGTCGGGACTCAACTATCCCATGTTTAATAAAATTCCAATATCATTCACACCGGATGACTGATTGGCTAGCCTTTTATGGACATGGAACCCTTGGAAAAAGGCTGATATTTTTGAATTTTCTACGGATACATTAATGATTTTTGAGATAATGCTAATGGACTGAGGAGTAGATTCTCTTATAATCAAGAATGCTACATACGGTAATCCTACGGCGGGATAAGACTCGAAGATTGCGGACAAGCATGTCTAAGTGACCCCGGTTTCCTTGATGATAAGAGTCTCTGTGTGAACAAGCTACATGAAGTTCTATGTGAACCATCTGCAAGTGACCCTATTTGTGTTATCTAAAATAACTATTATGTGGGAATTCTATGATGGCCTAAGTGGGAAGCAACTCTGTTTGACCCGATAGGCCCAAAATGTGGATCGACTCTATGTGACCCAAAAAACCCATGGTACTCATTAGGGAAGAGTAACTCAACAGTACATGTTGTCCAGTGTATGACTATCATTTTTTCATTTCATACATTATATTATACATGTGTGAGTTTATATTAAATTATGTTTACATTACCTTGTGGTCTTTCACTTGTGTTTTGAAATTCCTACTGAGTATTTGTTTACTCACCCAGCACGGGCTGCTCCATCCCATATTATGTTTGGTGTAAACAAAAGTCACTTTGATAGAGAACTCAGTGGCATGGGACCTTGTGGTGCCCTGTGATATATGATAGGCAGGATGTACATCCATAGCTTCTGACTGCCACTTAGTGCCAACCCTTAATGTGGGGTCTTCTTCGGACGTTGAATAGAGATATTTTTTGATTTCCTATTTTATGTCATTTTTTTGGGATTGTATTTTTTCCATTTAGACTTACGGATTTAACCTTCACTTAGTGGTTATTTAGTGGCATGCATGTTTTCCTTTACAGTTGATTGGGATGTGGTTGTGTGTGTGCATGTGCGTAAATGTGATCAGTAAAATGCCACCCACTTGTGGGATAATGCGTTTGGAACTAGTCTACATCCACTAGCCTTTAGGAGATGAGAGTGGGGGTAGTCATGGAATTATCCTTGGGGGACGGGTTGTGACAATGTGGTATCAGAGGGGATCAGTTATACCTCAATGATCGATAGTCAATGGTTCTGTTTTAAGGTAATAGTGTTAAATGTTTCAAGTTCATAATTCAGGGTAGAGACTCTAGTGTAGGTTCAATGAGCGATGTATCCATAAACTACGACACTAGTATCCTTATTTTTGACTCACTACATGGAAACATTGGTTGCAAGAAATAAAGCACACATGCATCATGTAGGATTTTTAGTATTTTATCCCCTGTCCGTATTGATTCATCTCACCTGGTTTAATATATTGATATTTGTACATCATGATGTGTTTCAAGATGCCTCGACATTAACAGCTATCTAGGATTCTGATATGTGATCATGGGGATAGTCCGTCCAACGATGTGGGGTTGGTTCAGGGACCTGTTTCAGAGATGGCCCTACTAGGTGGTACACTTGTGTAACCACCACCTATTGATTAGTAGTTACTTTAGGCCCTGCCAGTGGAGGATTCACATAGGATCAGTGCCTTGAATGTGTTCTAGAGGTAGACATCTCCTAGGCCTTGGGGTGAGATTGATCCCTAGGTGGTCGAGGATTTTCTTGGGGAAGGGACACGAGTCTTCCATCTTATGGGATTACTCTTGGATAGATTGTGATCTTAGCCGTGAGCCTTCCTCAGGGATCATTGGGTATATGATTGAGCAATATTATTTAGACACGTGATGAGGAAACCCTCACCTAGAAAGATAGTGAGCACCTCTTTAAGGAGGAATTATCCACGGTGACGTTGAACTCTATGTGGTTAAAAGAGATACTAAACCTCATATCAGGGTAGCATGACGGCTATAGCACACTCAGCGAGATTCCCCAGGATTTCTCTCAACACTATATACATATTTTGTGACTCGTTCATTATTGATTGAGCATTTGAGAATGGAATGAACTGAGGGAGCGTTGAATACATGATGTCCCTCCGCATCCATACTTAGTATGGGGTGCTAGAGAAATCTCTACATATATAGATCTTCCTTAATGACCGGGTGCCGAAAACTAGAGCCCCCAGCAGACAGTAGGTGGTAGAGTCTTTAGTGGTGAGAATTAGGTAGTAGACGTTGGTACCCAAGATGGTAAGGCCTTTCACAGGATGACCAAAGGACTCAGGGTTAGTAGTGTGGGGATCCTAGAGCAGAGGAAGTCAGCATGGGTCCAGGTTGTGATTCTTACGCAGCGGGTAGAGACAGATGGCTCGCGATTTCCTGACTCTTCATGCAGATGATCTTCATATAGTCAAGGGACCACAGAGTCATAGGTAGAGGTTTGGGAAAAGTGATTTGCAGGATAGAAAACATGACAGAGATGTAGGTTTAGTACCAGGCGTTGGACAGAGGTTTGAGGTACCACCACCACCACCCTTATATTGGAATCATTGTCATTCTATGCATGAATTGGAGTATGGTATGATTTCTTTTCAATCCACATTGGATGTTCAGAATGTGTGCAACTAATGTGTTATTATTGTTCAAGAATACAATGAAATTGAAGGTGGATATTTTTTCTAATTGCCAAATTTTTGTTCTGGAAAATTGGAAAATGAAGACATGGGTTGTTGGAAAATGGTGTTGCACACAAATGAGGAAGTGGTGTGTGAAATAGGTGAGTTGGGCCCAAAAAATAGCTTGGTGCACAAAAAACTGTGTGGTGTGAGAAATAGTGGAGCAAGTATTTCGTGTAATAGGTGTTTTAGAATCAGAACATTGAAAAATGAAAAAGGCATGGGCTGTGTGAAAAACATGGTTATGGGCATAAAAAATGATTATTGTGTGAAAATTTTGGCCCGCTGAGTGAGAGGTTTTTTGCATAATGATGGGTTTTGCGTTAGGGGGTCGGCGATGCCAATAAATAATAGGGGACCCCCCTTATTCAGTACCACTTAAGACATAGTGATGATCCAAGTGATGATGCATGTCGAAAGTTCGCATAAAGGGAGTTGATTGAAATATTATGAGTTGTGCGAAATATTCCATGTTGCATGAAAAATTCCTACATGTGTGAAAAATTACAGGTTGTGCAATAATGGAAGAACTGTGCAAAAAAGTTGAGTTTGTGCATAAAAGTTCTAGTTCCACAAAAAGGGTGTTGTTGTGTGAAATATTTTTCCATGCAAAAAGGAAATATTTTATGAAAAAGTTATGTCTTAAGAGCAAAGGGTAGGTGTTGCACGTAATTTTCAGTGAAACCTACTTGAACATTCTAAT
Source organism: Viscum album (assembly GCA_963277665.1). Lineage (NCBI taxonomy): Eukaryota > Viridiplantae > Streptophyta > Magnoliopsida > Santalales > Viscaceae > Viscum > Viscum album. The sequence goes on from OY728120.1 coordinate 1,436,544,566, forward strand.
TATTCAGTTCTATTGTTCATTTCATTCAATATCATCAATTCTGAACATTGATGCAAGCAATGTCTCATGCTTTGAAGAGTAACAGACTTCAATGAGAATCTATTAAAGAGTCTTTCATGTCTATAAACTGACTGGGACTTCAACAAAGGCAGTGAGCCAGGGGGAGTCAACGGGTGTGACCCGATGGATGTAGTGGGATATCCCAAAACATTTGTAAAGGTAGTGAGCATGAGGGTAGAGTGAAATTTTCTTGAACCATTATAATCCACAACTATTAATGAATAGTGGAATTAGGTACGACCAACAACTTGTCGGCGTATGCTACTTCGACGTAGCCCTTAGTGGTGAACCAATAAAAAAGATTTGTTTCATCTCTTTGCATGTCAATGTTTTATTTCCGATCATATCCATCATACAGGATTAACTAGTTCCAACCACCATGGGAATAAGATCAATTAATTTAAAAGAAAAGTTATCACCTTGATTTTCCCCTCCCCTCTCACAGTGTCCTGAGGTCTTATAAGTGGTATAAAGGGAATGTTTATTGGTGTTAGATCTACCCTTTGTTGTCATGGAGAACGTAGTCAATGCTAGGGGAATACCAATATTAGATGGAAGAAATTTTCAGATTTGTAAGAACAAAATGAAATCTCATTAAATATCCCTTGGAATAGAAGTCATCTTTTCTACTCTACCAGGAATACAAGATACTGATCCAACCAGGCTTGCTATGACTGATACATAAAGGAATGTTTTTGAAATTTATGCTAATGCTCAAAATTCTATCATTGTTTCCATTTCAGATCAAATCTATCTAAAGGTGATGAGTTGCACCTCAGAAATGTCTATGTGGGATAAAATTGAAAAAATTAATGAAGGAGACAAAAAAGTGAAGGAGTCGAAACATAAAATCTTACCCAAAATGTTTGTCGACCTAATGATGCATCCTAGTGAGACTGAATATTCATTCTTCAATCAAATTACTGATGTAGTGGAAAAAATTTGAGTTCTTGGAGAGGAAATAAAAAACATTGACATCATAAATAAGATCATGAGAAGACATCCTCTTATTTACAATGCAAGGGTGTCAACCCATGAAGAAATAGATCTATCTAACCAATCTCTGGATGATCTGCTAAGTAGTCTAGTGGCATTTGAGAAGAGAGTCAAACCCGAAGATTCCTCGACTTGTGTAATCAAGGAAATGGCTTTCAAATCCATTGAAAAACTGAAAATTTCAGAATATAGTGGTAGTGAAGATAATAAGGAAAAAGAAATTCTTTCTCTCATCAACAAGAAACTAAAGAAGGGAAAAGGTAAATTTAATGGTAAGCTACCTCTGGTATGTTTTCTTTGTGGAAGAGTTAGGCACATTTCCTCTCAGTTCCAAAGAATGTATGAAGATAATGAGAGTGAACCAGAAGACAATGAGAAGCCTTGGAAAAAAAATTTCAAAAAGGGAGACATCAAATATAGAATGAAAGGAAGAAGAATAGTTTTTTTCTGTGAAGATTAAGATGGTGATATTGAATTTGGTGAAGAAGAAGAACCAAAATTTAAAACCAAAAACCATTCATCCATGATGGCTACCATTGAAAATTCAGAACCCTTGATCAATAAAGGAATAGATAATCAAATTAATCTTAATGGTGATACAATGATTCAAAATAAGGAAGCCCTTTCCAAGTGTGAGAATAAATTTAAGAGATTCAATATGTGGAAGGAAATACTGGAAGAATCATCAAAATATGTTTATGAGCTTGAAGCATATATTGAACGACTAGAAGAACTTGCGAGAGTTCAGTCTTCAATCCTTGAAAACACATATGACGTTGTGGAACTAAAGCATAGAATTGAAGAACATGAAAAGGTCATAAATGACATTTCATCCAGAATAAAAGAGAATTCCAATACTGTTGAGGGGTTTTTGGAAGATGTAGTTACTCAAAGGATTAAAATTTAATGACAAACAACCACAAATGAGGGTAAGAAGAAAATTAATTTTGGAAGATTCTCATATGCAGAATTACTGGTAAGAGCCAAGTGTATTTCATATGGGGTTGGAAAAATCATAAGTGATCAAAGACCTGATTTGTTGTAAAATAGTTGAATTGGATGTGAAGCTAAGACATCAATAGCTCGAAGTGATAAGAGCCATAAGAAAGACAAGATGAAAGATGGACATGATGAAAAATTTCCAAATGTACTGAAAAAGAAACCCTCAATCCAAACTAAAAGAACTGAAAATTATTCTCAAAAATTCAAAAATGATAGGTAGTCCAACCATTCTCCCATGGAAGAATGAATGAGGATAAACTCAAGTGAGAAGGCATTTCCTCTCATAAAGTGTCAGTTATGTGGCTATCCGGGAAATACCATGTAATATTGCAAAGAGTCAAGGAGATAGTTGAATGGGGAATTATTGGGACATCAACAAAGGAGACTGATTTCATATCCTCCATCTTTTAGAAGAAATAGTTTCTATGGATAAATTTTTCATTTTTCTAACTTTGGCCATAATGCTATCTATTATAGGAAGAGGTATGATAGGAGATATTCATACAACTCTTAGAGACGGGTCAATATTCACCCTCTTGATAGTATTGTTATCACAAATAGGTATTCTCCTCTAGGGGATTATTATGGGTATGAAGAATCGGATTATGTGGATTAAATAATTAGAAGGACATCAATATCTTATACTCAATCCATTATCTCTTGGAAACAGAAGAAAAAGATCGAGAAATCCAATCTTTCAGAAGTAGCCTTCAATGCTACAAAGAGAAGTATCACCTAGATTATTTATGGCAGATGCTCTTCAAATATGACAGGAAATGATGAATGTTTAAAGAACATTGAAATGAAGGTTGGTGGAACAGTGCGGTTTGGTAATGATGGTGCATTAAAGATTAAAGGTAGTGGTAATACTACTCTCACCAATGGAGAGCTAAAGATAACTGAAGTTCTTTATGTGGAAGGTCTATGCCACAATATCCTCAGTGTGAGTCAACCTAGTGACTCATGGTTCATAGTAACTTTCAATCAAAAAGGCTACACAATAAAAGAAAAATAGAGAAATCTCTTTTAAAATGCTATAGAACATATGGAAACATAATTCATGTTGATTGAAAAGTTAGCTCTTTCTTTTGGACTATTGAAGAAGTAAACAACCTCTGCCATCAAAGGCTGGGGCACATTAACAAACAAGAAACAGAAAAGATATCTAAAATGAAAATTGTCATGGATATCCCCAATCTGAAATGTGAGCTAGAAAAGACTTGTGATGCTTGCATATGGGGGAAGCTATTCTATAATGAATATCAACCACAGAAGAAAAAGGCACCGCACCTTTCTGATCTCATCTATACATATGTATGTGGGTTGATAAATGTTTCTAGAACTCATGGAGAGAGGAACTTTATCCTTTTCATTGATTTTTATATTATAATGGCTTGTGTAATGGTTATTCACAAGAAGTGACAAGTACTTGATTGCATGAAAATATATTGCACGATTTCCAAGAATGATACTGGACGGACAATAAAAGTCTTACGTTCTGACAATGAAGGGGAATATACGTCATTTGAGTTTGAGAATTTCCTAGAAAAACATTGAATATAGAACGAGGTAGATATTGTGATAACTCCATAGAAAAATGGATATGTTGAACACCATAATCGATAGGTCAATAATATGGCCATGACTATGCTGATTGAGAGTTGTATCTCTCACCATTACTAGAAATAAGCTATTGAATCGGCAGTGCACATTCAGAATCAAATAGGGCTTTATATGGGAGAAACAAATACACCATATGAATTGTTACATGGAAGGAATCCTTCGTTGAAATACATTTATGTTTTTGGATTAAAATGTTTCATCCGAAATAAAGAAGGAAGTCAAGGGATGTTTGGTGACAATGCTGATGAAGGAATTTTTATTAGGTATCCAATGAAAAGAAAAGCCTACAATTGTTTCAATAACAACTTTGGGAGGATTGTGGAAAGCAACTGATGTTAATATCATTGAAGTAAAAACAAAAAATACTACAAATAATTCCTATAGTGATGAGATAGAAGATATAAATGAATGTGAACATGGAGTAAATTCAATTACAGAAATATATAAAGGCATACAAAACCCACAGGAGTCACATTGTGATATTGACTCAGAAGATGAATCTGAAAATAAAACCTTAGTAGCAGAGAATTCAATTGAACCTCAGAGGTGGAATCGAACAATAGAAATTGATAAATCCACTATTATTGGTGATTGGACAAAACCCTTACAAATTAGAATAATGAGGAGTAATGCACAACCTTCATTCTTATCATCATTGGAACCATCCTCATTTTACTAATCTACAAAATTTGATTCATGGGTGAATGCCATGAATGAAGAGATATATTAGATTGAGAAGAATCAAACGTGTGATCTAGTCAATAGACCTGATGTTCATAATGTGATTGGTACAAAGTGGATTTTCAAAAACAAATTTTATGATAATGTAAGTGTTATCAGAAACAAAGAACGACTAGTTTGTAAATGATATTCACAGTATTGAAGGTGTCGATGATGATGAAACATTTTCAATAGTTTCTAGACTAGAGTCAATCTGGATTTTTCTTTATATATAAATCCAAAGAGTATATAAAGTTATTCAATTGGATGTTAAGATAACTTTCTTGAATGGTGATCTCGATGAAGAAATCTACATCGAACAACCAGTGGGTTTCCTTCTTGGTACTGATGAAACAATGGTTTGTAACCTAAAGAAGTCCCTCTATGGTTTGAAGTTGGAACCATGAGCTTGGTATTCACATCTTGATTCTTATCTCAAGAAACTAGAATTCACAACATGAGGATAAGATCCCAGTTTCTATGTGAAGAATTAACCTAAAGACCAGTTCATGGTTCTAGTTTACATTGATGACATTATATTTGGTGGATGTAGGCAGAAAATAGTGGAAACATTTTCAAATAACATGAAATCAGAAATTTAATTGTCAAGTATTAGAGATCTCACATATTTATGGGGGCTACATGTGACTCAAAAGAATTATTACATGTTCATCTATCAGGAAACATAGGCAAGAGAGTTTCTGAAGAAATTTAATATGCATAACTCCAAACCAATGTCAACTTCGATTAAAGTTAGAAAAAAAATTGGAAAGCATGAGGATGGGATATCTATAGATCCCACCATGTACATCATGATCATTGGAGACCTCCTATACCTAATAGTGACATGACTAGATATTGTCTTTGAAACCTGTCTAGCGGCCAGTTTTCAGAGTAATCCAAAAGAGGAACATAAGGCGGTAGTAAAGAGAATCATGAGGTACATTCAAGTTACACATAACCTTGCATTATACTTTTCTATAGGAAGGGATAGTGAATTAGTAGTGTTTTCTGATGATGATTGGGATGGTGATGTAGTAGACAGAAAGTACACCAACGGTGAAACATTCTATATTGGGAAAAAATGTGTTGGCTGGTTGAGCAAGAAACAAGAAAGTACTTCTCTAAGTACTACAAAAGTTGAGTATATCTCCACTACAAATGCATGCACTCCACTGCTATGGATGAAGCTACAACTGACATATATTGGTGATGAGTTGAAACAACCAATGGTGATTTACTATGATAACAACCTCACAATTGATCTCACAAAGAATCATGTTCATCATTCTCGTACAAAACATATTTAAAGCAGGATCAACTTTATCAATGAAAAATTTGAGCAAGGCGTGATTAAAATGGATCATGTGGGAACTAATGAGCAAGTGGTTGATATCTTGACTGAGCCACTGTCAGCGGTAGTGTTTGGGAAACATCCATTGATCCTTGGTGTTTATCCACCTCCCAGGGCATAAGGAGGTTAAGGAATTCCCATCTCCCCAGTTATGTTAACTGTTTTTAATCTATTTGGGGATATGATGCAGGTTTATAAGTGAGATACTATCCAGGGGGTGTATTGATATGATCAATGAACAAATACCAATATGAGGGTTTATTTTCAATGTAGGAGAAGGAATAAATTCAGGACATTTTGGGTATCACGGTTAGAATTTGGTGTTTTGAGGAAAAGAAATACATTCAAGGCATGAACTGGTTCTGTGACACAGTAAGAGAGTAGCTTGGGTGTCTTTGGGAATTCCAAAACATGGTATCCCAATTCACACTAACCCTCTTTTTTTCATCGAGCACTACTCACATAGAGTTAGAGTGTTGGCTGAGTTGAATCTTTTGTTTTAGGTTTGCTTGTGGCTGGTGCTCTATTGAATTTATTTGATGATTGCTATCAAACCAAAGGGGGAGATTATTGGATCCCTGGATGTTCTATGAATTAATTGTAGTATGGTATTCGTTTGTTTTCAATCCACATTGGATTTTCATAATTTGTGTCGGTAGAGTGTTCATGCCGTTCAAGAAGACAACAATATTTAAGGTGGCGGCATTTGCAAGTGTTTTCCAAATGTTTGGGCCTGAAAGTAGAAAATGAAGAAATGGGTTGTTGGAAAATGGAGGTGGGCGCTAAGAGGAATTGGTGCATGAAATAGGTGAGTTGGGCTTGAAAAATAGCATGGTGCACAAAAAACAGCATGGTGCGTGAAATAGTGGAGCGAGGTTCCTTGTGGAAGGGGCCTTTCAGAATCAAAATGTTGAAAAATGGCAAAGGCATGGGCTGCTAGAAAACATAGAGATGTGCCTGAAAAATGATTCCAGCACAAAAAATTTCTGCCCCAAATGAGAGGTTTTCTACACCATGATGGGTTTTGCACGTGGGGGTTGACAATGCCTATAAATAAATGGGGACTCGCCTCACTCTGTATTGCTGAATACATAGATAAGATCCAAGTGATGATGCACATAAAATGTTCGCGTAAAGGGAGTTGTGTGAAATATTTTGTGTTGCCCGAAATATTCTGGCTTGCGCGAAATTTTTTTGTTGGAGAGAAATATTTCAAGTTGCGTGAAAAATTCATTCTTTCATGAAAAATATTGGGTTACATGAAAAAGGTAGAACTAAGAATAATAGATTAGGCTGCGCATAAAATTTCCAGTTGTGCAAAAAGGGTGCTGTTACGAAACATATTTTTTTGTGTGAAAAGAAAATATCACGTGCAAAAGTGAGGGCTTATGAGAAAAGGGTAGGTGTTGCGCGTAATTCACAGTGAAAACTCTTTGCACATTCTGGTTATTCATTTCAGTGGTTTAGTGCATTCTATATCATCAATTCCTGAATTTGATGTAAGCGGAGTCTCGTGCTAGGGAGAGGCAATTACTTCAATGTGAATCGATTGAAGAGACCATCATGTATATAAACTTGCTAAGACTTTAGCAAAGGGAGTGTGCTAGGGGGAGTCAACAGGAGTGACCCGAGGGACGTAGTGGGCTATATCTAAAAATTGGTAAAGGCAGTGAGCCTAGGGAAGAGTGACTATTCCCAAACCATTTTAATCCAAACCTACTGAAGAATAATGGAATTATGTATGGCTGACAACCTGTCAGTGTATACTCCATGGACATAGACCTTAGTGGTGAACCAATAAAAAATTCGTGTGTCATCTCTTTACATGTGAATGTTTTATTTCATATCATATCCATCATACAGGTTTAACTAGCTCCTACAAACATTGTAAGAAGATCCATCAGTTTAAAAGAAATGTTGACATCCTGATTCAACCCTCCCCTCTCACGGTGTCCCAGGGTCCTATAAGTGGTATCAGAGGGTAATGGTTTATAGTGTTAGATATATCCATTGTCATCATGGACAACGCAGTCAATGCTAGGGGAATACATCTCTTCGATGGATGTAATTTTTAGATTTGGAAGAACAGAATGAAATCTCATTAAGGATCCCTTGGAATGGATTTCCTCTTTTCTACTATACAAGGAATACATGTTATTGATCCAATAGTGCATGCTATGACTGATACACACATGAATATTTTTGAAACAGATTCTAAAGCTCAGAATTGTATCACTACAGCACTTTCAGATCAGATCTTTCTAAAGGTGATGATTTTCACCTCAACAATGACTATGTGGGATAAAACTGAAAACATTTATGAAGGAGATAGCAATGTGAAGAAAGATAAACCTCAAGTCATACAGATAATATTTGACGATCTAAAGTTGCATGCTAATGAGAATGTATATTAATTCTTCAATTAAGTTGCTGATGTAGTGGGAGACATTCGAAGTCTTGGAGAGGAAATCAAAGACATTGATATTGTAAAAAAGATCTTGATAAGACTTCCTACTATGTATAATGCAAAGGTGCCAGCCCTTGAATAAAGAGATCTATCTAAACAATCTCTGGATTATCTACTATGTAGTCTAGTGGCATATGATATGAGAGTAAAACCTAAAGGTTCTTTGACTCGTGTAATAAAGGAAATGGAATTAAAAACAATGTGACAGAGTGATTGTTCCCAATCCATTGTAATCCATGACAAGTGAAGAATAGTGGAATCAGGTACGACCGACAACCTGTTAGTGTATGCTCCTTGGACATAGAACATAGTGGTGAACCAAGAAAAAAGTGTTTTGTCATCTCTTTGCAAGTGAATATTTGAAATCTGATCATATCCATCATACAACATTAACTAGTTCCTAACAACGTGGGAACAAGATCCATCAGTTTAATAGAAATTTTGACACCCTGATTCACCCCTCCACTCTCAGGGTGTCCCGGGGTCCTACACCCTTCGTGGTCCATCACATCCTCAATGAGCTGGGGGACAAGGGAGGGCATAGATTCAGGATGTGGAGGCCTACAACCGCGACACTCTAGAGATTATTATAGGTACGATCTAGGACATATATCACTTAGCTGCAACTCTTATGTACATGGGTTAAAGTCACTCTTTCCTTTCGACGTACCTCATTCAATGATCAAAGATTCCAGGCCTGCTATTAGCTCAATCCTTATGTTTAATACTCTTATGGGATGGTATTCTATGATTAAACAATTGTACCTACAGTGTGAGATTACTCTTGAGGGTGAGAGCATTGGTTGGAATCTCTTAGTAGCAGCATTGATGCCTTACGATGTCATCTTGGGTATAGAGTAGTTTTGCACAGTCCATGATTAGATTAACTACTTTAGGCATAGAGTGTTGCATGTCCGTGAGGATTGGACCATGTTTTCCATCACTAGAGAGAAGGGAGCACTTGAAGAACCTGAAAGACTGCTCGGAGAAGGGTGTAGCCGATCACTCACAAGTTCGCTATCCTCACCCTCGGTGCATGAAATGGGGGAAGCCCTCACATTCCTGTTGTTGTGGATGAGTATGAATATGTCTTTTATGAGGGTTTTCAAGGACTCTATTCCCATAGGGAGATAGACTTTTTCATCGATATGTACCCCGGGATTCCACTGATCTCGACACCAGCATACTAGGTGACTCTGGCAGAGCTTTGAGAATTTAGAGTAAAACTGTAGGACTAGTAGGTGAAGGGAATTGTGAGACCCATAATTTCCCCAAGGGCATCCCATGTTTTTTTTCCAAGAAGGAATAAACCAGTTTGAGGTTGTCTATGCAGTTCTGATGCAACAAAAATGTGACTGCGAGCAACAATGTCCACTACTATGTAATGATGACCACTTCAATATGCTGAATGGATTTAGATGCTTCTCAAAGATGGTCCTCCGATCAGGCTATCACAAGGTTTGTGTGTAGGATAGGGATGTACCTAATTTAGCCTTTAAGTGCTGGTATGGCCACAATGAGTTCTTTGTGATTCCTTTCAGTGTGAACAATACATCGACAGTGTTCGTAGGACTCATGAACAGGTTCTTCCATCCTTACCTTGACCATTTCATGGCGGACTTCATTGATAACATCCTGTTGTACTTGAAAAAAAGGAGGATAACACTAATCAAATGTGAATAGTCGAGGATTCACCTAGATATAACATTTTTATGGTAAAATATTGATGTGTGAGTTTCAGATATGAGAGTTCCAATCTATAGGACTTGTTATATCAGAGGCTAGAGTTGCAGAGGATCCAGAAAATATAGTGGTGGTTCTTTCTTGGTATCCACCCAGGAGCGTGACTGAGGAGAGGAGTATTTTGGAATGGGATTGAAACTACTAGATATTCATTCCTAACATTTCTGGCATATCTTCACCCTTATTATACTTGAAATGGAGTGGAATACCCTTTTCTTGGATGGAGAAGTGATAGTAGAGATTCGAGGAGATGAGATAGAGACTGACGAGTGCCCCCATCTTGATAATACCAAAGGAGGGTGTTTGGTATATTGTTTTCAATGACACATCATCGACAGAACTTGTATGTGTCATGATGTAGGAGAGAACAGTGATCACCTATGTTTTGCTGATGTTGTGGCATCTTTAGAAGAACTACACAACCCATGACATGGATCTAGTAGCAGTGGTCTTTTTTTGAAGATGTGGTGAAACTATTTGAGGGGTGAGTGGTTTACATCCTACTCCAACCAGAAAATTCTCAGGTATATCTTCACCAACAACAACACAAACATGAGGAAGCAGTGATGGATTGAGTTCCTCTAGGACTCTGCCTATGAGATAGTCTATACTCCTAGTAATGGTAATTTGGTGGGAGATGTGCTCAGTCGGAGGTCTGGTTGGAAGGTGATAAGTGAGGCAATGGAGCAGCTAGCTGCAATGCAATTATCTTCTGTAGAATATTATGGATCAGCATACCTAAAATTGATGACTATCACTCCTCCATTATTAAATATATTTATGGTGGCACACAATGTGGATGTTGACTGCGAGGCCCAATGTTCTCATTTATCCTCAAGACATGCCTCAAATGGAATTTTGATAAGATAGGAGAACCTATTCCTTTCAAGAGGATGCATAGTATTTTTAGTGGAATTGTTAGAAGATATTTTGAAGGAGTTCTATAAATGTCATATAGAATTACATCTGTTAGAGGAAAAGATGTACCAGGATCTCTGATGTCAGTACTGGTGGCTAGGGGTGAAGAAAGCGGTGGAAGATATTACATTAGGGTGATTCACTAGTCATCATGTGAAGGCTGAGCATCATGTTCCACCTGGTTTGGAACAAAAATTAGGGTACCAAGTGGAAGTGGGATGGTATCCTGTTGGAATTTGTGATAGGATTAAAATTCACATCTAGGTACCACGATATTATCTAGGTGATCATTGATCAACTCACCAAGTCGTCAAATTACCAACCCATCCCATAGTAGGGATTGGTAGAGGGCATGAGATTCCTCTACATCGAAGTGATAGTGAAAATTGAAGGGGTGCCTTCTATGGTCAACATAGACCATAATGATCACCTCATATCCAAGATGTGGAAGGGATTAGAGGAGGCTTTTGGGACTCAACTATTCTTGAGAAATATTTTCCATACCCAGGCTAAGGGTTAGACGGAGAGGACTATTTTGGTGTTGGAAAACATGCTAGGTGCTTGTTTCATGGGCTTTGGTTGCAGTTTAGAGGACCACCTACCGCTGGTGGAGTTTGATTACAACAATAAATATCACTCTACCACTGTCGTGGAACCATTAGATGCACTTTATGGGTGCATTTTTATATCACCACTATTCTGGACAAACCTTGGGGAGTCATCACTCATGGGTCTAGATTTCATATGGGCTACCAATGAGAAGGTGACGTTCATCCACGAGTGGTTGAGGATAGCTCAACAGTCATGGATCTTATATTTATAGGAGATGGAGGACCTTGGAGTTTGAAGATGAAGACTATGTATTTCTTCGGGTCTCACCCCAATATGGATTTGGAGGATTTGGACAGGGTTTTATCTTATCTATGAGGTTCATCGGTCCATTACCGAATCTAGGAAGAGTGGGAAAGGTGATGTAGCACCTATAACATACCCCCTAGATGTACTAGGTGCACGATTGTTTCCACATGTTGTAGCTCAAGAGGTACGTGAATGATCAATCACACATGATCGATTGGGGAGAGCTGAGCATTAATGATGGGGTGATATTTGGGAAGTTCCTAGGGGATATAGTGTATCGATAAGAGCATGTCCTTAATGGTATGTCGATTTCTCTAGTGCATATTTGTTGGCATCACGGTAATATCCAAGGGAGAACATGGGAGTGGGGGGCTCAAATTCCGGCTCAACATCCCTTTCTGTGTGATCAGTCCTTGTTTTGGGTGACAATGATGTAAATCCCGATAAGGGGGGAGTAATGTAATACCACAAAATTCCATGAATTGTTTTTATATTAAATTGCATTATTTTGAGATGATCCATTGTGAAGTCTTGTAATTCCGAGGCCTAGAGTGGCTGGAATTTATTTTCAATCATTTTTGAGCTTCATTAAATAATTTTGAGAGGGGTTTTTAGGACTATTAAACTGGTTCTAGAATCAAAAATCTAAGGGCACTATTGAAATTATAGTGTTAGGATTCACTTAGAAAGGTCCAAACATTGGACGTCATGGGCCAAAGATGAAAGTTAGTTTTTGGCCGTAAATAAAATAATTAAGTGACAATTATTTTATTTTCAAATCCTTATATATTATAAAATCTAGCTTAGATTGTAAATCTGAGAGTACAATTGAGCTATTGATGTCTTGTTTACCCTATGTAGTACATAGCCTCAACCAGCGTAGGTTGAGGGTGAAAGAAAATATTGGGGTTTTTTTAGAATTAAAATGGTGTGCATGAATAGATTTGGAAGCTCTGAACGGTAGCCGAGATTGAATATATGAGGGCACCATTGAGTCCTAAAAGAAAACATTACCAAATAATGTACCTATCCTCAATCTGCATGGGTTGAGGGTAAAAGTTAATTTTTGTCATTTTATGAAAAATATAGTAAACATAAAAAGATTATTTTATTCAAAAAAAATTCGCTACATCGCAGAGATGAGCGGACTGTTTCATTTCACAAATGAATCAATGAAATGACTCTTTTAACAAAACCATAATAAATATGACGTTTAATAAATGAAACCGAATAATGACAGGATGACTAATTGTAATAGGCACACTATCAATCATTTCACTTTTAATGAGATAACGGTGTGGGAGAAACAATATTAGATCTGTAATTCATCTGGTAGATGAAGATGTAATTCTCTTAAATAAAAAACTTTGGTGAATCATAAAGGAAACAATGACACCATGGAGAATGGATCTGGGAGTAATGAAAGACAAATGCCAAGGTCTTCAAACAGATCATGAATCATTAAAGTTGAATCACCTCCAACAATGTGACTTCTATCCGATCAATGATTCTCTATGTAGGATTGTATCTTATGAGAATTTTAATGCCCCGTTCTTATTTCTAAACAAAAAATGTTGATCAACCCACAAATAGGTTGATCTAAGAGTCACTTGTCTTAGAGGGAGGGTATTATTTTGACTCTTGGTTATTGCTTTAGGGATAGATTGTTTCTAGAAACGTAATCTTCCCTTACCATATTCCGATAACTATATCATGGAGGAATTTGGCCGACATGAACAAGGATTCAGTTTCTCTATTCTAAGGTGTTTGTGTGTTCATCAAGAATGTGCCTCTGAGTTGGCGATAAAACAATCTAGAGGCCCTAGCATAGAAGAAGGAACCTAAGGAGGCGGGAGGCGTAGGAGGTTCGACAAAGGGACCAACGGACTGGCATAAATGGTCTGTAGAAGGGAACGGTGGGGCGCAACCATGGGCAGGTGGTTGCCTACCCCAATGGAACATCTAGGCAGAGGCAGCGATCATAGGTGGGTGGAAGTGCGCCATGATGGTAATAAGTTGTGGAGGCAAGGGAAGTGAAGTAGGGGGGTGCCAATAGTGGGCCGAAGGGTGTAGAGGTGGACCGGACCTCTACACCACGTCAATGGAGTGGCCCGTGCAGTGGAGGCCATGGTGCGCTAGCATGTGGTCCAGCGGGGGATTTCAGGTGGGATTAGTGGAGACCATATTTATCTAGCCATGTGGAATTTTAACCATATGCCCATCAGGTGTTTGGGGTGGAGGATATTTGACCACCATGTGTGCTAAACCAGGGGGCACAAACCAGGCTGCTAGATGGCCCAGGCGAGTAGAAGCCAATCGTCTTATGTGGGTCAGTCCAGAAGAATAAAACAGGTCCATGAAGTGGCTCAGGCTGGGAAAAAATAGGGCCACCTATTTCAGGCCAGGCCAAATGGAAATGGATCAATGGGAGACCCCGACAACTTGGACCCATAGTCGAACAGGACAAGGTCTAGTAAGGCCCAATAGGCTCATCCCAGTGGCTAGGATGGACCGGGCCAGCCTTGACCAGAACACAGTCGGGTTGGGTCAGTCGAACTCAGCCATGTGAAGTGGGACCCCTGGACCAATTTGGTCAGGTTTGTCCAACCAGGTTGGACCAGACCTGGACACTACCAGCACTTATTTACTAAAATAAAATTATCATTCAGACCAGGTATTCCATTGGCGACCCATTTGGGGCATTGTAACCCTTGTGATGATGAATATATATGAGAATAATCTATGGAGAAATTCATAGATGTTTCGATTTGAAAAATGGCATGACGATTGGATTCTATGTGAATAAGGTTCACTACATTTGGGATTCCAAGAGAATGGTGAGACCTGAAGACTACTAACGAGTGGGTCTAAGTGACTCTACAGGCTTAGATGATAAAAAAATCTATAAAATCTCTCTACCAGTGGCTCTATATAAACCATCTATTAACGACCCTATGTGGATCATCTATAATCGGACCTATGTGGACCAACTATGATGGCCTAGGAGGGATGTGGATCTATTTGACCAGAAAATCCCATAGTGAAGAGTGGATCTGTGTGACTCATCATTCCAATGGTACTAAATAAGGATGAGTACCTCTGTATTCTGGTGTTTTTAGTGTATGCACGACTGTTTTTCCTTACATGCATTAGATTATAACTATGTGAGTTGATATTATGTTATGTATACAATCCATTGTGGTCTTTCTCTTGTGTTTCTGGATCCCTATGGAGTATTTTTTTACACACCCCTATAGGGTATTTTCCAACATGTGTTATGATTGGTGTAGAAAAAAGGCGCTTTGATAAATACCTCAATGGCTTGGGACCAGGTGGTGCCCAGCAAGATACGATAGGTAGGATGTACTTCCACATCTTCCAACACCCATTCATACCCTTCCCTTCATGTGGGCTCTTCTTCGGATGTATTGATGATATTTTTTTTATACTTTCAAATTTTATGTTTTTATTTTTTTGGGTTTGTATTATGTCCCATTTGACATACATCTTGACCTTCACTTAGTGGTTGTTTATTTGAAGTCATGTTTTCCTTTCCAGTTGTTAGGAACGTGGTGGTGAGTGTGAGAATGCGTTTAGGTACTCATGAAAATTCCTCCCAATCATGGGATAATGCCTTCAGTTCTAATCACCTACCTCTATCCATCAGGTGGTGAGATTGTGGTAGTCCCAGATTGGAACCCGGGGGGACGGTATATAACGACCCATAATTTACATACAATTTTATTACCTCAGAATTTAAGAGTACCTATTAAAACATTTAACAAAACCATGATAGAACCATATAGGTATAGTGTCTTTAGAAACTGGGAAACATAAACAACTGATTCATAAATCATCTATATTGTCTCTCATTTATTTCATCTTATCTAGATTCCCTTTTGGAATATCCTACATAATACCTTTATTCCTTACCTAGTGAAAATAAAACATAAAAAGGGTGATCTCAAATTCTTAATAAGGGAAAACAAAGGAAATATCAATCATATCCTATTCATAAGAACATTTCATTTTGAAAATATTCTCCTTCAAAAGAGATCATAATATCATGACATGGGATAAATCATAGTATTGAAATGTAATACCAATATTCATAACGTAAGACATGAAACTTTTTGTCGTACAGACATAATCATATAAAATCATATAAAATTAGTCAAGGCTCATTTCCAAGACCATCCTAGCAGACAAAGTCCATTACTGAACTTAGTTCACAGCTTGTTCCAGTCCTGTATCACTGAACCCGATTAACCTACCCCTCCAGCCATGTCTATCTCATGAGTTATAAATCATTAACCAATTCATTGGAGGGGGATATAGGTCTCACAAATCTCATAATGAAACCATTTTTATGTGTGACACAAAATCGTAAATCATACATCATATCATAACCCATGTAATAAAAATAGGATTCTTTAACATCGTACCATCATAAGATAATCCATATAAGATAAATTGACTTCATAAAAATAATTCCATCATAGAATAATAAAATAAATTTAATAATAGTTATATAAACATAACCCTATATTTTCGTAGATGGAAAATAAATTTGATAAAACCCATGAACTCCATTCTTGAGGAAAATATCCTTCATACTTCAAAAACGTTTTTTCCTTTCTCAACATGTCATACAATTTTAAAATAAAAAAAGTTAATTGAAAATAAACACGAAAACATGTTAAGGAAGCTTCATGGAAATAATTTTATTGAAGTCAAAAAAAATCCTTTTAGGACCTACAAGTTAAAAAAACATGCTTCTCATACTTTGGCCGGAAATGTCAAAAATTATCTCATACTAAAAACGACAAAATATTCCATTCATAACTGTTACAAAGAATTCTCCAATAGTTAAAATTGGATTTATTCAATTATAGGAGGCTTTATATAATATTAATTATTGAGTAAACATGTATATAAATGATAAATATTCCCCAGTAAATTCTGAACTATAAACAATCTCGGATAAAAATGAGATTGCGAGATTTTCCCTTACCTTAGGTCTGATATGCTTTGTACGTATCCGACCCTCCTGTATAATGATTTAAAAATATTAATTGACTTATACAAGAATCATATACATTGTTATGATATCATATATGGTCATATTCCTATCTCCTTATTAGTAATATTTCATTTCTACGTGTTATTTGGGTGATCATTGCTTTATGTTCTTCTACGTGTTTTGTTGAATAAAGTCTTATTACTATTTTTAGGTTATAGATAAAACATTTAAAGAATGATATTAGTATAATATATATCAGATTTATTAATTCAATTTGTTTATATAATCCTAGTTTACTGAAGATCATGTAGAACGAATCACATCGCACCGTGGAGATGGTAAGCCGTATATACACACAAGAGACAATATCCTTCTCATAATTATTGAATGGTATTGGAGTGAATGATAGAATATCCCAGAATTATTATCATGTTATAATATTCATATATAGTTATTCTTTACCCCATTATACCCATCAATGTATGGTGGTGGTGGAAAACAGGATACACCACAGCGTGGAGACGGTATTTTGTACACACTCACGCGCGGTGATTTTATTTTCCGTAGGATGGATATAACGGTGAAATAAGGTTGTTTAATATTTATAATAAGATATAAGTTAATTCTTGATAATGATGATAATATTTTATAATTAAAAAAATAAAGAAGTGGAGGTAGAAGAAGAAATAAATTTGAATGAATCGGTAAAGGATATTACCTCTTCTTTGATGCGCCTCTTCTAAACCTCCTCTGAGGGATCTAATGCTTGTCTTTGAAGAAGACCAGAACTGGTATTATGTTTATATAGAAGTGGAGAAGATAAATTTTCAGGGTTTGGCCGAGATTCATTGCTCAAAATGGTGTGAGGAGGGGAGGGAGGAGGTGCCTTTTTATAAGAGAAGAGAGGGGGTCTTTTGGAAACCTCTAAAATATTAATATATAATAAACTAAAACCCCACATAAATACCACCAAAAATGACTCAACTCTGAATATTATATGAGATAGGGTCGTATTATCATCAACAAATAATATTTATAAATGTTGGTAGTTTATTTAAAACCATATCCACTTCATTTATCCATATTTAATCTATTTAATTTTATTTGTGGTAATAATATTCTAAATTCTAAATTGTTATAAATATTTATTTATGGGTTGTGAATTGACCATAATTGGATAATTTAAGATAGTTTAGACGATATAAATTTCAATTTATAATTTTTAAATATTTATGTAATTTTTAGACAATTTTATAATATATTATTTTTATAAAATAACAATAGTGTCAATTTTGGCACTATTCATTTACTTGAATTTAAATAAATTCCACACAAAAGATATATTAGAAAAAACATATTTAATAGATTCCAAACATATAATATTAATCTAAAAATCTTTTGGAGAACGTTAATTAGTTTATATAATATTTATTTTAAAAAATTTAAAACCATTTATTTGATATTTCAATTAATTAAATAATTTCTAAATCAATGTTATGTCATCATTTTTTATAATTATATAATCCCCAAATATTATAAATAAATTTTAATTATGTAGATAATTTCATTAGATTTCTGGAGACTATTTATATTCGATGTTTGATGAGGTTTATCACTAAATTAAATTTATTGCACTTATATGTTATAAGAGAGTGACATGTTGTCACTTTCTTGGGTTTAAATTATAATTATATCATTTTCAGGGACTAATGATCATAAAATGAATATATTCCGACACTTATGTGATATAGGTCGACTTTTATTCATCCAATGGAATTTTTTCATGTGTTAGGGTAAATTTATAATCTTATTTTACCCATAATTACATGATTTAACTTTAACTATATTAAATAAAAATTGATGTAGTTACAATTCATAATGTAAAAAAATTAAAACTAACGTATTAACATAATATTGAGCCACTGAATCAAAATATGGAATCCATCTTTTGAAATTCAAAACAAATAAGTTGCAATAATTAATTTAAAATTAATCTCATTGTTAAAAAACGTGTTTTTAAAAGTTAAAACAGTGTCAAAGATTGAGATGTTTCTACCTATGAATTCAACGTAAAATTAATGGTAATAACATACATTATATTTAATGGTAAAAATATATTATATTTATAATTTAAAACCATTAAATTTTATTATATAACTATATAAATTATCTTGATGAAAAAACTTATTTATAAGAAAAATTTAGCGTATTTTCACTATTAATCAAAATATGAAAGTTATTAGAAAAGTATCAAAAATTTATCCAATGTAAATTCTTATATACTGATTCAAAATAAAAATATTATTTTTTAAATTTGAACTTATAAACTTGTCAAAAATTAAATTTAAAATGTGTGCGCCATCAAAAGGTGGTAAAACTGCACTATTAAAAAATACTTCTTTTATCAAAAAATGGATTTTGTTTTCATATCTCTTCATAAAAAATATTTATGATGAATTATAATGTTATAAAATAAAAATTTCAGTTAATACTATTCATAATGGCATGTTCATAATATTATAATAATATGTCATTGTTTAGTGAAACCCAGTATTGCATACAACGCAAGCTATCGACGAAGGTTGCTCTGGCGTGTAATGCAAGACAAGAAAATGTTGTGTATAGTGAAATATTCCTTTGGTTTTGCGTATAACATAAGACATTAAAAATATAAATATTACTCATAAAATCTCAAGGTGTTACATTCTACCCCACTTAAATGGAATTTCGCCCTTGAAATTCATCACTTCCTGATAAAAATATAAGGATACCTCTCCCTCATCATATCCTCAAGTTCCCATGTAGCTTCTTCTAATTAGTGGTTCCTCCATTAAAATTTTACCAAGTGAGTTGTCTTGTTTCTTACGAATTTTTTGCTATGATCCGGAATCTCTATCGACTATTCTTCATAAGAATGATCTTACTTCAGCGGTACAACATCTGTGTTTAGTACATGTAAAGGATCAGGTATGTACTTTCTCAGGAGATATACACGGAACACATCATGAACTTGAGAGATATTTGGTTGACGTTCCAGTTGGTCAGATACTTTTCCAACATGATCTGGTATTTTTAAAGGACTGATATACCTAGGAATAAGCTTTACCTTCTTTCAAAATCTCATTACTCTATTCCTAGGAGATATTCATAAGAACACATTATCACCCACTTCAAACTCTAGGTCTTTTATTCAGTTGCTGGCATAAAATTTTTGTCGACTATGGGCTGCTATTATGTGTTGTTGAATAGATATGACCTTTACTACCATCTAATCAACATGATGAGGTCCTAATAGCTTTCTTTCCCCAACTTCATCCCAGCATGTTGGAGTTCTGCATTTGATTCCGTATAGAACTTCATAAGGAGCCATCTAAATAATAGAGTGAAAGCTATTATTATATGAAAATTCCACCAAAGGTATGTGTTTATCCCAACCACCTTTGATGTCCATAGAGAAAGATCTCAACATGTCTTCCAAAGTTTAAATTTTCCTCCCAGACTGACCGTCTGTGTGAGGATGATAGGTAGTGCTGAAACTCAACTCTATATCTAGAGCATGCTGAAGACTTCACAAAAACATTGAGGTAAACCTTGGATCCCGATCATATATAATGGAATGTGTTTCTCCATGCACTATTACAACATATTTTACATATATCTTAGAAATCTGATCAAGTGAGAAATCATCTCCAATAGCAATGAAGTGTGCCGACTTCGTAATATGATCAAATATAACCCAGATTTCATTATTGCATTTGGATTTTTTGGGATGTCTGATGACAAAGTCCATAGTGATGTTTTCTCATTTCCATTTTGGTATGGGTAATTGTTGTAACATCCCTTTAGACTTCTCTCTCTCATCTTTAACTTTCTGAGAAACCAAGCATCGAGAGACATATTAAGTGATATCTCCTTTCATGGCATCCCACCAAAAGTACTCTTTTATGTCCATGTACATCTTTGTACTTCCATGATGAATAGAAAATAATGAAGTATGAGCATTATCTATCAGCTCCTTATTTAATTCTTTTATGGTAGGAATACAGACACAGTTCCTGAACTTTATTATCCCATCAAAATCAAGGTCGAATTTAGGAATATTTCTCACCTTTTTTTGAAGCCCAGCATCCTCCTTCTACGCCTCTTTAATCTTCACTTTTATATATGGTTGAACATTTATTTGAAAAAGATAATATGTCTCCACTATCGTTAAAATTACAAGATCCATCCTTTTTAAATCCATATAAATTGGATCCTTTTTGATTCTCATCATGGATAAGCTAGCATGGTCTTGTCAACTTTATGCATCTTCCACCGTGTTTTCTTTATCAGGGTGGTAATGAATTGAGCAGTCATAACTATTAATCAGCTCCAACCATCTTCTTTGCCACATATTCATCTCATTTTGTGTGAAAATATACTTTATAATTTTATGATTAGTATAAATATCACACCTTTCAAAATAAAAATAATGCCTCCAAATTTTTTACTCAAATATTACTACAGCTAACTCAAAATCATAAGTTGGGTAATTTTTCTCATGGATTTTCAACTGTCATGAGGAATAAGCTATCATCATATCATTTTGCATGAGAACACGTCCCATCCGATTCTTGGATGCATCACTATAGATCACAATCTTTTCCCAACATCAAGGCAGTGTGAGCATAGGTTCACTGGCTAACCTTCTTTTTAGATCATTGACATTCTCTTCACATTACTCCGTTCAAACAAACATTACTCCTATCTGAGTCAACTTTGTGAGTGGGTTATATAATCTTGAAAAATAATTCACAAAACGTCGATAATACCTAGCTAAACCATTAAATCATTGGATCTCAGTTACTGTTGTTGGTCTCGGCCATCTTTTCATAATCTGTATTTTTGTGGGATCCATAAATATCCCTTCTCTTGTGATTATGTGACCCAAAAATGAAACTTTTTAGAGCCAAAATTCACACTTGGTAAATTTCGCAAGAAACTTCTCCTTTCATAGTGTATTCAATACAATTCTTAAGTGAACTCCATGTTCTACCTTTCTCATTGAATAAAAAATAATATCATCTATAAACACTACCATAAACTGATCAAGATTACCTCTAAGACTCCATTCATGAAATGCATGAAGATACCAGGACCATTAGTAGGAGCAAATAGAATCACTATAAACTCATAGCATCCATACATTGTACACCAATCCATCTATAGTATATCCTCCTTTTTCACCCTTAATTGATGATACCGTGAATGAAAATCAATTTTGGAAAAGAATTGAGCTCTGCGTAGTTGTTCAAATAAGTCATCAATTCGTGGGAGAGGATATTTGTTCCTAACAGTGATCTTGTTAATTTCTCGATAGTCAATGCAGAGTCTCATTGATCCGTCTTTCTTCATAACATAAAAAACATGTTCTCTTAAAGGTGATTCACTAGGGAGTATGAATCCCTTATCATGATTCTCTTGGAGTTGTTTCTTCAATTCCTGCAGCTCAATTTGGACCATTCTTTAAGCTTCCTTTGAAATGGGCATAACACCAGGTATGAGTTCTATTGAAATCTCAACTTCACTATTTGGTGGAAGACCTGGAAATTCCATTGGAAGGACATCATCACACTCCCGTACAATAGGAATATTATTAATCATGAGTTTCTGTCCAACCATTCGAGATAAATAACTTTCATTTATTGGAATCAAGAACCATAAAATGGATGAAATTTTCACTGGAATGTTATATTCATCCTTGCATCAATAGATGATCATAGATTGATCAGGATTATGAAATGTGACTTCCCTTCTATGGTAACTGATATTAACTCCATATAAATAAAGTCAATCCATGCCATAAATCACATTAAATTCCACTATTGGATGTATCACAAGATTTACAGGAAGCATGTTCCCACAAACATCAATCGGAGAATAATTGTAAACTTTTGATGCGAATGTTGTTCCATTAGGAGTTGTCACAGATGTCTCAACAACTAACTGTCGAGGTAGTATGGTGGTACCCTTAGAAATTTTTTCATAAATATAAGAGTGGGTAGATCCAGAATCAAATAAAACATTTGATACTTTAGTGTGGATAGTAAGTGTACCTTTCACAACTTCATTATCGTTCTCCACATCGCCAATAAAAATTGCATTTGACTTTCCTTTGTATTTGGCCTTAAGATATTATTGATGTTGATCATAATCATCAACCCTTGGATTAGGGCATTGATTGGAATAATGCCCCATTTCCATGCACTTGTAACATTGAGGTGTAGGAGGTGCATTTTGTGTAGCCTTTTATTTTTTTGCATCACTATACATCTTTTTCCCATCACTGCGGAATTCAATATCCTGATAACCTTATTTTCCACACTTATAACATTTACTTATCCCTTTAATAAAATTCCCTCCATGTTTCTTTCCTCTCTTTGATCATAAAAGAAAAATTAACTTATATTTAGTGAGGTTTTTAGATTTTCCTTTGAATTCCATTTTCCTCTTCTTATCAAACCCATATGACTGATGGGTTACTCCAATCTCAATTTCATCCTTGAGAGCACATCGAACAATTTCCTCATAGTTATTGAAGTCCCTTATAGCTAATGCCCTTCAGAGACTTGGTTTTAAGCCACTAAAGAATCGATCAATCTTACTCTCAGGATGGATAATAATCCCAGAAGCGTAAATTGCGTGCCTTGTAAAATTTTCTTCCTACGTACCAACAAACTCATCATCCTTTTTATTCAGTTCAAGAAACACCTTCTCCATCATTGTTTGAAGAATACGAGGGAAGTACTTATTGAAAAATAAGTTCTTGAACTTGTCCCATTACATAGACACAATTTCAACCCTTTGCCTTGTATTCTTTACAAGATTCCACTACTGATCAACTTCACCTTCCAAACGATATACTGCTAAGAAGAATTTATCATGTTCAGAACATTGAAAGACTGAAAATATCTTTTTAGTGGAACTGATCAATTGTTTAGCCACTAATGGATCCAATGAACCACTAAATAAAGGTGGACGTTGCCTCATGAAGGATTCAACAGAATGTTTCTCCCTCATTTTCTCATTTGGATGTCCTGCATGATTCAGAGCTAGAGAAATTTGTGTGAGATTGGATTCAAGATTTTTCATTCTGGATCCCATATTTTTTGGTTGCTCAGGGGGACAATCATTTCATTTCCCATCACATTCAGCATTAATATGGTTCCTTAAAGTTCCTGCCATTGAAAAAAATGAAGAATCATAGTGTGGGAAACACTAATTACAATATGACAACCACATAATCAGAAACAAAATTCTACACTTTATGTCTAATAATAGTTTATTCATGGACATTTCTAAAACACTAATGTTGTGTTCTATGCTTAGACATATCCTTAGGGTTCTTACTAATGCTTTCACAACCTATTTTCCAAAGGTTGACGATACCTTTCCTCTGATACCAACTATAACGACCCATACTTTGCGTAAATTTTTATTACCTCAAAATTTTATCTTACTTATTAAAACATAAAACAAAACCATGATAGGACCGTATAGCAATATTGTCTTTAGAATCACGGAAACATAAAAAACTGATATATAAATCATCTACATTATCTCCTGTTTATTTCATCATATCTAGAGTCCATTTTGGAATATCCTACTTAATAACCTTCTTCCTGACTTGGGGAAACAAAAACATACAAATGGTGAGATCAAATTCTCAGTAAGATAAAACAAAGGGAATATCAATCATATCATATTCATAAGGATATAACATTTTTAAAATTTTATCCTGAAAAAGAGATCATAATATCATGACATGGGATAAATCATAGTAGTGAAAAGTAATCCCAATATTCATAAAATAATACATGAAACATTGTTTCATACATACATAATCATATAAAATCATTTCTTATTAGTCAAGACTCATTGCTAAGACCATCATATCTGACATATTCCATTAATGAACTGAGTTCACTCCTCGTTCCAGACTTGTATCACTTAACCGGATTAACATGTTGTTCCACCCATGACTATATCATGATATATAAATATCTATCCATTGTGTTGGAGGGATATATAGGTCCCACCCATCTCATAATTAAACAATTATTATGTGTTCCATAAAATCATAAATCATACATCATAGCATAACCCATGTAACAAAAATATGATTTCTAAACATCATGTCATCATAAAATAATCCCTATAAGATAAAATGAATTCATAAAAATAATTCCATCAAAACATAATCACATCAATGTTATAATAGGGATATAAACAGAACCTTATATTATCATAGATGGAAAATAATTTTGATAATACACATATAATCCATTCTTGAGGAAAATATCTTGTCTACTTAAAAAATATTTTTTTTATTAACATGTAAGACAATTTTAAACTAAAATAAGTTAATTTATAAAAAACATGAAAACATGAAATGGAAGCTTCATGGAAATAATGTTTTATGAATTCATAACAATCCTTTCATGTCGTATAAGTTAAAAATCCTTCGTCTCGTACTTTGGCTGAATATGTAAAAAAGTATCTCGTATGAAAAAAGAAAAAAGAATGATTTCATAACATTTACTAAAAATTCACCTATAGGAAAAATTAGATTTAAAAAATTATAGGAGGACATAAATAATGATACATATTGAGGAAACATTAATGTGGATGATAAATATCCCCAAGCAAATTCTGAAGTATTAAAAATCTCAGATAAAAATGAGATTGCAATATTTTCACTTACTTTAGGTTTGATATGCTCTGTACGTATCTTAACAACCTGTATAATTATTTAAATAATGTCATTGAATTATTCCAGAATCATATATATTGTTATGATATCATATAGGGTCATATTCTTATCTCCATATTAGTAATATTTCATTTCTACTTTTTATTCGTGTGTTCATTGCTTTATGTTCTTATGCATGTTTTGTCGAATAAATTCTTATTACTATTTTTAGGTTATAGCTAAATCATTAACAAAATGATAATAGTATAATATATATCATATTTATTCATTCAATTTTTTTGTATAATCTGGGTTTAATGAAGATCATGTAGAACGGATCACATCGCACTGTGGAGACGGTAAGTCGTACATACGCACGAGCGACGATATCATTCCCAAAACTATTGAAAGGAATTGGAGTGGATGATAGAATATCTCAGAATTATTATCATGTTGCAATAATAAAATATAGTTATTATTTACACCATTATACCCATCCATGAAAGGTGGTGGTGGAAAATAGATTACACCATTGTGTAGAGATGGTATTCCGTATGTATGTATGCGCGGTGATTTCTTTTTCTAAAGCATGGATAGAAGGGTGAAATAGGGATGTTTCATATTTATAATTACATATCATTATATGAGTTATAATGATGTTATTACTTAATAATTAAACAAATAAATAAGAGGAAGTAGAAGAAGAAATAAATTTGAATGAATCGGTAAAGGATATTAACTCTTCTTCGACGCACCTCTTCTAAACCTCCTCTTAGGGAAATAAAGTTGGTCATTGAAGAATAACAGGACCACTAGTATGCTTCTAGGAATGCGGTGAAGATAAATTGGCAGGGGTTGTCCACTCTTGAAGGCTATCAAATATTTGAGGAGTAGAGGGAGGATGTGCTTTTTATAAGAGATGAGAGGTGTCCCTTTGGAAACCTCTAAAATATTAATTTATAATAAACTCAAACCCCACTTAAAAACCCCAAAGAATGACTTAAATACGAATATTAGATGAGATAGGGATTTTATATCATCATCCATTAACATTCAGACATGTTGTTAATTTATTTTAAACCTTATCAAATTGATTTATCCTTTTTTAATCTATTTAATTTTATTTGTGGTAATAATATTATAAATTTTAAATTGTTAAAAATAATTACATATGTTTTGTGAATTTTCAATAATTGGATACTTTCTAACATATTAGACCATATAAAATCAATTTATAATTTTTAAATATTTTTGTTATTTTTCAACAATTTTATAATATGTTATTTTTATAAAATAACAATAGTGGCAATTTTGACACTATTTATTTATTTGAATTTTAATTAAATCCAAAAAAAAGATATATTTGAAAAAAATTATTTAATAGATTCATAAAATTTCATATTCATCTAGAAAATCTATGGGAAACACTAATTAGTTCATATGATATTTATTTTAATATTTTTAATACCATTTATTTGATATTCCAATCAAAAAAATAATTTGTACATAACTATTGTGTCATAATTAT
Source organism: Viscum album (assembly GCA_963277665.1). Lineage (NCBI taxonomy): Eukaryota > Viridiplantae > Streptophyta > Magnoliopsida > Santalales > Viscaceae > Viscum > Viscum album. Next base: position 1,436,571,589 of record OY728120.1, read on the forward strand.
TAATAATTATTAAATCCAAAAAAATTATAATTAAATTATAATGATGTTGAAAATTATATTAGCTTTCTGGAGACTATTTATATTCTATGTTGTACGAGGTTTATGACTAAATTAAAATTTTTACAGTTTTAAGTTATAGGAGAGTGTCATGTTGCCACTTTCTTTGGTTTTAATAATAATTATACCATTTTCATGGTCAAAATTCCATGAAATGAATGTATTCTGACCCTTAGGTGATATGGGTGGACTTTTATTCATCCAATAGTGTTTTTATCGGTGTTAGGGTAATTTTATAATCTTATTTTTACCCTTAATTACCTGATTTACCTTTAACTGTAGTAAATAAAAATTGTCGTAGTTACGATTCATAATTTCAAAAAAATAATTGTAACCTACTAAAATAATTTTGACCCACTGAATCCAAATATGGAATCTAATTTTCAAAATTAAATATACAGAAGTTGCAGTAATTAATTTAAAATTAATCCCTTTGTTAAGAAAACAAGTTTTTAAAAGTTAAAACATTTTCAAAGATTGAAACATTATTACCTATGTATTCAATGTAAAATAAATGGTAATGACATTAATTATATTAAATGGTAAAAATTTATTCTATTTATAATTCAAAACCAATTAATTTAATTAGTTAACCATATAAATTATCATGACGAAAAAAGTTGTTTTTAAGAAAAATATAGAGTATTTTTACTTTTCATCAAAATATGAAGGTTATCAGAAAATTGTCAAAAAATTATCCAACATAAATTTCTATATCTTGATTCAAAATAAGAAGTTAATTTTGTAATATTAAACTTATTCCATTGTCAAAATTTATATTTAAAATGTGGGTGCCATCAAAAGGAGGTAAAACTGCATTATTTTAAAAATACATCTTTTATCAAAAAATATTCTTTATTATCATATCTCATTCTAGAAAATGTGTAAGATGATTTATATTGTTATAAAATTAAAAATTCCATTAATACTATTCATTAAGTCTTGTTCATAATAATATAATAATATATCATTGTTTAGTGAAACTCGGTATTGCGTACAACGCAATCTATCGAGGAAGGATTACCTTGTGTGTAACGCAAGCCCAACCAGTGTTGTGTGCAGTGAAAGATTCTTTTGGTGTTGTGTATAGAAGAAGACATAAAAAATATTTATCATAAAATCTCCAGGTGTTACACAGTACATTACATGTTCCCCATGCTAATCATCCAATTCATGTTTATTATCAAGTCAAAGATGTCAGCATCTGGCACTATGAAGTCCCAAAGCACCTTAATGTTCTTTATCACCACCAGACATGTGTGACATTGTAAAACATGTTTAGAGAACCATCACATGTGAATAAAAAGATAAAATATTAATGTAATAAGATTTAAACACAACCCTAACAAGTCAACCAACATTGATGATATAAAAAATGAGTAGAACCCGTATCAAAAAAAAATCTAGAACCATAGAAGATGAAATAAACATCATACCTCTAATATTAGATAGCCATGATTTAGATTCATTTAGTGAACTCTCTAATGCATTATGTTTTCTAAAATTTTCCACATGGGAATCCCCATTTTAATGAGAATGAGACCCATCCCCCATAGAATCATAAAAATGAACATACAACCACTTGGTGAAATTGGATCACACATTACTGCATTGGGGAATCTTATTATAAAAATGATTCAGATGGAATCTTTTTCCACAAATATTAAATTTTCTAGGTGACTCCATACACTGAGGCCTTCTATGATCACACTTACCACATTGTTAGTAGATAACATGTTTCTACCCTGTAGAATCCTCTAAAATTGTTTTGGTATAAAACCGACCACTCTTGTGCTTTCATTTCTAACCAGAAGATGCATCATGGATAACTACAACACTCACTGAAGCTCCACCCAAGAATTTACATCCAACGATATCTACATTATCCAATTATAGTTTATCTGATACATTTATAATGGTCATAAGTCACAAAATAAATTTAAATGATCGAACACTTTCCTTCATCCCCATTTCAAACCTTCATTCATTCTGATAACCATTAGTGACAAGATCCAGTTCCAGATGCACCAACGCAAGAAATAAGGTTGACTACTCTAGAATAGTATATTCCCTTCTTCCTGATGTAGGAAACTCTCATGTCTTTTACTCATGTCAAGTATTAGGATAAAACTACTGATTTAAGATATTTTGGAAGTAATCATAGGTACGACATTCATATAACTTATCTTACACTATATAATCCCAGCATCATAATTCTAGTCCCTTGAGAATATACATGGAAAACCCCACATAAGAGTAATCATGAGTCTTCAAAAATAATTATGATACATTCAATATTTTCTATACTCACTTATAACTCTTGAGGTCCTTTATCACCATAGAATACTTGTGGGTACTACTTGGTAAATTCCAATCCATGATCCAATTCCTATCATGGGTTCACTATTCCCACTGAGCCTAGTGTTTAAATGGTATGAATATCTGATTCGACCAAATAAGGGTTTACTAGAGGTTCCTCATGTAGAACCAACCTTGTGGCTTCACATCCTGTATATAGAAGAGCTATAATACAAGACATTTTTTGTTAAATATAAGACAATAAAAAATAATTGACTAGAAAATTTGAATACCGTCAAACTAAAAATGTGAATAAAAAAACTCATTAAAATAACGAGAATTTATAGAAGATGAGTCCTATCACAATAAAAAACCATGTTTTTAGGTAACAGGTCCATCCAAAAAAACTCCCATCTTAGTTTATTATAATTAGCTTATTAAAATCATTTACTAGGAAATTTTATAGTTTTTTAATTAAATAAACATCCAATAAAATTTATTCAATTAATCTGAAATACTCGGTCTTATAATTAGTAAATATTTTTTACCACCTAAGGAAACTCTAATTCTGTAACACGAGTGAGCTGGAAAGGTCCCTATTACACACTTATTCTCCACATTTTATTGATCTAACTCAGGCCTACCAAAAGTAATAGAACATAACAAGTAATTCTAACATAATGCAGGCAGATTAACCCCTCTGATACCAAATTGTAACAGACCAACCTGGTTCAACCAGATCGTTCACCTATGATAGCTTAGAATGAGTTGTGGTAAAAATAAATATAAAAAACTAGTCTTATATATAATAAAAAATAGACATATAAATAGAGTTAAATATTCCATTTGTTCAAATAAATAGTTTTAAAAGATGTTTTGTAAATCCAATTGAAATCCTTTTTCAAATAATCCTTGAGTATTCAAAAATATAATTCATTCATTTAAAAATCTAGAAACAAGGAGATAATGATTCCAAAATATAAATATAAATATGATCAAGAATCCTTGAAATAAACTATCTTTGTAAAATCAACCAGAAAGAACAATGTGCTTATCATCCTGGCTCAAGCCTAAGGGACAATACGTACTTGGCACTCAATAGCCAAATAATTATAAGGTTGAATCCAACTAGAATTGATTCCTTCTATATAGAATTGACATTTGTAATGATACTTCCTAGAGGTGTCAAACACACTAAGTCTACCTTTGTAACTTTCTCAACATTCACAAATATCCTATTGTGTGATATTTGTCAATTTCATTTTTTTAACGATGCTCAAATTTTTATAAAAAAATTTAATTATCAAACAAATCTACTACCAGCTTTGAAAATCTATTTTATATTTATAGTCAATCCATTTATATTTTAAGGGAATCCCCAATTTAAAACACAAACCCATTCCCTTTTCAATTTTATCATATATGATTCCATTTTAAATCTACGTGAATTAATTCAAACAATATATTATTCAAGAAATTAGAAAATTTGATTATATACAACTACCACAAGATATTATTAAACCTAAAAACCATTAATAATGGTGATTGAAAACAATATCTATTTTTGGAGACAAGGAATGACCAAAGAGTAAAGAGAATTGATAAAAACAAAATATGATTACAAATCCCTTTAAAAAATGGTGACACAACCACATACCGGAAGGAGAACATGAGAAAGGATTACCTAGATAGATTAAGCAACATACACTACTGATTAATCACATAAGGAATCAATCTAGATTGATAGAAGACAACCAAAATCACCTAGGGTGATAGATTCGACCAATATGTGAATGATGCAAGTTTGATTGAGCCACATGAATTTTTACAGAAACCTAAAAATTGAAACATGGGGAATTACATGGCATGTAATCATATACATGTCATGAATCTCTTTCATTTTATTATGCACTGAAAACACAAGACCTTGTTAATTAAAATCTAGATCTTCACCTTACATGTTGTGTAACCCTTACAAAACATGTAAAAATGAAATTGTATGTTTAGTCGATGGGATGTGTCTGGTAGCCAATACATGTTGTTTAATCTCATTAAAAATAATGTAACATCCTTAAAAACAACAAAAATTTAATGTTTATGCTTAGAATATAAAAAATCCATGACTTCACCATTATAGGTATACTCCAAATTCATGTTTGAAAACACACACTAAGTGAGAAAAGGAAACTACAAGAAAAGCTTAGAAAATAACTCAAAGAAAAGATAAAATAGATTTAAAAAGAAAATTATACTATAATGGACTAGGATTACGACAATACCATTACATAGTAGACTAGGTTTAACTACCCACACCATATAACACTTGTGACTTTGGCTAACCACAATTGTAACATCTTGATATCATGAGATATAAAAAATTGACCAATGCATTGGGGGAATAAATCAATAAAAATATCTCTATAATTATTAATCATTAATTTTTTTAAAATATGAAAATGAATATATGCATAATTCTATTATACATTAATTAACACTTATGAAAGAAATAGGTTTCAAGAGAATTTCCATAAGACATGATCATAAGGCATCCAAGGAAACATGGTGGATAATATCATTATAATTTATCCTCAATAATGAATAAAAAACATTTAAGGAAATTGATAGCATTTATATGAAGTTTTTAATAGAAATAGAATATAACTTTTTATATAAGAAGAAATATCATTGAAGTTTTTTTTAAATTTTTTTGAAGAAAATAATTTAACAAACAAAGGGAATTTTAATTTCATTTGAAATATATTAAATCATGGAGTGGAATATTATTAAACAAAATTGATGAAGATAATGTTTAAATTTTTTCACGAAATAAATTATAACAATATATTCCTTCAACAATTATTTGAATGTTGAAGAAAGAATAGAAAACCATACTGTAATCAATAAAATATATTCACTTAATTAGTTTGAAAATAAAGTCATGTACAATATAGAATAACCTTAAAAATCATATAGGTATATATAAGAACATTTATTAAACAGTATAAATAATAAAAAATTGATTAAAAATATTTTTTACTGAAAATATGACATAATATAGACTCTCCTTATAGGAAGACATTCATTTTATTTTCTAACCAAAGTGATGAAAAATGGTTATATAAAATGTAAAACCTCAAAATATTTATGGTATAACAAAATATATATGGTTTTAGGGAGAAATTAAAAATATTTTCCCCACATAGAAATTCAAACATAGATAATATCAATTATAATGTGAGATTATAAAATAAAAACTAATGGATTAAGTTATATTTGATTCATAAGACCATGAAAGAGATATCCAAATATGGATTCATAAAAAACATAAATTTAATTTTATGTGGGATAAAAATACATTAATTGGCTAGTATATATGTAGTATCCCTGAACTAGTACAACTCGATCCAATGGTAAAATCAAAATCTTTATAAATGTCATTGGATACAAACTGATGAGACCCAAATTAAATTATTCATAATTATAGTATCAATAAACCTATTTGAGTTACATACATATCAAATACCATTAAGGTGTATAGTTGTGTTGTATTAATAAACAATATTAACTAAAACCACATATCATTCTTACACAATGTACATTTTTCTTATTTAACCACGAATATCTGATTCCATAATAAGCCTTCAACATCACCTCTAAAAACAAAACAAATTATACCCTTCTAAACACTCCTTATTTAATACTCATATTAAGAATCTAGGGAAATATAAACATAATAATGGTGATATAAATCATTATTAAGTGATTTCATACATCATAAGGTATCCTAAAATAAAAAATTCATCGATTATAGGATAAGAATAAATGAAAATCAAATAATTACATATAACCAATAACATATGATTCCAATATATCCATGTATAATGTTATAAATATTATCATGGACCTTAATAAGTAATTTCATAGGGATGAAATTCGTAACCTCATACATCACAATCACACTATCAAGGCCACATCCAAGATATAACCTATATCATTATGGGGACAACCAATAAATAATAAATAAATTTTTAGAAAAAAATCAAATACCCATGATAGTTAATTTTGTGAGACCTATTGATGCATTCAGGGGATATAAAATTTTTGGCCCCAAATATCACTAAATATCATATTGTATTCATTATAAGAAATATTTAATATACAATAAAATACATTATAAATATTCATTATTAATTAATAAACAATAGGATTGACTCAAATATATGAAATGTAAATAGTCCCCTAGTAATAGAAGATGTTCTTTAGTAAGCTATATTCAAGTGACAGTGTATATAGATGAAAATATATAGTTCTTAAAGCATAAAGTTGGTATCAAATATAGACAATGTACTATAGGAAATGGACATAAATGAAAAAAATTAAGTCAAATAACTGTCAGAGAGTGATAGAGAAAACTACATCAGGCCATTAATAAACTAATAATAATATTTCTTGAAAAAATATCTTTTAAAACATAAATTTCTAATTACTAAAAGGCTACCATCGATTAATTTAGAATTATTCTTTTATATTTTATTAATGTGTTATGTAAAATATTGAGGGTAATGGCATCAAAATAATAAAATGAATTTTCTTTGAATAATTTGTTACATTATAACCCAAATTAATTTAAAAGAAACATTGAAAATAATTTTCCTATCATTTCAAGAATACATTTAAAAAAAGTAAATTGATTTAAAATAATGTAATATTGAATATATTTTATTCTATAGTACTAAATGTATACTTGAAGATAAAAATATATCAAATTAAAATGTAATCCCTTCTCAAAACATTTATGGAAATAATATCATATTCCCTTTATATAAATAAAAAATTCATAGAATAATATAAATTGATATTTTTTTAGAAAAATATAAAACATTTTAAGGGAGTATAAATAAAAAATAAGGGTCAATGTGGTGGGAAAATATATTCATTCCTAATGTTTTAAAAATAGATTATTTTTACACTATTGTAATGAATTAATAGATGAATTGTATAGAAAATTTGAAAATTTTATTTTTTAATTTTTTATTAAAAATTATTAATTAATATAAATTGGCCTTAATAAATAATCAATGTATATAAAATATTATTCTTGATGAAAAATAAGAGATATGTATATGGAGGAAAATTAATCCCAATTTAAAGAGAGATATAAGGTTTAATGTTCTTATAAATAAAATCATTAGATTGTTTTCTGTTAAAAAAATAATTTTTTTGAAGAATATATAAAACAATAATTAATAATAAGAGTATATAATAAATGGGGATTAGGAGTGAGATAATAAAAAATTATCCTAATGAAAATTAAAACATAAATAATCCCAATAAAAAGTGACATTGTATTTGAAACCCTGATCAATATTCAAATATATTAGGATAAGATCAATCAAGGAAGTGATTCTGTGGAAAAAATATAAAGAAATATTTATTTTGAACTCAAACATAATTCGACCATTCATTAAAAAAAAGAAAATATTGGGATAATATAATAAATGGAGAAGAGATGTATCATAATAAATGGAAATTAAGTTAATAATCCTTTTTCCATATATTATATCATAGCCGGGTGATCATTATAATACGAGAAAAATAAATTTTTACCTATTTAAAAACATATCACAATTATATTAATTTTTAAATTTTTTAATATCATTCAGATATAATTTATTATTTCCCATTTTGTAATAATTAATTGATAAAATCATTATTTTTTGTTATCTATTATGTTTTCTACACATGTTTAGATTTAGAGGTTATGGTACTTACACCTTGGTAATGGCTTCATAATATGTGTTAGGATAATTATTTTTTTTTGAGTATATTTTTTATATAATTCTTAATTCCCATAGAAATTACATTGATATTATAGGGTTGATTTTAATGGATTTTTAATATATATATATAATTTTCGAAATTATGATCCCGTAAACAGAATTGATTATATTAGGGAATGAATATATATATATATATAATTATTAGAAAATCCTTAAAAACAAAAATTAATTACATATAAATAATTTTACTAGTATATATCATTTATTTATAATTGATTACATAAATATAATAAAATCATTCCAATAACTGATAAAACTGACAACAAAATAGGTTATAGTTGTTAAAGAGTAAGAAATATTAATTTTATTATTAAAATATATATTTTAAATAATTTTTTTTGTTAAATTTATTTTTAAAAAATTAATAAATAAATTGTAGAAGATTTATATAAAAAGGATAGTTGAAAACTGTGTTAATAAACTATTATTATCAAAAACATAATTATTTTTTATTCTTGGGAACATTCTAAATTTGGATCTGATTTGAAAAATCTATAGATAACATTGGATAAAAATATTTATTAATACATTTTACAGATATAAATACATCATACTATATGTGAGTTTTTTTTATAGAATTCATGGGTTTTAGAAGGGTTCTTTTTATAAGTGAGACATTGACACTTTTTTAATATTAATTTTTTAATATCAATTGCATTGTAAATATCAATGAATTTATGAACAAATTTATCAAAAATATGATATAATATAAGTTGTGGGTTTTGAATTAACACATCCACTCATTATAAGATAAATTTTCTGCTTTTTAAAAAAATTAATAAAATATAGTATAACATTAAATACTCTTTAAATTCACTTCTAACACAATTCACACAATTTGAATTTAAGGATATATATATCCATGTAATTAGAATATAAACATTAAAATTAATTATATAGTATAATGATTATCCAAAATAGTCATTAAAGGGTCTATTTCAACCAAATATAGCACTTTTAATATTTTTAATTACATCAACTTTGACTTTTATAATATTTTCATAGCTACTATGTAAATATTGCGTTAAAAATTTAGTTTTTTATAATACTATTAAAAAAATTAATAAGAAAATTTTATATATTCAAAAAAACCATTTCATCTTTAATTGTTCATTGTTTATTTTATTTTTATCCTTTTCATAAAAACATGATTATGCTAAGATGAGTGGAATTTTTTTAAATTTTTATTTTCTTCTAAAAAGATATATAATTTCTATAGAAAATTTATAAAAAATATATAATAATTAACATCAAATAATTATGTGGTTTATAAATATTATACACATAAATTTAATGATAATTTAATGTGATATATTATTGTACTAACCATTGATTTATCAATTTAATAACATATAACCATTTCTGATGTGGATAATATTTATTATTGAATTATAGTATTTTTACTAAACATAAAATATAAATAATGAAATAATTATTTTATTATTTTATTAAAAATATGAATAAAATTAAGGTCTAATTTCTAGTTTATGTAAAAAAAAATTATTAAAATTGCGCTTAATAAAACCAAAACAGTATTTAGAAATAAAATATTTTATAACTAAAAAATAATTTTAATCAAAATTATCTAAAATATTAATACCTATAATATTTATTGTTTTATGATTAATTTTTTTTATTTTCTTTACATTTAATGGAATTTAACTCCAAGAGGAACATTTAGAAATCTTAATTAATGGAATATTAGTAAAAATAATTTTTTATTAGAATAAAATATAAATTAAACTCCAATATATAAAAACAGATTTATAAATTCAAAAAAAATCATTATATTAATCTTTAAATAAATATTTGATATAAAAATGGTTTTATAAATTTTTAATACATGATTTGGATTATCTTATAAATGTTATCATGTTCGTAAAAATGGAATTTTTCCTTGTTCACAAAAAATCAACCATTTCAGAAAAATCAAAAAAAAACTATGATAATTTTGACATGATAAATTCAAAACTATAAATCCTATTATGAAATATTAATTAAAAATTTGAAAATCATAAATTTTATATGAAATCACATAATATAGAAGAAAATCATTTATATATAGTGAAAACCAAATCCCTTTAAAACTAAAACGAATATTCATTTTTCATAAAATGATAAATTTATTTGTTATATTTTTTTAATATGAATACATTTATTCAAAATAAAAAAACATTTATTCAATATCCAATAAATAAAATTCATTAAAAATCATGTTATGGAAATATGTGTAATATTTAAATAAAAAATATTTTATTCCGTGATAATTATTAAAACATTATTGATATATAAAAAAATTTGAGACATACAAATACTCTCAAGTAAATATAAATCTATTACGTGAATACTAAAAATAATACCTTATTAATAATACATTGGTTGTACCATTATTTTCATTTATGAAATTACATCTTCAAAATTTTAATTTTTCTCCTACAAAAAATGAGTGTACCTTAATATAAGTATAATACCCAAATTATAATTTATTTATTTCAAGGTCAATAAAATGAATCCTATCATTTATAAAATAATTATTTTATAAACTTGGAATGAAAAATCTTAATAAAAAAAATGAAATAATTTTATAAATTCATAAACTGAAGACTCTAAATATTTATCATTATTTTTCTTGACCTTATTGAATTTTGTTGAGATATAGGAGTTGCTAAGATAAACCTACATTATTTCTTCCCATTTTCACACTAATAATATCATTATTAGGTTGTGTGTTTATTTATATTTCCTTATTTATTTTATCCCTCATTCAAAATGATGAATATACAAAAATAAGTTTTCTTCATGGATGAAAAAAACTCCAAAAGGATCGTCAAATCCACTAATATATAATTTCCCCTGATGGGTAGAAAATTTTTATAATAATTTATTATTCCTATTTCAATATAATTTACAAATACAAATAGTAAATATGTGTGAATATATAACCAAATGAAATATGTATATACCATCATATTAAAAACTAATTTCACTATATTAGAAACCTCAATGTAAATAATCACACTTAATGTTCAATTCAAAGCATTTAAAAAATTAATAAATCATAAGTCACATTAAGTTATTATTATCCATATTCAAAACTCAAAAATATAAAATCATGATAACATGTTATTTCTTTGAAAAATAACAATTTTTTTTAAAAGATTACTTAGGGGGTAAGAGTATGATATTTCATGACTTTTCCCCAGATACATGTGGATCTATCGCTTTCATAATTGTTGTTGAACTCACTTTCTAATAGCTTTACCCTTGTGTTCACATAATATGTTATGATATGTCTAAATGGGGTGATTGTATTATACTTATTTAGACAACATAAGTGAGTGATCATTCTATATACTTTGATTATAACCTTTCAGAATAGAAGAAAATCAATCACAAAGGACATAGAGATTTTACTTGATTCACCATCACTTAGAAACATTCAAGGGGCACACACCAATCTTATATCGATGTTCCAAAAACCAATAATAATATTTTTGTGGTGAATTTGTTCTTGGAAACACCTTTTCATGGGGAAACTCCTGTTACATGTTTTTGGTTCAACTAACCACCACCCAAGGGACACCCCTTTTTGCTTCTCCATTTCCCCAAAACATTACGTGGATAATCCCTTCGGAACAAAATCCAAAGTAGGACTTCACTGTTTGAAATTTGATTCACCAGTGAGTTCTCAATAGTCTTCACATTGATGTTTTGAAACCTTACTGTGAATTTCAAAATTGTAGTTGCTCCACATTACCTATTTAATTACTGTATAAAGAAAAACCGACATAACATTTTGAGGTATTCAATGATTTTTCAATAACATTTTGTTTTATAAAAACATAACACTTTCTCCTAGATTTTTCAAAAATTCAGAAAAAATTATTATTTATTATGAAACATTTCACTTTCACAAAACTAAAAACCATTCAGAAATATTTTTAACCTTTATAAAACCCCCATGATTAGATTCAAATAAGATAATTCTTCATGGAAATAAAGTTCTTATGAATTAATCAAAAAAGTGAAACATTTTATAAATTGTTTCTTGAATTTAGATTTTTTTACTGTTCAATAAATCATGATTTAAAAATGAGGTTCTTGGGTAAATGACCTATTTTATTATATTTTTTCCAAGTTTATCTAAATTCAGACTAAACATAAATATTTTGAAAAAATGATCATATTGTTCACCTAAATCCATTTCTTCACGAAACATATGAATATATATGTTGTTTTCAAACTCTTCCAAAAAACATATAATATTTTTATTACTTATCTCCGTTATGAAATTTAATATATTCATTATATTTCACTCTCTAAAGTCAATAAAATTTTACAAAATAATATATCTATCATGAATTCTATTCCATTTAGATATTTTTATGGTCTTTTCTTGAGTTATAACTATCATAAAACAACACGAAACATTTAAAAACTATTGATTACATACTTTAAACATGTTGACATACATTAAAACCTAGAATTTACCATATTTCCTTGAGATAACTAAGAATCACCATGTTCACAATGCTTCTGATTTGAGTGATTATTCTTTATTTGATTCATTTTTCCATTATAAATTGTTACACATTCTTAAACACTTCAAGACCCATTTCATCATGATTTCATCATGGTCAACATGGTCCTATAAATCCATAATATACTTTTTAGGATGTAGGGTTCTCTAAGAGGTCATCTTTATATGACAACTTTAACCCGTCTCATAAAAGTATAATGAATAATATTCCACGATAACACAGTGCTTCCAAAAATCATCTAATTTCCCTTTTTGTGAACACCATGAAACTGTTGACATGGTGAATAAAAAATCAAATGTTATCCACCATATCATGTTAATGGAAACATAGTATACAACACACTAGGATAGATAGTGATAGGTTTGACAGAAAATCCAACACACAATACATTGAAACACCAATTCTATTTACTTTATAGAAATCCCACCCTTTGTATTTGTTGGAACCAATTAGGTGGATCATTTTTATTTATCTATATGACACCGAGGAAAGAATTATTAACACAAAATATCGAAGAATACTAATAAAAATTATTGATTATTATTGAAAATTAAAATAAAATATCACACAATGAGCCAAACAATGGAGAACCACATTATAAATCCCATTAGGTCACTACATTCATTATGAACTCCGTCCTTGATTTATCTTAATTTAATGATTATACTATGCATCATTTTATTTATAACATTCACTTTATATACATTTATAATGGACTAGGTAAGAACAATGACATATTCAAGATCATTTCATTACCAACTAGAAATTTTAAGCAGATTCATTGTACATTATTATCGACCTTTCAAATAAAATACTCTAAATAATTTTCAAATATGAACCAGATTTATAACATAGATGAAACATTTACTGTTGTAAACAGGGATAAAACTTTTAGTATCACATATATCTCCCAAATTTACATGAGTTAAAACATGATACAATTACATCCATTAACACCATTGAGACCATTTGATACATAAATTAAATCTATATCCATTATCAATGACGTATATAGGTGTATTTCTACCCCCTATCAACAAAATCCTTGAATCAAATAAGGATAAGAAAATTTCTCCCAATGGTATGTAACTCCACAACTTCAAAGTCCAAATAGATATAGCATGAAATTCATTTCTTATCAAATATAAATTCTACACATGCGACTACAGGTTTGAGATGTTTCTCCAGTGAAAAAAATATATTTTTTGAATCATCATTCAGTAGTATGTTTAGTGAGTGGAAAAACCACATAACAAATATCAATAAAAAATTTAAGTTTTCAAATTTAATACTTAGTATATGAAACAAAAGTTTATTTTATTAACACTATAACTATCCATTTAACACATTTCAATTAACCTCATGTATCTATATAAATTCTTATTATTTTATGTAATTTTATTAGATTTTATCTCCTATTCTAGACACCGATCAGATTTTTATTACAAAATTTTATACCAACTATCATAGATATTAGTATAATGGATGATTCATTTATATGTCATATCATTTTTCCAATTGATCTAGAATACTAATTTATTCTCGTATTTATATGGTTTCTATAAATATAAGAATTTGATATCCAATTAATAGTCATATTATATTACATAATAGATAATAAAATAAATCATGAGTGGTCATTTAATTTCTTCTTCCCCATTTTTCAATTATCAAGACCTAATGTCAATGGGATCAGGTTCTCTTAGAATAGATGTTTCATGGATCTTGAAACCATTTTAAATTAATTGAAATATATATTTTCAATTCCAGATTCCAATCAATGAGACTCCTCATTACAACTTTTATTATTAATCTACTCTCATTTATTATGATTTGTGATATAAAAATTCCCATTGAACTAATTTGAATTAGTTATAATGATAAAGAATATCACAAAACCACATTTCATCTATTGGTGATAATTTTCAATGGATCATATGTCCCCTAAAACATGAATCACTATAACAATAGTTATATAATGTCTCATCATGTTTGATACTAAAATAGTGCCCTGATTTGGTTGGTCATTTGGCCTCATGCTTTTCTGCCCATATTCTTGAGGATGTCGACTAGAAGGAAGTGTCTAGGGTGTGATAATTGGGAGACTATTCCATCATATCATAATAAGAAAATAGTCAATATAGATATGTTTCATACACAATTTAAAATAAAAAAACAGTAAAACATGTAAATAAAATTGAATAAAAAATTCTTTAAATATAAATGAAAATGTTATAAAATATGGAATAACTATGACATAAAAACAAAAATGGTAACCCACTGGTTTTAATATATATTTATAAGAGTACAAAAGAATCTAAAATAAATTCAATGGGATCAACTATTAACACTAAGAAAGACCACATACCTGGACTCCAAACACATTTGAACTGCACCAACCCAAATAGGAGAACCCGCATGAGGATCTCTTCTTGATCATGAAACTCTAGATCTCTTCCCTAATCACCTTGAATCTCTCTCAACCTAAAAATTAGAAATAATATCTAAACGTACACTTATTTTCATAGTCATGGGTAATAAATAATCTCAATTTTCCACCCCAATGTTAAACCTATAAATATGTTGTTATAAGTGAATGAATAAAAATATTTTCATCAGATCCAAGGAAAAACTAAAAAAAGGAAAATAATATAAAACCATAGTCGAACTTTGGGTCCATACTCCTGGTCAAATAAGTAAGAACCACCATGGATGTTCATAATTATATGGTATACATGTATAGTCCCATATCTATAAAAATATACATTAATATGACTATTCATGAGTAAGGTGAATTAAATGTCCTAAAACTAATCACTAGTCACTTATTGGGTCTGTAATCCTGATCGCCTAGAAATCTTGTGCAAGGGAAATGAGATGCAAATAATGATACTGAAGAAATGAATAATTATGTATATCTAAGGTTATGTAATCCATACTAACTTCTACCTACATAATACAATGATAACAATATCTTTGAAAAAACATTGTCACCATAGTAGGATACTCATCCAACAACTAGGTTCACACATAATCACCTGCAATCAATTCAATGTATGATTCCAGGGAAAACATTTGGATACCATTTAAATGGCAGCTAAGATTGACACAATTATTCTCATTCCATGTAAATATATTCCAATGCCTAAGCCTTTGATACTGGTCCATAGTTATTATTGACCTTCATAACTCTGATAATCACCAAGGGTTTGACCCATAAAATATCTACAAGTGGAACTCACCAGTGAGACACCATGCCTGCCCTATGAGTCTCTGAAAAGGGAGATAAGAATCATCCATATCATGTAGAAGAGATTAATTATTCCAAGTATCCAATAATGTAAAAATCTATGTCCCAGACCATGGCCATGAAACCAATTAGGGAGACTATAATATTCTCAATCCCTTGGGAGAGCGTAATTATTCAAAAGTATAATTTGATTGAGGTTAGTGTAATAATCCCCCCTACATATTAAATATAGGAGATATAATTCATCCACATCACTCAAGAGAGTGGAATCATCCATGCGTATCATTACTATGGACACAATTCCAATATATCATAGTCACAGGCTCAACATCTTGATAAAAGGAAATTCATTTTGACATTCCAATAATATAATAATGAAATACCTAGGACCAAAAGCTACATATCTAGAAGTACCATTGGGTATACTATTAAACATATGAAATAGCACGGCTTAGAATCTAGATCCTAGGAAGAATGTATAAGCATCCCAACAGGAAGAAATGTGCCACACATCAGGCTCAATAGACACAAACTAGGAATCATCTCTAGTAATTATATTGGAATCTGCTATAAATAAGTGAAACCATTAGAAAATTGTAAGTGTGGTTTAATTCCTAATCCTAATACCGTTTTGATATCCCCATGGTCTTAAATGTTCAAAACGGGTTCTATGGTGACACTAACTATCATCTCTACTAATACCCGATGTACTAACACTGGGTTGGTCTGCATCTGAGAACCCACTGGGTTCTATAAATATAAACACTACAGAGACATCCAGCATGGGATTCTTGAAAGATAAACAAAATACAATTCATCCAAATTAGGATCCATGGATGCAAGGTAATGTATGAATCATATATGGGACACTCATCCTAGAAATTAAAGGTTGAATCCTACACAGGTTCCTCCAAACAAAAATTAAAGGAGGAATAATACACTAGAACCTAAAAAAGAGATATTAATGGAGGAATCCTATATGGGATCCTCAATAGAGAAAGTAAAGGATGAATCCTAAATGGGATCCTCAATAGATAACATTAATAAATAATCCAACATGGGATCCTCCAATGGTAATAAAATAGATGAACCCTCAAGAGATCATTGGAATGGTCAAAAGGTAACAGAATCTAGAAAGGGACTCCCTAATTAAGAATGTAAGCTATGTAATTAAATTGGAGACCCTTGGAAATATAAAGAAAATAGTGACATCCAACTTGGGATCCTCTATTTCAAAACATAATCAATTGAATCCAATAGGTGATCCATAGTGACAGCTTCTTTTTTAGCCTCACAGTCTATAAAATTGCATATTGAAATGGGAAAATCCATAATAGAAAACATAAAAAAGAAATAGTGAAGAGTGATAGCTCAATGATCATCTCATAACATGAGTCAATCTTATTTGACACAGTATTTGATTAGTAGAAGAAGAACATATATGTTTAATAAACAACACAGGGGAATCCTAAAAACATCTCATGGGTCTTAAAATTATGATATATGTGAAAATATAATCAGAATATACACCTCTTGGATCCAAATCCAACTACTGGTTGAAAAATAAAAAACACAAAAAATGGTTGAAAAATGGAATGTACATGGTGTGCTTCTCGAAGCACATGACACATACTCACAATGCCCCACCTGGGCATTTAATTTAGATGGAATAGTCATATATATTCCGAAGTATAAGAACTGTAAGATGGGTACATGGTGTTTTCCATACACAGGGTACCTTCCAATGTCCTTGACATGTCCTGGACATGTATTTTTCATGTATGTGTACTTTACATGGTGTGTGACCCACATGGGGTTCAGTTGTGTACTCTAAATGGCCACGTGTCCTACATAGGCAGCTTGTACAGGTACTCAGATACATGGCTAAGTACTAGTACATGGATTTTATGAACCATAAAAAAATAAAATTCCAAAAACTCATCTTCCTCAAATAGGATTAAGATATGGAATGTTATCTCTAAACAACATTTCATGTAGATGAGTTTTATGAACAGAAAAACAAAGAATCACTGAGAAACCCCTATTTCCACCCTAGAATATATTGATAGACCCCAAGGGGTCATAAATAATATTAATAGTGGTTTAAATTATAAATGAAAATTATGTATGGGGATGTACTGCAAACATTAAAAACAACCTACCTTTGGGAAGAATATATTGAAGTTGTGCCTATTTCGGCAGTCCACAATTACCGCACAACAATATAACACATCTCAAGCTCCATGGTTGTACCTACCTATATAACATTACCACTCCATTTATAATTCCCCATCCATTGTTCTATTTTCTATATAGAAGGAGATTCTTTAGGGGTGTACATAGGGATCCATAAAACAAATAAGAAAAAAATATAAAATGTAGAATTAGAAAAAAATTAAATAAGGGTCGGCCATCCCACAGAGCCAAATATGTGTTTATTCCTCACCTAGAAAAAAATAGTCATTATAGACTAAAATTTTAATTTGGAATCTAAATCCAATGTTCCATTCAAAATATATCACTAAAAAAACAATTGCGATTAAATTAATAATAAATTCATTAAATATTAAATAATAATTTTTCCACTAAAATTAAAATGTATTTGATTTCCCCCAAACTCGAGTACTACTATAAAAACAAAAATCACAGACCAAAAGAGTGGTATGAAAAATAATTAAAGGTCATCAACTAGGGTAAAATACTATTTTGACACCTTATAAGCATCTATAAATAATAAATTCCAATTTTTATTCAAATTTCTCATCTGAAAAAACAATGGACCATAGAAACTCCCCACCATAATCCTTATCATACCACAGAATCCTTGTTTTATAAGACTAGAATTCAATATCTTCTTCAGATCATCTACCCATTAAGATATATTTACAATCAAATAACTAACCTCATTGAATCAACAACCATCTCATAGATGGTATACGTTTAACTATGATTGTTCTAGATATCCCAACCTTTAGAATTCCATTATTGTAATCTTAAACCAAAAAATGATCCCAAATTCCATGTAAATCACACAATATTGAACAAAAATGATGTTCAAAACACACAAATTGAAAATGGTTCTCTCCCCACCATATGTCTTACCTTACATCGCTCATTGAGTGAAAGATCGACAGGATACCTCAACAAACCGAAAAGACATATAAGAAGAAAAGATTATCAACATAGTGATGATTCCCTCTCCATATACCCAATAATATGTAAACATAGAGCATTATCCTCTCTAACCATGAGTACATTAAGATTATACAAAAGGGCGCATACTACTCCCCCTATGTCACGTTCACAACAAAATAGTTTAACTTGTATTTATCCTACACATGACACATTATCTCCTAAAAATTCATGTCTAGGTTCAGCAAGGGTCATCTACCATCTAATAACCGATTTATTTTCAATATCACCTACACAATTGAGGGACATTCATTGATTTTTATGCATTTTTTTAAAAAATCTAACTCTAAATAATTGTTTTTTGAAAATTATTACAGAAATTTCGATGAGACCCTAATGGCTTTCGGTTAAGTTGAAAGGTGGAAGGGCCTCTACCGTATTTCATAAAAAATAAAAAAAAATTAAAAATGAATGTTAATATATAAAAATATATATTTTTGATATTATGATATTTATTTATAATAATGTCATTAATATTTGAATGTGAAAATGTTATGTTTTTATGAAAACGTTTTTGTGTCATGTAGATTTGGTTTCCATATTATATTTCTGATTTTCTTTATTTTAAATTATGTTTAATATATTGAGTCACTTTTTTAAATATAATTTATATTGTATTTCAATATTATTACTTACATGCTTTCATAGCCACCTACATGAGACATAATAATGATAGATGTTGGTTTCTTTGAAAGTGTTTTACATATATAATATAAATACAATTTAAATGATATTTTACACACATAATGAACATAAAAAAAATAATTCAAAATAACATTAAATTAGTTAAAACAATTAATGAAAAAAAATTATTTTCAAAAATTATTGTTGTTTTAAACCTATACAATTTTTTTGTAATATTTTTCTTTCATTATATTCATTTTCAATCACTTATTTTATTTATGAAATTATTTTTATTTTTAACAAATTTTTACATTCTTATTATATGTTTTAGGTATTATATAGACTGTTTTTTCAGTTTATATTTTATTAACATTTAAAATTATTTACATGTGATTTAATAATTTTTCTTATGTTTCATTTATTCGACTTTGAAAGCTTATAAAATATAAATTGTAAATAAAATATAAATGAAAATTAATATAGCGGATAAACATGTAAAAATTGTGGATATTAATAATATTTTCATCATATTTATAGAAAAATGTATATACATGATGGTGTATAGTAACTCTCTAGGGTGAGGACCTTACTCGCATTCTGGCGTATAAATGTGAACCCAATATCAAGATCATCAACCAATGCATTGGGATAGAGTTTGATGACCTAAATAGGGACAATACAAGGGAACAATAACCTCTAATTTTGGATTCCCAGAGTATGTTGAAATGGGAGGAGGTTCAAATGGATGCCCTCCAACACACATAATACTCATCTCACTAGACGAGTAGAAGGACCTTCGATCATCACCTGGGGGAAACATACATCTTATGAAGGATCTGGAATGGATATTGGAAGAATGGGAAATGATCCCTAAAAGATGCTTAGACAATCCGAACATGGAGAAAACTGTTGATATCATTCTAATACAGATGGATCCCATTCCCTCTGAAGCATATCCCTAATTAGAAAAGGTTTTACTACTATAGGTCCAACCTATACCTATGTAATAGGTGAGGCATCATGTATAGCATGATGTGGTATATGACATTATCATCATGATCCTCAGTATCAGCCAATATTAGAGCATGTTCTTGAGTAGGAACCTACATTCCATTAAAAATAACGTCATATCCCTTGGGTAAATGTTCTAAGAAACTATCATGAATTTCATGATAAGCTGGCATCATTCCCTAGGCCACGACAAGTATCTTTTAGAGGGTAGAAACCTCCTCCTTTCTAACATCGCACATGAAAATAATCAAATATAGAAGAGAATGATATAAAGATAATCAAAATGAATTAGAAAATTGGACAAAAAATATACAAATTTAATTTTATTGACTTACCAGATCTTGAATCAATAAACCTTGTGGAGTAAGATATAGTATAGACTTCAATTGATTGCAAGTCCCATACTCGACTAGTTGTGATAGATGGAATCACATCGTATGTACTCTGTCAATACAAAGCGATGATTATCTACCCGAGAGGTCTTGATACTAAAAATTTCATCAGTTCTTGTTAATATCATGCATCTCTATAATATTTATGGAATGAATTACAAGTGATTGTCTTAGTGTAAATGGAATTGTATGAATATAGACAAAATGGAACATGAATGTATCAGTCTGGTTCCGCTCAACGATATGAATGTAAATGAAAGTCCCTACAACAACAACATCATGAAGATCCGTAGTGAATTATGTAGGCTACTTGTCTAATAAATCGAAGTATAAAATCCATATAATCTAAAATGACATGTGAGATTTGTCAACAATGTTTGTTAAAAATAACCTAATATTATGAAATTATGTAATTTTTTAGTCAATGAATGATTGTATATACTTTCATCAATGGGTAGTAGACTATCCATCATGGAACAATATGCCCCAAAATGGGTTTTCAGAGAACCGATGAAGTATTTTTACAGACTCCACATATAAAAAAATATATATAGAGGTAAATAATAATAAATTAAATTCAATATCACCAACTAGAATATTAAACATATAGAGATGAGTGATCATATTAGTGTTTATGTAGACCATCATGTAGCACATCTATAGGTAGATCCTGTCCAGCAACAACAAGAAAGAGGGGAGGGATGTTCTCACATGAAAAAATTTAAATAAAGATGTATCATACCCCTAGATTCATATGATATGAGTGGAAATCTTTCCATACTACTCGATATGTGTAATTGAGTCACAAAAATCACTAACCATGCCTTTATGAATAATAAAAATCCTTCTGTAGCCACATATATGTCATGTTGTCATGAATACCTGATTGGTCAGTGGAGAATATCTGTACAATGATGTGTAAGATATAGTCATAAGCATGAGGTGTGAAAATCTACTTATTGGAGTCATCATGTAAATATTTATAGTGCATATCAAGAAACCTCTTAGATATCAACTCTCCATTTATAGCAACATCATCAACCAAATTGATGGAAATAATAAATATCCGTACAAGATCATTCTAGTCTTTATGAGGGGTCTAATAATTACATCCCTTGGATAAGAAGACCAAGGAGGTCTACCGCACCTTCAATGGGGATTGTTATCTCTCCTATAGGATGGTGGAATATTTTCATCTCTAGTCTTCATATCTCAAGGAGGGAATGACGTGGGTGAGGATAAAAAAATTTAAATTGAATTACATGTTGTCATTTATTCTAGAATAGTGTTGGTAGGGCATAATTGTGACAAGATGTAGCATATGATGATGATGGTTTGCTCGATGAACTCAGATCCATCAAAACTTTTGATCCTATATCACATCGTGGGAAACATACTAACCCTTTTCAGTGAGTGGTGGAGTATCCTCCATCACTATGTAAAAAATTAAATAAGTCTTAAGTGGAAAATGAATATATAACATTATAGTCAGCATAATGTTATGAACAGTAGAATGTTTTACATAACATTTTATAGTGCACAAAATGTTGCTTCACTTCAAATTAAGTCTCATCTCATTGTTTTTTTATTATGATTTCATGTCACCTCGCATGTACATGTCATGTTTAATTTAATGTAAATTTTAAAGGTTTATTGTCATTTTATTGTAAAATTATTCAAAGATCATATAAAATTTTAATACAAGAAGGATATTTTATTAACTAAAAATAATTAACAATATGAAAGGATCGTAGTGGGTACAATATATCATTGTTTCCAAGAGTATGAACTAGATCTATCAATGTTAGCGCATCATTTTTTTTATGAACGTCTTAATGAAATATGAGGCATATCAAAATTTTCTCCTATCAATAAGTCAATTGCATATTATTACACATCCTATTAGACATCAGTCTCCCTCATTGACAAAACCTATTGAAGGTAGATATTAATATAATATGGTTTACGAGCATTTAGAAATATAGAAACTCCACAAAAGGTGCCCATGGTATATGATAGTAGTTAGAAATATTGTCATGCCGATACACTGGGTCAACATATTTTTCCGATGATATGATTATAGAGGTACATGATGAAATGGTGTGTGCCCATGAATAATATAATGTCTAAATATTTCCACATAAAAATTTCCTTGCTTCTACTAATAGACCCATTTTTTTAACGATGCTACTTTTGATGGTGTTTGAACACTTTAGAACATCATATCAATTATCTTCTCTGAGGAAAAGGAATAATCGATAACCATAAGATTCTTCATTGATATTTTTAATATCTCATTCATATTTTATACCATACATGATCCCCTACTGAATCATATTTTTTGATAGTTTTTTCCTATCAATGAATTACTTAAGATAATAATAAAATGTATCATGAACTAGCGATGTTATTGGTAACTTGTGAAGCCACTTGAAGGCACCATTGATGGACTCCATAATTCTCGTGGTCGGGTTTATGTACCTCTTCCCCATATAAAAATCCAATGTCCATTTTTATTTGGGAATTTGCATCCTATAATCATATACTTCTTGATTGTCCTTGAATATTTTAATGAAATGTTGTCAAAACCTTCCTTGATCTATATCATATTCAACATTGAATGGATCATTTTTCACATAAATTAATATTATCTTTTTATTGACAAAATAAAAAATAAAAAATAAATTTCATATGATGCCTTATTATTTCCTTATTCAGAGGTTCATTATGGAGTCTTTTTTACTCATTCATAGAAATTTGTGTGATTTAGTACCTATAATGATATTTTGGTGGCCTCTATGTATTATAATTATCATTTATTGTCTTATTGATTTTTTGATGTTGATCAAAGATCAAACAGACACCCCAAATGTAGATTCAATATTACATGATACATGCCAAATACCAACTCCATGATTCATATTTTACCTTCTCCAATAGGGAAAATTCAAGAGAAATAACTGACGTTTGTCATATTGGGTTCCCTCAATCTGCAAGAAACCCCTGTATATTCCATATAGAAATGATCCATCAATATGTATGAACTACATTCTAAAATGAAATGTGGAAATAAAAGGGAGGAATTCCCAAAACAACTAAGGATGTTTAAAATGATATAGATCAAGTCAGTTCTCTTGATATGCTTGCTCATTCATTAGAATATTCATGAAAATAGGTCATTATATATCAGTATGAATCCAAATTTTAGCAACAACCTATACATGTAATCCTAATCATCATAAACATTCACAATTTCTATAGATTTTTCCATCCATAACATAATGTAGAAATTATTATATCCAAAAACAATTTATCATCTATCAGATAGTTCTATAATAAAATGGTGGAAATTTCAAATAATCATGAAAACAATAGACGATACAAATTCAGCATCTAAAGAAGTATGATCTTTTATTAGGTTGGGCAGAAAAAAAGTATGGTCTTCTTCAATCATTCAAATTTCCCAACCTCCAAATATAATGTCTATAATTACACTCAATAAGAATATAAAATAATCCCCATAATTATCAAATCATATAATGTATTATTTCTGGCCTAAGTCATAAAAAATCTATATTGCCTCTCAATATAAAATATTTTTAGTTTCTTTTTCAATGAATCCTTACATGTAAAATACATTCCAACATATAATGTTTCATATAGATCTGTAAAAATAACCATTAAAAATTCTATGAATAATGGTTTCAGGTGTGATGAAATTGTAGTCGAATTCAGGAAAACATGCCATTGCTTCCAAACAATATGTGAAGTGTAGTGGATGATTTATTGAAGGTCGACGCTAGAGTAAGACTACATAATTAATTGAAACTACTTCCATAAAATCTGATGATCCCTCCTTATTTTCACTATTGATTCCATTTGTCCCTTCATTAAAAATATCATCACTATAATTCAGATTTAAATGTACTTCTTAGAGATCATCTAGGTTTTCCTGTTCTACATCATAAGGTGGTGCCTCAATTTCATGGGATAGAACTTTTTCAACAACTCTTGTATGACTATGTATTCATATAATTTGATGTTTTTACTGGATAATATAAACCTGATCATATAAATCCATCATGGAACTATCTAAATGTTGGGAAAATAAAATTATTTCTAGGACCAACTACTCATGAAAACCTGTGGACATGCTAGATGCCATCATGTAGCTGATAATTTCAAATGTTTATAGCTAATATACATGATCTCATGACCAGGTCCTAGATTTATGAAACTGTTAATTATGTCTTGAGTTACACTTAGGTTTATACAATCATATGTCAAAACCATTTTTTTGTTTTTGTTACATAATAAGCACTTTTATTGGATTGAACAAACTACATATACGAGTAGAAAAAAGAAAAGATGACTCTCTATGTCAAAAATTATTTTTGATCAATATTGTGATAGTGTAAATAATATTGAAAATGATAGTTGACTGTATAATCTTAACAATATTGAAATTTTAGAATGGATTTGTATATCGAAAAATAGTATACTAATTTTTTAATATAAAATTTTATTAAAAACTAAGTCATAGAATGTATTGGAAATTGAAGTAAAAATAATAGAAAACATTAAATCAGAATATTTATCCCTGAAAAAATAAAAAATATAATCATATTAAGTTATATGGTCAAGGAAAAAATACTTTATATAACATATGAATTTTTTAAAAAATCTATAAAAAACCTAAGCAATTTTCAAAAAGAGCTGGTTTTGTATTAGATGAACATGACATTACAAGGGATGTAAAATTGAGATTTTTTCACATGGTTTTTTAATAACACATTCCAAAGGGACGTACATAAATTATTTATTTTAAAATGATTTTGATCATAAAATGAGATCATCTTTCTATGGAAAGGCATGTCATTAGAAGTAGTAAATATTTGAAAAATTAAAATATTAACTATATCTCATTGGAAGATGTTATTAAGCTACCAAAGGAAAATAAGATTGACTTTACTTAGGTTTCAAAGTTATAATCTTCTCATATACACCATCTTCTGTTAAAAAATTTCACGGTACTTATTTTCTATTTTAAAGAATTCATATGTTAATTAATGTGTTTGATCTAGTCCATCTCACATTATATGATCATAATTTTCATTTCATCATGGATAAATGAATTTATTTAATGTTTTCTCATATTTTTACCATAGTATCAAAGAGATTTGGAAATAATATTGAAAATGATGGTTAACAATATAATCATTATGATAATAATATTTTATAACATCATTATATATCATAAAATATGATAATAATGTTTTTTAGTATAATTTTTAATATCCCCAATGGGATTTTGATAGTTTATAATGAAAATGAATCATCTAAATAAAATCCAATCAGAGTGACAACCCATGTGTGCCGCAATGCACATTGTCAAGCATAGGTTCCTGATCTGGTCTAGATCAATGTGGTGTTTTTATATTTTATCCTTACATACATCTATTCATTAGAAACATCCACTTTATGTATCCATATATGTCTTTAATTACCTGGACAACCACATAATCGTTATTCTACCAAATGTTTAGAAATTTACTAGTCAATCGAAATTTAATCATTAGAAAATAATTGTTTAACAATTTTTTAATCATTGGTTAATCATTTGTTAATAATTACTTCATAATTAGTTAATCATTCTTTAATCATTCTTAAATCATTAATTAATCATTCATTAATCAATAGTTAATCCTTATATAGTCAATAACTATTCATTAGTTAATTATTAGTTAATCATTAGTTAATCATTTGTTAATCATTATTTAATCATTATTTAATTTTTAGTTAACCATTTGACAATAATTTGTTAACCATAAGGTAATCATTAGTCAGTCATTCTTTAATAATTCCTTAAAAATTGCTTAATCATTAGTTAATCATTAATTAATCATTCTATAATAATTCATTAATCAGTCTATAATCAGTACCTAATCATTAGTTAATCATTATTTAATCATTCTTAAATCATGATTTAATCATTCCAAAATAATTAATTGATCATTCCATAATCAATCTTTAATCATTACATAATAATTATTTAATCATTCCTTAATCATTAACTAATCATTATTTAATATTTAGTTAATCATTAGTTAATCAATATTGAATCATTAATCAATTGTTAGCTAATCATTAGTTAGTCATAATTTAATCACAATTTAATCATTAATTAATCATCATTTGATATTTATTTATTTATTATTTATTTCTAATTAATCGTTATTTGATCATTAGTTTTTTATTACAAAATCATTAGCTAATCATTAGTTAATCATTTGATAGTCATTAATTAATCATTAATTAATTATTAGTTAATAATTCATTAATCATTCGTTAATCAGTCATTATTCACTAGATAATAATTACTTAAACATTACCTAATTCTAAATTAATTATTTCTTAATAATTTGTTAATCATAAGGTTTTCATAAGTTAATTATTATTATCTAATCATTATAGGTAATAATTCTTTAATACAATGTTATTCATTAGAAAACATATAATTAATTAGTAATAATAATAATAATTAATTCTGAACAATATATAACTAACTGAACAATTAAATTAATATAACATTTACAAATAACAAAAAAGATCAATTTAATAAATAAATCACAATAAAATAAAGAATGAAAATACCTCTAAATGATACATTGAAAAAAAATTCACTTCTTTAAGTCCACCAAAACCACCACTTACAATTACAGATTATTTTAGAGAGATAGAGAGAGATAATAGAATGTCCAGAGAATAAGGAATTTTTTTGTGGGGAAGGGGGTTTCATTTTATAGTCACTTAAGGGAATGGTGACACTAGCTACAATACCATTCACCTTTACATTAGGTGAATGGAGGCACCCCAACAACCTCAATTCACTTTATTATGGGTCAATGAGAGGTACCCCTCAACCACGTTTTCCATGTAAACGGTCCTTGTTGATGAAAGACAAAGGTGGCACACCCCCTTCGGCAATCCAAAAAATACGAAAGGAGGGAAGGCTTCTACCGATTTTCTAAGACACATTTGAATAAAAATAATACTAACCTTATTAAAAAAATATAAAATGCCACTAAGAACTCATCATTTAACCAAAACTACTAGAAAATATGCCTATGGCATACATTAAAACCATCGATCCTTGGATCACACCCAACCACATACCCATTTGGAATCAAATGAAACAACACACAAATAGTGTATACCATTAAAACCCAAAACGTGATTTATTAATTCATCAATTACAATAATATGATCTAACCATGTTTCACATCATCCTCACTAAGATAAAATATCCCTTGCAATTTTTCACACCCCGACCTGACACATAATAGTTTTTTAATTTATTTTTGAGTTTCTATTTATTTTTATTAATTTTATAGTTTTTTAATTTTAAATAAATTTTTTTAAAATAAAAATAAAATTTAAAAAACATAATCTAAACCATCCCCACTAACATCGTGGCCAACCCCCCGCCCCCTTCCCCTCATATTCACACCGTAAACCCCGCTCTTATTGCTTGACACAGACCCCCCCAATCCCCTTTGGTCATCCATGATTGCCACTGGAGATAGGAATCCTCTCCACAGATCCTCTTATTTTCATTCAATTTCCATCTCATTTCCCCACGGTATGTTATCCCCGCCTGTCTTGAATTATTCTAGTGATTTTCCCAATTTTTCATTGAACCACTTGTCTCGACCTAACCCTAGGTCATTTGATGACCAGGTTTTGGTTTCTTCTTACATTTTTAGGGTGTGTTGTGTGTCTCTCGGGTCTTCCTCAGATGGGTTTTGGCATCCATCACTAATGGTGAAGCACTTCAGTCCTTTCCGGTTTATCCAACACCATTTTAGGTTGATTTATTTTACCCTCTTACTTGTTTAATTAATTTTAATGTGTTATAATATTTATTTGGGTAGTTTGAATTGTGATTTGGTAAGGATATAACATGATTATGGGTTTGAAATAATTTAAAAAAAAATAAATTTCAATTTTTATTGTATTTTATTGTAGTGTTTTTTGAAAATAGTTTTATGCCTTGTTTGGAAAGTGTAAATTATATTTTCAAAGGCACTTAAGGTGTGTATTTTTTGAAATACGTTTTAATTGAAGAATGGAGTAGTGTTGGAATATTGGCATTGTCGTTTATTTTTATGAATGACTTGTATATTGTTTAATCATAAAAAGTCGTGTTTTGGAAGTGATTTTGGGTTGTGTTTGGATTTTTAAAAAGGGAATTTCTAGGGAATTAGTTAACAATGTGTAAATTTTTAAATGTTGTATGTTATGGTAAAAGAATTTGAAATGGGTTATTGGTGGAGGTAAAATGGAAATAATTTATTATCATTGACACGTAGGACTTTTTGTGCACTTTTAGTATGAGATGTAATTTTTTTAAATAATGCAGATGTAGTTTTGGGAATGAAATTATTTTATGTGTTGGTTATATATAGGTTAATTAAATTGTTCGGTGTCTTCTAGAAGGGTTGTGCACACATACATAGGCACACACACACACACACACACACATATATATATATATCATCTTCTCCCATATTTAATCATGGTTTGGGGAATATTTTTATAGGATTAAGGGATATATATATATAGGTGTGTATGTCTGCACAATTGTGGGGAAGTCTTCGTCAAAGGGGTCAGGTGTCAAATTTTTCTTCTTGGTTCACTACCTTTTATGGTAGGATCTCTATACATTGACCAATAAATTTAAGAATAATTTATTACATTCTTTTCGCGGATTGATTTATCATTAATTATTGATATACAATTGTTAGTAAAATTTTATTTCTTTAATTGGAGTGGTTTTGTTCATGTAATGTATTGAAATAATTGGTTTGATTTCATTTTTCAAATCAAATTCTTCATGAAATGCCCCGTTGGACGTTTTAAAAATGTCTTGTTTTTAAAAAGCTTGTTTGGGTTTCATAAATGGGCATCGAAGTGTGTTTCTGGTATTCAATGTGGTATGTTTGTGGTTCTTTAAGAAAAGGATAAGAAAGTGATGCTTTCTTGAGGCCCATTTGGTAATTTTGTAAAATTAATTGATTTGAAAACCCTATTTGGGATGAACCTCTTGCCTTGTTGGATGTTTATGGGAATGGGTTGACCTCATATGGGACTTCCCTGTAGTATTGATGGTTGAAGGCAAGAGGGAGTAAATCCATTGGAGTGATTTTAGTGTGTGTGCATTGATGGTGTATAATGGAAATGAACGTTTTAGATTTCTTGGTTGGTATTTGTTATCTCTCCCCATTTTTATTCTAAATATGATAACCTACCATAGGGATTGAATATTCGGTGAAATTTTTTTTCACTAGTTTATATTATGATAGTGGCCTATTGTAGGAGGTTTTTTTGTTACTGTTGATATAGTATTGGCCACCTCAATCATGTTAGGTAGGGTGACGATCAAGAATTTGGCCATTATGATGTTATCTGGTAGGCTATGCCTTCGGGGTGAGTCACATTTGTTGAATGATATAGATTATTCAAGAGATCCTAGGATTCACGCACGTCTATTGGCACAAAGGTTTTTTTGACAAACTTCTTGCTAGATACTCTGGTGTATTTTTTCCCATTTCCCATATTATATGATTATTGAGATGGCCTCTCGAGGATTTTGCATTATTAGTTAAAATGATAAAGTATTTTTAGGAAGGTTATAGAAAATTATTTTGGAAATGTATTATACTCTATCTATCCTTTATAAAAAAATGACATTATATTTTTAAAATTCCTTTGGTCCCACTTTGGGGATGAATATGGTTTTGAATTCTAAAAATGTCAATGGACTATGTTTTCCATTAAAGTAAAAATATATATAAACATACTTATATATATTATAGTTAAAACATAAAGAAAATTATTTTCTATAAAGGAAATGAATTTGGAAATTGATTAAATGGGCACGTCTGTTGAGTTTCAATACTCACTCCTATACATCATTTTTTTGGTATCAAGTTCAATTTTTTACTTTATCTCAATTGAAGTGGGTGATGTTGAGTCTTGGGTCAGGGAGTGACTTGTGGGGTCATGTGGAGTTTTAGTGGTCAACGAGTTTAGTAAGAGTTTCTTGCCAGTTCATTCAGATTTGTTCTGTTAAGTCTATTTTGATGATATTTTATTATTATATTGTTATTTTATATTTATATTTGTCGAAATCATCCCTATCATCACTCTGTTGATTCCCTTGGTGCTTGTCTCTAGCTCAAGAATATTGTTGATGCTTCTTAGGCATTTTGCCAGGCCGACTCGGGTAATCGATTAAGGGTAGAACCTGGTTTGTTTGTGAAAAATGGTGTTAGAGAATAAGTTCTTTAGAGAACTTAGCTTTCTAAGTGCCCTTTTTTTATTTTGGATTACAGTGTAGATGTAGTTGGTTTTTCAAAGCCTGGCGTATTGGTTCATGGAAGTGTATGGGAAACACCATATGGACCGATCCATGAGTTACAATTGGACGTTGGGATTTTCGAGGTTTTTTTGGTTTTTATGGGTTGCTTGGTATTTGGAAAAATGAAGTGAGAGTCAGGATAATTGTCATAGTGAGAATGCAGGGCATGGAAGTCAATGTTGAGCCAGGGACAGGGTTCCGAAAGACTCTTTGTGATGGTGGTTTGATTGGCATATAGAATCCAACTAGATGATCAAGTCACACAGAGATTCTAGTTTACACTAGTGTGTTGTTTTGGGTCCTTTTGAGATTTTGGAATTTTAGAAAAATTGAATTGTAGGTTTCTTTTGATTCTTCTTAATTTTGGACTAAGATGGTTCTGTTGTGTTTTTAGATAGATATTAAAATGATTTTTTGGTTTGAAAAAATGGTGATTGGTTTATCATAAATGTGATTTACCAAACAAAATCATTAAATCTTTTTTAGAGTGAAAAACATTTCTTTGAAAATGGATGTTATTTTAGAAAATGGTTTAGATGATTCTGAAAGGATTTGTGTAATGTGTTATTGGAAAATGAATCTGCGATTTGAGAATGATTTTATTTTATAATGAAATGTTTTAAAATTGGTTTAGGTATTTTTAAATTTGTTCGTAATGTGAAAATGTTTCTTCTATATGACTCTTAGTATTCATATTAATGCTCACATATATGCATATGTAAGTATGTATAGGGTGACTAAATGGTTATTGGTATGTATGGGTAATTTCTTGAGCTAGAACAATGGTTTATATATGTAACTCTAAATGGAATCCCAATATTGGGTGATTGGTTCGTAAGGGTTGTTTTGTTTTCTCTGAAAATTAATAAAAAAGTTGGATTTCAATGTATTAAAAGGCGTGAGTGTGTGATGTTTCATTTTTGTTTTTGGTTTTTTCATTTTTGGACATTAGCATTGTTGTGTTGGAGGTGTGATTGAAATCATGTTTTTAGTTTGGGTAGTTGATTTGAAAATGAGACGTGTAATTTCGATTTATGATATGTTTTGATTTTTTTTCATGCTACCTATTTTCAGGTTTTGTCCCCATATAGTTCTAAGGGATCTTGAGAATTATATGTGGGTAGTTCTTTCACCACGTGTATTTCATTTGATCATGATGTGCTTTAGAATTTAGGTTTTTCTCTTTCAAGTATGGATCATGGTGGTTCTCAATATCAAGAGTTCGTCCAGAGGTTCTGAGAGTCAAACCCTCCTCATTTACTTGGGTACCTGGAAACATGGAAAAGTGGGGAATGGATACAAAATATTGAGGAGATCTTTGTTCTACATGAATCTCTTGAAACATTCATGCTGGATCTTCCCACATTCATGTTGGAATGCCTTGTTTGAGAATGGTGTAAATCAATTAATTAGCCTAAACAACAAAAGAATTTATCATGGGAATACATTAAATCCTTGTTCACACAACATTACTTTCTTGATGATATGAAGGTACCTATGGGTTCAAGGTCATACAATCTTATGTAGGGATATTTAATGGTGTTGGTGTATCCTAAGAAGTAAACTGAGCAGGTGTTATATCTCCCCAACCTCATCGGGGATGAATTTTTTAAGGCTTGATTCATTGAATGGTGTCTCCAATAAGCATTCCATCAGTCTATGCATTATTTCCTTGATTATTATGAATAATTCAAGAGGTAGGCAGTTCATGTAGAAGCGGATTTTGCTGCGTCTGGCCATATGAGAAGGCGCATAAAAATGTCATTGTTTATTGACTCCCCAAATTCATCCGAGAGCATGTTATGGATGTGTGTTCAGAGTCGAAGGACTATAAATAGGATATTTTCATGTTGCAAAGCACCTAATATATATCATACCAATGGAAATGGGGATCACTTGAAAAAAAATTAGTGTGGTAATATGAAGTGACATGTATCTGGATCCAGTTCATTAGAAACCATTTGAGCTCAGCTAGACGAATGGAGTGCTAATACAAGCTCAATCAAAAGCATCTTTTGATGCAAGTTCCCATTTTGTTTTAATTAATGTAATCAGTGGTGTTTCCTTCTTTTGGGATGGAATAATTATGTTGGAAGTTCTTTTAGAACATTATTTTAAAGGTAATGTCTTTTTAATTTTTATATTATTCTGATGTAGAATGTTGGTGTTTGTTGTCCCATGCTTCATTTAATTGTGTTTTTATTGTCAATTGTTATGTTTCAAGAGTAATTCTAGTTTGAAAAATGAATTAATGTAAGTAATACTAATATAGTGTGGTGATACCCATGAGGTGAACTCATGATGAATCCATTTTCTAGGTGTTCTTGACTAAGCATTCCCTTGTTTTTTCTTTGCTTGACCTAGACCATATTAGTTGGTTGGCTTGTATAGTGGATCGGGTAAAGGATGCTCGCAAAGATCATGAATAAGAGACCATTGGTTTCATTGATGGTTTTTGTGTTAGGGGTCAGGTTGTTCCATGTGGGGTTGTTTTTAGAATAAAATGAGTTTCCTCTTTGTAATTTATTCATTGTTATTCAACTATTTTGTTAAGTGGGATGTTTCCTTTTGATGTTTTTCTTTATTTGAAGATGGTCTTATTGTTTCTTTTGAGAATCCGTAGTTACAAATTTTGAATGGAAGTTAGTTTTGTTTCTTTCTTCTTTGTGTATTTCGGTATTTACATGGTTGTATGTCATCCTTGCTTTGATTTTGATTTACCAAATCTCATTGGACTTTCTAGGGTAAGGAATTATCCCGATGGGGAGAATTGTCACACCCCGACCCAACACATCACGTATATTTTATTTATTTTTTATCAATTTAATTATGAACATTTTCAATTTTTTAAATTAAATCAATTGAATTATAATAAAAATAAAAATATAATATAATCAATTCTAACTCCTCCCCATTACCTCATGGAAAACTACCTCCCTTCCCCTCCTATTAAGGCTATCGACCCCCGACCCCTCCCCATTCCTACTGCATGACGCAGACCCCCACCTCAATCCCCTTTGGTAGCGTGTACTCAACCCTGGACGAATGCCTTCATTCCATGACTCCTCTCATTTTCATTTAATTTTTATTTTTTTCCCCAAGGTAGTTGCTCCCCTTATTTCATCTCACATTTTCTGGAGTATTTCATTCTTTATGTGGCCCTTATTGCCTCATTTGAACCCTTGGTCATGGTTTGACTGTGTTTTGGTTCCTTTTTCCATTTTTGAGGTGCATTATGGGTCTCTCGGGACTTTCACTTGCAGTTTTTGGTATCTAAAACTGAAGGCAATGCACTTCATTCCATTTCAGTTCATCATTTTCCATTTGAGGTTGATTGCTTCAACCCTCTTATTTTTTTAGTTAATTTAACTATGTTCGTAATTTTATTTGGGTAGTGTGAAGTGTGCTTTGATTATATTTAAACATGGTTATTTTTTATAAATGTTTATTTTAAAAATAAAGGGCTATGTGATGTTCATATTATTTTTTAATGTTTTTTAAAATGAGTTTATTCTTTTTTGGATTGTGAGAATTATATTTCCATAGGCACTTGAGGAGAATATTTGTTCAAAATGTGTTTTTATTTATTAATGCAGTAGTGTCAGTATATAGTTTTTCTCATGTAGTTTTACATATGAATTTTAGAATTTTTAATGATAAAAAGGAATCTTTGGGAAATGATTTCAGGTTGGGTTTTGATTCATAAAAACGTTATCTTTATGGAAGTAGTTGAGAAATTGTGTTTTTTTCTTATGTTTGGGGAAGAGGAATTTCAATATTGTTTCAGTTATGGTAAAAGAATCTGAAATTAATTTTTGTGTGAGTAAAATGGAATGAATGGATTAGTATTGATATATATATCATTTCGTTTTCTTTTAGTATGAGTTGTGAATTATTTTAATAAATGGAAGATAGTTATTAAAATGAGATTATTTTTTGTTGGTTTTCCTATAGGTTAAATAAATTGTTTGGAGTCTCCTTGAAGGGTTGGTCAAACAAACATTGGTACCCATAAAAAAAATATATATATATATATATATATATGCTCCAAGAAAAAATTATCTCTTATAGCAGGGAATATGTATATTGTATTAAGGGTTATATATATAAAGGAATGTATGTGTGTGAAATTGTGGAGGATATTCATGAAAGGCATCTGGTTCCAAATTGTTCATCTTGGTCTACTCCATTTTTGATGTAGGGTCTCTATGCATTGACCACTGAATTTAAGAATCCTTTATTTTATAAATTTCTCACCTAGTTTTAATATTAATTATTGACATATAATTGTTAGTAATTTTTTTTCTTGAATTGGAGTGGTTTATTTATTACATTGTATTTAAATAATGGGTTGATTTCATTTTTTTTAAGAAAATTCATGATGAAATTCCCCCTTGGCCACTTCAAATATGTTTTGGATTTAAAATTATGGTTTTGGATTCATAAATGGATTGTGATGTGTGTTTCTAATATTCAAAGTGGCGTGTCTGTGGTTCATTTTGAAATGGTTTATCATGAGATGGTTTCTTGAAGCTCATTTGGTAATTTTTTGAAATTAATTACTTTGATAACTGTCTTTGGGATGTACTTCTTGCTTTGTTGTAAGAAGATGGGAATGGGTGTTCCTTAGATGGGACATCCCTCATGTGTTGATGGTTGATTGAAAGAGGGAGAGAATCCCATTTAGGGAACTATGGGTGATTTTGTGTGTGTGTGTTTTGATTCTGTAAGATGAAAATTAATTTGTTCGATTTCTTGGTTGGTATTTGTTGACTCATCTCCGTTTTTATTCTGAACATGTGAACATAGAATAGTGAGGAAATATTTGTTGAATTATTTCTTTACTGGATTATTGTATTCTTATATAATACACCAAGGGTATATTTTTTTATCATTTTTATTGGATTGGGCCCCATGATCCGGCCAGGTATGGCGATGATCAAGAGTTTGGGTGTTACTACATCATCGGGTAAGAATGCCTTTGGGATGTGTCACATGTATAGTATGTTCTAGAATATTAACACGCTCATTTTTTTCACCTGTGTGTACTATCACAAATATTTTTGACACATTATG
The DNA here is from genome assembly GCA_963277665.1 of Viscum album. Lineage (NCBI taxonomy): Eukaryota > Viridiplantae > Streptophyta > Magnoliopsida > Santalales > Viscaceae > Viscum > Viscum album. The sequence continues at coordinate 1,436,608,293 of OY728120.1, forward strand.
GCTAGATACCCTTATGTAATTATTACATTTCCCATATTATATGATTATTTATCATCCTTCTAGAATAGTGTGGATTATTGGTTAAAATGATAATGTCTATTTAAAAGGTTATGGAAAACGTTTTGGACATGTTTTATATTAATTCTCTCTTTATAAATAAAATTTCATCTCCCTTTTAAAATGCATTTGGTCCCTCATTGGGGAAGAATATGGGTTTGAATGGTAAAATGGGAAATGGACCACGTTTTTCATTAATGGGATAATGTGTAAAAAACTTACTTTCATATATTATAGTTAAAATCAAAAATATTTTTTCTTTTTCATAATGGAAGGCATTTGGGAATATATTTCTTTTTCATGTCTGTTGAGTTCTAATAATCATTATTATAATTCATTCTTGTTTTTAGTCTTAGGTACCAGTTTTATCTAGATCTTGATCACTATGGGTGATGTTGAGTCTTGGGGTCAGAGAGTGACCCACAGGGTCACGTGGTGTTTTAGTGGTCCTCGTGTCTATTTAGTTTTTCTTAACATTTCATGCTTAGTTGTTCTGTTCAGTTTATTTATTTTTTGGGATTCACTTTTATTATTTCATTATTTATGTTTATTCGTATTGAGAGAAATGATTCCAATCATCACTCTATTGATTCCCATGTCACTTCTAGTTATCCTGGGAGGACCTATAATGCCTCTCAGGCCTTATCATGGTCCAACACGGGTGACTGATTCATAGAGAACCCTAGGTTCTTATCAATAGATAAAGGAATCATTATTCCACGAGAAAAACTAAATAACCAACCATTCCATGATATAGAAATGATTTTATAACCAAGATATCTATCTAAATAGGAATCTAAAATTAAAATAAAACTAATTTTGTGATGGGTACCCATGAACAAAATAAACATCGACCTATAATGGATAGATTTATAACTAAGCGTCTCTAGGTCTCCCACCTATTTCTACAGATCATGTCTTATAGATGGGACACACGATCTGACCATGTAACACAAAATATCAAACCTCTCTAATGAAGATTTATGTCATAATGAACGTTGAGGTTCAAATCAAAAAACACATCCCACATGGTCTTGATCCTCATTGAACATACTCAAAAGAAATTGCTCCCAGGAGGTCACAATACAAATTCAGAAAAAATAGAGTGAACTGACAGTCACCTGGAATCCATACATTGTAAAACCCCTAGATTTCTATCTTCATAGAAACATTCTGGTACCTATTAGTATCAAACTCAATAATAAGATAAGATATAAATTAATGAAGAAACAACACCCTATATTGGGCATAATAGAAGGGAATGAAATTCTATATTGACCAATGAAGGTCACTACACATCTCATGCATGAGAAATGAGTCATCAACCTCTATACCAATGTCTCAATATAAATCCATATAACCATCCATAATATTTATATATAATTATATATATATATATGTTATTAGGCCCAATTAAATAGGCTCAAAAAATTAGTAAAAATCTCAAAATAACATTCCTATATGATTTGAATCCAACATGACAAATATGATGCATGAGGTGCCTTGTTCCATTGCCAAATAAGAGTTAAAATCTCTCATTGGCCTCTTGGAAATGAAAAATATCTAAATACCCCTATTAAATAATAACATCTAAACAACATGTACATCACTAAATGAGAAAATCATATTCAACTGTAACATCATAGATCAAAATAATAGTCCCATACCCAAGGAAATCATGACTTCTTACAAGAATAAGTGTTCTTGACACACATGTCCGATATCCATCAGATGTTCTAACACATTCCTAATAATCCGATCCACCTTATAACAAATAGTAAATTGAATAATACAACTTTTTTTATACCACTATATATTATCCCAATCAATATGCCACTAAAACATTTCCCAAATCTGGTAGATTACGAGGCCTCAAACACAACTCTCTATATGATTGAGGCTTTCGAGTATGAATAAAGACCATGGATTTGATAGTGGGAACACTATAACATCATATCATATTATGATAATCCTTTGAATAGATAAGTATATTACACAATAGTAATTTATCATAGGGTGTAAGTATTAAATAAACTGAAATAGATCATGCTTTAAAAATAAATGATAAATATATAAAAGCATAAATAGTTTGACATACATAAAATACGGGTCACCCACCGGGCTGACCATACGGATAATGAATTACAAAAAAAACTAAAATAAATGCATATGAAATTACGACTAGCACGGACCCACAACACATACCTAGTCTACATACACTATCGATCATCAACAACCCAAATAGAAGAACCCATATGAGAAGCATTACAAGACCATGCGACTCTGGGCCATGTCCCTAACTTCCATGAAACTGTGATCAACCCAAAAAGATGCGATATGGTTTATATGTACACCTAATTACATATTCGATGGTGATAAATATTCTCATTATTCCACCCTAATGATGAATCTATAAATACACTATTACAAGTTCATTGAAAATAAATATGCTCAGCCCAGTCGAGAAACAATTGAAAATTTAAGTAAATCCAAAAACATGGAACCACAATCAAACCCTAGATTTGTAATCATTGTCAACAGAGAATGTTCCACCATGGAAGAAATAAATATATGTGTATACAAATATAATAACAAAACTATACATATATACATAAATATGAATTTATTGAGTAAGTTGAATGAAATATCATAAAACTATTCAATATTCGATCCATTGGTTAGTAATCCCTATCAGTTGGATATCCTATATAATGGAATTGTTCTAGATGTAATTCCACTCAAGCCATGAATCATTAAGTCAATCTATTGGTCCATAATCTCAATCATCTTTTACCTATTGTAGCCAATTCCATAAATATATCAGGGCAAGTTACATCCCCATAGATGGGTACTCTTCCTACATTTGGGTTCACCCATACTCACCTCAAATCACAGTAAAGATTGATTCCATGGAAGTACATAAGTATATCATGTAAATGGATGGAGAGCTAGATGTCATTCTACATAATCCATGATGATACAATTCAATTTCTGAGCCAAATGACCTAGTATATAGGCAGTCATGACATTTGTAACTCTAATAATCCCTAAGGGTTTGACCCTTAGGTGATATGTAAGGATAACTCAATGGTGAGACACCATGCCCACCCCCAAATCTCTAACATGGGAGAGTGGAACCATCCCAATCATTCATAAGAGTCTAATAATTCTTGGTAACCAATGATGTGAAAATCCATGTCCAATACCGAATTCATGTAACCAAAGTGGGAGAGTATAATCATCCCTATCCCTTAAGAGGTCGTAATTATCAATGAGTATAATCAAGAAAAAAGAGAGTGTAATAATTTATATCAAATATAATAAATAGGAGAGAAGAACAATCCTTTTCACTCAGGATAACATCATCATCCACGAGTATAATTACTAGGGATGTTATATCTGTATATCATAGTGATCCGCTTAACAGCCATATACTATGAAACACCTAACAATATACCATTAATCTAAAAATCATACAAATTGGATCAAAATCCAATACCAGTGTAGTACCTCTAGGAATAATAGTAAAATTAAGAAATAATGTGTCTTAGAATCTAGATCCTCATATTATCATATGAAAATTTCAAAGGGAAAGAAAGATGCCTCACGTTAGGATTATTATCCACAAACCAATCATGACCTCTGATATTCATTTTTTACTCAATACTAAATATGTGAAATCATAATCATATGATTTAGGGTTTTAGAATTCCTAATTCCATAAGTACTTATATAAACCCATGGTCTTATATGTTTTTATTAGGTTCTAGGGTGATAACTGCTACCATATCAACCCTGACATGATGCACTAACTCATGGATGGTTAGCATCAGGGCACCCAATGGGTCCCTCAAATCAAAACAATGAGTAGGAACCTTACGTGGGATCCTCATGGTATACACATTAGATAAGGCATCCAACAAGGGATACCGGGCTATAATAATAATGGTTGAATCCTACAGAGTATCACCAATATATAAATTAATGAAAAAAATAAAATATTGGATCCTCTACAGAGAATGTAAATGAGGAATCCTACATCAGATACTGAGTAGAGAAATTAAAGGAGTAATCTTATAAGAGATCCTAAATTGAGAATGTAGTATATGATCCTATGGGTGATCCTCAATATAGAATGTTAAGGATTTTTTCTATATGGGTTCCTAAAAAAGTAAGAAAACAGAGGAATCCTTCATAGGATCCTTAGAGTGGTCAACAGGTAAATGAATCCTATAATGGAATCCCAAAGTAATTATGTGAACAAAGGAAACATACATAGGACCCTCTGTAACAACAACAAGATAGAGGCATCCTAAATGGGAACCTATAGGTTCAATAATTAAAAAAATGAATCACATAGGGGATCATCGGCAATACCTAATCTCACATCCTCATAGGCCATTAGGGGAAATAATTTAAGGGAGAAATCCCAAAAGGAATATATAAAAAAGAATTTTTCACGAGAGTTTTATTAGGGATCATCTTAGAATAGGTATCTCTCTTAGTAGATAACATATATAATTATTATAGAAAATTCATTTTTGTTAATGAAATTCCATAATGGAGTCCTAAAAAACCTCATGGTTCTTACAATCATGATCTATTTGAAAAAAATACATGGAATAAAAATCTCACGGGCCCAATTAAAACACCTAAGAAAAAGGACATGAAACCCCAAAAAAGGGTTGAATATGGGAAGTAAATAGTGTGTATCTATAATCACATTGTTTGTAATCCAAAATCCCCACCTAAGAATGTACATTGGTTTCAAGGGCATATAAATGTCCTTGTACACTACGTGCAAGACTGGTACATAAAATTTACCCTATATAGGGTACCATTTAATGTCCCACTCAAGGAATGGCTAGGTATTTGGCCTAGTTGTGCACTTTTACATGTTGTGTGACCCATATGCGGTTTGGTGAGGTACGACAAATGATCATGTGCCCCTACACAGATAGCTTGAATGCGTACTTGGATATATGGATAAGTATCATTTCATAGAATTAATGACACATACATAGAGTTTACTTCAAAAAAAATTTCTTCTACTAATAAAAAACACCCGAAATATGTTCCTTGAACAACACATCATGTAGAAGGGTTTTCCATTATGGAAAACCATAGAATCGCCCAAAAACTGTTATTTCCACTCGAAATTTTTTTAGATTAACCCCACGGGGTCCTAATAGTGAATAATTGGGATTTGGAACTTGAAAATTATTAACATATTGGTATTTAAGGAAAACATAAAAAATGATGGCCATTGAGAGGATTTTGATGAAGCTCTCTCTATTTTTGTGATCCATGGTCATTTTATGATGATTGGATGTTTCATGAGATCTATCGGTGTAACTATCTCTCTATTACGCTCCCTTTATCTCTCACCCATCATTCCTCTATTTGGTTTTGGTAAAGAAGATCCCTTAAGGGAATACAAAATTATGTAAGTGGAAAAGAAGAAAAAAATAAAAAAATAAGATGAAGAAAAAAATAAATATAAAAAGAAACGAATAGGGGCCCCATATATCCTTGGTTCCAAACATGATTTTATGAATCACTTCAAAAAAATCCCCATTATATACTCAATTGTGGAGAAAGAATCTTAATCATATACTTTTCTCAAAATAAATGATTGAATGAACATGCACATATAATTTAATACTCAATTCATTAAATAGTAATTGTTAATTATTCCACTAAACTTAAAACTACTCAGATTTATTCCAAACACCTATACTAATGTAAAATCCCCATTCTGGGAATAACAGAGTGGTTTGAAAAATTATATGGGCTCATCATCTAGAGGGAAAAGTCAATTTCAACCCCCTACAAGAATCTGAAAGAAAAAAATAGAAATTTTTCTCAATATTCTTATATGAAAAAAAAGACGTTACAAGTTAATATTAATTAAACACAAATATAGAGTGGGTGATTCATGTCTTATTATTGAGGAAAGAGGCAAGTCTTGATAAACCATCCCATCATTGTGATAGATTTTAACCCTATTTTTATTTTTGTTTGAGAATATTAAAATCTCATCGAACAAATATTATTCTTGATAATTTTTATATTATGATTATTCAATTCCATGTTGTAATATTTCCTTTATGTGATCCCACATATAAAAAATACATTTTAGATGTTTTAGTTGGAATTAACTTTTTTTGGTCATTTCATTCTCTATATATCTCTACTCACAAACTCTGATTCCTTGGATACTCTGACCAATAAGGATCTTGTCAAATTTTACTAATGGAATCCATCATAACCATGATTTCTAGTAGCTATATTCTTTCATTCCTAATTTATCATCTTTCAAAACGTTTGTCTTATTTTAGGATGACCCTTACACATGAGACGATTTGGAATTACATTTAGTTTTCTAAATATTCATCTTGTCCATCCAATAAACCTTCAATTCAATATCATATTTAGAACACCTCTTCAATCTATTACCTTCCCATAACATGATAATAGCAATAGTTTTATTGTTATCATAACTCATGGTACATTTTTAAATCCCACTTAGGAATGCCTCATAGTTTAACTCTTTGATATGAAAAATATCCAACTCAAAATTTTATTCCATAGTAGATCTTTAATTATAAAATAATATTCCATCCACATAGTTGGAGTAATTTACTTCCATTTACTATTTATTTCTCCTATTTCTCATTATCATGGATTCTATGATTAATCTAATTTTTTCTGATGAAACATTCATTGATAACTACCGCACAAGAATTTTTTTTAATCATAACAATCATTATTTGAATGAAATCATTATTCCCATTATTTATATGATTTGAGGAATTATCGGAAGCACTTTTAGTTCATTTCTTAATATTTTTCCGTTTCTTATAACCATGAATAGTACATTTAAATAATATACCATTAAACCCATATTATGTATTGTCCTTATTCTATTAATATATGTTTGTAGCATATTTCCACACACATTTTCATTCATTTAATTCTATGAAAAACAGAAGGTATTTTCAATGATTTTATAGTAGTATCAATCTGTCAATACTTTCCTATGAGTTTCATTTATTTCATGTCTAAAAATATGATACCACTTACATAGTGACTCTGTATTTTCACATTTTTGAACAGTAGTTGTTTGATATTATTTAGGAGTGATATTAGGTTTCATATTTGATACTATTAGCCTTTTTTAATGCTCCTTTATCTTCCCATTATTCTCATGTAGTTTCAATTTATCTTTTTATGACTTTATTATGATTATTTTTCAATTTTTAACAAATCAGCCAATTACATTTAAGGATGGATAATTCTATCTTTCAACTGCTTCCCCATGAACATTTTATTTTCCACATTATTTGGACATATTAAAGTAGCTCAATTTGACTATTAATTTTTACAACCATATACATAGTGTCATTAGTCTATGACAACTTTACTTTTTATGAATTTGGTTCCCCTCACAAAAATATAAAATATTTACAGACAATTCATCCTCCTAGGCCATCATATTTTATATTATGGGATTTTTAAACACTAATGTGGTCTAAATACCCATAATGGGTTGTATATTAATTAATTTTAAATTAATTATGGTCTATTAGATAGTGGGATATAGATAATATTGATGTTTAAAAGAGATTTGTTGACAATGTGACATATTCAATTATATTTATGGTTAAGATAATGATTAATCCTCACGTTAGTATCAAAATTTTATTATTCATATATCGGTGAATTTATATATGATATAAAATTATAGTGTAATTTATCATTTAAATAAATTATTTTTGAGAGTTGATCCATTAGGTTGTGTTATATGTGGCCCTTAGGTTTAAAAAGTGATTTAACATGAAATATTATTAGATAAGAATGATATTAACAATTTTTTAATATGTAAGATGAATTATATGATATAGCCAATGAGATTAAACAATTCATTAATATTGAATTTCTTGAGGTATCAAAGTTCATGCATTTTAATGATGAATTTATTTATATAATGGGTTTTTAATTTCTTGAATTATAATAACTTTTGGTATCTATTTTTGTATTGAATAATTATTAAAGACTTGTGAATTATCTTGATATACCTTTTAAATCCATTAGAAGTTGATTTTAGTGCATTATAGATAAAAAATATTCTCAGATACTCATTTTTTAGAAAATTAAAATATAATAGATTGTGGTGGAAATTTATTAAATGATGAAATTATAATTTTAATTTATGTATATTACATTATTTTCATAGTATATATGGTAAAATAATAAATAAACTTTAAGAAAAGGATCATAAGATAAAACATTATTCTCATAAATATCAGTTAGGATTAACAGTTGGTCTTTTAACATTGTATTGATTCTTGGTTTTGTGATTGTCAACTTTTCTAATGGAAATTTTATTTATCACTATATATTATTCCTGGGGTGTATGTTTTCGCTTCCATGTAAAATTTTCTCTTTCCACAATTGTTCACATATTTTGAAGCCTACTTTTTTGGTAACCTTAATACTTCCTTTTCCCTTTTAATGGGGAAGATTTATTAATGCTTTTTTTGTTGTTGTTTTAAAAAAAGGACCTTTAAAATATAGAATCACATAATATCATAAAAAAGGTAATGTTATGGAGAATCAATTTATTAAGGGGGAGTTTAACACAATGAGATTTTATAAGATATTTCCAATTTATTTTATATTATTTCTTCAATAACATGTGTTACAGACAACGAGTATAAATGAACCAAGATATAATATAAAAATACTAGTATTTTTTTATTTATATAACATTGTTATTAAATTGGACAATATGAATAGTATTAATAGCTCTATTAAATTTAAATTAGATTAATTATCAATATGAAAATATTTTCAAATTCGAAATAAATAATCTCTTAGTTTTAAATAAAGCCATTTTATTCGTAAAAATATTTTTTCCTAGAAAACGTTTTTTATTTATATTTTCAATGGAAATATTATGATTAATTTTTCAAAAAATTATAAAAATTAGGTTATGAAATGAACATCATTTTTAAATAATATTATTAAAATTATCTTTGGATGATTTTTTTTTAGAATTTTATGAAATTTTTTTTATTGAATATTAAAGAATGATGATTTTATCGAAAACTATATATAAAAAGTTTAATTAAATTTTAAAATGGTCTAAAACGTAATTTTTTTGTATTAGTTTTTTTATAATAATGAAAAATCTACTGGAATCAAGTTTAAATTTTCATTTAGTGTAGAAACATTTTTATCGATAAAAGGTCTTTTCTTGAAGAACTATTTTTTTGCATGTAATGTGTTTTTAACATAAATAATTAAATTAATCACTATTGGATTATAAATTTAATGAAATTTAAATGGCATATATTCAATCAAATTATTTAAAATTCCCCAAAAAAATTTCTATCCATGTGATGAGAATAAATTTCATTTTATTTTACAAAACTATATTTTTATAAATAGATGTTATTTTTAAATTTGGTCATCTTATATTAAAATTAATTGCTAAAATTTATATATATTAAAATAAATAAAATTAATTACATGTATTTAATCGTGAGGTTCCATTATGATAAATAACACTATTTGATTTTTATTAATATGAATAGTAATCATGGTCAAATTTATCACCATGGTAAAGGGTAAATCTGGGTAATCTTCATTAAAAATAATTGATAAGGAAATAATGTTTAATCTTAATTATTATTATAGGAATTTTATTCAACCCTAATCACCATAGGATATAAATTTATTAGTTTAAAAGGGAAATTTATATTCAAATTCTTTATATATTATTCTAATCAATGAATGTTACAAAATATCACTCTCTTAGTGCTAAATATCCATTATATGTTAAAAAGGGATAGACAATTTATAAACAAATATTATTTTTAAAAATTTTAAAATAAAATTATATTTGTTATGGTAATTTATATATAATTCTTAGGTATTAAATAATTACCTTTAATGGTTATATAATACCAAAAAATGTTTATTCAATTACGGTGAAAATAAAAATAAATTGTTTTCTAAACAATAAAAGTAATGTAAATTAATTATGTTTTTGTGATATAATAACTTTATAGATTAATATCATATATTAGTTTTGTTTTAGAAGATTATATTTCAATTTAATCATCGTATTTATGTCCTTCAATTCAAACTAAATGAATAGTATCAAAATTGACAATTATGACATTTTATCAAAAAGAATAGTTATTAAATTATTTAAAAATACTATATATCTATAAAAATAAAAGATAGATATTATATGGTATAAATGATCATTAAATGGACATTTTTTGATCACTTTTAACATTATATGTAAAAAAATATTGGGTATTAATATTTTACAAGGAGTTTCCATAGTTAATATAAATATTTGTTAAATAAGGGTTAATCAAAATGATATGGTTTAATTATACACCAAAACATCTCTAAAATATATTTTATTACGGTATTAACATGATATGCTACCTTATCATAGAATAAGTATCCCATTTAGGCATTTTTCATTGAGAATTAATTTATTATAATTTAATCTTTTGTAAAATTCGAACAATTCCCCTTGCCTCAATTATAAAAGGGAACCTCCTCCATCACTTATTTACATTGATTTGAGCCACCTATATAGAACACCATCTACAAATTTCTCTAAAAAATATCATATAGACATTATACAGGTCTTATTCTTCCCAAAATTAATAACACTAGATCTCTTTAAATGAGATCAAATGGAGTCATTTCAAAGAAGAGGTAATAACCTTAACTGATCACTTTCTTTTCTACTCATTTAACTCCTAAAATTATATGGTATTTATAATTAAATAAAAAATTATTATCCTATATATTATAATATTTTATTTCAATTATGAAAACATCATTATACACACTTTATTCTACTAAATTATAATATAATGAATCACTCATGTGTCTGTATTACTTATCATCTACATATAGAAGTAAATTTTATTTTTTATTAATATATTTTATATACTGATTTAATGAAGGTTTTTATGTTAATAAATAATATTTAATTAATAATTATAAATCTATAATTATAACAACACATCTATCTACTTACCATTAAATCTTTTGAGAAAATTTAATATCATTCATACATACATGAAGATTACCACCTCCTAAATGGAATATAGTTTTTTTCATTTATATTCTAATTATATGGAAGGGAGGAATAATTTGATGAATATATATGATATATATGATGTAATAATGACCCTATTAAGGTTAATTATAATTTATTTTTCATTATTTCCATTCTTTGAAAAATTAAAATATCGCTCATACATACATATGACCAAACGTCTTCATGGACAATGTAATTAATTTCACTTTAAATACATTGATGAATAACACTAAAAATGTATAAAATGATTTTTTCTATATTAATATCATTATTTAAATTTTTATTCTAATTTAATTGTGGTCAAAATACTATAAAAAACTAATGAATCAGAACATACATGAAGAACGATAAGATATCACCCAGGACAATGATTATAATGAGGATGTGTTAACAAACATGCGAGAAAATGATATAAGTAAATTTCATATAATAGGATATATATATATATATGACCAATTTTATGCTTTTTATGAATAATAAATACATATTTATTATATAGGTGGTTCCAAGGCATATGTAGGAAGTCTGACCTAAGGTAAGGGGTTTTTATCTCAGATTTATTTATATAGGACACATGAAATATTCACCACATTTTTATTTTATGAGGTGTATATAATTCTATTTATTTAATTTTTTATTATTATATTAAATTTTATTTGGATTTATATAACTAAATTATGATATTTATTTCAAGGTTATTATGATTCATAGGTTATAAATTGATAGAGGTTTTAAGTTATAATATCAATGATAATTAGGATAGTATATAATTATATTTCAAATGATAGAATATGATGATCCACCTTTCAAGATAATCAAGAATATTTTTACACAATATATTTTTTTAAATCATGTTTTCCTTTCATTTTAATCACATTTTTTACTCAAGAGATACAAAATTTGAATTCAGTTAAAATCGACATCATTTGCATCAAAAGTTCAAAAAACATTTCCATTCATATCCATGTTTTATAATAATGTTTTATTGAATTTTGTTAATATTATTTTTTGAATTTTATAGTAAATTTTTTCCACGTTTTACTTTTCACATTATGGTTTTGAAATTATTTTATTTTATTTTTCTAAAATAGGTTCATTTTATTTTTTAAATGCATGAAAGGAATTTTTTTATCTTATATGTAAAGAGAAACTTTTACCAATATCAAAAGTAATAATTTTTTAATGTACCCATTAAAAGTATACTTGTTTATTTTCATATAAAATTTTTTCCTTTATAATTTCATATTTATTTTTAAAATGGGATTTAAAAAATGAATGGATTTTTCTTCAATAATGTTTTAAGGATTCTTTAATGGAGTATATATCCATAAAATAAAAAGAAATACTTGGTTTCACTTATTATTTACTCAGGATATTATATAATTATATTGTTTTTATTCTTTCTCAACATAGTTTATTTTTATGCTTAAAATAAGTTTAATAAACCCATTTCATTTCCATGGGACATTATATAATTAACTAATGATATATTTATGAAACATTTTTCTTTTACACGGTGTATGCTATCCTTATATGTTTATGAAACACATTTGGGTATTGATATAATGAATTCATTATAATATTTGGGAACCTATATATTTTTTTTTAATAATTTTATGGGTGGGACCAACATACCCCTCCAATTCCTTGGGTAATGATTAATATCTCCTAAGATAAAAAGAACTCGAGTAAGGAGTGAACCCAATTTAGTAACAATAATTATGCACTAAAATAGAATTGGGAGTGAAATTTGACTACACAGATTTTTTTGGTATTGAACCAAATCCACTATGATAGTATTGTAAATCATCCTAGACTAATAATGGAATTATTTTCCATACCTGTGTGTATGAAATAATTCCATGTATTATGCCTATATTATGTTCTCGTAGCTCATGTTCTTTGGTGATTTGTTGATTAATGCCCTATAAACTACCATGATTTATTCCATCAATCAATATTATGATTTATAATATACAAGGTATGATTTTGAAATTTTCTTTTAATGTTTTCATGCCCTTATGGTCATGTTTTTATCAAGTAATAATTGATATATCCCTTCTTTACCCATAGTTATCATTTGATCTCACCAATTTCATTATTTATTCATACAAACACTTCTAATTTTTTTTATTTCAATAAATAAAATAATTTTATGTGTCGGGTGAGAACCCAAAAAAAATAACACCATTTTAAAAATTCCCTATAATGAAAAATCACAAATCCCACACACGTCAAACAACAAAGCATTAAAAACTATAATATTTATCAATTTTATTAAAATAATGTATAATTATATTAAAATAAGTGTATCAATATATCTGTTCCCTATGATAAAAATAATAGTACTAAGTATGGTAGGTCTATGAAGGGTATTAGTTATGAATAAATTTTTGGAAGGAAATTTAGATGTTATAGAGAAAAATTGTTCATATGTACAAGATTTCAAATGAAATAGACCTATATTATTCAAGAATGTTTCATTATGATATACAAATAATATATATCTTTCAAGATGTGATATCTATTCCTAAAAATATTGGTCATTATAGAAACATTCATGTCAAATCCCATCGGATGAAATAATGTAGATTTAAAATTAAATACCAATTAATATAAAGGATTCATGATATAAAGTGTAAAACTCATTTATATATACCTATCAATGAAATTTATATATAATATTAAAATATTTCTCAATAAATGCAAATTTTGACGGAATTTTTTACCATGTCTAAATTGGAACATATGTAATTTATATTATTTAATAATAAACTTATGTTAATTTTTTTACTTCCTTAAATATTTTTACAATTTTTTTTTTTCCATAACGTTTATTTATTATTTGTCCTATTTAACCACTTCATCAATTATGTTCATGTTATACATTTTGATGATATTTGGTTCATAAGTAAAAAATTTCATTACTATAATGACTTTGGAAAAATAATTCATTAAAAATTATATTAAGAATACTAATTATTAAATAATTATTATTTTTATGAATATGTTATACTTTTGAAACTAACGATGAAATACCATTTCAAAAAATTAACAATGGCACAATCGTGGAGATAGTAAGTTGAACACACAAACGAGTAATGTCTCCATTTTCCAATTAACATAATGAACAAAACAAAAGTATAATTTTCTATTCATATAATATACAATTATTTGTCAAATAAAATAAAATTTCAATAAAAAAAATACATATGTCATTTATGTGATTTTTTTTGGAAAACCAATCACATCACATCATGGTGGTGGTAGTCCACAAATACACAGCAATGGAATTATGAATATTCATTTGATCGACTGTTATGAAATAATAATATCTATATTTTTAAAAAAATTATTAGTATGTAAAAAGTGTAATATATATAAATTAAATCTATAAATATTTTTATTTGTGTTAGAAAGTTATAGAAAATTACCTAATGTGGTCCTCGAGGTGGTAATCCTCCATACAGATGAATGATAGTTTGGTTTCCAATTTGATGGAAAATTATATTGATTGAGGGTATCCAATTATATATAAAAAATTTGTATATATGGAAGATACATGTGTTATAAATTTCATTATATTTGAATATTATTTGTAGGGGTAGAATAAAAAATAAAACTAAAACATTCAGTTAAAGACTATACCTCTTCTTATGATTATCTCCATTACATTACAACTTCATCCTTTAAGATTGATATTCTTCCAAAAAATGTCCCATACATATAGGTGAGTTCATAGAAAGGTATTTTTAACATATTGGATAAACAAAATAGTATTTAATGTTTGATGAAATGCGTATAGGAGGTTCCCACTTATAAGTGGGTGGAGGAGAACTTCATGAATTTCTAAAAGTATTAATTAATATAAATTTTTCCCTTGGAAAAATTCTTCCAAAATGGATTATTTCAAGTATATTTTTTTTTGATACATTAAAATATCAAAAAAAAGATTGGAACAGTTTAAAACATTTTATAACCCTTATATATTTTTTAAACCTATGTAAAACCTTTTTTATATTTACCACTATAAAAAACTATATACCATTTAAAGGACAAGATCATTACTATAAAAACATTTTTGACCAATAAGTGGACCATTTTTTATATTTTAATCCTTATAAAAATATGTATGAATATATTATTTTTAAAATAAACTAATAATTTCCTAGTATATTATTTATCATAAATTATAATTAATGTAAATTTTCAAACTATTTATTTATTTCGATAACGAAAAAACATGATTACAAAGGAATTAATATATAATCATTTCACATATTATTAATAATTTATATTTATATAAAAATATAATGTAATTTAATAATTCAATATGTTATATTACATTTAATATTTTTATAATTTTTTATTTTATTTCTTTATTTATTAAAAAAATATAATGCCTATATTTTGAAAGAATTAAAAGAAAATATTTCCTAAATAAAAATTTGAATTAAATTAACATGATAATAAATTCATTTACCTATCAATTTACTATTTATAAAATAACATTATTTATTTTTATCCTTGCCATAAAATATTTTAGTTTTGAAAATCATTAATGATTCAGTTTTGGTCTTCATCATTTACCTTCATCATATAAAGGGAAAAATAGAAGAATTATGGCCTAAATTAGGGCTATTTTTTGGGACTTTTATGTATTAATTCCACTGAAAAAATATGAAAAATTACATTTTTATGGTCAATTTTGAGTCCTTATCATATTATTTTGCGCCATATTTATCGAATTTTCCCTCACCATGGTGGTTATTATTTACTATGGGTACTATTCATAATGAAAAAAATTAATGGGAAATATTTGTCATTTTGGACCTTGTAATTATAAATATATAATTAATTTTCTAGGATTTAATTAAATTAAATTAAATGTATTAATTTGAAACTAAACCCAAAAAAAAAGTGCAAAAAATGTTTTCATAAAAATGGTTTTTAATTATAAAAAAGTTATTGTTCCACATTCAACAATAGAATTAATTATATAGACTAAAATTGGACTATATAAAAATATAAGGAACTAATAAAATTTTAAAACCAATAGAAAATAGAATTTTTAGACACATTAAATGAAAATACTTTTTAAAAAATCAATATTTTTTTATTCATTGAAGAAACAAAATTTTCAGAAAAATATCATAATTTCAACATTAAATAATCTTGATACCATGATTTTAAAATAGTATAATTTTTATAAAGTACCATTTCCTAAATTTTAATAAGTTAATTATATAATCCTATTACAAAAATTAAAAAATAATGTTTTTTAATGAAATGAATTTTTGAGACCTTATGAAAAATTAAATTCATATTTCCGAAGAATTATTCAACACATTTGTATTCATATGGAACTATATATAGATATTTTATATTATGGTTAGTCAAATTCATTCCATCAAATTTAATTAAACGTATATAATGGCCATATATTGAAATTTATAATTCTTGGTTCATTTAGGCCCAGTGTTGTGTGTCATATTCATTATGAAACAATGTCTTTTATCAAAATATACAGGTGATAAAATCATTCCAAAATAACTGAAATCTCTTTAAGTTATCATAAAAACATATAAAACATCATACTACACCACTGTATAACCAAATAGTAACCCAAGGAAGTTGTTACGTTGACAGAATCCCTCATAGATATATCAATAGAGAGAAAAACAATGAATAGAAGGGGTAACTCAACATGAATCACTAATGATTAAAAACCCAATGTTGGGTTTGAATTTTTATGAAATGGGGATGACCTAACTCTTATAGATAATCTACTATCTTCTAATAACATAGAGATAATTCGGAGGAATGTTCATGTTCATTGGGGATCAAGAATTAATAAGAAATATAGTAAAAACAATATCACTATGTGAAGCCCTATGTCACCACATAAATGAGATTACATTGGTTAAAACCATTTCATTATGGATAATAAGACACTGTAATATGGTATGTCAATACAAACATTGAAAAAAAATATTGTGGTCGATAAGGAGATCTTATAAACATTCAAAATGGGCAACACTTCAAGGTATACACCACTACATAGAATTCCAAATATAATGTAGGATTTTCCACAACCCCATTATAGGACTTAATTACCTCGATATTGATTGAACTTAAAAACTCACCACTCAGGAACTCTGTATAATAGCATACACCCCCCACACACCATAATGATACTAAATCAAAAAAAAACCACTGAAAAATACATTCCAAGGATTTATGTGATATTTGAGCTATCTATACCACCACACCATACTCTTATTAACCTCTAGAACATATCACTATCTTATAAACTACCTAAACCCCAAACATGAGGATAGATAATCCTCAATTATAAAACATTGATCTATAGTTTAATTCTCATTTACAACTCCTCAATTAAATACGGACATCCCTTAGAAACATGATCTCATGAATACTCATAGAGTAATGGTTTATATGTTTTTTGAAATATTAATTAGATATCTCTTAAATGAATCTCATCTTCGAGAATTAACAACAAAATAAACAATGATGAAAATGGCAGTACAAAGGACCATACATGAAAAAAATATAAATAAACAGCCCAAATCATGAAGAATGAGTAATGAAACTTGTGATATCCATATCCAAAAACAATATCCTATGGGATATACATCTCAAAATTGAATTAAATAATATCAATAAATAATATTTAATAGCATTACATAAACTAAATGATTTTTAATATACCAAAATAGTTTGGAAAATAATACATCAAAAATTTTAATAAGGCTATTCAAGCATCCATATAATACATAATTAATAATTAAAAACAATTAATTTCCTTTTCATTATTACATTTAAACAAATTATGTCCCACATGAATGAATATCTGGAAATAAATTTAGATTTGTTAGAAACTGTTTTCATTACTTTCTCTAAATGGATAGACATTTTATAATATGTATTCCCCATAATTTTACCATAAAAATAGCAAATAATCATAATAATGGGAAACATCATCAAAAGTAATCACATTAAAACTATTTATAAAAAAATATTTAGAAATTTTGGGTAATTATTTCATTTATTAATAAATCATCTAATACAACCATTAACATTATCAGTTTTTTTGGGAAGAACTCATTTTCATTAAAAATATCAGCATCACCAGAAAATCATTAATTAAATAGTGAATCATGGATTATTATTAATTTCATTAAATTAGAAAAAAAATTAAATTTCCATATTTGACACTGTTTTTTTTTCTTAGGAACTATTTCCAATAACAATATAGACATACTTCATCCACTTTCATCATGGTATGCATTAAGCATCCTATAAACATTATAGTATACAAATAATTTCATTTAATATTTAATTATGAAACTAAACCCAATATATTCATTCTAAAAGTTTTATAGATAATAAAACATAGTATGTGTTGTCTTGTAGATAATTTTAATCATATAAAATGAAACCAATGCCTATCACATTTCCCATTTAATTTAGATTATGCATCATTATCCCTTATCAATAATAGTAGAGGGACAACATGCATCAAAATATTAAATCAATCCTGTTAAACAACAAGACCCTATAATCTTCAATGACCATTAATTAAATACTTTCCATATATACCAAAAATAATTTAACACCATAAATTTCTTATTTTCCTAATAAATATAATAATATTTCATTTTAGGAAATATTTGGATCCCAAAAAAAATTAAAACCCCATATAAAAATATATTTAAAGTACAAAAAGGTTTACAATGTTATGTTTAAATAAGGTAGTCTTCAAAAATAATTCATGGAAATAAACCCTTTAAGAATGTTCACAGATTAATAATTTCACAATATTACTCTATTTATTTATTTTTATCATTATTTTAACCTATCACATTATTTCCACATTTTTCCTTTTTTATGGTTTACATGAAATTATAACATCACATGATAATCATGGAACAATTTAAAAAAAATTTAAATACATTAAACTCATCATACATTAATGTAATATAAAATGATTAAAATAAATATATTTAGAATGGTCATATAGAAAAGAACATATATTTTTTTTCAAAATTGATGCAAAAAATAACTACCTCACGCCTCGAAATAGTTAATCAAGTCTAAGAGTATAAAAATAACTAAATGAAATATCATTTTAAATATATAATGATTTTAAAATCACTCTATCTAGACACAAATTCTTGAAAAAATTAACCAAAAATTTAATGGAAAACCAATTCATCCATTTATTAAGGGATAGAGTATTACTAATAAGGCATATCATTCCTTAAAAAAGTTAATTTATCCTTAATAAATATCAGTTCACAAATTAGGAACTACTATGGATGATTTTATCTAGATCCACATGGTCATGTCCAAACCAATTTTATGGAATATTTTCCCTATAATATAAAAGGACTCAATTACTTAATCATTTAGCTAGTTTAACATATCATGTATGTGATGGTAGAGATAGTTCATTTATCACTACATCAAAAAATAGGTATTTATTTCATCATCATTATCATATTCAATTAACACACACTACCATAACATTTATCAAGTTAATTTTTTTATCTTGCACACTTTCAAAACTATAGAACACATAACATTGTTCCTAACTTTAATACATATTAATATTATTACCTAAAATATCATCAAATATAAATAATATGTCACTAAATAACTTGTAAATATAATATTAAATAGAAATTAATTTCATCTCTTTTTTGTGTTAGAAAATCTAATCAATAAGAATTCACAACACTTAACATGATCCTTAGTTAAATAAATAACACATATAGCATGCAATTAATTTTAATAATTATTTGTTATACTAAGGGATAAATTTCATATTTTGAATGTAAAAATATAAATCTGGTTTTCTAAACATTTCCTATAAAATCATGGATTATCAATTGAAAGAATATGTAATTATGAAAATCTATTAAATTTTTTTCTATGGAAATTAAAATTTATTAGATACGCATATTAATTAATGAAATATTAACATAATACTAAAAGTAGTTTAAATTATTTATTTCAATTTTCAATATCCCCTCACTTGTTTTCAATCAAAATTTTAAAATATTAAAACTATAGTGGACTAGTATATTATTAAAATAAGCATCTCATCCTCTCGTAATAAATAATGAAGCATGTTTTAATTGGACTTTACCAATTTAAATTCTATTTGTTTTAATCATAACGAAATCACCATATAAATATAATATTACATAACTAAAGACTAAAAAATATCACATCTAAAATTATATATTTAACTATAGAAAGGGCTTAGGTAAACTACCAAATTTCAATATCATGAAGAATTCATTTAAGGGCCTCAAAACAGAACATCCATTTTAAGAAAAATAAAATTATTTAATATAACTACAGAATTATAACCATTATATGTATCCAAATATATAAATATGACTTAATTTATAAATAATCCTAAAAATATTTTAACAAAAACTCATAAAGATGATTATTAATGTAGATGTTTATAAATAATTCAAAAACTATTTTATTTATCACTCTAAAAATAATATTATCCATTATTAAAAGAAATTGTTTCATTTGGAAAAGACCATCATCATTTAAAACAATATAATAAATAATTATTAAATTTTTTATACATATATAATTTTATTAATGTGAAGGTCATTAACCAGTAAACCAAAAAAACCTTAAATAATTTTTTTTGGCATAATATCAATGTGAATATAGTTGAAATAGATATTCTAAACCAACACATAATAGGTTTCACAACAAAATGATGTTGAAATAATTAAAATTATTATGATTAAATATCCTCTTTATTATTAACATGTAATCTATTACCAGAAATTCATCATAAATAAAACATTCAAAATTTAAATCTTCTACTTACTCTTTTCTTAAAGTAAGTATCATTACTTTTCAGATTTGTAATTAATCAATGAATTATACTTATACAAAAATAAATGTATATATATTAGGGTAAAAAGGGTTTCACATGAATATGAATCAAGGGACCATATCCCTTGTACAATCATATTGGCCATGTTGGTAAACTTTATATCATTCGCTCTATATTAAAATTTATTGGGAAATAATGTGTCCCGAGAAGATAAGTGTCTACCTACTCTATATGCTCAAAACCATAACATAGTTTACCGGCACAAAATTAAACCTTAATCATGATAATAAGGAATTAATTATAAATAATTTACTTAAATTTTTTTAATTTAAAATTCGCCTAATTGATTATCTATAAATAGGACCCTGATTCAGGTACCACTCTTGGGACTCTACCTCAAAATTTGTTCCACATCACCTGGTCATTCAGTAGACTAAAATTCCTTGGATCAAATCCTAAGGGGATCTAAAATCTCATGCCATAGACACTCACTTTATTCCATATCATGAACTAAGATCCACTAATACCATTTATATACCATCCAATAATGTCCTAAAAAATTCATAATTCCATGATTCATCCTATCTCTCTACCAAAACCTCTAATACCACTATGCCATGACCACTACTCCACTAGTACTCCTCCTATGTTGGAATTGAATAGATGGTGTGGCCTTTATTACCGCTTCCAATAAGCTCCATGTAGTAATCTATAGTTGATGGTATAAAACCCTCAAATTGGATGAATTACTGCCAATTTACTTGGTTCATAACATAAAAACAAAAAAAAATCCACCATACTAAAAATAAATAAACCAAAATACCAGATTATAAATATCCCACACGCATTAACACGAAATGGATTCAAACAACTCTAAAGGGAAAATAGTACCATAGAAAATCCCATGTATATTAATCCTATAACCAAATAATTGAGCTATTACTGAGTAGATATATTCCCAAAGCCCACATAGAATCCAAAAAATAGTATATATATTTTTATTGTTAGAATAAAATGTATACTCTATAGGATCATAACTAAGTATCTCATGAAAATTTTATATAGTATACTAAATACCCAGTTAATGAATAATATAATTGGCCAGCACCTGCATAAGTTAAATACCACCATAATAGCACCAAATATCACTCACTAAATATCCCTTCCAATTATAATTATACAGAAATAATCATTTCCAAAATGCTTCCATGCACTTCTTACAAACTAATTTTATACTCTCATGTCCTAACATTGTTATACCGCAATTCATATTTATTCCATAACCAACAACTTCATACCATCACAATCCTCATCAGGATTATAAATCCCCATCACTCAACCCTTTCAAATCAATACATCACAACTACATAATAATCACTCCTTGTTCCACAATTATAACATCATTATCATCTAATAACAATTTCCATATTACAATAATGATTGTGTGTCATGAGTATAAATGATATCATCATCATGCCCTCCTCCTACCATATATGACCACTATTATAAACCCACTCATATACTCATCAATATTATACTCCTCTTCTATATAATTTTATTCTCTCAAAACCCATGGAGAATAACCTCTTATATAAGATATCATGGGGATGAGGGGTTATCAATCGATCCACCCTCAGTAAACTACCAATTCTGGGAAGAAACTAACAATCCAGACCATTGGGTGTTTATATAAACACAGGAATCAGTTTGCGTTCAGATTGAAATTACATGTAAAATAAAATTTATAATAGTTACACAAAATCAGAATCTATAAGTTCCCACATCCAAAGAAAATAACAACAATAACTTCTCCATTGCTACTCTTTCAAAAAAACATTGTGACCATAATTTTAACAGCACATCTAGTCCCGCATATAGTGTAAAGAATTACACACTAGTTACATAAATACCTTTAAACCACACCAGCTACCAACCATTTACATATTAATTTACTACCTTACTATATTTACGGACAAACCATTCTCTTTTCAAGGAAATTTTTGGCCACTATCTATAACCGTTATATATAAGCATCATAGTTCCATATACCATCCATCAATAATTTAATTATATCTCCAAACCATTTAATCCCACCCATTTTCACTTACTAAAATTTAATATTATTGGTAGATCATAACTATGGGGAATCTTTCATAAAATAGTTTGAAACTATCAACTACCCACACAATGAACCCAAAAATTCTGAATTATACATCATAACTATAGACCTATAAGTCAAAAATATAAGAAACTACACCCATGATTCTATTCATCACGAAAAAATAACATCAAATCAACTTCACTAACAATGTGATAACATAATTATTTCTCATTGAAGAATAGCCAGTTCAATTGAAATATTTTACTGAATTTCTATTTTTATGTGATTTTATTTTCACAAATATATTTTCCTAAACAAAAGAAATTAACAATAGAAAGAAAATTTCATAAAATACAACATCCAATACAAAATCATGTAAAATAGAAATCTTTAAATCATTTAAAGTGAATATGATATTCCCACTTTTCTCATCAATTTAATTTTGAAAGATTAAATATATTCATTATGTAAACAATTATATTTCAACCAAATGAAAAAAAATCATTATAATATCTTATATACATTAAAATAAAGAACATATATCTATATCCTAAATTTTCACTTTATAAATTGGAATGTATTTCCATATTGAAGAAGAGATGCTCAAAAAACTAGACTCACACAATGGGAACATTATAACCCTTTAACAAACTACACATCTTCATTACCTAACCAAATATTCATAACAAATTGTAGTTCTATTTCCAAAAACCAACTATGGGTGAATAACTATGTGAAAATTAAATAACAAAAATGGGGAAACAAACCAGGAATCACTAATGATAAATATCTAAAGGATATGGTTGAAATCCCAAGAAATGGGACCAAAAACTCTTAGAGGGATGAAACTAGATTACCAAAAAACAATAATAAAGGCGAGAGGAAAGATTAGGAATTGTGGTGAATGGGAGTTTATCATAAATATAGGGTACATGACATTATAACACAATTCCATATACAATAGTGTAGAGGGGATATTGTGTAATAATTCCGTGGAAAATGTAATTGGCTGTACTAAAATGGTGTGGGTGAATATTGTATTATAAGAACACAATATGGTATTTGATGAGATACTATAAACATAAAAAGTGGACAAATTCAAAGGGAACCACCATATCATAGAATTGTATTGATAAATATAAAGGATACACAACAACCTATCAATATTTCAATGAGACCAAAAATTAACAGAACTTTTGAAAAAAACCTCTTCAAGACTCCACAACAAAACCTAATCCCCCTACCCCCACACACACACCACAATGATTCCAAATGAATTAAAACCACTAAAACTTTACTTCCTAGGGCACTATGCCATCCATGGCACACGATAATCCTAAAATTTTATAAACAATTATACAACTAAATTTTTTCATCCTACTCAACCAACCGCTTCAAAATTCCCTCAGAACATTCCATGTACACTATTATCCACTAAATATCCACAAAGTAATGGATCAAAAGTTTTGGACCATTAAAATAGTAATTACACCTTTGATAAAATATTTCCTTTAGTATACCCTCCAATTACACCTTTAATTGAAGACATCAATATCATAGGTAAATATATTATAAGTTTTTATCACCTTGTAGATAACTAAACAAGTCATCAATATGGGGAAATAGTACTTGTTCTTAATCGTCATCCTATTAATTTATTAATAATAAATATAGATATGGGTTGATACATATTTATTATTTAAAAATAGAACTATCAAATCCCATGGTTTATTATTCGGTTGCATATAACCCTTATATATTCTTACATGGAGTTTCCAATTCAATTCCCCAAATAAAGTCATGGTCATTCTATAAAGTTTCCTTGATGTGGGAAAAATCACATGTACAAATTATATGGAAAAATAAACCTAATAGTTTGGGTAATGAAAAAAAATTACCATTAAAAAGAACAACATATTCATTAAAAATTATAATATCATTCCCATTGAGTTTTTATCTTACCACATTTGATTAATACACCTCCTGATTTTGAATCAAGACTCATATGTTAGAACTAATTTTCATATATAGTTCAAAATACACCATCCATTAGTATATGATCATATTATAATTTAGGTTATTAAATATTTCTTCCCTATCCCTACAATTAATGTGGGATCTATATAGAGTGAGCCAATATAATATATATATTATAATAACATTGACCAACGTGAAAATAATAATGTTTTTAGTAAGAAAATTACCACAAACGTTTCTTGGATAGTAGTTAGATACATGGTATCAATTCAATAAAAAGATTTAATTTTTCTTTGATAATTTATTATCAAATAATTTTAGATGTGTTTTGAGGAACATAGAAAACTATTTTGATAAAAATTATTTGGTAGAATTTGATTATAATGGAATTTTCTTATTTTTAGAGTGGATATTATGTGTACCTTTCACCACTTCATTTTTGCGACTCGTATAAATATTAATGATTGAACAATATTTAAATTTAAATATTATTTTTTGGGGTGTCTTACCTCCATTATCATCATTATCTTATAGTTCATTAACTTATTAACATAATTTTTATAACAATTAAAATTTTATCATTAAATAATATGTGGCGGGTTAGGGTGATCATTATTTCTTTCATATCCCTTCGATAATAATATGCTTGATGGTCGCCATATATACAAATTCCTTTGAGCTAATTTCCCCCCATAGTTCATCAAAAATATTCAGAATGTAATAAGGTAAATCTTATGACTAATATGGTTCTTATAATATTATTTTTAATGAAACTGTATTTTCCAATTCATTTCCCTAATACTCTAAGAATAATGGGAGTATTTAATTTCCATTTCTCCCTTTTGATTACATCAAATAATTTCTTCCAAATTACTAAAGTCCCTTATAGCCAATGATTTTTAGAGACATGGTTTAAAGCCACTAAATAAATGAATTATTTTTTATTATGTTTCAATCATAAATCGTGAATCATGAAATTATAGTGACATAAACATCTCTAAATAGTTAATAATTGATTAATTATTCTATTAAATTATCTCTAACAATTATCTCTTTTTTTATTGTGATGACTAAAATAGAAATATTTATTAATAAAATATTTTTAAAATAATATCATTTAAATTATTGAATTTAATCCAACCCCATTATATTTTTAATTATATTTTATAATATATAAGATTCAAAAAAACTAAAAAACATCTAAAAATATATTTTAATGCTCTATGAACTAGGGATTAAAAAATATCTTTTCAATTATGCTGATCCATCTCTTAGTAATATGTAGATTTTAAAACCCCCAAAAATATGGTGGAAATAATTTCTTTAATAACATAAATAAAAAAATCTATTGGGTTGTTTTGGCGTTTATCATGGTTCATGTTATTAATTAATAATTTTTAATGTTTCATGAAAAAAAAATATTTTTATACCCCATATAAATTCTTTTTTAGTTTCCCGTTGAGAAATTCATTGAATTTTCCATCACACTCATTGTAAACTCAATTTATCCTAGTTACATACATTAAATTTAACCAAAAAGGATAGTGTTAGAATTAATAAAAAATTACCAGAGGACATAATCATATTATAATTGACTAAATCCAAAGAAATCATATATTATGATATTATAATATTTATATATTCATTTTATATTCATACTAAATCACTTTTCGTTCATCATTTGTTTATTTTTTATTAAAAAAGTCCTGATAAATTAATCCACAAAAATAAATAAGTCATTCTAGAGTAGCTACTGGGACTACCAAATCATATCATACATATATATTACATAATTTTACATGAAAGATTCTTCACATAAAATAATAAATCAAGAAAAAAAATTATTTGATATGTTTAATTGGAGACTATATAAAAAAATATTTCACTATAATTATTCAACATTTTACAGTGTTATTATTCATAAATGTTACACTTGTAGGCATACCATAAGTAAAAATATTCTTCATTACCTTTGGAACTCAAAGAATAATAATAGTTCATATCATATTATATGTAAGGGGTGAACATAAAAGATATCAATTTAATATAATATTTGAACATAACATGAATATTTGGGTATGATATCATAATCAAGATACATGAGAATAATTTATGTAAATTATACATAACAAAACATACAACAAATATAATGGATCATAAACCATGAGTCTGGATAATATAACATTTGAAAATTATATAAAATTAATATGTGTCACAAACATAAGGATATATATTAAAATATATTTCTTGGTTAAATAATATAATATTCACATCACAATGTACATGGATAACCAATATATCAAAATATAGTGTACTTGGGCTAACCACCCATGCCACCCAAAAATTTTCATATGGGATTACGACCAATGACCCATCTTAATCATAAGATATATAGATATTTACCCAATTAAATAGACTGATATATTACAACAACTAATAATTTAATTATAAAAAATACATATCTTTACTTCTTTAATGTGAAAACATTCCTGATTCCATCATATATTAATTATACTATGTTAAGGAATTATGTTTCATTAAAATTATAATAAGGCATGGTCATAATGTATCTAGATAAATCAGGTGGATTGAATCAATATATAATGAAATATGGTAATCCAAGTTTATATTAAAGTATATTTACTTAGATACAAAATATTTTTTATTAAAAATAAATATTAATTTCTTAAATAATAATTAAAATTTTCTTTATGTTGATTATATGTTTTATTTAAAAAAATTGTTTAAAATCGAAAAATAAATTACATTATAAAACCAAAAAAAATATGGAGAGTAATACACTTATTGAAAACCATAATTAGAATTGAATAAATTTTTTATTTATAATAAATTATAGAATTAATCTCATATTATTTTATAGAATATTAAAGAAGAAAATGACTAGAGGATAAATTGATAAAAATATACTAAATTCATTAATGTGTATTTACATTTAATGAAAATATAAAATAAAATTATGAAATCATATATGTATATATAATTAAATTTATAAACGAAAATAATGTATATGAACAAGGCGTTGAATGAATCCTGGTTGTATTTTTATGATATGGTTCTCTCTACTTACTTGAATCCATTTAGTTCTATTGTGAACCAAAGTAATAAAAATTTATAAGAAGTCATACAAAACACAAATAATAAGTATATTATAGTAGAAGATATTTTTTTATATATTATAAAGAAATGTTTTCTTAAAATCATAATTTAGGCATAGACAATCTTGATTAAAAAGGAACATTAGAAAATAATCCCTTGTAGATTATATAAATTTTAAATCAAAATCCATTAAAAGAGATAGAATAAGATAATTTTTTAAATAAATTAAATTTAATGATAATTAAGATAATAATAAATTCACAGAGTAGTATACACACCACACAGAAGAATACATGTGGTAAATATGGAGCATATACTAATCAATTGAAATCTGATATAGAATATACTTAACATTACTATATACCACAATAAAGATAAATATCTTCCTTTATAATAAGCCTAAACATATTAATAAATAATGAAAAACTCTATTTCATATGTAAAAATTTATATTCAATTAAATTTTAATCATTTAATACCAATATATTAGTTATTTTTTATTTATTTTCACTAATTTATGTTTGTCATTTTGATTGTTTCATAAATTCTTCGTAATAAAATTATCTATCCTCCTTTTTTGAAAAAAAATCATAAAAAGAATTTTATTAAATTAATTGGAATAATTTTATTCATATTATTTATTATTTGTCATGTTATTTTTTTGTAGGTCTGGGTATTTCTTGTACGAATAAAATCCATGATGAGAAAATTTTTAGTAATTTATCATAAAAAATATAAATTCTAATTTATTTCCAATTTTTTTCCATTTATAAAAAATAAACTTCTACAAAAATTCCATCTATAATATCTCATATTGTTAGTATTATTTTCTTGATAATTATTTATGATTTAAATTCTAATATTGGTATAACAAAATTCATGTTGGTCATTGAACTGAACTTTACAATAACATGCAATACTAATTAATGATTATGATATATATGAGAGTAATACAATTTTAATTGAAGCATCATAATTCATATAAAACATAATTAGAGTAGATATTGAGGATTATATGAAGTGTAGATGATAAAATAAATGATATTAATTAAGAGGAACTCATTAGTCAATTTGATGGAATCTGTCCAACACATTATGTATTCCTAAAGAATTAAGGACTTAGGAAACCATATTATGATCAAATGAGATAAATTGTATAATAATAGTTTTTGAAAAACCCGTATTTCATTTTATTAATGATACACACAAAGCATATGTGTTGTTTGGAATAGGTGGAAGAGAGATCCGTTTATTGAGGATAATGATTGACATTTCATTCTAAACTTTTGTTAGGTGAACAGTAAAGAGGTAATCAAATGTGTGATAAGTGGTTAGGTATAGAAATAATGGTTTAAGAAGTATGATTAATTCAGAAATATAAAAATATATTCTATTATGAATTTATTTTATTTCAATAATCAAAATTCAGCCAATTTTTTTATCTATTTTACCTCTTTAAACCTTTTTTAACTATCTTAAAATATTATTATTGTTTCTTCAAAATAAAAAATTACTTATCATACCCAATTATATAAAACATTTACATTGAGATATAATAAGAAAACATTATTGTTTTCCAAGAATAAAACATATTTTCCATTCATATCCACAAAACATTTATACTTATTCTGATCCATCCTCTTATGTTTCGAAACTATATTCAACTTATTGGACATTTTTTCTAAAAAATATATTTCATAAAATGAAAGTATCCTTCTTCATCCAAGAATACTAGAGTTTTTCTATAATTAAACAAAAAATATCCATATGTATACTATAATGAATTATTTTTTTTAAATAATATAATTAATGGTTCCCCTCTCAACAACCCTAGAAATACATTTAATAAGGATGAATAAAGAAATTATAAGGTCTAAATAATTCACTCTGGTGGCCCATCAGATTATGGAAAAAATAAACATAAATCTAATTAACAACCCAATAAATATTGAAGGCCTTACAAAATTTAATGTGTATTCGAGAAAATTATCATACACAATGGAGATAGGAACCCTATGTAACCTGATTATCTTTTTGAGATAAAATTTATGAGTAGAATCTAAATACATTTTGTCTAAAATGGGAATAAAATAGGTTTATTTATTTATACAAAGAAAAATAAATCAAATTATATTATTGTACTGGAATGTTTTTGGTAATCTCGCCATGAGATACATGTATATATGTGACACCGAAGTGTCACTTTTGTGTGGGGCTAATTGATGGATGTATTATCCCCTCAAGTTAGATTATTTTTGAGCTAAAAGGGGTGAAATTTTGGGGAATATTCTCAAGGTCACATGCTTAAGGTGCATGGTTTATCTAATCATATATCCTATGTTTTAATCCCATTCCATATTAAATAGTGGTGATCTAACCATTTAATACATGATTTTTAAATGATTATGGGAAACTATGAAACCCAATCGAAGAGGTTAATTTTTTTTATATTTTTTATAATTTAATTGGGGGTTTCTTACTTGTATTCCCCATTAATTTCCCCTAAATATAAGTGGCTTCCATGGAGTTCTTTCCCTATCTAATGCTCTTTTTAGAAGATTTATATGTGGTTTTTTGTTGATTCTTTCCCTGGTATTAATTTTTTGGGTTCCCTTTCACTACTTCATGGGATTCATTCAATTTTATATCTTATCTAACCTTGGTTGAAATTTTTGGACATTTTTCATTTCAAGGATTATTTTAAATTAGGGGTTTTTATTCTAAGAGTTGTGATCCCACCTTTGATACCTAATCTTGTGGATTTAGTTAAGGGTGAGATGATTCCACTACATGAGGTTGGTTCTTCCATTTACTTGAATATTATTTGAATCTTTTTTGGATGATTGATAATTTAAATGTGGTTTTAAATAACATAATTATGTAAATGATATATAAATTATTTATTTATAAATTTTCTCTTTGTGATCACTTTTTTTGAAATTATCTTAATATGTGTAATTTTTAAAATATAAGTTATTTCTATGTAAATGGTTGTTAGATGTATTATACATGTTTGATAAAATAAAAATTATATTTTTCTATAATAAATTAACTTTTTAATAGTGTTTTAGAGTAAATGAGTATATCAATGTGGGGTATCCTACTATATTTTTAAAGGGTTCCCTTTATATTTAAAAGGTAGTTTTGTTTTATAAGATGAAATATAGTTTCCCATGGATAGTTATATTTTATTATTGATAATCATGAATTACATTTGAACTATGTTTGAATTCTAAAATCATTTAAAAATTGATTTCCCAAAAAAAATATTTCATATATATATATATGATAACATAATATCTTGGTTAGAACATTTTTATTTGATGATTGGTTAATTATAATATTTATTCCAATCCATGTGATGGATAGTTTTTTATGTGATTCGTGGTGTGATTATAGACACGGGAACATTCTAAGGGTAGTATGTGTTGTGGGAAGGATTTTTTGTAGTGTTTTCTCGTTGGGACTTGTTATTTTGATGTCATAACATTTTTTTGTTTATGTTGTGAGAATTTTATAATTATATTAGAAACCCATGGTTATTGTGTGTGAATTATTAAGATATTTCATACATAGTTTATTTTTATGCACATCCCACCTTATTTATTCAAAAAACCTAGAAAATGGGATGGTCACCCAAGAGGATGGTTAGAGTGATTCAGTTGATAGATGAGTGTATGTAATACAGTCATTAGTCATTCATTTTTTCATGTTTCATGTTATACCATTAGACCATGTGGTTTACCCTCATGCTTTTTATCATATGTTATTCCTTTTTTACTCATTGGTGCGTGAGATGATTATTTTTTGGATACACTTTATTGATGTTTTAGCCCTCTTGTGGTTTATTCGTGATATTGACTTGTTTTTTCAATTTGTGATTTAGTATAATTTGTTACCATATATGATTGTGTTATATATTTATAACCCTTTTTCCATTTTTACCATTGTGATGGTTTTGTAAAATCTATTAAGGTAAAAGTGGGGTGAACAGTATCAATGTTCTACTTTTTTATAAATGATTTTCAATTTTTTTTAACCATGTGTGTATTTTTATCAAAAGCATTATGTTTTAAAGAGAAATGAATTACCATGTAATTGGAATGGTTATGGTATAATTTCTCTTGTAACTTCTTAAAAATTTTGTACGTTGATGATGTGTATGATAAATATTTATATTACTTTAATATCATGTAAATTAAAATGAAAACATATTTGTATATATTATTTTCAAACTATGATTTTTGGTTTCTTTTATAATATGAGTTAATTAAACTCATGTTGGGGTCTTAATGGATTCAAATCATGCCCAATATAATCACTTTGGTGGGTATTATCTATTATTTTCAAGAGAGAATTTTTTTGGTCTTATCATATGGGATAGATCTAGTGTTGTCTCCCATATGAAGTGATTGATTCATAGGAATTGGATAGTGAGTTTAGGGTCCCATTGAAAAGGTGATCGATCCATTGATTAAGAAAAACTAGTTGTTTGGAGTTTTTATAAGTTACCTTGGTCTTCCATTTCTATTCCATTATCTAACATTACAATTTTTGAATCATTGTTATTAATATTTATTTTTATTGATATGTTTGTTGGATTATATATTTGGATCTATATCATTATACAATTCTTGGATATTTTATTTTGTCTTTAGGAGTGAATAAATACCCAATTATTTTTTTGATAACCTTGATTCATTTCATCATCAGGGGGGATTGGGGCACTCCATTTATATATGGTGGGGTGGTTTATATGTAGGTTTGATTAGTGGATTTGGTTAGTTAATATTAAAATTGTATCAGAGCAACACAAACTTGTTATATGTGTTGTGTCTTGGTATTCTAAAAACCATTATTATCATTGGGACAAAACTAAAGGATGTGCATAAGGGCCTGACAACATTTTTATCATAATAAATCTCAGGATTCCACAGGAATATGAAAGTTAATTATTGATATTTATTTTTAATCAATATGTTTCCATATATTTTAAATTTTTTGAGATGATTATTTCATCCTTTTTGAGTGCATCAATGATTGTGGGGGTTAGTTAGGTTTTTAGAGCAGAAAATGGTGAAAAAATAGGGGTTCCATATTTCAATGCTTTATATGGTAAACTATGGAGTTCCCAATCAAAGTCGTTCTATAACCATGACATTTAATGTTGCATGGTTATCACACAGTTTACCAAACCATGTGTCAAAATTGTGCATAATACAATTTGTTTACCAGATCCTCTTACCTTCTGGATTGGTTCTAATGGATGATATCATTGCCTTATTATCCTTTTGGGGAGTTTAATTTGGGGTTTTATGGAGAATTATTATTTTTAGTTGGTTATAATTGAATAGTTTTCTAGGTTATATACTTTTGGATCCTCATTTTGTTGAACTGAAATGTTATCTTTTTGAAAACCTATTTGGGGGGGGGGTTGAAAACTAAGTGTGTTTTATTATGAAACGTAACTGTGGAAAAACATTTGAATAAAAAATAATTTCATTCCAAAAGCTAAATTTTCTAATAAATTTTAATTGTTATTGTGGGTGTTTTTAATGTGGTTTTATGAAGTAATTTTCAAAGATATGGTTTAATTAAAAGAGGAGTTTGGAAATAAAATTGAATAGAACAATATTATAACATTTTTATAAAAATTATTGTAATTTTTTTACAAATAAATTGGTTGACCTATAGATTAAATTACATTACATATTGGTGTTTATTAATATTTGGTATAAGGTTTGGGAAAATAATGCTATAAAATAGATTAGGATTCAAAAAAAATAATTTTATGTATGATTTTTTTTCTGGTGATGTTTTGAAATCATGTTTTTTAGTTCATTGGTTTTAGGGTTTCTATATTTGTTTGATTGTTGGTGGTTGGGTTCATGTTTTGTGTTTCTATATATGTTATTCCCACAAATTTTTCATTGAATGAGAGATTCTTTCTCATAGTGGTTCTATTGTAATGGTTTAGTATCATTTTTTGGATTTCAACTTCTCTTTCCTCAATGTCTCCAATTCTTTTGGTGGATTTGATGAATCCCTTTAGCCTTATTAGAGTATTTATTTTTTGTAGGTGACTAACTCCAACCATGGTTATTTTTTATCAAGGGGTATGTGTTATATCATTCTTTGGTTGCTTTTTAGATTTATAATTACCTCATGATAAAGTTTACCCCTATATGTTAGGGTGTTTAGTTAAAAAACAAGTTCTGAGTTATCATTCATGAAAGATGGTTTTTAATTTCTAATATAATTGGAATTTGAAATTATATGTAGTGACCAGTTTTAATGGTTGATTGAAAATAAAATATGGTAATTTTAATTTTTTTGTTCCTCATTTGGGACATAAAATAAAATTGACTCTGTGATTTTCAATATCCAAATGTAATTCATGGGTGACTAAAGTGGTTATTTAAATTTCCAAGTGCTATGAAAATTTTCATAAACGAAATTTAAAAAATAATGTGATTTTTTGATATCTTTTTACCTTGACTAGGTCAAATTGGGAAATATTAATGGGGTATTTTAATCACATTGATGGTTTCAAAGTAAAATGATTTGTTTTTTTAAATTGTTCTTCGTTGGTATTCTTAAAACTCCCTGGTAATATTTTTTTAAAAATAGATTTCAATAAAAAAAATTTGAAATAATTGATTGATGTGGGAATTCAACCAAGAGAAAGTGTAAAATATGTTGTTTTTATAAATGTAATGACTTGGTGGGATTTTAATTAACATTCCCGTAGTCTTATTGAAATTGTTTAGAATATAGTTAGTGGAAATCAAGGTTTTTACATTTAAATGTTTTCTAGGAAAGCATTTGGCTGATACCAAAATAAGTTTTTGTTGGTTACATGGTTTTTAGGATAAAATACTCTTTAGGGGTTTTACAATAGTGGTTGAGGCTAGAAAGGTAATATTAATGTGATTAATAATTTAATAAAAACCAAATATATATTTGAAAAGATTTTTTTCTACTATTATTATGGTTTGTGTTTATATATATTGGATTTTATTTATTCCTTATATTTCGAGATTGGATAAATGTATCATTGTTCTGGTTGTATTCACTTGTAGAATCTGGTGTATTCTTATGTCATAACGTATTTTATGTGACTTTTTGCATTTTTTTAGGTTTAAGAGTCCTCTAGGTTTCTACACAGTTAATTAGGATCGACGTTTCAATTTGATCTTTGAGCACATAGTGGAGATATTTTTTGGGATTCTCTACTGGGTGAAGTTTAATATTGAGGTGCCAGATTACCCATAGGGTACAGTGACCTAGGTCATGAAACCATGATTTTTTATCATTCTGGAATAAATATAATGTTATCCCTTGCACATATGGGTGATAAGATTATTAGTTCCCTGACCATATGGTTTTTGGTTTTCATGGGGCATTTTTCTATTGTTGATGTAAGGATTTGTTCTTATGTTTGACATGTTAACTTAATGGTGATGATTTCCTATAATAGAGATCTTTTGTTGAGGTGTTCTCTATTCCACATCCATATAGGTAATTCAAAAATTGTAGGGAAATATATTCATGGTTTAATTTTTCTTTTTGATTCATGTATTAGTGATCATATTATCTTAATGGATCTAGTGGTTCAGTTTAGAGGAATCGTCAATACTCAGAAGTCTTATCCCTAACAAACTATCTATTAGTTCAAAATCCAACACACCTCACTTCGTGGGGGGAGTGTTGTGACTTTTTTTTGACATTGGAATTGTCTTCTCACATGTTAGGTGTAGAAGGTTTCATGATGGGGATATTATAACACCTTAGTTTCACTTTATTGTGTGTATAATTTAGGGTTGTCTTAGCCCCTTCTGTTAGTGGAATTTTTAGTCAAAAATTTTTATAATTTTTGGAGAATTTTGATGAGATCGCACAGTTATGGTGCATAGTACAAATAATCATATAGTGAAATTGTGAATCATATATACCGCTGGAAAGGGGGTATTTTTAATACTACCACATGGTTTTTTTAATTATGCATTTAAACCATGTAGTCAAATTGAATATGGGCTTTTTCATTTTGGGTAATATTTTATTTGGGATTCCCCTTTCATTTTCCTCATTCCTACGAACCATTCATGGAGTTCCCTACCACTCCAAAGCATCTCTATGTTTATTTTGAAGTAGTCTATTATATATTCTTCTCCATCATTAAATTGTTGGGTTACCCTTCCTCTAATTTATATGTTTCATTTCATTATACTATTATTATTTAACCCTAGTGTCCATGATATTCAAATTTTCATACATAGGTTTTTATAAAATTGGTTTATTATTCTTGGTGGTTGTGATAGATACTTTGAGACCCAATATGTTGGATTTCATTGATGAATGAATTATTTCACAACTCTAGTTACGTCTTTACATTTAATTTCCTTTAATTTAAGAGTTCAATGATTTATTTATACTCTAAAAGTGTTATGGAATTAAGCTAATGATATATTTTGATATATTATAGATGATTACCAGGTTTTTTTATCACATGGTTTAAATTTCACATACTAAGGGAAATTATAAAAAATGGTGTTTGGAAGGAAATGGGTGATTAATGTATTCTACATGTTTTATACAAATATGAAAATATTGTTCTCTATAGTAAAAACACATTTTCATTTTTTTATTTGTAATTTGGTTTTCAAAGTTGGTATCCTTTTGTGTATTTAAATAATTTTCATTATTTTGAAAATGTAGTTTTTTTATAAAATAAAATCATCTTTCACTTGGGATTTAATTTTTGATTTTTGATAATTATGATTTCCATTATATTTTCATTTTTATTCCATGTTTTTTAAATATGTATTTCAAAAATAATATTATATATATATACTAAACAAGATAATGTCCTTATTGTATCTCTATGAAGTGATTATTGGTTAATTACTTTTTATGATCCTCTTAAGACCTATTTTGTTTTTCATGATGTTTAATCTAATAAATTTGGTGGGGGATTTAT
This sequence comes from Viscum album, assembly GCA_963277665.1. Classification (NCBI taxonomy): domain Eukaryota; kingdom Viridiplantae; phylum Streptophyta; class Magnoliopsida; order Santalales; family Viscaceae; genus Viscum; species Viscum album. The sequence goes on from OY728120.1 coordinate 1,436,645,563, forward strand.
TATGTGATTCATTATGTTCTTATGAAATCTTTCTAATAAAATCAAGTGATGTGGGAAGGACATGATTGTGGTATTAGCCGGTGGGGCATTATAATTTTCACGTGATGGAATTTGTTTTTTTTGGGACACCTCTTTTGTATAATTTGAATATGAATAAAAGGATAATATGTGGGAAGTGGTGGTAAATTTATAGTATATTTGAGATTTACACAATTTCTAGTCTCCCAAGTTATAAATAACAACTCTTTAGTGGGGTTTTCACCAATTGGACTATTTAGTATGGTTTGGATGAATGACTCTTGACCATTGACCTCCATATTGTAGGCCTACATTGTTTGTCTAATACCCTCCCATTAGACCATGTGGTCTTGTATTATTATATTTATACTATTTAATGATTTTTTATGAACTCTAATGTTATTTTATTATTGATATAATTTCATGATCTATTAAACCTCTTACGATTTATTATTTATATTGACTTGTTTTTTCCCCATCTATTTATTGGAATTATTTGGAACCATTTATGGGATAATTTTATTATTTTATCAATTGATTCAATAGTTACCTTTGTTATGGGTGTGTAAAATATTATATAGGAAGATGGGGGGATTTGATGTTATAGTTTTGCTGGATTTTTTATTGAAATGTTTTAAATCCTTTTTTGATTTCATTTAGAAAGTGTGGAATTTTAATGTAAAATTATTAGTTTAAGAAATAAAATGGTTTTGATAAAGATTCTAATGGATTGTTTTAAAAAAATTATAATTTGAGAAATTTATTGATATATGTTTCTTACTATAATATAATATAAGATAAAATGAAAATATATTTTTATACTTTTTTACAAACTAAATGTTTATGTTTATTTTATGAAATAATGAATTGGACTCATGGAAGTATATTACAAGATTTAAATCATTCCCGATATACTCACATTTGTAGATATTTAGTCTTAATGTCTTATTCAGGTTATTTCATGTCGTATATTATATGTTTTATCTAATGTAATCTTCCATGATAAGAAGGAAGTTCTTGGGATATTTGTGGAAACTAGAGAGTCGCATGTAGAGGGTGATCTTTCCTTCAGTTTGTATGAATCAATTTGTATGAGTTTTTCTTTCCCTCTTTGGTCTTATTTTTTATTTTTTTATTTTCTATTGTAGTTTTTAAATATTTTGAAATATTTTTATTTTTATTGATATGTCCTTTGGATTTTATATTGGTTTTATTTTTTATTATTCCAGCATTAGATTTTTTTTATTGAGGGTGAAATCATCCCCGATTGTTATTTTTGATACCCTTGAGACCTTTCTTTGGACTAGGGCAATAGGGGATTCATGGAAAGTACGTGTATGGATGATTCGGGCATTGGTATTGATGGTATCCTAGGTTAGTTACAATATATTTTCTCATTTGTACTCTGAAAATGGAAAATGATAGAGAATCTCCTTAGGTAATTATTAAATGGATTTTACATATTTAAAAGTGAAAAAATTCAGCATCAAATATTAAATATGATTATTCATTCCATCACAAAATTAATAAAGTTGATGGTATTTGTACACATTATTTTAATTAGAATAAAAAAATATACAGTTGTGATCTTTACTAAGAAATTCCATTTTCTATAAAAATATATCTTGTACAGACAAACTTCTCCCAAATATAAAATAATATCCTTATCATACATGAATTTAGGTAACATTCCTTCATTTACATATTCAACATTTTTATGTGAATTATGGTCTTCCTTCTTAGAATGTTAAATTTTATCTAACAATGTAAAAAACTTAGAATCCTTAAAAAAGATGAAGTTTTTACATGCACAATATGGGAACCCATATTTTATTTTATTTTCAGGAATTATTACATAAAGGTAGACAAAAAAACTATAAGAATATGGAGACAATCCAAATTAAAAATTTAAATACATTTCACATCAACATGAATATGGATATAATAATTTTTTTTTAAAATTCCTTATCATACACATAAAATTACATAGATCATCTAAAACCTCATGGGGAAACTTATCGACGCACATAAAAAGGGGTGAGATATAATGCCCAGTAAGGGAATAAAAAAATCCTATTATAAAGTCAAGTTGTACATGAAATACAATACGTATATAAAGCTATAATATGATGTGTGAAAAGAATAATCATAAACAATGAGGAATGATATGACATATTAGTGTAATAGAAACAATGAAATATAGAAATAACATAAATCATTTATTAAACATAATGCATAAATAGTTGAAAAAAAAATCACATGGTGTACATAGTCCAATAATTTATTACATTTACTCCCTAAAATCATACATGACATCTCCTTAGACTAAAACATTACCCAATTCAATAGAGAACTATTTAGGTTCACCCATCATAATTTGTACACGGAAATGTGTTCCACAAAGACTATTCAATAAGAATATAATTTAATAAAATTTAATACAATGATTAAGTAGTGTGGATTAAATAAATGTAATTTCCAAATAAATTAACCATAGGTACATGTATTTTAATATTATTTATTGGAAATGGATACATGAATTCTCTACTAAATCTTTTGGCACGGAAATTGTTGGATAATTACTGTTGCATAACATCGGAAAAAAGGATTGTGGGACAGATTAATGAAATTTAATGGCATATCACTGAAATTTTAAATAATTAGTTGAATAATATTGATGTGTGAGATCCTATCCTAAAATTATAAAATTGAAATCAAATTTCATAACAAAAAATGATATATTCAATAAAAATAATAATATGTTACCTTTACATGATATGGTTCTTCTAAAATCTTGGGTGGAGCATCTTGAAAGCTTAGTAAAAACATTTTGAAGATATAGAGATTTAATGGTAGTGAAATATCACGCTATAATATTTATGAGTGAAGAGAAATTGAACGTTAGGTCAGATTAAAATGATAAATGTAGAATAATTGTTTTATAATTTTTTAAGTATATGATAATGTTTTCAAAACAACAAATAATACGATGGATATTTCCCATTATTTATACAAAAGTGGAGTGGTTTAAATTGTATTAAATTATTTTTAACAAATATCATTAAAATAATAACCTTTTTGATGTTTAAGTGAAAAAATTTTACAAATACTTTTTTAAACCATAACATATAACATTGGTTTTGGAGGATTAACTTGGGTTTCATAAAAATAATGAAATAATTTTTAAAATATTATTTCAAATTTGGAATATTTATTTGGTAGTGGATTACTTTTATGGACTATAATATATAACTTTTTGGTCATTAAAATAACATAATACATAAAATATTTTTATACATTTAAAATTACTACTGGAAAATTCAACTATCTCTTAAAATTTTGAATAAATAACCATTGTACAATTTTTATATGAGTATTTTAGAAATAATATTTAGTTTTTCAAAATATATTTCTAAATATGATGATTTATAATTTTAAATCAAAATAATTTAAAAAAAAATATTGTGTATTTTATAATAATAGCTTTGATATCATTATAACAATTATATCTGAATTCAATATATTGTATTTTTATTAATATTTTCCAAATATTAATTAATAATAATATTTTTCAAAACATATTTTATTTCAAAAAAATTATTAAATTCATTAAAAAGAGTGTCCTCATTAAATCTATTTATTTCCGAAAAAACAATTTGGGATTCATCACATTGAAACACAATTTTATAAAATGTAATATTTAATTATATGAATATAATAACACAAGGATAAATATAATTTTTTTAAAAAAATAAACATATAAAAATACATACTACTGGAGTCTATATATAAAACCCTTTATTAAGACATAGAATTCACTAAGGGTACGGTTCGAGATGGTGATGTGTTCTTGGGGTGGTTCAACATACATGGTTTGGGTAATGATCTCAACAACCTTAAAAATCCCTAAAAAATGGTTTGGTTCATGATTTATTGGTTGAAACTCATCCTAGGATTGGCCAAGGGAAATCACTATGATGTTACCTATCTTGAAAGCTTCAATTAATGGGCTTAATATAGAACTATCCACGTAGTCTAGGCCATAGCTTCTTCCATTTGTTCCAATTGTACTTTATCATAACAATTTATCTATATGAGTCATTTTGTAATTAATATGTATTTAAATTATCAAAAATTATTAATCTTAATGATATTTTAAATTTCTAAAACCATATAATTTTAATAAATAGATAAAATATTACTTGTGTTTTCTATAAAATAATTTCTTAATAATTAATTTTCTCTTTTATTAAATGGAATTTAATTTACAGAATTTGAGTTCATTACACATAACATATACTTCATCATGCATTTTATCACATAAAAAATGATCATGTTCCAAATATATCATTGTTATTGATCATTAATTTTTTTTGAATAAAATTAGAGGATTCTTATTTTCATTACAATCGTGGTAATTAATCATGAAATTAAAGTCCATAATTAATCCCTACAATCTTCTCTTCCTCATGTTTGATTATTTAAATGAGAATATAATTATTGAAAAGTTATATTAGATATATATATCACACATTACTAAATATAAATGATTTTTCTATATTTGTAAATAAATAAAACCAAAAATTTATCTTCAGATCATGTGTAGGATAACATAACTCATGAGGTTTCTATTCACGTAAATCATAAGAAAATACTAGATCATTATAGCTCAGAGCACAACCAATTCCATTCAATTAAGAATCAGTGTAGATGAAAAATTATCCATTTCTAGATGGTCGAGATAATAGTAGAGCATTATGTAATATTATATTTAGTTCTATGAAAAAAAAATCATCACACTCATTTTTTGGATAAATTTATCTTCGTTTTTGGGTTAACATAGTCAGTAGATTAGATAACTGAGAAATGATTTCAATAAACCAATAGTAGAAACCCACTAATCCAAGAAAACTAAAAATCTCTATGAAATTGGTAAGACTTGGAAATTATTAATCAAAAAGGTTTTTATCCTGTTCAATGATAATTCCATAAATAGAAATAATATTCCTAAATAAATAAATGTGTTGTAACAATTATTCCGATTTTCTATATTTTCTATTCAATTTTTTTTCATTCAGGTTTTCAAAAACAATCCTTAGATGTCTTTAATGAACCACATTAATTTTATAAAATCCTAAAATGTCATCTATAAACATAACTCCAAACAAATCTAAATATTTAATAAAAAAATATTTATAATATTAAGGAATACATATTGTTAATTTCACAAATGAAACAGGATAATTATAGACTCATAATACACATATACTTTCTGAAATGCAATCTTAAAAAAATATTTCCCCTTTAAATTCTTATGATGGTACCCTGACCAGAGATCAATCTTCCACGAAATATGGGCTCCATATAGTTGATCAAACAAATCCTTGATATGAGGAAAAGAATAATGTTTCCTAACAACGATGTTATTTATGTATTTATAATCAATATGAAGCATCACTGAACCAAATTTATTTATAACAAATATAAAATGATCTCCCCAAGGTGAAATAATTTAGAGAGAGAACCCATTATCAAGAAATTAATATAAATTCATTTTAAATTCAAATCATTATAACTATAAAATTTGATTATGGGTTTTTGAAATAATTTTAGCATCACGAACTAATACAATAGAAAAATCATCCCCCTAATCATGAATAACACATGGAAAATTATCATAATATACGACCAAATTTTAATTCACAATTGGAACATCAATGAATTAAAAATTTCATTCTTTTCAACAGCATGATATTTTTATCTTTGAATACCGTCTCTAATAATTTTCAAAAAAAATTTATATGCTATTAATGTTACGCAATCATTTAATATAACATTCTCAGACTTTTAACATATTTTATCCTGATAAAATTAAATAAAAAAATACTAGGAATAACATCAAAATACACTATTGGAAACTCAACAATGTTTCAAGAAATACCATTAAACAATTAAAGATAATAATATTCTTTTAAATAGGGGTTTCTCTAATACTTCCACACTATGTTTCCACTAAAAGTTATATCTTCTTTTTATGAGGTGATACTCCAACTTTATATTCTGATTTCATCAAAATAAATGAATGTGTTAATCTAGAGTCAATAATAACATTGTAATAGTTATAATAAAAAAGTAATGTACCTATCACAGCTTCATTAGATGACCCGTCAGTAGTCGTAGTAGTAAAAAATGATTTATCCTCACATTTTCTAAATTCTACCTTGATAATTTCCACCCTAAGTAACTAACATCATAAATTCATTAGCATAATTACCTAAATAGATTATGTTAAAACAGATCTCCATTAGTTGGGTGGTCAATTTCCACATTATTTGACTTTTCATGAATCATTTATTTATTATCACAATCCATATGACCAAACTTATTACCATTGTAACTATTTCAAAATCATGTTAATCATTTCTGAAAATTTTTTTCCCATACTAGGAACATGTTATGGGTTTACCTCTAGATATCTAAGTTGAAATATTCTCTAATGATTTCCACCTTAAACATTCTCTTTATTGTGATCTCAAGGAACATAAGAGTTATATAAAATCCATATCTATACTGTTAGAATAAATTCAAAATTTATCAAAAAATTTAAATTATCATGGTTAAAATTTACTTCATAATCTTGGATTCAATCCAAAGTAAAATCCATTATTCTTACTCTCAATGTCTCAACGAATATTCTATAGATAGCTAAAAAATATTTTAAACATTTCTCTCCAAAAGGATATGAAATATTCATCTTTTTAAATCTATTTCATGAATTGTTTCTTAATTCCATTTCAAAAAACATTTAAGATATAATTCTCCTAAAAATATTATTAAACATATCTCATACCATGGAATAAAGATCATAAATCTCCCTTGTATTCTTAACAATGACCAGAATTAATCATTTTAACTATACAAATATTTTATTGAAAAGGTTTCCTTTTAATTTCCTAAATGTCCAATGAATTGGAATTTCATTTCATGATAATTTATCCATTATTTGGATACCATGAGATCTAAAGATCCATCAAAAGTTTAGGTATGTTATTTTACAAAATAATAGACTATAGAGAAGTTTTTCTATGGTAAAATGTAGTCACTATCTAACATGGATTTTTCTAGAATTTATAAAAATTTTCAATAAATCCATACATGTAAAAAACATCTTAGTTCTAATTCCAACCATTATTAGATGTTAATTTACACATTTAACTCTCATGAGGTAATATAATTTACTAGGTTGCAATAAATAATGAAAAAAAATGTTTACAATTTTCTTAATTATTTCATCTCTATTTAAAAAATGGAATCAATTTTTTATGATTCAATTTCTAGAAGTTGGAGAAAATAATATTAAAATTATACAAAAAAAAATTTAAATACAATTGGAGAAAAAATGGTTGTTAGGAAAAAATGACATTTTACCAAAATTTGGTATAATATGACCCAATATGAAATAATATTTCTATATTCTTATAGGAATTTATTGTTTTGAATACAAAATCTATTAATATTGAGGGTTATTTTTTCCATCGGTAGACATCAATCTCAATCCATCATGAAAACCGAATCACAACATTGAATGGAAATGTTTAGGAGATGGTAGATCTATAAGGCTAGATTATATTCATTAATAAATGGAAATGAAATCCAAACAGATCATGGTCCCTTGACCATTTTGTTCTTAGTGAAAAATAATTAGACTCTAAGTCAATGATGAACCCTGAATAGGTTCCCCAAGTGATAATGATCATTGGACATGGCTCGCAAAATAAAAACCAAGGATACAATATTTTTTGAATATTTATAGTCAAAAAGGGTGAATAATAAATAAATTAAATGAATAAATATATATAACAAAATATATTATAAGAATATCATCATTAAAATCAACTAAAATAGAGGATGTTACTTATACACTTGTTAATGGAAGTATTTAGGGGCTTGTTTAGCTGTGAAAACACACTCCAACATTATATGATGGGTTTGAGGATGAATAATGTGTTGAATATGTGGATCCCAAAACATTAATGGGTAGGAAATTAAATAATGGTCTCCAAGAGGGTGGTTTAAGGGGTGAATTTGAAAATATAATTAACATAGAATTTATTCTACACTCCCTGGAATAAATTTTAAAGGATCTACTCATTATCAATGTTAAAAAAAGGGAGGTTGATGGAATGAATGAGAGAAATATTTGTGATGATATTAGTGATGATAACAATGTATTATAAAATAAGATCATATTTTTTCATTCGTTATCAATGATGGTAAAATTATATTGGAGGAGTATATTCGATCTTGTGATAGGATGATCTATCATTTCAACAACCTCATCATGTATGACATAGATATAGATATAACGTTTATCAATTAGATCATTCATAGGGTAAAGGATTCTTTATCCTATATACTTTTCTATAATGTAATTGTGGTTTCATATATGGCTTGAGTTGTGAATATTTATTATTATGGTTATTATTTACTCCTTACAAGTGTTCTTGAAATAAAAGAAATTATATTTTGTAGAAATATTTTTCACTATTCCCTAGAAAATTTATCATTCAAAAAATTCTAAAATTTCACCCTATGTTAATATATATATATATATATAAATTTTTGAAATTAATTTCATTTTTTCCAATTAAAATTATAATATTTAAAAATTTAAATTTTAAGTAAAACTATTTTATCCAATAAAATGAGATTAATAAGAATAAAATAATTTCCACTTTGATTGAAAAATTACATATTATTCTTATAATAAGTTTATAAAATACAATTCATTAATATTAAAAAATAAAATTCTTTTTGGCAAAATCATGCTGTCTTTCTATTTCTAGAAATCCTCTTTAATACGATGTGGGGCCCCTATCAGATTTTGGATCAGGAGTACCATGTCAGTGCGATGTTTGTCCCGGGTGGTTACAGTTGCTGCGATCTGGGGGCTGTCATCTTGATTCACACTAATTGTGGGTGTGATGGGTAAATCTAGGTCGGGTGCGGTTTTGAAGGTGGAGTCAAGATATGTGGGATGGGACTAGAGAGGAGTCCTCTTCGAGTGAGATCTAGTGTAGTTTGGGTTTTATGATTTTGTCTACGTGTTGTTCTTGGTTTGCTGGTGCAATGTCTTTGGCGGTACGTGGTGTCAACTCATCTTTTATTCCAGAAACCACTGGTTGACACATTGAGAATTAAATCATGGTTTTTGGAGATGGGCATCATTTTGTGATGGTTAACAATGGTTGAGAAAGTTTGTAGGGATTTTCTATGGTAGTGTTGTAGCATGTTGTATGATTTTGTAAAATCGTGGTTTAGTTTTTAATTGGTGGCTTTGGTGATTTTGTGGAATGGTGAATGGTTGTTTAATTTGTGGTCTGTGTTCCAACATTAGTGGTCCTAGAGACAACATGACAATAGTTTTGGTGAATGTCGAGGACATGAGATCAAGAGGTGGGAGGGATTGGAAACTATTGATGCAAATGGTGATATGACTGATATTTTGTAATATTTCTTTACAATCCTTTATGCGCACTTTTTTTCTTCTACTAAATTTTTCTTAGGAGTAGGTTCACCTGCCTCCTGAAATTTTTAATATCTTCCATTATTTATTCCTTCACATAGATTTAAAAAATTAATAAAAGGTTGTCGAGTGTGTATTTGCGTAAACTATCACCTCCTCAAAGCGGCATTTTTCCACTTTTTCACAAACACCTATATTCACATTTGATAAGGATTTAATTGATTAATAAATATAAAATATATAATATAAATACGATTATTAAGAGAAAAATTATAATTCATCTTCTTTACTAGTCATTTTATGGAAAATGAAGACATTAATTGTGTGTTTTATGGACTCCCACATCTGTGATGTAATATATACAATTTTTCATATACTTTGACTATTATATTATAATTTTTCTTAATTTATAATTTAAAACCTTAAAAATACTAAATAATATCATTATTCAGACTTAATTATGTTTTTATTACAAAATATACCACTTTCAATACCATGATCATCAATTAATTTGGGTGTATTCGTGTTTTTTTCAATCTAACCACCTACTTGGACAATTTAATGAATCTAAATAATGGATGAATATGGAAATATAAATACAATTATAAATATAATTTTACATGATAATAATGATTTAATAGTTTCTAAGTCATATAATTATTATTTAACTTATTTAGATAAATATCGTCTTTGTTCGTTATAATTACAGAAATAAGATGACACTGATTCCTTTTTCCTCAAATGTAACTAAAACTTATATGAAATGTTTTATTGTGTTTATAAATAAATATAATTTATCTATTATAAAATTATAAAAGATGAAGGAATTATAAACTTGTTATCAAATAATCAGTACATAAATCAATAATATAATTCATGTGAAAAAATTCTAATGTTTCTAACACCTAAAGATAACAATAATCTATATCTAACTAATATATGCATTATAAATGATTATAAATGATTTTTATAAAAAATAAATATATAATAATATGCTTACAAAATAAAATTATATTATTTTTTGTTTGTTTTAATAGAGATTCTTATTTATTATTAGATGTCTAGAGTAATGGAAAGGGGTCTTTCTCTTAATATTCACCTCGTTAGATACATATTTTTTCCTATACACCACAATTTATTTTGTATTGTGTATCAATTTAACCGTTAGTTTTTTTTCATGATCCTTTCATTATTCAAGGAACATAATTTTCTATTTGAAATTATATCCTAATAGGGGTTTTTATTCAAAATATTCTACTTTAGTAAGGGGTAATTTTAATCAAATATCAATTCCTTGAGCAATTTTTATGTTATAAACCATGATTTATATTTCATAGTTTACTTAAAAAGTATATTATATTTTATTTCTTCACAATATTTCAATTCATGTTATTTAATGTTCCAGTTGAAATTATGTCTTTCAAGATGTTTTGCCTTGAATGTTTCTAAAGATAGATGCATTATTAGTGTTTATTTTCAATTCCATAAGAGATTATTGATATTTCACACTATCTTTTATTTTATATGGTTTCTTCACTACCATATTTTATTTATGTATAATGAATATATTTCATTTAATTAATTTTTAATTTCTTTATATTAATCTCATAAACATTTTATTATATCTTTACCATTACCATAAGGGCTTTTCATCTCAAATTTTCTTCCTTGAAATAAAATTCCTAATTACTACTGGTTTACCCTTTTTGGTATAAATATATATAACACCTCTTTTTTTCCTTCAAAATCATACTATTTTATAATATTAATTTTTCTTCCATTGCCTTTCCATTGATATATATATATAATTCAATTGATTGAATGGTTGTCATTAAAATTATATACACTAATTTTTTGTGGAAATTATTAACAAAATAGTATACTCTTTTCTATAGGAAATGTTAGTTTTAGGGATTCATAAATGAAATTATAATCCAATTATTGATTGCATAAATATTTATAATCATTTTCTTTGTTATTTCAAAATAGATATATATTGATTATCTTGAATATATGATTATAAATTTTTGAACCATCCACGTTATTTCAATTTAAGTTTTAATTTCATTTATGGATTGGAAATGTGTGGAAATTATATATTATTTTATCTCAATAATGATTTTTATTGATTCCTAATGAAATTTTATTATGCCTTTTATTGATATTAAAACATATTATATAATGGGTGGAATGGACTTAATAAAATTAATGGTGGGACCCGATATTATATTTCTCCAAAATATATTGGTTTCTCTCTTGAGAAACTAGGTCTAGGTAGTTGGTGTATTTATACCCAATAAAATAAATATCAAATGGTTGTGAGAAAGATAATTAAAATGATATCATTTTTGTGAAAATGATGGAAAGAATAATGTTTTACATGAGACCTATTCAAAAAGAATAATACCTTAGATGTTTCCTTGAAATTAAAAATCAGGATACATTATATTGTTATTTCAATAAACCAGAATTTAGTTTGTTTATCATTTCTTTATTTATATTATTATCCAGTGATATTTTTTTCATGCTCATGTGTTCGGTTATATTGAATTATTTTATTATCATTTTTCTCATAAAATATTATTCACTCCATATCTTTTATTTGGTATATTTTGATATACATTTTTCATTAAGGTGTTTTTGGTCTCAAAAATTTTATGTTTCTATTTCACCATGTTATGAAGAAAATTATTACCCATGATATGTCAAGAATAGCTTAATCTATAGGGATTGTTTTTGATATTTTTTGAGAACTTATTAAATAATAATTAGTTGTTTATAGAGTGTAATAATATAAATATTTGATGATAAATATAGGGGAATTGTTAGTAAATATTTTTCCCTAAATATCTAAAACTATATAAAAATTGTTACTCTAAATATAATTTAATCAGTATTTTTAGTTATATTTTAATTATATATTGTTAATAATAGGTCACATTAATGTATTTCAAAACTAGTATAGAAAAAAAATATTCACACTAGATTCTAATAGAATAGGTCTAGAGAATTATACTTGGATTTAAAGAATATTTTATAGAACATTATCGGTTATGATGTTGTCAGTTGGAGATAATATTTGACTTATAAGTTTCATAAATGGGGTTTTGTTTATGTTTAATTTTAATTTAAAAGGAATAGATAACCATTTTGGTTGGTTGAGGTAGTATTAAATATTCAATTTTTTAAAGGAATTAGGTGAAGAGTGATTTAGTGAAAACTTGAGGGATAATTATACATATAATATACCATTTTAATGTTTCGATTAATTATAGATTGTCTGGAATTCTATCGGTTTCATATATGTACAGATACTACCAAGTGGATTCGGTTATGGAAAAATTCACAAAGGTTAAATCACCCCAAAAAATAATGGTTAATTATTGAGTCATTATTCATTTAGTGCATGATGATTTGGAATAATATCTCACACCTAGATAGATACTCCTTGGTTAAATTCATTAGTTAATCACAATATACTAAGAAACCATTATGATAGATGTTAATATATTGGTTAGAGAACACAAAAGATAAGTGATCATGGATATAATATACTAAAACATAGAGATTCTACTATTATGGAAAATATTATTTTATATTTCGTTTCCTGGATAATGGGTATATTTGATTTTTAGAGCACAGATTCAACTAATTTTAATTTTTAGTTTATTATAATAATATTCATTGTAATTTGGGACTATTATTTTTAGGTATTGTGTAAAATATCCTAAATTGATTTAGTTTGAAATATGAGTGTCATATCTTGAACTAAAATTACTATAATTTCACTTGATAGTGCAATATATTTGGAAATGATGGGGTTAATTTTTTTAATACACTTATGATGATATTTTTCATCCATCAGGTTAACTCATTTGGTTTAAAATTTGAGTAAATCTTGAAGTAACCCAGATGATAATGAATTTAATAGGCATTTTATTGATTTCCCATGTAATCATCATAATAGGTTCAGAGTTGAAATGAGAAATTTGGTGTTTAATATAAAGTAAATTTATGAATTGTGATTAACAACCTAAACATAGATTAATTTATAAGAACACTAATGAAATTATGAATGGTGTTCTATAAATGTGTGGAAGAAAAACATGACGAATGAAGAAGGATTTAAATTTCGACATATCAAAAAAAACTTATGAAACGCCGTGAGGATTATCTCAATAGATATGGAATATGCATCAGGTGTAAAAAAGAGGATACAGAGAATCTTGTGGTAAATAAATAATGAATAAGAAATATTAAATGATATGTTATAAAAATTCATAGTCGTTTGAAATATATTAAGGTATACACAACATTTTAAGATATTTACTAAATGATGTCTACATTATATATACACAGAACTAAATTTATTAGTATGTGATTATTAATATTTCAACAATACAATTTATTTATGGGGGTAAAATTAATACCTTGTTTTTTAAAATTATACATTACATTAAAATATAATATGTTCAGGATCCTTCTTAATAAACAACATCAAATTTAAAAAGCCACAACATATTTAATATTATAAAATTTTAATAATGATAAAATATATATTGAATAAAAATCATGTAATCAGTTCGACAATTAATAAACACAATATTAAGAATAGAAAACATTTTAGAAATAAATTTATCAAGAAAAGTATTTTTATTTTTATATATTTTATTTTAATTAAAATGATAAATTTTAAATTTTTTATTTAACAATACAGTCCTCATCTTTGTACTTCACATATCAAATTATCCTAAGGATAATTTTTGATATTTTTTATAAAAAATATTTTACATGAAAATAAAATAATGTCTCCAATACTATTATCAAAACTTATATAAATGATGAATGAATTAATGTTTTTTTATAAAAATTATATATTAAATATTTCTCATGAATCATTTGAAAATAATTTTTTGGATTTTTAAATATAGTGTTTTTTTAACATTAAGTGATATTTAACACATAAAAACAATTTTCGTTCCCTTATATTGAAAATTAGTTTTCATAAAATGAATAAATTAAATATAAAATATTGTTTTTAATATTTTAGAACAATGTACAAAATTTTTTCAATAAATTTATTATTATATTTATGTATATAATATTCACTACTAAGATTAAATTAAATTTCCATTATAATGGTGAAATTGTTATTTGAAAACAATTTATTTATTAATGTTTCATAATAGTTATCTAATAAATTTTATATATATTATATATAAATAATATGATGTCATTTTTATAGTTAAAAAAATATATTTTCACTTATTTAATTAGTGATTTAAATTATGTAAGATTAAGTATACTTAGTGATCAAAACATCATTTTTCTATAATTTTTTTTCTATATATTAAATGATTAAATTAAAAATATACTTCCATAATATTGAAAATAATTCATATAATAAATGGAAATTAAATTTAGTTTCATCAAATCAATTAATTTTAAAATATATTAAATTATATTTTCAGTAAAACATAATGTACTTAGTTAGCAACATGTTTGTAAGGTAAATTTAATACAATGTTAAAATAATATAAGAATAAATGACTTAAAAAATGATTAATATATTTGAGAAAATGGATTTTAGTGGATTTTTCAATCTTATCTCACCATAAACTCCATTTTTATCATTTCTTGAAATAGTTAAACATGTATATGATAATTTTATTACTGAAAAATAATATTTTATTCACAAAATTTCCCTAAGAATCAATTATAAAAGGGAATTATTCCCACCCTATCAGTGTAACTCATTACCATCAAAATGTCTTTTCAATCGTGGCCAATTTTCCTCTCCTATAATTCCATTTAATTACTTCAATCCCATAGTCAACATAAGTTATCCAATGAAATTCATTTTGGAGTTGACTTTCAAAAAAAATGTTCAAGATCACAATGTTATTATTAATTAATACTTATCCATTGCATCATAATATTTCTCTTCAAAACCTTTCCTAATGATATTAATATAATGAAAAATGTATAACTATTTTTTCAACGTTATATTATATTGATGTATAACCCATTATGTCTTCCTTCCCATCCACATAGAAAACCAAAATAACATGGATCGTGTGTTTCAGTGGACAAAAACCTCTACAAAGTGAATTTTTTTTATTCTTCACCCCTAGGACTCTACACTCATTATAAGAGAATTATTTTGGACTAAATGTGAAATAAAAAATACAATTATTATTTTTAATTTTTAAATTATAATTCATCTTTATTCCCTCTCATTCTATAGGAATGAATAACGGTAATTGTACATTACTCATACTTACTCCTCCACAAAGTAACATACCACATTGTAAATATATTTTATTTACTATTTATTATAATATATTTAAATATCATTCAAAAATAAAAAATAATAAAATAATATCATTATGATTATGTAATTATAATATTCTTCCAAATTTAACCACTTCCATAACTATAAACATCCATTAATTATTATATTTTTATATTCGGGAATGTCTGACTTCAATCTTAATATTTTTATTAAAATAAATAGTTGATGAATTTGGGAAAATAAAAAAAAATATTATTTTATTTTAATAATAAAATCATTATTGTGTTAGGGTTCTGGAATGGTTGTATTATATATTAAACTTACTATTAAAATATCATCTATGATTGCTAAAATAATCCCAAAAATCCTACATAGATTCCTATTTCACACAATATAACTGAACACTTATGGAATTATTTATGAGATTTATAGAAAAATACATGTTATATATTATAGGACCTTAAATTATCTTTTATTGATAAACATGGTTTCAAATAATGGGTATCTATATCAATGTTTTAAAACATTTGTGAAATAGTTTAATTTATCAACACCCGATTGTGAAAATAAAATATAACTATCTAATATATACATAATAAATTGTCTAAAATAATGGAAACAAGTGCTAATATATATTTATATAAGTTTAGAAAATATATTATTAATATTAATGTCTATGTGTTATAGGATATTAATGTATATTAGTTGATGTCAGGAATTAAAGCAAGGGTTCTGTATCTCAACCATCACCGATTTTAACATATTAATTATTATAAAGCATGTTTTATTTTGTCGGGAATATGTATTAATCTAGTACTATTATGTTTCATAATTTTATCATAATTTATGTTCTTTAATATTTGTTTGAAATTATATCCTTTAAGGGGTTTGGATTCAAAATATTCTAAATTTTAAAGGGGTTCTTATCTTAAATTCCAATTCCTAGAGACATGTTTATATTATACAACATTTTTTATATTTTAGGTTGTCAAAACTAACTCTTGGAAATTTTGTTATAATTATTAATTATAATTAATAGTGTTTAATTTTCAATATTAATTTATGTCCATCAAGATGATTTGATTTGTAAATTTCTAAATATGTAAGTTTTATTATACTCTATTCTAAATTCCATCAGAAATGGTTGATATTATCCATCCAATATATTTATTCATTCAGTGTATTAATTACCATATTTTCATAAATTATGAAAAATATGTTTTTTTATTTCATGGAATCCCTTTATTTTTCTTTTTATTGTTATATAAACATTATCGTAATAGTTTTCTCACCTCAATTTTTCTTCATGGATATATTATTTTCATTCACAACTTTATTTCCTTTTATGGTGTACCTATTTTTCATGGATTTCCTTATAAAATCTCCTATTTTATTCCTATTAAAGGGATTAATCTCCCATAGATCGAATAAATCCATTTTATTTCCTTATCATCCTTTTTTATTAGCATAATTATTTTTTCAATTCTATTCCACTCTGAACAATATTTATTTTCAACCTTTGATTGAAGTGGGATTACCTCAAATACAAAAATGTATTGATATGGAAAGTTACTATCTTTAACATATATCTCTTTATCTATATACTTCTAATATTATTCTTATCAAGAATAAAAATCTATTTATTTATTGGGGAAAATTTCAAAATCAAAATACTAGTTGTTTTTTTATTAATGTCCATTGATTTCCATGGAATGTTTATTATCTATTTTTTAACCATACACCACCGTTATTTAGAAATATTATGTTAATTTATTTATTTTTTAATTATTTAAATTTTGTATGTTTCTATCTAAATTTTGTTTTTATTCATTACTAAGTCATGTTGATTATTTATTGTATTGATATTAATATCATTATTAAAGGTAATGAATTAGAATATAGAAAGTTATACATGGGGCTTGATAATATATATCACCTTCATGAATTAGTTAGTATCATGATATAAAATTTTTTGGAATTTGGTTTATGAATACCTAATACACGAATGATTTCTTATTTGGGACCTTAATGATAAGAATGATTTCTTGGTGGAATACATGGATAAATAATGATATATTGGTAGTGAAAATGATAATAAGAATAATGTATCTATCATGTATTGACCATATAGTGACCACTTAGAAAACATAAATCAATTTGTGACCCCCCATCCCTTCCCTCAATAGTCCAAGGGCCAAAAACAAGTGATGAGTAAAAAATATCACACACATGCGAGTCCATTGATTATAGTACATGTAAACCAAAAACCACACACACACACATCTCTGAACACTCATTCAATTATGGAAGGTAAAATAAAAATGATATCAAAATGCATTCATATAACTATATCCCACATCAGAGGAAAATTCAAGTAAGGGAGTTTATAGAGGGACAACAACTAGACCATGAAAACTGTAAAGGAGTCCAACCTACTAATATGGTGGGGAAATATCTCAAATGAAACTCTAATAACCGAACACAGTCTATCAATCTCTATTATTCTAGTCATAATCTCATTCCACCTATAACTCTTTCAAAATTCCTTTTTTCTATATAATACATTACATGTTTGGTAGATCACGTGTAGTGGTGAGCCTAACATACCCTATAGGACACTAAAAATCATTAAACACAAAGTACCAAAGAGGGTTGTCAAATCATCATCATAAATACATTTATATAAGAATTTGATATAATTACCAAAATAACCTAGATATACTCAATATAGACATAGTGTATCAAACTAATGTAAAAATAAAACTATTCACCAAGGATTTCGTGTGTTGCTTTAGGGTAACTCTCATCCGTGTGAACTCACACTTCAGTTATTTCAATAACTGATAGCACACAACAAAGAGTTCCTGATATTTAGGCCTCATCACGAATAATTACACACTAGAGGTCTAAAGATATTGACACACTGACATGATATATCACCCAAAGCTTGTAGATAATACCAAACCGAACTATGAGTAAACAAAAGTAGAAGATCAAATGACTTCAAAGTCCGTAATGATGTTCCTAACTCATCCTAGATAAGAATGGTAGTGGATAACAACCTAAACCATACAATAAAATACATGAATCTATCCAATATTAATCAATAATGTAGATTAGTCATCCTCTGCTAAATAAAAAAATTCCATTCAATAAATTGATAGTTATGTAATAATGGAACATACCTTATATGTACTTGTATAGGTAAAAGATAACAAGGGCCTCAAATAAACCTAGAATAATTAAATGGAATTTATAAAGGCTACACAATGTGTCTTGGCTAGCTCAGGTATGGTCATTTCCTCTGAACTATGCATGGGTTAGATAACATGTTATCATGTACGCTTTTTTTACATATGATCATTTCCCAAGAAGATGTATTATTTCAATTATTGGGTGATTTGGTCATTCCTTGGTTCTCCTGATGTATCTAGTTCTTATTGATTTTTTTGTGCCTAGGTAAAATAGTTGTTCTCATACACCTAGGCTCTATCTATTTCCATATTCTCTTGGGGTATATTTCAGGTCATCAATATCATCTCACATTATGTTTTTCTTGACCACATGATGTGTGATATTTATCACTGTGTGGAGAACCTAGCTGGAACAGAATTGGTTGTACGGTTTATGTCCTACCTATGTACATGTATTGTAAATTCAAATTTTAGGGAAACATTGAAATTATCAGGCTTCATTAAATGTGTTTCTTTCTACTATCCATCCAAAAAATATACATGTTAACTCAGATCTAATATTGACGTTTAAAAAATCATCACCATTGGATAGAATTAGGCCACCCAATCTTTTAGTAAACACTAAATGTTTCACCATACCAATGGACTAAAAAACCCATGAACTGAAGATATCTGATCCCTGAATAAACTCCCATCACACCACACTACACATCCATTGTTCTAAAAATCCAACCCTAATCACATTCAAATGGCTTCTTTCGCTATAGATCATATATCCAATGTTTGGTTTCTACGTAGTGTCCAATAGATGGTAAAACTGATCACAAATGATGAATGACAAATAATAAGGGGACAAAAACACTTAATACAGTATTAGGGAATTGATATTAGAGATTTTTTGGGTTTATCTCAATATATATTGATACATAATAAAATTAAATGAATAATAAATGATTTTTAAACAAATATCCATTCATAATTATTGGAATAAAATTCAACAATCGTACATAAATGATCATCTTGTCAATTAATTTTTTAGGAATATTAATTTGTGGCCAGAGTGGGATAACAAAAATATGGATTTAATCCATTAAAAAAGTAACCTAACATAATATTATATAGATCTCTCTTAACATATTTTTTCATTCCATTTTCATTGCTCAGATCCAAGAAATTATTTTTGAAGATGATCTCTATGGAATACCAATAGATGATCCACGACCCATTATCATTCATTAATGGTTATCCTCCATAGACCCCTCAAATACCTACAGTAATGAACCTTTCCCTAGGGTTTTTCCATAAAAAATTTTTGACTGAGGGAAATTAGGATTAGGCCATTTAATAACCAAATATTTAATTTAATTCTTATTCATCAAATGATCACTCTTAAACCAAAACCCTGACACACATAATGATTATATAAAACATTGGATAACATGAAAATTCTATATTTAATGGTTGTATCCTATTTCACATATATGTAAAATTTGAAAATTTCTTCCATTATTTCATAAATATTATGCATGTTTCAAATAAAAAATTTAATAATTTCACTATATCAACATAGAGGATCCTCAAGCCATGAAATCCTTTACAAAATCTATTCATAAATTCCTATGTATTAATTATAATATTCCAATGTTTTACAAAGTAGAAAAATTCATTACCTTCACATCACCTCAAGAATTTTATTGACAAAAACAAAAAAACCTACACAAAATGATGTGGTTAAAGAGACCACATATGGTTCTCCCACAAATGGATTCCCTCCCAAATATCCCCTTATTATCATTAAACACAATATAATAGAATTTCTCACACATAAAGAATTCTCTCCCACCTTTGGTTGATCTCAACAAGATACTCCATGCAGTTATCTCTTTCCACTGTTTAAATCTTCCCCTTCTTATAATATGGGATGGGTTGTGCACAAACCTTCTCAAATATGATATGTGGAAGATATCATTCACATAATCTAACTAATATGGTAGGTCCAAGTGCAAAACCATCTCACACACTTGTCACATTATATATAAAGGGAAGATTAATCTCAGAGATAACTTTACACCCTATCCAATTGTATATAATCCCCCCTTGGTAGAGACATTTGGGAAAATACAGACTCTGTCATCAAATTGTAATGTCCTCATTCTTTGTTCCACGTAAGCCTTTTATAAACTCCGGGTAGTCCTCAGGTCCTACTGGATTAGATGAACAATCACCATCTCCCCTCGAATGATCTTTATCCACATCAATGTAAATTTTCTGGGATATTATATTATTGTGGTGACCTGTAGGATTTCTAGTAAATTTTTTCAAATGGGACTATATAAATGGTATAGTGGATGTTCTTTATACACAAAATCCAACAAGGGTAGGTAATCATACAAATGTTTCCAAGTATAACAAGAAATTTTGAATATTTTTCACCTGAACATTGATATTCCCCTCAATATATCCATATTTGTAGTGGTCAAACACCATTCTTAATCCCAAATGACTCCCAAATTCCTTTTAAAATCCACTCTGTAATAATGATGTGAAGAAATAATCATATTTTGAATCATGCATCATGTTAACTCCCTAACATTGTTTTTTCTTCTACATGTAAAGGCATCCCAAACTCACAACTAAATTTTATTCTCAAATTTCTTTTATGTTTCCTAACATGTTGATTTTTTCTATGAACACCTAGAAACTTCTTAAACGGTGTCTAATTGTATAAGTCCTATAAATATTTCCATTGATAAACCATCCTAATTTCACTCAATCACCATTATGTGTTGAACAAAAACCATAGGAACCAAGTTCTCATTCATCAACTATTGATAAGTAAGGCATTGAGATAAAATAATGTCTATGTACATCTTCATCCAAGAACCCAAAAAATGGACATTATAGGTCTTGATATAGTTTTTTCCCTATAGGATGTCCTACTAAAGGGGGCTCATGAAACTCTCTTAGTACATCATATCACTGTGTCACAAGTAAAAAGGCTCATCTTTAGAAATGGATGATGCCCACCCCACCACTATATAATCCATCGAGGGACATCTCATAAATATATAAAAACACAAGTGCAAATAATATTTATCTCAATTATCATCCTTCCAAACATAATCTATAAGAAGAGGGTAATAAATTTTTAGTAGATGTAAGATGAAACATCTTCATAAAACCTAGGGAAAATAAAATGATGCCAATTTATATAAATCCCTGCTAAAAAATTTTAATCAATATCAACTTCTAAGAGAATATACCAACTTTTTCTCCTTTTTGGAAGTATAGACTACACTAATGTCATAATATTTTACATATTCTAGCCAAAACCTCTCTCTGATGTTATGATCATTCTATACAAAGATATATTTCTGTCTCTTATTTTTATAAATCTTTGAAACCACTCTATCATATGGTAGTGTTGACACATCTTCATGGAAAACACAACCACTATTAGATCATGATTTTTTGGTTCTGTAGCTTTATCCCTTGGGACACATCTTTTGGGACCAATAATTAGACACCCCCTACCTATGCATCAAAACATATCATTGTCTAACTCAAGAGGCATCATAGAACACCAAATGCTCAACACCCTCTTCCAAA
Source organism: Viscum album (assembly GCA_963277665.1). NCBI lineage: Eukaryota > Viridiplantae > Streptophyta > Magnoliopsida > Santalales > Viscaceae > Viscum > Viscum album. The sequence continues at coordinate 1,436,668,205 of OY728120.1, forward strand.
ATTTATAATATGGGTGACTTGTAATCCTCTACCAAAATTCATAAAAGTCTTTTTAGAACATCAACATCCACATAAATTTCTACCCATTCTTGATAAAAATAGACAAGGGTGCTGATATCTTAGTGAAACAATGCCTGAATATATTATTGTATCCTACAATATAATGGAGGATCTATATCATAGTCATTATATTGGATGCCTCCCTTTCTATCACTAAGTCATACATTGTGGGGTCAAAAACTTCTCACTCTTCTTAAAAGTCATGTCCTTGGAAGATGACCTCTGATATCCAAAAAATGAATGTTTGAGAGCTTCCCACAATCTTGGATCTCTAATCTTAAATCATGTACCATCCTCAAATGTCTTGTGTGATCCCCCTCCAACACCGAGTAAACCATTAATTCATTAATGAATATTACAAAGAAATGGTACTAGAATGGATTAAGGAACCAGTTCATAAGTTCTATGTAATCTTCTAGAGTTTTAATCTTCAAAAATTTCATCACAAAGTACACATAGTGACCATTGTATAATCATAATTTTTTCTTCAATATATCCTCAATTTTTTCTATGATCGAGTAATACACTGACATGCCGATAGTATTCGAGAAAAAATTCACCTCATTCAATTGGTCAAAGAGGTCATAGATCCTGGGAATTGGATGATTATTATTTCTTGTGACACTATTCTGGATAAGTTAATACAAACATAAACTCATTTTCTTGTTTATATTATTTGAAAACAAAACTGGGGCTACCCCTGGTGTCACACTGGATCAAAAAAAGACCTCCTTATGAAATTCGTATAACTACACCCTAATACTTAAAATATCCTGGGGATAAATCCTATATGTTGGTATACATATTTGTGATTTTACTAGGGTAAAATAAATGCATTAATAGATCTATAAATAGGGATGTAAGCATAGGACATCCACATAGAATATGTCATCACATTCCATTACCACTACAAGAAGTTGAGATCTCAAGACATCTACTAGAACAAGAGTAATACAAACTTAATGAAGAGTGATTGGATATAACCTTCTACATATGATCCCATCATATTCTTCATAGACATCATTCTCACTAATGATGGTAAGAAACATCCAATAACCTCAGTCGCACCATATACACCAACAAAAATATTTTATTTGTGCATGAATTGTATAGATCTACTCCACAACTCTAATAAAATCAAAAAAATATAAAAAATGAAATATCCTATAAGAATCACTCTTTTATAAGGGTTAGGTAGCACTATAGGAATGTGTACATCATTGATGAACCTCACCTAGTATAATTCTCTATAAGAATGTGTCGTGAAAAATAATCCACAAGAATATACATGTATGAAACATGGGTACTAGAATGAAAAGAGTTAATAATTCTCATTTCTGTCAATATTTTATTTGAATTAGAGATTACATCTATTGTGATTTGAATCAGTAATAGAGTATTGGTATCATAAGCCTCCATTTCATTCAGTTATCTTCAACCTTATCCAAATTATCCCCTAGCCTAGCATGGACATCATCAGGGTAGTGGTTGCAGAAGATCAAAATATCATCCAACTCCTTCATCTATCCCATCCCCACTACCACATAAAACACTAAATAGAACTCCCTTTACTAGATAATACATAATTATAGGTACTATATCAATCATCTCCCAATCAAACCCAAAAAAGGTCAGAAAATACCACAAGACATGTCCCCACCCATCATAGGAGTAATATAGCCTCACCCTAGACTAATGTCAACCACACAATGGGCCATGAAATATAAGACAACTATCATATGTATATATCTATAATTACAAAATAACCAATATAAATAAATATAACATTGACTACCAGCTAAAAAAGTCTATGATTTAGGGTACCCACTACCAACACCATCTATTGGCTTATACTCGTACAGAAAAATCTCTACTACTAAGTCTCGATCTAGTACCCCAGCATATGTAGGAAAGAAAAGAGATACAATATAATCCTTGATAAATAATGTAAGGATAAATTTGATTCTCTAATATCAAAGGTACACATCTAGAACTACATCCATGGAGGGTTGTGAGAGGTTGGTAAGCCTTGATACATTATTTCAATGGTCATGTTTCCCTGTGAGAGCTCCAAACTCTTTGGGATGCATAATTCTACAAATGTATCTAACTAAAATATGTTTATAAAGAGATATTTTATCTATTTCAATGAAATAGTTTCCTCTTTATGTGTCAAATTCACATGAATCTATCGTCAACCTAAAGATCCAAGGAGAAGGCTGGCCATTAGGACAACCATCTAATCTGGAAGGTGTCTTGACAATATGGAAAACTCACACCAATTCCACAATACATTCTTCTTCTTCCTTGGGGTACATCTTGTCTCGAATTGTTAGAATTATATATCTCATAAACACATAATGTTTTAGTATCGTATAAACATCATATTTTGATTCTTTCGAGGTAACTAGCACTAAATGGGTGTAGTTAAGATTGGAAAACCCCCCAAAGGAACCAAATCCTATATAGGTCCCTATAATGAAGCCACTTCACATGGTGGATTATCCTAATTATCCTTCTTTGGAATCCTAAATAGCTATTTTTATTGAGGCATCATGAAAATTCATGAAGTACCATGATCAAAGAATATTTTTGCGGAGATAGCTCATGAAGGACATGGAATACCCGAACCCATCTTATGTGGCTCTTGTACAAATGGTTCACCTACATCAATTTCTTACATATACCAAGTGAAAAATATATTTATTAAATTCTTAGTGAACGGATACATCTGTTTATTCCCTAAAACTGGGTTCCCTGACATAAGAGATGAACATCATACTATTTAACATGGATTTACAAGTTCACAAACCTATCATCATATCCAAAAAATGGTATTAAGATGAACGCGCTATAATACCACTATATCAAGACCTCACCCATTGAGGCCATATATAATTAATGTAAGATGATAGTGGCACCTAAATCCTATCCTTAATTGTCCAAGGACTGGATACATACATTGGGCAGGCATATCACACACATGGGAGGTCTTATCATGAGATACATATACACATGAAAAAAATTTCCAACCACCAATACAATGCAGAATGGTAAGGTACACATAATATCAAAAGTAATTCAAAATTATATAACCCATATCATAGTAAGGAATAATTATGGGAAGGTATAAAAGGCCAAATATAATCTCCAAAAAGTTGAAATAGCGATTAACATGCTAATAAGAAGGGGACTATTGATAATGTCAACTCCAAGAACAAACCATAGTCTTTATATCTCAACAATGTTCCACATTCCCGTAGAAAACATAAGAATTCGTTTTAATTCCTATCATCAGTAGAGGACAGAACATGTTTCTAAAGACATCATGGAGGGGCGAGTATACCATACCCAATAGGGCACCTAAAATTAACCAAACACAAAGAATCAAAGTGCAAGGTCATCACATTATCAGTAAGACAAGTCAATCATAATGCGAGACATTAAAAATAATAATACATATATACATAATATAGTAAAAATGTATCAATGTAAGGTACAAAACAGACATCCATCCTTGGATTCCACTCAATGATTCTATATAACAGTCCTCTTATAGAACAAACTCCTTGGAATTTTCTAATTCTGATTATACTTTTCTCATAGGTATTTTTCATCATCCCCCACCATGAATTATTACATGATAGAGCTCATAATATGTCATAAATTGATAGGGGATCTCATATAGGGATTATGTGTGAGACCTAACCCTACCTTTTATAAGACCATGGGATATGGATCACATGCCCTAGGTGTTAGTAAAAGGATACCTATCCCTAACATGGAAAGAATAATTCATGATCAAACTCCGAACCGCATGGAGTGATGCCCGACTTAATAATAAACTAATATATATAGTGGATAACTGATCCTATGATCAAAAGGGGATGAATTACTACATCCTCATAGGTATATACTATAGGAACACACATTATAGATACTTTTCTAGAAGAATTGAATGTGGATCTCAACCTACCCTGGAAGAAAACAACACATGTATAAATACTACACACTATTTATTAGCTATGATAAGTATTATTGTGTCCCCCAACCCATGTCTATGTACAATGTAATGTTCTCAAGAACGTGATCATTCCCTTGTACATTAATGTATCCTATGTACTCTTGTCATTCCTTGGTATCCATCCATACATAATCACTTTTTCCATTATCGGGTACTATGTGGGTGTAAATTCCTCTTTACTCAGCCCAATCCATGCTAATGTACCCCTGGGGTACATGGTTATTTATTAGAATTGGGTCATATAGGTTTTGGTCTAGATACATAGTGTGTGAAATTTATCTCTTCATGGAAACTCCAGTTTCTTTAGAAGGGAATGTATGGCATTTGTTCTTCTGAAGTACTTACCACGATTATAAAAACTAAAAAACATTCACCCATCTTCACCCATTTTCACACCTCCTATTATCCTGCTATAAAATCCACCAATGAAATCTGACATAATGTTGACTGATACAAAATCATTACCAATAACTAAATTTTGGACACCCAATCACACCAAAAATGCTTCATGTCACACTATATCACATGACGCCAAAAGATGACAATTGAATGTTATTGATCCATGACCAATATCATATCATACTATATATATCCTCCATTATTCCCTAAATACAAGACATAAACCTTTTTAAATGATTTATTAAACCAATTATTGACTATGTAATGATCAGTTTCTGGGTATTATCTAAACACTAGTCAAACAAAATACTGAATATGAACACATAATGAAAGTGGTGAGAGAAAATAAAACAAAAGAGTGATGATCTTATGTTGTCCTTTTTTAGTTGGAAATCAATCCATTGAGGGATAAATCATAAATGTTAGGAATATACAATGAAAATCAAAATAATTATCCCTTCTCAGCTCTATGTAGATAAATCAATACCCATAAATCAACAATCAAACCATTAGTTAATTTGTTGTAAATATTGATTTAAATTTGACATTGTATAATGTTAATTGGGATTAAATCCTATGAAAACAACATATCATGATTTTAGATCAATCACTAATGAAGAATTATTCCATATCATTTTTATTAGTGAGATCCACAAATTTCATTGTCGAAGATGATCTTCATAGATGATTGATCACTAATCCATGATCTATTGTAATTTATCAATGGTTACCCATCATGGATCCTCTGATACCCATATTGTATTATGTATAACCCTAGGGTTTCTGTAGAACTAGGTTTATATATTGGATCATTATCATTAGGAAATTTAAAAAATATTTATTTATTATTCAACCCATTCCCGTCCCTAAACAAAACACCTGACACACACCGTATTGATTACCTGTTTATGGTAATTCCCACAATCTAGATATAATATCTTTCCATAATTTCCCTTATGAGGATTCATTTAGGAGTTACTCAATAATTTTAGAACAACTACGTGTACGTGAAATAATGTATTTATTATTTTAATTATTTCAGCATTGAGGGTCCTTGAGCTAAGTAATCATGCATTGACTTCGCATCAAGCTCAAAGGATATTAATTAAAATTTTATAAATTTTTACAAGGAAAAATAGAGTCATTATAATATGTGATTAGGTATTAAAATTAATGAAGATTATGTTTAACATTATTCAATCCGTTGACATGAATTAAATTATTTTTTCCATGTGGTTGTTTATATTGTAGTCTAGTGATATGTTTCAAGATCAAATGATCAGTTATTCAGAATTATTTTTTATCATTTTTTTTCTTCCATATTATTAATTAAAATTTATTAATCGATATATTTTGTTATATTTTTTCCCTAAATACATTTTTAGATCATCCTTATTATGATTATGTCTCCCTAGGTTATATCAAAAAGTATAATACATGATCTTTCTAAAGAGTAGCATGTCTAGGTAATTTTTTAGCAGATATTGAAGACTTATTATAGATTATTTTGTTTCTTATATAATGGAAAAATACTCCATCTAATTACAGAAGAATTGGATTTGTTATTTAAAAGTTTTTCCGTAACTCTCTAAAACTATAAACGAAAAATTTACCCCATATATGATTGAATCAAATTTGTTTAGGGATTTGGTAATTATTGATTGTTAAAATTGGGCCATTTTGATTCATTTAAAAAATAGTAATAAAATAATGTGATTACCCATACTAGATTCTATGAGAATGGATACTGAGAATAACAAGATTAAAAATTGTATAATTCTTAATGATGTATAAAAAATAATGTTGGGTGTGTTTTATTTCTTTTTTGTAACATTCTCAAACGGGTTAACCGAAACAATTTCACATCAATTTTTCTATAGGGTTTTATGCATGAATTCCTTTATACATGATGATGTTGATTTGTGGAGAATTTATATCAATAATGTGAGGAGACTATACCCTCTATCTAATAAAAATCATGAACTAAAAATTAATAATAAATTATCGACTATCATATACTATAATATATGATCATTATAGGGATAAGCTAACCATATAAAAACTCACATGCTCTATCAAAATGTGAACCAATTATAAAAGCCAAAAAATCCTTAAATCTTGTTTATAAATTCCTATGAGGTAATTAATGTAAAAAACACAATCCAACATATTTTCCTTAAAGGACAACTTACCAAAATTAATGTGTATAACCTCATTTAGTTTCATATCAAAATCCAATCTAAACACTAGGAAATCGATTATTATCCATTACATGCATCTTATGGTCAAAAGTATATACACAGACTAAGGGGAATGTCAATATTGTGGGAAACTGAATTTAATCACTAAATATATAAATAAAAATATAAAATATAATTGGGATCATAAAAAATATGATATTAAATTAAAATAAACATAAAAATAACCATTTTCATTGCATCAAGTGAAAAGTATCCACCTTGATGAGAGATAAATAACTTATCCAGTTAATGAATGAGTAGGATGGGTTTTCCCATTATCAGATATTAAATGACAGTGAATGATTCATCACCATATGAATAAATCATAGGTGGATGGGCTATAACCATAATAATAATGAATATGACAATGATAATTCATCGTAATAGTAATCAAGTGTGAATGAATTATCTCCTTCATGATATCTTTGGTGGATGATTTATACTTAGGACATTGATAAATGATTTATAATTAAATTTATATACATTGGAAAAAAATTTATCATTATATAAAGAATAATTTTTATATAATTTATCAACTTAATAATAATCTATGGTGAATGAGTTCTCAATTTAATAAACATCTATGGAGAAAATAAAACCACCATCATATTAATTACTGGTGAATTATTTATCACTAAACAAATAAAATTTGGTGGAAAATTTATCACCTCAATTAATAAAAATGGGTGAATGATGTATCCCCATATAAATTAAGAATTTATGAATTTTTTATCATTAATATCCCTCAATGGTGTACACTAGAATTAAACACAAAATCTCACTATAACAAGACTCTCCTTTAGGATTCCCACACCATAACCATCATACACTTAAGTAATCATAGAACTATTGCAATATCCCTCAAAGTATATTAGGATTTCAATGATAATACCTCATCAAAAGTTCAATTTATATTCACCACTAACCACCTGAAACCAACAAATAACGAAAACTCACCACTTGGATAGCCCACAAAAAATCATCCCATCAATATAGAAATCTCCATAATGACTTCAAGCCCCCTAACTCAAACCATTGTCATGGAAACCCATTACATGTTCTCTTAACAGTATCCTCACAACATCTCCATAGTAACATCACATTATAAGATAAACTAATTATAGAATAAATTATTTTATGTCCTATAATGACTTCAATAGTCCAAAATCATCAGAGAACATTAAATTTAAATAAATAAATTTCCATTTTCAATCATCCCTACATTCTCACCATCACCCATATATCATAAAAATCATGTACCTCATATGAAAAATGAAATTTTTTAGGAATAATATACCATATATAAGAGGTATCCTAATCATTAAATATAATTTATTTTATTCAAAATAAACTACTAAAATTTATAAAATAGAAAACAAAACAAAAAAATAGTGATTTACAAAATAGAAAGTTAGTGAGAGAAATTTTGGATAGTGGGATCCAATGGTAATACCTAAAAAATATGAATCAACATGAAAAAATATTGGATAAGGAATACTGTATATTTAAAAGGAAGTAAATGGATAAATGGTGATATTAGGTTTGTATGCCTACAAAATATAAGGAAAATATGTGTTTAGAATAATTTTAATATAAATTATATTTCCAATAATTTTTTAATAAAAATATTAATGTATATAAAGTAAGTGGTTCACCCTCATTAGGTCCCCATTATCCAATAGATACCCATCCAGTTTCCATTATCTAATAAATGATCCCCACTGGTACATTTCCTATATACTATTTTTCAACTAAATACCCTTTACGAGGAAGAAATGTTTTTGGTAGTAAATGCTATTTTTTAAAATATTTATACTACTCAAATTTATTAACTAATTCAAACCTCAATCCTCTACCACTATCTATTGAAAATAAATCCACAAGAATATACATATAACACTAAAAATAAACCGAATTCATACCTCATTATGAAATGGTCATTAAAAAATACCCACAAAAAATCTTGGAAAAAATAATTTGCATCACCATGCCTCATTGGCTAAAATTGATGTTTGTTTATTTCATTATTATTTATTAAATTTTGATAAATAATTAATCATCACATTATTTTATATTTTATCATCATATCATTACTAATCTTTTATCTATAATTATCATTTAATTTTAATTTATTGTCATTCAATGATTTAATATATAATTATTTATATTTCACTATTATTATTTGTGATTTTCATATATTTCTTATAGATTTTTATTATCATTGAAATATTATATTATTTTAAATTTTTTTGTTAAATTGTTTCCTAATTTGAAAATTCTATTCTGATTGCATATACCTATCGAATATTTAATATATTTTGTATTGAGTAAATTCAATAAGTTTAGAATAAGGGAGGATGTATTGTACTTATACTAATAAACTAAATTTTATTGGTTCAATACATTTCAATTTTAGTATAGAGAATATTTCATATATTAAAATTAAAATGTTCGAATATTAAATGGAATTTGTATCGTGGTAAGTCAAGAAACTCTATTTATATTAAAAAATTAAGAGTGTGAATATTCTATGCTTAATTTATTAGTTAAACATAATAAATATATAGTAAAAATGATGGGTAATTGATTTATTTTATTTTTATTTGAATTATTCTATCAATTTTGTTTAGGTTTTTATAATATTTTAGTTGAGAACTATGATAATATTATCATTAACAATTGTGGAGGTGCATATAGAGACTTCAATATATATTATCATTTGGAAAAAAATTTAAAAATGTTTTATTTTACATGAAATGACATAAGAAATGGAATAAAAAATGTCTATATAATTAGACGTACATGAAATTATTAAAGTGCTATGATGTATGGAAGTCGCATTTTTTGCACAATGTCATACTACATTGGTCGATCTGTATTATTAAATCAATAGAATGGTCCAAGATAACTATTTCTACACTAGTGAAATATTCAATAATATTTTATTGATTTAGCTATTTTATATTTTATAACCTTGAAATTTATGTGTCTTTTGATTTCAATAAATCATTAATCACTCAAATAACACATGTCTATACCACTATAAAAGGGACCTAATTGGTTATACATAACTAAACAAGAATCAAATTCACTAGATAGTCTATGGATTTGGTAAATGGTAGTGTGTTTCTATTGTATAATATATCAATTAAATGAAATTTTTGTTCTTCAAAAACATAAAAATTTATTTAGTAGGTTTTTAATAAGTATGAATGGTAGGGGTTTTTATTTTTTGCCTCTAAGATTAAAAGAAATGTTGTAATGAGTTTTCACAAACCATCAAATGTGATGTATTTTAAGAGTATTGGATAATAATTAATTAAAATAATGATGGGAATAGAATACATTGGTTCATTATGATCAGTATTAATATGAAAATAAGTATGCTCTCTCGATATCATTATTATGATTACACAATTCAAACATGATGCATTTATTATTTTAAATTAAATTATTTATTCTTATTATTCACAGAATTTTGAATTGTTGTTGAAATTATTCAATTTTATTAAGATTATTAACACACCCTACACCTATTCTCCTTATTTAAATATCATTATAGGAGAAAAAATTAGTATAAATGGATTATCTCTTTTGGATATATTTCAATTTGTAATATTTAAATTGATATTATAGTACATAGTAATGATCCTTCAAAACTACTGGTGATGTTATGAATGATAGTTGGATCAATTATAAATAATCATACATTGATCGAAAAGACTATGATTCCCTTATTTAACAGATGTAATCCCACCTCATTTAATTAATAATTAAAAATTAGACCCTAATGGTAAAATATTATATGTTCTTTATGATAGTACCAAATAAACTTAGTGGAAAGGATGTGGTTATGTATATTAGAAATAAAAAATTATTAATACTATTTATTGTGGTATTTTTAGAAAATTTTAATGTAATCATTATGGAAGTAAAAAAATTCTTTATAGTTGTTGAATTTTTCAGGTTATACAATCAGGTAAAAATAAATTTTTAATAACTAAGCAAAGAGCTCCATAGGATGAGTACATAGACATTAAAATTTTAAAAAATTATATTTTCAATTGAATTGTTCCATATATTTCCATGTTTTTTGAATGTGATGAGTTCTCTAGGAGACTAATTGAATAATTTTGGTTTGGGTGAAAGTGTTCTTAAATCATGAAAGACGAATATTCATTCTAATAATGTTGTAATTAATTAAAGTAATAACATTAATAAACACTCTAGGGAAAGTTATGTATTGACCCCTTTAGTATCAAATTTTGTTGAAATAAATTGACAATGAAATTAATTATAAGAATATAGATATTACTTTTTAACCTATATTAAATTACTCTCATTCAAATAATGATGATTAATGTTCTATAACCAAAGGAAATATAGTATAACTATGTTTTTCAAATAAATTGACAAATAGATTAAGAAGAAATGGAATTGAAGATAAACAAACAATTCCAGGAATGATGAGAGACTAGATCAAAAGAATAAAATTTCAAATATAAATTTATATCTTATATTTTATTATTGTCACAGGAAAGGACACATAGAACATTATGTTCTAAATATAAAGAATAAAACAAAAAAAAATTGATGAGAAATGAGAAACAAACTATGACCACATAGAGTAGTTAAAAAAATAAAATAGAAGTGATGAATAAATAAGTGAAAATGATAAAGATAATATATGTTTTTTGAGGAAATATGATGAAGCTTCATTTTTATCTACTTAACCAAGTTATTCATGTGATATTGGAGAATTCTCTAGTTAATCAAGAAATTTTTGATTCATGGGTATCACGGATAAATTGAATGATTTATTTTTTGATTATAGTTATAAGAAAATCATGATTTTAGATTTAATTATAATAGTGATAAAGAGTTATAATATATGATTTATGAGTTAATGTATAGTGTATTCACTATTATAGATTCCTACATGAACCTAAATAAGGATTAATGTATATTAATTTTTGATATAATAAAATATTTATCCATATATTTTGAATCGAATAAATAGGGGGAAATGTTAATAGGATAATTTGGAAAAATTGAAAAACATTAATCCTAATTCAAATGGAATGTTTTGTGATGATTTAAAAGTTTCTCCAAAGGAAAATTGTAAGATGAAATCAAAAATAAAATTTTTAAATGAAAAATTATCTAAATTTTATATTAGGAATGAATGTATGGATGATTTTATGTCAATGAAAAGTATTATAAGAAAAAATAAAAAGAAATGTGTAAATGGTTTTGATTTAATACTATATTAAATGTATATAAACTAAATTTTAAGGGTAATGAATAATATATTACTTCTATTAATTGTTATAGATATTCGGATTTTAGTCATTAAGCATCTAATTATCATATAATGTTTATTCGATATTTTTTTTCAAGAAATATATTTTATTGAATTATGATTTTATGGTTATGTTTTTGAATTTTTTTTGGTAATGGATACAAAATTATTATATTAAAAATTCATTTAGCTATAAAATATTTAAATCTTACCTAAAAATATTTTCAATAGCCAGCTTTCACACCTCATATAGTTTTATAATTGAAACATGGTTGATATATTTATTAATTATTATTAATTAAATTAAATTATCAACGATGTATTATATTGTTTATCTTAAAATAATATTTTTACTAATAATATTTAAATCCATTATTTCTTTTCTATAATTAATTATTTTTAAATTTTGATTTACATGAATACCTAGATATTATTGTTTGTTATAAATTTTTTTAAATAAGGTGCCAATATATTTATGTGATGTAATTATAAAAAAATTGAATAATGTTGTGTGGATATTTCCTAATTATTGTTTATATTTTGGAAACTACTTACCTACCCCATTATTTATTTTTATTCTATATATTACAAATTTTTTATGAGTTATTATCTGTAATTCACTAAATTTTTTTTTTCACTATAATGATATTCTATTACAGTTAAGTTACTCTTATAATTTTTCTAATTAAATATTTATTACTCATTTTTATTATTCTAGATTTATTTTATTTTTCAATCATTTTTAATGATTTTTTATCTAGAATAGATTCCATGATTGGGAAAAAGTATGGAATTTTGTATTTATTATGTGGTGATGATATTGTAAATTTCTTAGGGGGGTTATTTTATTCATATGTATCAATATATCTATTTCTCTAGATCTATAAATTTGAATAAGCTCACACCATGAATATATTTTTATTTCATAGAGAATTATTTATCACAATAAGTAATATTATTTACGTGTGAAAGCATGTGATTGATGTTTAAATTCAAATTCAATGTTTGGATATTAAATGTAATATCTATCCTGGATATTAAGTAATATCTATTCAAATTAAATAATTATGACCACGTCTATCACATTATGAATGGATTAGTCAAATTTTTATTTATTTTTGTAAGAATCATATGTAAAAATTTAATTATATTATTATTTTAATTATTCTAACTATTATAAATAATATGTTTTGATATTTAATGCTACATCAATGATAATATTTAAATTGAATATTTTGGGGAATATAATAGAGAATAATGTAGTAATAAAATTTTGAAAAATATTCTATATAATGAGAAATACATAGGAAGAGTATCGTGATCTGAAATGATTATAAAGTCATTATAGTTTAATATACATAAAATCACTTCGATGATTAAAATTTCCAAATAATAAGAGCTTATATATCACTGTGATAGATTGGATGAGTTCAATCATCCAATTCAATATAGGAATCCAATTGTCTAATTTCTTTTAGAAAGTATAACATTGAACCTAGCTCACTAACTAATTTTGAAAATATGAAACATTATGTCACACCTATGTTGAATAAAAATTATTTTAATTTAAATGACACTATTAACCTATATTGAATTTTTTAGCACATATTCATTCCCAAATGAAATTATCCTGATTGTAAAATACATGTTTAAACCTAGATCCACATCCAAGACTCCCAAATTTATATTACACCTTGGTGGACCACCTTTCTTCCTAGACATCCCCAATTATTTATGTCTTCTACCATGTCCTCATTGAGAATGAGGACCTTGAAATAAATTCTAAGGAAACACTCAATAACTTACCAAAATTAAATTAGTGTTCCCATATCATTATAAAATACTTCTGTAATGGAAATTCATATAAAAATATAAATACACCTTTTACCAATATGAAAATTATTGAATTTATTTTTAATTAATTTTTTTAGATATTCCATAGATGATCAAAATTAATACTATTATAAGTGATTCTCAAACTATAGGATAATCTTCAATTAGAAATGGATATTTTTTGGTTTTCATGAATATTTAACCACCTTTAATTAGGTTTTAAGTAATTTTTTGAAACATATCTAAAATGAAATGTCATTAAAATTTTAACAACAGTTTCACCTGGATGGTTTTGTTTACTGATCAAATAAACATTTACTGGCCGTTTTTCATAATTATTGGAGGTTTTTTATAATTCAAATATTTCCCACAATTTCTAAAATTTCATGTGGTTAATCATGTATAAAAATATTCATTATTGTTTTTCTTTTATAGAAAATTTATTTCTTTGGATTGAACCACTAATAGATATAGTAATATACCAAAATTAATGGTGGCTTAAACTTCTTCTTAATGAGTCTTAGCAGTAGTCAAAACCGCTAATTTATTAAAGGAAATTAAATCATTTAATATATTTATCTATTTAAAAATATCATATTTCTTTTACTTCTCTACCAAAATACTATACAGAAAAATATATACAAAAAATATGAAAACTGTCATAGCTTATAACACCTCATTAGATTTTATATAACATAATTAAATCAAATAAAATATAACATTAGATTTTATGATAATTTATATAATATCATTACAATATCAGTCCTAAATCATCAATAACAATTAATTTCAATCACCTCACATTGGTTAGTGATATTTTTACCATCACCTCATTCCCCATTCCTCAACTCAGGTAACTTGATTTAAAGTAGTTAACAATGCATCAATAATGACAATATTCAATGAATAACAAATAAATTAAAATTACAATAGTATATTATTTTTTATAAATTCTATTTTATAATAGGACAATAATGAATAATATTCTTCAGATTAAAATAATTTATTTTAATGGATATAAAAGGACCATATAACCATTAGAATTCTGGGAAAATAATAGTGAATTATTTCCTTAAAAAAATAAACATTTTAATAAATTTATTCCTCTCAATCTCCAATTGTAACAAAATTACCATGATTACTAAAATTTTATTATATAAGTGGGTAAATAAATTAGTCTAGTTCATGTTAAAATTTCAATTGAATAATCATACTTCAATGTAAATGGTTAATTTAAATTTAAAATTGATTACCTTTATTTATTTATAAAGTAGTCTAAATAAAAAGAAATATTTAGAAATAATATCATAATTAATTGCCCCATTCCTACCTAAAATATAATTTCACTCATCATGGAATGTATTCATAAATATATATATATATATATATATATATATAAAATAAATAATCCATTACTTATAACAGTACATATGATCTTTGTATCTCAAAATCCAATAATTTGTGTTAATAATGTCCCCTATTTTTATATCAAGAATTAAAAAATCTAATTTGATTTTGAAATCACCTTACATATAAAATCATGATTCACATAAAACCCTTTCTCATTCCACTCTTCTAGAGATTATTTTATTATATTAATATGCTAATGTCAATAATTATTTAAGTGAAAATATAAAATTGATAATTTAGAGGATTGAATATGATCGTTGAATTTAAATTTGATGGTATGGAGATTTTATTATGATTTTAAATTCATTGTACTTCTAAATTTTCAAAAGATTATATTTTATTGAAAAGTGATCGTAACTACACAATGATATCCCTCCTTAAATCAATTTAATATGGTTACATCCATTGTTAATTAGTGAAGAAAACATGATTATGGAAAAAATATATTGAGGTTTATTTAAATTATCCTCTACTTGGGGTGACCATAATAAATTACACCTAGAAATAAAATTCTCTAGTATACGTATAAATTATAAATACCATCTAAATTATTATATTTCATTTAAATACCATTTGATATAAGCTTCCATTGGTGAATCTATAGAGACCTAAATGTGATCAATGACTCTACTTGGTCATTTTCCTTAATTGATGGAATGGTTGAGATCATGTATGAGATTATATTATTTCATTATTGTTTTATGATTTCATATAAATTTGGTGGATGGATGAATTAATGATTTTGTGTTCGTTTTTATAGTAATATTTTGTAATATTATTTGGGATAGACGTGTTATTGGTTAATTATATTTCTCTTATTGGTCATGGAAATCTAATAAAATCATTTATACCTTAGTGTCACACAATAGTTGTAGACCCTTTGATTGATTAAATGGATTTAAAGTCACTATTTTATATTTTTATAATGTGAAGGAAAAAAATATTTTTCTATTTTTTGGATGTTAAGTATTAAGCTTATAAATATAAATAATCATGGTAATGATAAAATAAATTCAAGGGTATATTCACTTGTTTTTATATAAATCATGATGTGGTTTGTGATTCACATCACAATATCATTGTATCTTAAAATCTCAATGTTGTAATTTATATTATGTCTTTAGAATGATTTGATGATGGAATCAGAATTCAAAAAATTATATTAATGTAAATAAGTAAATGTTTCAGATGAGTAAAATATATAATTCGGAATTAAACAACATAAGAATGATATATTGAATTAATATGGTGGAATTTATAAAAATGGTGGGTGGTTATATTTTTGGAAATTATGTATTGATTGTAACATGTATCCTTTGTTTTTTTTGGATTATGTGGTATATATAGTGATATGTTGTGGAATGATTTGGGGAATTGATAGGGTACATCAATAGTGGTGAAAATTGATTGGATGATGTTTTGTAGTTATGGAATGTTTTGGGGTGGTGGTATGGATTGTGTTCATATGTGAGTGTTATAGTGGTACATATATGGATTTTATAGGGTGGTTTTGGTGACTATAAGAAAAGGGAGAATGGTTTGTTTTTTATGCCAAATTGGTGTAATTGTATCTTCCATAGCAACACCCACATCGGTGAATATATTTAACAATTGAATTGTATACTAAATAAATAGTCAGTGCCCTATCTCAGACCTATGATCCATAATACATTCATTTTCAACAAAATTTGTTTTAAAATGAATGAGATCAAAAAATTTATAGACAAAAAACATAACATTTTTCTTAATCGTCCTCAGTAACATTTCAAATAACCTATATTTTTATGATAATGGATATTAAATTTACCACTCGTTCACCCTTTATGAGTGTTTCTATTTCTTCAAGATTACTTTTGGCCATCCTCACATAAAAAATATCCAACACACTCTTCAATTATGAGTCTCAATCATTTTTTGTATTAATATTTTATTATAAATCATTAACATTATTATTCGATGAATCAATATCCATTTTTGAAAAAATAGCACCAATACAAAAATCTGCTTCTTTGTGTTCCATCATTGATGAATATATATGTACCCTACATAACACCCTTTATGGATAAGGCCCTCAACCCAAACCCCTATCATGACTGGAATTCTCCTCTCCATGAACATTGTCCATGGAGTCATTTAAGGATACTGAAACTGAAAATTGTGGGGTGAAATCCCATTATTCATTGATTTTACATTGTGAATTTACTCAATTTATATTATAATGTAATTTAGTAAAACCAATAAATATTTTAAATAATTTTCACAAATTTTTTTAGGGATGTTTACATAATTTATATCTTTTTCCAATTAACATCAATCCAAAATTCTTTTCTTCTAGGATAATAACCTATAAATTCCACCTATATTATAAAGTTTAACAGCTGGTATATAGAAAAACTAAATTACTTGAAGTGTTATAGATGTCAATTTTAATTAAATGAAAAAAAAATTTCTAGGTCATTTCCTTAGGAATCTTATTGAGTTATTAGTCTTCAGAATCAATTACATTTATCAATTGAAATAATTTCTCATATAAATCATCTAAAGAATTTATATATCATTTTAATATGAAATTTTATGAAAGTATTATTATTAATATACAAACACTTAATAAAAGGCCATATGAGATTTGATGTGATGATGTTTAATGAATGTTCTACATTAGTCCTATGGAACACCGTCAAGGACCTTCTAATAAATCTGTGATAATGATTTGATGTATATTTGATTTCATTAAATAATATCTAGATGAAATATTCCAATTTTTTCAAAAATTATTTCAGGTCTTAGGAAATGAAATGAGATTCATCCTACTAAAATGGAAAATCATCTAAAAATAAATACCTAAAAAATACATGATATTAGATACTCATTAAGTTACAATGTTTAATTTAATTATATAAGAATACATAATAATGATAATAACATTATTTGAGATTAAAATATCTCATTTTTAGGATGATGGAATGTGCCTCCAATATTCATATTGAATAGAGAGAGATGTTTCTTCACATTCTAAATAACTTAGGTACTTCCAATGAATTCATGTTGCATATTTATTGGGTCCCCATATTCATAAAAAGGGGCAACTAACCTTACCTTAGTAACATTCCAAACATCATTAATATTAATTTACATCATTATTATTTTATTATATTTATCTATTATACATATAAAATAAAAAATTTCAATTAATATTTATTAAATTAATATTATCCCATGGAATTATATATTGTTAACTTTGTCCAACCAAAAACCACTCAATAGGGACTGAAAGTTGTAAAAATTTCCTAAATGATCCATCGTAGGTGTCATTTCTGATGCCTCAACCTAATCAATACAATCCATACCAATTAATGGAATTATATAAGGATAAGATGGCATGTTATCCAAAAATTGTGAAAGGTATGTGATGAATTTTACCTTGTGTCATATAGGGAGAATGAGAACCCTATGAAATATATATTGAATTGTCACCAAACACAGTTGGATGTGGAAAACCAGTAAAAGAGATAACATTCCAGGTAATATTTATTTCCCAAAATATCAAATTCAAAATATAATTATATTAATATATATACAAATAAAATAATTTTACTTTAAAAATGATATAATATAAAAAAATTAAATTATGATAAACAAATTAGGACAGATAATTTATCAAAAAACATGAATATTTATATATAATTGTATATGAAAATATTATATTACCAATATAACTAAAAATAAAAATATTTTTAAAATTTATATAAAAAATTTATACACAATTAATTCATAACTAAAATACAAGAACTTAATGAGAGTTAGAGTAGATGAATTACTAAACCTAGTTATATTGCATAATCACCCCCTAAAATATGGAACATAATCAACTACCTCTAATTAAAGAAAAAATAATTTGATAAACCTCACCCCCAAAATCAGATTGAGGACCAATGGTGTATAGGAATATGGTAAATTAATGAGATAGATCTAATGTCAAGGTGGAGTATGAATCCATTCTCTTCTTTAGTGGCGTCACGGTGGTGGGATACTAAGAAGGGTTCCACCATAGTTCTCCTTTGATAGGAAATATGAGAAGTATCTCGTGATGTCCAGCAAAGAGGGGATCTTTGAGGAGGTGGCATCCAGAATTGGGGTTGAGGGAGGCAATCAGGTTTTGGTACATTTCATTGATCACTTGGGAATGGGATGCATAGAGGGATACATGTAGAGTATAGTTTTATTTTTTTATACATATCATGGTCTATTTTTTAAAAAAACATCCACGAAATTCATTTTACATTTTTTTATTAGTAGTCTGGATTTAATATTAATTCAAAATATATATTATTTATCAAAAAATTGTGTATAACATAAAACTATATTTATAAACATTGTTTAGACCTCCGATAAAATCCCACATTAATTTATTACATTTGTTATAGTTTATTTTAAGATAGAGAAGATGAACATATTCCCTTCCTAACTAACCTATCACCTCAAATGTTAGTATAATTTAATATATACAACCTATTACAGAATTAACCACACTTTAATGCATTATATGGAAATGATTAACAATTTATACCACCCACTACATGGTTCCAATTAGAGATGATGGCCTTGATTTCCACCTCAAATGAATAATATAGATAGAATATATTTTCCTTGATCCAAATATGGTCCCGTAATATTTCATCAAAATATCTAACCATGGTAGTCTAGTTACTATCCATTGTCAAAGAAAAAATATGAATCTAAGGGAAACATTTTTTATAATTCATCATTGAAATCCCCCCTTGTGTAATATTTTAAATTTATAGAGATCTCACCCTCAACAATGCCTTAAAAAATTATCAAATATCTAAGAATTAATGTCCTTCCATAAATGATCCTCATTCAAAATATCCTATAAATTTGCATACAATGAATAATTAGTCAGTATATGAATCATGTATATTAAAAAATTAACCCTCAAATATGAAGATAATATAATTTGTGTAAATAAATAGAACCCCTCCATCATGAGGTATAATCGTTTTTCTAAATATATTATGAGCCATATATATTTCAAAAATCATGGTTTATTAATGTTGTTATTAGCATCTAGAATTTAGTATTTTTTAAATAAAATCTAGTATGGGAGGACATTAAATTGTAACTAATAGCACTACATACCCAATGTTCCATTATTAGGTACATTGTGTCTTTGTAAAGAAAGATAGAACCTCTTAGGGTGACTAAGTGGTTAGTGTCACCATGAAAATATATTGTTGGGCAGAAGGTACCAAATGATAGGGGGATCAATGACCAATGGATAATTGTGTTAATTTTTAAATATATTTAATTTAACATATATTGATGAATTTTACATAAATTTTTTTACCCCCTCATTCATTCCCTAACCATATACACACCCTTCTATATCTCTTTATATATTCCTTCTTAACCTAGCTTCATTTATCCATTATTCTTAGTTAGAATCCAGAGCATTCAATATTTGTTGATATATATTGGTTACACTATCACACCACTATAAAATATTGATTCTCTTCATGTAATTTTATTATTATTCTATGGATATATCAGATTTTTTGGGATTATTATTTTTCATAAAATCCATTTATTATGGAATATTTGTATGAAAATTACCAACAACCGAGAATCCACTTGGTGTTGGTTTATTTTTAATTTATTTTTTCTGAAGGATAATATATAGGAATAAAAAAAATGTGAGCATGACCTAAATGTTTTTAAAATCATTTACATTATCCTTCATTGAGTTTGTTTTCGATTTTTAGTGCCATGAGTGGACCACCATTCATAGTGCATGCGTATTGTGTTCACCAGTGGCTATGTTATTGACATAATGTTGGATATTTTTTTCCAAAGACTATAATTGGGTTTTCATTGTGTTATTCTATGAGTAATTATACCATTATAGTTTCCATTGTTCCCATTTCATAGAGAGTATGTGTGCTTACCTTAGAGGTTATCCTTGAGTTTAAATGGTAATGGTCCTATGGGTTATATTATATCGTTATTAGATCATTTATGTTTATCAAGGCTATTTAACACCCACTATATTACTAAGAATTTCTAGGAATATTAAACCTTATGGTGAAATTATAGAAAGGGGTTTGGTATAAGGGGACCGACCATGTGTATATTGCCTAAGGATTGTATGATATACCAACCATTAGTGGGTTTTCTAATATTTATATAAATTAATCAATTATTTAATGATATAACTCGTTTTAATGTAATCCATGCTTTTTTTGGAGATATAGGTAACGAAACACCATAGGGAACCAACTGTTTTTGAATTAGGGCTGCCACATACATGGTTTACCTATTGTTATCATTTCAGATTGGTATTCTATGTAGATGAGATCATTATATACATGTTTTATAAATTCATATATACTTTTATATGACTCATTTTATGTTATATTTACTTATATTGATATGGAGATAGATATTTTATTTACTTTTGGTTGGATAATAACTATAATGTTCATATTATTCATTAAATCATGGTTCATTATATTTATATATTCTATTGTTATTTATGGTTTGGAGTAATAGAGATAGTATAGTCTTCCAATTTTATGAATAGACCACCACTACAAATATATTGACTCTTGAATATGAGGATACCCGCTAGAGGTATGTGGTTCTCTGGTTTGATTATCGTATAGTGGACAAGTGTAGGGATGTTACAAAATTACACTAGAATTTTGTTTATATTTTTCTATGTATATAGTTATGGAGTCTAGAGTTAAGATGTTTCAATGAATTTTCATCAATTATATTCAAATGAGTTTCCAATCCATATATATGAAATTTTTTGGGTTACTAGATATATGATCGTTAACATAATTTTTAGATGTTATAATTTTTTGTTATTTATGTGAAATAATTTATGTGTCTAATGAATAATGATTTTACATTTGAAATACTGTAGAGAGAAAGTGTGTGTTCATACATTATTTTAACCATGTTGGATTCATATGAAATATAATCCCTTTATGATGTAAAATCACGTTGTTATTATTGAAACACTTTCAAGGAAATAGTGAGAAACTGTACATGACTTTAAAGAAAAAAACATTCAGATAACCCCATTACAAAAGTTTTAGAAAGAAACTCATTCAAGACTACACAATAGAGCTTTACCTATCATCATAAACATTAAATCATTTTCTCCTACTCATTGCTTCATGGAAGGAAGTCTCATGCATGACTGCATAGGCATGGAACCGATGGCAAAGCCATACCCTCTCAAACAACCAAATCTGAAATCAACGACCTGAAGAAAACCGCTACGCAAAACACCATCTGATGCCATTCCTGTCACCGAATATAGTTGTGTTGACTCTGAGACCTCCAACTGCATGACACGAAAAAACCATTCTTGAACTGGAAAACTCCATCCACGAAGAAAATCACACCATAAGAACCAACACACCCCCTAACGAATCACTACACCAAACTCAACAATAGAAATTAGAATAATAGAAGAAACCATCTACTTGACTAGTAATCAGAACAAATCTCAATCGGCATAAGTAGATCCACCAAACTAAGTCCAACCATAGAAAAATAAAAACCAAAAACTGTAAATGAGGAAAAAGAATCACGAAACAACACATGTGGCCCTCCCAAATCATGCCGGAAGAAGACCTCGCCGAAGCCTGAGCTGTGTATCCCACCACCGCCTTCAAACCCAAAAACAAAGACCATCCCCTCCAGCACACCTACAATCGACCCAAAGCGCGACAAAAACCCCATGTACATAGCAACTAAAGCATGAGCTATGGGCCAACACCATTCCACCATGAAAAACCTAACCAGATCAAAGGAAAGGTGATAAGGAGGTAGCAAACGATGGGATGAGTCACGAACCCGCAATATTCCGCAAGTGGAAGGGGTTGCACTGTAGTACCCCCGGTTTGAGTCATGTAGCCCTTTTTTATGATTAATTGTATGTTGATGTTCACGGGATGAGTTGAGAAGAATTTGGGAGAGTTGGGAATGTTTTTGGATAAGTTTGGAGGCTTTTTATAGGGAGAACAGTTTGAGCATGTTTAGGGTAAACCGTGTGGGTTCTCTAGGAAACTGTGCATGGGAGAAAATAGCATTCACATAGCATGTGGATGTCTTTCCAAACCATGCAAGGAAACCATGTCGAACATTCTTCTTGAGGTAGTAGCATGCACACAATTAGTGCACAGTTTGTCAAACTATGTGGGCTAACCCTACATCCACTTAAAAATAGGGATTTGAAACCCGGGTTCACTCAGGCATTCATAATTCCTCTCCAAACCCACTCCCACTCAATCCTCACTCATGATTTAGGTGTCTCAGGGGTATAAGGTGATCTACCACTCATTTTGGAAGATAATTTATGGGTTTTGTGGTGCTTAGAAGGTGGTTTCTTCTAGATAAGTCTCTTCTCTTAGTTTAATTGTATTTTTCTCTTGATCTACATCTCCAGATCTCTCGGTTTTATTGATCTACACCCATTGTGTCTAGATCAAGGATTTTTGATGCCTTGGACATTGATTTTAAGGCTTATGGATGTTAGATAATGGGATCAAGAGAGGTTTCGGTGGTGCGGTCACCGGATTTAAAGAGTGGTTGCTTGCGGGTTGATTTTGTCGGAACCCTAATGGTAGGTGGCTTCTCTCTCGAGTCAACTTGGTTAGAAATAGTTCTTTGGTTATAATTAATTTGTGTTTCTTAAAATTAATTTTTTAGTTGATGTGCAAAATCGGATCGAAATCCATTTGGTAATTGTATGAGAATATTTGAGAAAAATGCCTTGTGGTGAAATTCTCTTGATGTGATTTTAAAATGTGATTTTAAGTTGAGTTGTTTTGTTGGTGTGATTAAGATGATTTGAGAAAAATGTTTTCAATAAAAAGGGTTGTTTTATTGAATTGGGTTTTTCATGGAAAATGGTTAAAGGATTTTTTCAATAAATGTTTGATTTATTGATGTGGATGGCATGTAATAGAAATGGTTGATTGCATGTTTTTGTGGCTTGGATGGGTTATATGCTCGGTTATGCTGGCTTGTTTGTATGTTGAGAAAGTGGTTAGGAAGTGCCACTATAAAAAATAGTATGGATAGTGGACGGAAGGGCCACCATCAATAGAAAGTGGGAAGGAAGTGACAACTTGATATTTTGTGTGCATGGGTTGGATAGGAAGTGGCACCATGATATGTTGGGTGCTTGGTTGGTGATTCTTTTAGATGGGGATTGTGAGTGAAATATGAAAAAGGTAATCGGATTGTGGCATGGTTGATTTCCCTTCCTTGTGAGGCATGTTTGGCTTACGACATGATTATTTGTCTTTCACTGGGTTTACATAGTTTGGGTGAAATGGCTTGGTAAGGTTGTATTTGGATTATGGTAATGGATGCACTTGTGATTATTTTATATAAACTATTTTATATAAATGTGCTAACGGTTTTATCATAGTGGCGTGTGTAGGAAAGTGATTTGGGGAAAACCTACTGATTTTTTTTACTCGCCCCATTCTTTGGCACTTTGTTGACTTTGCAGATGTCATGTATGAGGATACATGAAAAGGTAAGGCATCTCATTGATAGTGGTTCGTGGTGATGCTTGAGATGTGTTCGTGGAGCTTGGAGCATGGAGCTTGGTGTGGATTTGTGGTGGTGTCATGGCTCATGGTGTTCTACGGTTTATATTTGGCTTTATACTCTGATGTTTTGTGGAAATTTCTTGATGAATAGTTTTGGGGTATATGATGGCATGGTTAGTATCATATGGTTGGGTTTGATAGTGTATTCATCTTTCATTGTTGGTTGGTTGAGTTGGGTGATCTCTTTAAGGGAAAATCGTACCCCACAGTTCCTTGAATCGATTGGAATTTATTTCCACCCATTGGTCCCTTGGGAACATCACTTAAGGCCAATTGAACCTCACCTCCTTCTCAAGCAAATGAGGAATGGGTGGGGTGTTACAAGTGGTGTCATCTTGTTCTGTCTTTTGGAGTTGATTCTCAGATATGGAGTTGACATTAGTTGTGGTATATTCCTTGAGTCGGGATGCTAGAAAGGCATATGAATGTTGGAAAATTTAATTTATAGCATAAAAGGACGTAGATAACCCTTTTATGCTAAACATTATGTTACCCGAGTGTTGGGTACATAAGTGGCTGGAGACACTTATAGGCATTGGATATCACATTGTCATTGGTGTAGAAAATGAGATGAGCATGGCATGCGTGGTAGAAATGACTTCCCTCTAGGATTCATTTTTCATTGTTGCAGAATGATTTATGTTTTGATATGAATGTGTGGATTTTGAAAAATATGAATTGGGTTTCAAACTGGAAGGATTTGAAACATGGAAACTGGTGGTATTTTGAAAATGGTTTGATTTTCATAAATTGTGAAACAAGGAATATGTGAAAAAGGAGGAATGCCTCATCGTGATAGTTTTTTGTAATGGGATTTGAAATGGGAATTATTGATGTCAAAGGAAGTGAGACTCATGGTACTTTATTTTCTGTTTATAGAAATGGCATCAGGTAGGCATTGTAGAGACCAACCAGATGTGGCTGATGAGAACTTGGTTGCACCTGAGCCCCAAGTGAACCAGCTGTTATTCCAAATCATAGTTCAATATTTCCTTACTGTGGGAAGTGTGAATAGAGCAGAAGAGCCAATGAATGTTGATTATGTGGCTTAGTTTCAAAGGTAGGATCCACCCGTCTTTAGGGGTGATTTAGACCCGGAAAGGGCAGATGCGCGGCTATCCAGAATAAATAGAATTTTTGAATTCATGGGGATGATGGTAGTGCTGAATGTAATTATAGTGACGTATAAGCTAGATGATCTTTCTCATCAATGGTGGGAGTTGGTAGTCCAAGCAGGTTTGGACCTGGGTATGATGTGGGAAGGAATTGATAAATTGTTTCATAAATAGTTCAACCCACATATGTTCAAAATTCAGCTCACAACAGATTTCTTCTGTCTGAAGCAAGAGCATATGTCTATGACGGAGTATGCAGCTATGTTTATAAGCATAGTGTGGTTTTCACTCAAGGTTGTGGGTAGCACGTCGTTTAAGGAAAGGATCTTTGAAGTGGGCTAAAGGCAAGAGATCAATTCAAAAAGTATAATTATGTGTATTTGTGATTACACAGAGATGGTGAATCGAGCATCGGTGCCTGAGAGGGATCTGTTGGGAGCTCCGAGTGATGGAAGCATAGTGGTAACCATGAAGAATAGTGGTAACTCTAACGCTAGGTTCAATCGGAGGAGGGAAACTTATTCTCAGGGTAGAGGTATGGCACATAATGTGACAGTAGGATAGGCGAATCTTCTTCCAAAGACCCATAGAAAAATAGGATGTTTTCACTATGGCTCCACACCCCACATCAAGCGGGACTTTATGGAAAAACCTTAAGCATGTCACAATTGTAAAAAGATTGGGTATCTATAGTGTTATTTTTAGAATGCTCCAAGGTTGGGTGCACGTGAAACTCCTCAAGGATCGCAGATGTCCTCTGCATCGACATGATGTGGACAACAACATGCCCCTTTTCAACAGAGCAATGTATGTTATGTTTATTCTCAGAACACCACAACACTTCCATAGGGAAATAAAAAGAAGAGTATGGTAAACAAGGTGTTATTTGGAGTCGAGGAGGTTATGGTGGATGATCATTCGGGACCATCCATGGTGCGAGGTACTGTTCTTCTAAATTCTACCTTGATGAAGTGTTGTTTGATACAAGTTCCTCACACTCTTTCATTGCTTCACGTGTGGTTGAGTTGCTGGGTTTAAGGGTAGAAATGATGCCTTCAGTTTTGAAACGTCAATCCCCTCTTGGTCAATTAGAGTGTTGATCCATCTTTTGTAGAAAATGTTGTATCGTTGTGGGGAAGGTTGAGCTAATGTGTAATTTCTCAATGTTTGATATGGATGGGTATGATGCAATCCTAGGAATTGATTGGATGGTGGTGTTTAAGTCCCACATTGACTGTAATGTACAGATAGTGGATTTTATGACACACGATGGAATTAGACATCTCTTTA
This sequence comes from Viscum album, assembly GCA_963277665.1. Classification (NCBI taxonomy): domain Eukaryota; kingdom Viridiplantae; phylum Streptophyta; class Magnoliopsida; order Santalales; family Viscaceae; genus Viscum; species Viscum album. Next base: position 1,436,695,534 of record OY728120.1, read on the forward strand.
TAGGATAGAGCCATGAAGGGCAGGGTGCAATGGGTTTGTTGGCACCAGCAGCAGCCACATTTTTGTATCAGTTGGTGGTGTTGTTGCAGTTATTTGGAGGGTGTTGAGTAGAGTGTTCTTCTGGTAGTGGTGGATCAATTCATGGATGTTTTCCTGAAGAATTATATAGGTTACCTCCCATAATAGAAGTGTAGTTTATGATTTTTCTCCTTCCAAGGACTAATCCTATCTCACTTCCATTTTACCGGATGTCACCTACTAAATTGCGTGAATTGAGAGTCCAGTAGGAGGAGTTAGAAAACAAAGGGTTTATTTGGCCTAGAACGTCTCTGTGGGCAGCGCCATTGTTGTTTGTGAAAAAGTCGAATGGAACTTTGAGGCTTTGTGTTGATTATCATTGACTTAACCAAATTATGATAAAGAACTGATATCCACTTCCATGAATTTCTGATTTGTTTGACCAGTTGAGGCAGCACAATGGTTCTCCAAGATCGACCTAAGGTCATTATATCATCAATTGTGGGTGAGGAAGGACTATATTCCTAAAACAGATTTCAGTAGTAGATATGGTCATTAGGAATATGTGGTTATGTCCTTTGGTCTAACGAAGGCGCCAGCAGTATTCATTGAATTGATGAATCAGATATTTCAGAGATATATGGGTTCATTTGTGGTGGTGTTTGTAGATGATATTATGGTGTATTCAAAGACAAGGGTGTAGCATGAGCAGTAATTGGAGATGGTGTTGTGGATCTTGAGGGATCATCAGTTGTACGCCAAATTTTCAAAGTGTGACTTTTGGATACAGGAAGTCCATTTTCATGGGACATGTGATTTTAGAAAGGGGCGTTTCAGGGGATTCAAAATTTATAAAGGTTGTTATCTCATGGAAACCACCAAATAAGGTGTTTGAGGTACGGAGTTTCCTCGGACTAGTTGGGTATTATATGTATTTTGTTCATGATTATTCACGTTAGCATTCACCAATGACAACATTTACAAGGATGAATGTTCCATTCGAGTCGAATGAAGAGTTTTAGAACTGTTTTGAATAGCTAACGAGTCTCCTTACATCAACACCAATCTTTGTTTTACCAGAACCAGGAAAAGGTTATGTGGTGTATTGTGAAGCATCAGGATGAGGGTCGAGGTGTGTTCTCATGCATGGGAATCAAATGGTTGTGTATGGATCATGGAAGTTGAGGGTTCATGAGAAGAACTACCCAACTCATGATTTATAATTGGAAACAATGGTCCATGCTTTGAAAGTGTGGCCACATTATCTCTTCAGTGATAAATTCACGGTATATACTGATTATAAGAGCATGAACCACATTTTCTCACAATGGGATTAGAACATGAGGAAAATGAGATGGATGGAATATACCCAGATGTTTGATTTTGACTTGATGTACACACTGGGTAAGGGAAATTCAGTGGCAGATGCATTAAGTAGAAAATCATATGCTCAAGTGGTGAAACATGCATCAGGCTAGTGGCAGTCAATGTCAGTTATAGCCGACATGCGGTTGGAATGTGAGGACTAGGGTGATAGAGAGGTATTCATTCCAATATTGTTGATTCTTGACTTGGTGGAACGTGTTAATGAGGTCCAGATATCTGATTCTCAGTGTGTGACCATGAGGTCGAAACTCAATGATGTGGAGACCATTGAGGCTTGGCAACTGAATGAAGATTCAGTTTGGTTTTTTTAGAATCAGATGGTTTTACATGTTTCTTGTTAGGAGGATCTTCTCAGGGTTTGTCAACATTCCAGGTGGGTTGTTCATCCTTTAATTCAGAAAATGTTTAATGCGTTGAAAGTGCAGTTCTGGTGGTATGGTATAAAAAGAAATTTTGCTGAGTTTTTTTTTTTGAGATGTTTGACAAGCCAGTAGGTCAAGGCAGAGCATTAGAGGCCATTATGAATGTTACAGTCTTTATCAATCCCTATTTGGAAACAGGAGAAATAGTGATGTATTTTTTTTACATGTCTCCCATGAACGGTTAGGAAGCACAATTTCATTTGGCTGATAGTGTACCAGCTAATTAAGTCAGCCCATTTCATCCGGATTCGTGAATCTCATATGGTGGAGGATCTGTCCAAAATCTATATCGGGGAGGTGGTAAAAAGTCACGGTGATCCAGATTCAATTTTATCAGATAGAGATCATAGGATAACATGTTTCTTTAGGACATCCATGTCGCAAGACCTTGGGACACAGTTGACTATGAGCATAGCATGTCAACCTCAGACGGATGGTCAATCTGACTGGATGATACAAACTTCGGAGGATATGTCGCGGGCTTGTGTCATGGATTTTGGTGTCACATGGGAGGAACACTTGACATTGTATTAGTTCTCGTACAATAAAAATTATCAGGCATCCATACATATGGCTCTATTTGAAATGTTGTATGGGCGGCCGTGTCGTTCATCGCTATGCTGGGTGAAAATGGGTGAGTCCTCGATGGTTGGACCGAGCCATGTCTAGGAAACTATAGAGAAGATCAAGTTAATTAGGAAGGGAATGGAGATGTCTTACAGTCATCAAAAATCATATGTGGATCATCATCGAAGTTCGTTGTTGTTCGAGTTAAGCGATCATGTTTTCATGAGGATCTCTCATAGGTTGGGACATCATTGGTTTGGGAAGCAGGGAATGTTATCTATGAGGTATATTAGACCTTTTGAGATTCTTAAGTATGTTGGTGAGGTGGCTTATCATTTGGAATGGACACCTTCGTTCAGTTTGGGGAACAATGTGTTTCATATGTCACAGTTGAAAATGTATCAGTCAGATCCGCGCCATGTTATTTGATGGGAATATATAGAGCTAGAGGCAGATGCTTCATTAGTGCATGTGCCAGTTTGGGTTGTGGATAGGAAAGAGAATGTCTTGTTCGGTAAAAGAATTGGTATGGTTCGGGTATTGTGGCAGCAAGGCCAGATTCAAGAGGAGACCTTGGATTGGGAGAAAGAGATGGTCGAGCAATGGCCTGAGCTCTTTCGGCAAAAGGTTGGTTCACTACATTTTGTGTATGGAATGTCAAATGGTGGGGAGAATGTAGCACCCCTGGCTTGATGTATGTATCCTTTGTTTATTCTTATTTATGTTTTAAAGTGTACGGGATGAGTTGATAAGTGGTTGGGAGAATTTGGAATGGTTTTGGATAAGTTTGAGGATTTTTCTAGGGAGCACAGTTTGAGCACAGTTAGGGGAAACTGTCTGGGTTCTCCAGGAAACCGTGTAAGGGGAGACAGTAGACTTCACACAGTATGTGCAGAGTTTTCCATACTGTGTGAGGCAACCATGCAGAACCCTCCTCTCAAGGTAGTAGCGTGTGCATGGTTTGTGCTTGGTTTGTCAAACCGTACAGGCTAACCGTGCGACCACATAAAAATAGGTTTTTAAATCCTGGCTTCACTCAGGCTTTCCTCATTCCACTCAAAATTCTCTCCCACTCAAGCCCCACTTGGTATTTTGGGATCTCAGCTGTTGAAGGAGATCTCCCACTATTTTTGGATTCAAATTAAAGGGTTTTCATGGTAGTTTGTAGGTGGTTTCTCCCAGGTAAGTATATCCTCTTGGTTTCTTTGTGTTTTACTCTAGATCTACAAATCACTATCTCTCGATTTTCAAGATCAACACCCACTGTGTGTATATCTAGGTTTTTGGTTGTCTTGGATGTTTATTTTAAGGCTTATAGATGTTAGGTAAGGTGTTCTAGTGAGGTTTCTGTGGTGCGTTCTCTGGATTTGAAGAGTGGTTTCTTGTGGGTTGATTTCACCAGAACCCAAAAGGAATGTGTCTTCCCTCTCAAATAAACATGTATAGAACTAGTGTTTTGGTTACAAATAATTTTCTTTACTTAAAATTAACTATGTTGTTGATGTGAGAAATCTAATGGAAATTTCATTGGTAATCGTTTGGGAATTTTTGGTAAAAAGGTCTTGTGGAGAAATGCTCTCGATGTGACTTTAAAATGGGATTTTAAATTTACTTGTTTAGTTGGTTTGATTAAGATGAATCATGAAGAAGGTTTTCATTAAAAAGGGTTGTTTTATTGAATGGGTTTTTGGCATGGAAAGTGGTTAAAGTGTTTTTTCCAGAAATTTTTTATTCATTTAAGTGGATTGGCATGTAATGGAAATGGTTGATTACATGGTGTTGTGGCCGTAATGGGTTATATGATCAGTTATGTTGTCTTTTTTGAATGTTGTGAAAGTGGGTGAGAAGTACCACTATAAAAAAAGGGGATGGATAGTGGATGGAAGGGAAACCATCAATAGCAAGTGGGCAGGAAGTGACACCATTGTTTTTTGTGTCCATGGGTTGGACAAGAAGTTCCACCTTGGTTTGATGTTTGCAAGGGTTGGGCGGGAAGTGCCCCCATGATATGTTGTGTGCTTTGTGGGTGATGTTTGTAGACGGGGCTTCTAAGTGAAATATGAAAAAGGTAATCATCTTATGGAATGGTTGATTTGGCTTCCATGTGTGGCATGTTTTTCTTACGCCATAATTTGTTTGCCTTTCCCGTGATTTACTTGGTTTTGGATAAATGGATTGGTAAGGGTGTGTTTGGATAATGTTAATGGTTGTACTTGTGATTATTATATATAAAATATTTTATATAAATTTTCTAATGGTTTCATCCTAGTTGAGTGTGTACGGAAGTCATTTTGGGAAACCTACTGAGTAGTTCTACTCACCCCCTGCTTTGGTACTTTGGTGTCTTTGTATATGTCATGTACCGGGATATAGGTAATGGTAAGGTGTCTCATTGATAGTGGTTCGTGGTGATGCTTGATATTTTTTGGTTGATCTTGGAGATTGGAGCTTGGTGTGGAGCTGTAGTGGTGTCATGGCTCATGGTGTTTTGTTGACATGTATAGTGGAATGGGTTTGGGGTCTATGATGGCATGATTAGTATCTTATTGTTGGGTTTGATAGTGCAGTAATCTTTCATTGTTTGTTGGATGATTTGGGTGATCTCTTGAAGGGAAAATCATTCCACACTATTCCTTGAAGCCCTCATCATTTATTGCTAGCCTTTGATGCCTTGGGAACGTTGCTTAAGTCCAAATGACACTCACCACCTACTCAAACCAATGAGGTAGGGTGTTATATGCATGGCGCAGACACGTCGAGCAGACAAGCTAAGGAGAAATCTGATCCGTGATGGTGAAGTTGATGGTGACATTGGGGAAACCCTAACGACGTGAGGCCCCTTATGAGCTCATTTTTTATCCATTTGATACGAAAACAATCTATGGACTTTATTTTGGTTTAGATCCTTGAGTATGATATGAGGTTAAATTATCTAATGGGTTAATGACACAATATATTATATTATGCTATATTATTTTATGAAATTATTATTATTAGAAATTATCATGAAATATTTTTTTATTACATTATGATTCTTCATTATGTAGATCCAATATGTATCATGTTGTGTACCCAAGAGAGTGGGTAGTTGGGGTTAGAGATAGTTCCCAAGTTATCTATTAAACATTTACTTAATAGTGTGTATATAATAGTAGGATGTGATTCTAGTTTTTAATTATCTTATATATGATATTTAAGATTTTTATTGATATATTTTGAAGTATAATTTTGGAATTATAGTTACATTATACTATGATGAAGTTTGAATGTTCCTGAGTAGGGAAAAGAGAAGCATACCCCAATAGATGTTATGAGTGATCACCTATTCGTGCATGTACCACCAATTGATCCCTAAATCTAAGATTGTAGGTTCTATATTATTTAGTAACGAAAACTAGATATTTTATATTTGTAAAATATATGTTAAATATGACTAGGGAGTTATAGGTAAATACACCACCTTTGTAATAGTGATGGTAGCCCTTATGTTGTTATATTCTAGGTTAGGTTTATGGAGGATTTTTTTGACCATCTTGAGACAACTGATAAGGCATGATTTATTCTCCCTAAATAAATAAAAATAGGAATAATGAATTTTTTTGTCATATATACTAGTATAGGTATATTATCATGGGATTATTTCATTGAAGTACATTAAATATAGTTTCATTTACTGTTTATTTCTGGAAATGCTTACGGATGATAGGAAATATGAGTTTACTCATATCATTTAGGTGAGAATGTCGATGATGGACTATATTTATCATTACACATACTTACTTCCATTTTTTATAAGGATGGTAGGTTATTAGTATAATTGGGTTCATTAATGTTTTGACAAGATAAACCATCTTATAAGGGCGCATGAAAAAATTATCAAATTGAAACTTTTTAATGAGTTGTTGAATTATGCCTTAACTTTTGAGTGAGACTTGGTAAGGGTGTTCTACTAAGGAAATATATTTTAATAATTATCATTAGAGTAGAGGAATAAATTCTATTAAGGGTCCTAAATAATCTTCTTGTTAATAATGTAGGACATGACATGTGTGTTATCCAATGTTTTTAGTGTGTCATACCTTACCAATGTACCATAGAGTGATTGTAGATTGTTGATGTTGTGGTAAAATATTGTAACAAGTGTGTTTCTGCCGGATTTCTTCTTAGTCACGTAATGGTCTAACTGTTTTCTAGTCTTGGGGACTAATAATTGGACAATGATTTACAGTATAAGGATGTAGATATAGTTCATATAGTAGTTGATGGTGTGGATGATGTTAGAGTTCTCAGTGTAAGTAGAGGTGATATTAAAATACTCATTAGAGAAGTAAAAGATACATAGGTTGTGGTAGAGGAACATACTCAAGCTAGACTGATTGAATATACCAAAAGGATTTTGATTAAAATTGTTTCATTAATTAAAAAAAATTAAGGATTTAAATTTATTAGTATTTTAGTTGAAATATATGAAGGAATTTGGAAAATATTGATGGGTACTATGAATGATGAAGTGTTTCATGGAATAATGATGTTTAAAGGACATGTTGAAGGCTATTATGATAAAACATGGAGATATTATATATTATATATATTGTTATTTTTTATATAGTACATGATCATGGGATCCATAAATATTTTTGAAGATAAGATTAAATAATTAGATTGATTGATTGTTGTAGAATATTGGTAGATGTTTTTTCTAATGTGGAATCAGAAACTTAATTCATATATGTGACGACTAAGGAGAATATATTTTATTGAATCAATAAAATATGATAATACAATTAATAGGTAATAAAATAACTATCTACTATGTATTGTTGATGATGGAAGAAGATGTTTTAACTAGGATATTGATGTTATTTTATAAACATGTTGTATACAATCAATTTTGTCATTTGATGAAAATATTTTTGTTTGATATTTTTTAAACTTTTTTCTAAGGATAAAGTTGATTATTAATTATAACATCTCATGGAATAATTTTTATAAACTAATATAAATTTATATTTAGAGTAAATGAATTCAATTTTATTGGGGTTATTTTATTATAGTAATGATTAATTATTAAATCACTTAAGATTAATTTAAGTACTCAATCTATGTTATTATATATTGAATTTGATTTAAAAATTATGCTAAATATATTTTTTTAATATCATATGAATTCTTGAAGTATTTTATTTATTAGGAGATAAGTTTATGTGACTTGGTAATTTTGAAGTAATATTGAGTTATGTTTTAGATTTTATAGAATTCTGAGTAGGATATGATGATTTGGGAGGGAAAATATGTATAATTTATGAGTCTTTAGGAAAATGGGAAATGAATATGTAATATCTCTCTAAATAGAATATTGTTATAGTAATAATGATTTCAATCTATGTTACATACGGTCAATATTTTTAGTAATAAGAGTACATAGAGTGTCAGTGACATGTAAGAGTTACAAGGAGGATATGCAAGAATAATTTTAAGTGAAACAAGATAATCTCTCAGGTCTCAAAAAATATTTAAGATTAAGATAAGGAGTAATTTGAGAAAATCATGATATTATAGAGAATATGTGAGAATAATTTTGGTACATGAACCAGATTACTATGTTTACATAATTGTAACACGTGTTATCAACTAAAATATAATATTTTTATAAGGCCACATAGTATTAAATTGGTTTTATCCAAGAATACATAAAATTTTTATGAAAATAAGACATTGATCTTCAATGAATTAAATATCATGGTGTAATATGTTAATCCATGATTCAATCAAATATATTATGGCGTTGATATATGATGGATATTATGTAGATACAAGTAGACTAATAGTGAAACTATTTTTCTACATGTAATAAATATATGAGGAAGGTAAATAAATGTCTTTGGATATTAAAATAAAATAAGATATTGAGACTAATGTAGATTTATATGAGAATGAATTATATGGTTTTAAATATATTTTTTGGACATTTAAGATATTTAAATATAATTATTTATATCCAATCTATAAGGATCAAATATTAGAGGATTCCAAGATTATCTTTTAACTAGATTAAATAAAGATCGCAATGTTTTGATTTTTTTGATGTTTCGAAAATAAAATATTAAAAAATAACCCCATTATTCTTGACGAGTCTATAAATATAAGGATGATTTCAATATAGAAAAAAATATAAAATATTATATATAATAATTAATTAATGATTCTAAATATAATATGTCTTAAATAATAATAACAATATATAATAAGTGAAAAAGGACAATGTATAATCACTTTTTTCTGACGATTATGTTAATCAAGAAGATATATTATAATCTTTGATCATCATAAGGATTATTACTATAAAGTAATAAGTAATTCTCTGATATTATGATTTTTATACATGAATTTATCACTATGAATTTAAGATGAGTCATCCATACATGCTATTAGTGATAATTATTTTCAGGTCATTGAATTCCTTGGTTGAGGATAATGTTCTATCCATTAATGTTGAAAATTACATAATTATAAAGTGGATTTTGTTTAAATAGTTAGATAAAAACCATTGTAAAGTAGGGGAATCTTGTAAAAAGATGTTATTTCATGATGATTAACTGTAGTGAAGTAGTTTTTAGGTTCTGGATGATATCTTTACTTTTTATTCACATTATGATATTAGTAGCTGCATAGGTTACGGACATGACCCAAATGAAATAGGCATGTATTTACCCACATTATCGGAAAACCATATAAATATTATTTTCTTATGTCCACATTTATTTAATACATTTTATATAGTGCATCTTCTTAGGTAACATTAAATATAACCATCTCCATAAAAGGTGTTGAGTTTAAAATTTTTACGGAGTATATTAATTTTGTATAATTATAGTTTCATTAATTATCCCGCATCCGACACTATTTGAAAACCCTTTCAACAAGTCATATCTTGTTATATTAGATTGTATAGTTCTAACTCTGATTTTATATATGTATTTAGTATTTTATTTAAAAAACTATCATAGGATGGGTTAATATTAGTTCCATATCAATTACAATATAGAGGTCTCTACCAAAACCAGGAAGAATGTGAAGAAGATAAAATCTTAAAAGATGAGAATGATCAATTTTCGCGATAAAGGAGAAATTGAATTCACTACTATTTAATGAAAAAAAAGAGGATAAATTAATGTTATAAATACTATTAATTATACTCTAGAAGAATATAGATTGGGATTTTATGATTATACATTAATTAAATAACATGGTTGTTTTTATTCTAAAATAATGGATTTATTGAAAAATTCCATGAAATATGTTTTCAATCTCATATACATGTTTATAAAAAGTCTATTGGATAGTAAAATAATGTTGTAGTAAGAAATAGATTCTTTGATAAAAAAAATTGGTGAGAATTTGCTATAGTAAAACAAACTCATCAACAAAGTATAAGCTATAGGTATCATATATTTTCTATAAAAAACATCATTCCCTTGATGAATAATAATTTTAAAATGTTGTTGATAATAGATCTATGATAATAAAATTATTTGGATATAGTTTCCACACACTCAAAAATATCTCTTAATGATATTATTTGTGTCACGAATTCTCAATCATAAAAGTATAGGAAGGATATACAATCCCTATAAACAAAATAATATTGATTAATATTATATTGAGATGATGAAAATTTGAGGTCAATAAAGGTTTAGATATGATGAGGATGATAATATCCGGAAAATTGAGTGTCTTAATCATGAATTCTAATAAAGGGAGTTTTAAGTGACACAAACTAATTGTTCCTGACCAACTAATATAAGATCTACTATCATTAGATTTCTTGATGACAATATTATTAATAAAATATTATATTCTACTATAAATAAATAGTTGTAGTCATCTTCTGATATACCCACTATAGGATTTTTTAAAGAGGCAACCCATTATATATAAAATGTTTTTTCAACAATTGTTGATTTAATGGAAAGTATACATTACAAAGTGAACTATGGAAATATATGGGGTTTGAAAAATAAGAAGGAATTAATCACTTTGTAAAATAAGTATGTTAATACTTGAAAAGAAAATTGTTCCAAAATAAGGTTCAATATAAGAATATTTTTTTTCTTAACAATACTAAAAGTTAAAACTACCCATGTTTTGAATCTATGAGAAATAATTATTTATTGCTCATTGTTTTTTATATATAATATTTAGACACATTATAATTGTTTATTGGTATAAAATATAAATTATTCGAAGTAATATAAGGCTTATATAATATAGGGGATCTGAAAATAAATATAATTATTTAAGAATATGGCATAGTATATATATTAGAGTGATTTTATCCATTAATAAAAAATATGAATGTATTTAAAATTTCAATAGAAAATGAATGAAATTTTGTTATTATGATGATTAATGCTAGACCACACTGGCTAGGATCAATTTATATACTATTTATGTTAAAATACAACGAAATTTACAAGAAAAATAATTTGAGCTTCCCCTATGGTGTAAGAAAAATTAAATTACCAAAAAAGATATACTGAAAAATGGTAAGACAAAAGATACACCAATGATGAGTTAATTATACTATGCCACAAAATGAAACATCATATATCATTGATATAAATACATTAAAATTAATAACTAAATTGGAAAATAGTAGAATACAAAGGTGGATTAATATATGTTATAAATAAAAGGATTAGTTCAGTGGAAGACCTCTTTGAAAATAAATTTTAATTTCATCAAATTATTCAAGAAAAAAGATACTCATAGATTATTGAGTAGCTATGTAGTACGTGAAAATAAATAACAAATACTATAAAATATTTCATGGGAATACCCCTAACAAAGAATAATTTTTTGAATAAAAGAAATTAATTTCTATAAAAATGTACTATGATTGTTTTTTTTTCATTATTAAGGTCAATAAAAAAGGGAAATTTAAAAATAGTAAGTGTACCATGATTACTAAGGATGTTTTTGTTTAAAAAATAAAAATATCAGGAATGAAGGGTTCTCAAAACAATGTAGTTGGAAAAAAATATTACCTTGCTTGAGAAGAATCACTCAACCTGGTTGTGATCAATAAGAATAAATTAATAACCCCCCCATTCATATATATTCTGGTTTACTTTGGTTTAACATTAAAAAACTATGGTTCATATAGGGAAGAATTATATAGGTGATTTCATAATTTATTATCATGTAATAAAATATATTATTGATTGATCAATGTCTTCATACATTAAGTATTAAGTGATTCATATAGACAAGATGTTTTGGGTTTAACAAAAAATGCTATAAACCATGATTAAGAGTTAATAATAGTTACTATTAAAGGGGGTTGAGTTTATAATGATTCAATATATCAATATTTCTTGTGAATATATAAAAATTCAATGGTTTGGATATAATTAATGATGTTGTATGATTTTAAAACATTCACATCCTTCTGTGAAAAATTAGTTTTGAAATTAAGAGGAATACATTATTTTTTAAATGACAATAAAATATTTATTTTTTAAATAATACAAGTATATTTGGCATAACATTGTATGGTTGATTAGTCTCTAATTTGTCTAAAATATGAAGTTATCTAGATAACATTTGATTTAATTAATTAATATCCTATATTTGATTTTTCTTATGATTATTGTCAATAAGGGGTGTAAAATATTATTATCAACATTATCTTGAAGATGATATTGAATTGGGTTTTCAAAAAATTAATCCAATGTGATATATTGGATTGAATTATGGATTATGATGAATAATGTTATATTTATTTTTAATAACTGTAATTTTACTATATAATGTGTTTAGTTAAATAACCTGATGTAATGGGGGTGATATTGAAGTGCCAAATTAAGGAGGAAATATTTTAGGGAAAGTCGCAATTTATAGAAAATATAAATGTATAGAGGGTTATATGTTAGATTTAATATGGATTATATGTATGGTTTTGTTATTTCATTCAATATTCAAGTAGATATACATGCATATATTAACCATGTGTAGTGTGGACTACTTCTTCCATGATGTAGCATTTCATATTTTTCATATTTATTTTCATTTATTAATCAAACCACAAAAAAATGATTCAAAAATTTACAAAAATCTAAATAAATTAATTATTGTTATTATTGGATGTTATTATATACATCATTAACCGTACTCACCCATTGATATATAGTGTGTTAATTTTTGACTTGGTTAAACAACTTACTAGATAAATTCTATAAAACTACATCATGGATTAATTTTGGCTGATGAATACTAATATTATTGTATGTTTTCATGAAATTATTTATTTAGTTTTTTTCATGTAATTTTTATACTTTTCACTTATAGACACAGATTCTACAAAGTAGTTCCTTAAGTCAATCAGTTACATGGCCTCATGCATGCCACCCCATAGGCCATATGAAGAGGACTAGAAGCAAGGGTCCATGATGGTTTAGTGGGATGGTTATATCTTCATAATTAAATAAGAATAGTGTTGAAGTTAATATATAAATAGAGGAAACCTCTTATCAACCAACAGTGGAAATTGAATCATCCAGATAAAAATAACTATCATAAATAACAATAACCAATACCATACCCATAGTGATTTAAAGTCATGTATCTATAAAAGAATATCAGGAATAAATAGATTTAGGGTCACATACATATATGTTTTCAAAAAGAATAAAAAAGAAAAAAATATGATATATATGTATTATCATGATCCCTAGCTCGATCCTATGCTTCCCAGTTCACATTATACTATCAAACCAAGTTCTCTATCACACCCATACCACAATTTTCATTATTTTTTACTTTTTTCTGAATGTTATACCATTTTTTGAAGGTTGGATTAAGTTTTAGACAATTGAATTTGGGTTTTGGTTATTCCAGCTTATATCTTCCCGTGTGAATGATTATTGTGGTTGGTATTGGTAGAAAATATCATGGTAGGGAGATTATGACACACACGATGAAACAAAATTTACTTTAAATTACTCAGGGATCTTCAGTGGGAATCACTTATTGTTTGGGTTGTCATTTGAAGGTTTCTGGACATCTTTTTAGGTCACATAATTTAAGTATGGGATTCCCAAACCATGTAACCTAAATCTGCATGTTTACCAGAAAAACATTAATTAGTGTTTTCAAGGATTACAAAACTATGTAGTAAAACTATGCATCTCATTCAACCCTAATTAAAATTTATTCTAAAAAACGTAATTTATGTGATTACACCTCCAATTTTATACCCAATCAGATGGGTATAGACAAGAGTGTCCCCCACCCATTGTCCTCCATCATCATTGGCCACTTTTTAGGTGATTTTCCATAACTAGTTAGTGATTCTTCATGATTTATTTATAAATTCTTACATGTTATCTTCTCCTCTCCCCCTCTCCCATCTCATTATTCTATTTGTGATGCAACCCCTCTTGTGAAAATCCTAGGGTTAGGGTAGGATGATTTTGGATGATATCATATATATTAGGTTTTTCAGATCTTCTTTCGGGGGGTGAATTCTTCCTCATGAAGTTTTGTTGCATTCTCACACCATTAAGGTATGGGAATCAATTATTTTCTTTTCCAGAACATTCCTTTTAATTCTTGAGCTTTCCTAGTTGCATATAAATTAATATAATATTTTTTATGACATGTTAGTATAATTTGATTTGGTGTTTTTATAATGAAAAATTTATGTGAATACATTTTTATGGGTATTATTAAATATCGCTCTGTGTCCATGTGTGTATGGTGTGAGATAAAATGTTTGTTGGTTCCCTTATATGAAATAGAATTCTTTAATAATAAGGTGGGCCATGGATAGATTGTGATAATTAATTTTAATGGTGATATGTTCCTTTCGAGTAATATGTGGTTCCTTGAAAAGTTTTTGGATTCTATCATGGTATTTCATGGGGGATTCATAAGATGCAGTAACATACCTTTTTTCATATGGTGCATGCATGGGGGGTTCAAACAAATGATGATGACCTTTTTTAACTTAAAGATCACGTTTTATAAACACTTATCCTTTACTCCTCCGTTATTTCTAAATTTCCATTCAGACTACATGTTTTCTAAATGATTCGTTGTGTGATAGTTGATGGAATATGTTTTAAATATTATATTAAATGTTAAGGACCATTTATTACCTTGGAAAAGATGTTCATTCTTAATTATCTGAAATCTCTTTCGGCATCATTATGTATGCATTGTGTTTTCAAATTTTCTTGATGTGTTGTTGGAAATGGAATCTAATTTGAAATATAATAGCTTTTTTGGCATTGTGAACATGAAAGTGTTGTTTTATATATATTTTCTAAATGTGTAGGAAATATTTTAGAAATTTATTTTAAATGATGATTTTGTTGGCCAGGTTGGATCATTATAATATTTTGGAAATGTATAGTGGGTTTGTTTGACTAAATTCACAGTTGGCACCCCATCTTAAATTGAGAAATTCTTTGAAAATTATGTTATGTGACATCCTAATTGTCACTTGAGAAAGGATAGATTTTAAATGGGAACCCCTAAAGTAGATTCCCCAAGGGAGTTTTATCGCATAGGTAATGTCAATTTTTGGGGTAGGAAAGTGTGATGAGGGAAGGTAAGGTGAGTGATGCGTGTGAGGGCATCCTCATTTCAATATGTAAAATTAACAAGTAGTTCCAAAGCATCTTATAAAGGGTCAAGTGAGGGTTTATTTTCATCCCCAATTACAGGGGTTGGTACCCCCTTAACATTATATGTCTTGGTGGGATGTGACGCTAGATAGGATCGTTTAGAGAGATCATTTTTTATTGAATGTTGATATAAAACATAATTCCTCATGTGTGTTCAATTTGAGTATGTCTAGGTATTTACCTCGGAATATTTGGGAAATGAAAATGTTACTATTTGTATGTTCTAATATATTTTATTATTTTAATTGGATTCTTGTTTGGTATCAAATTATTTTATTTTTATAATATCTTGAATCCCTTGTTTTGAAACCATGTGTAGAATTTTGTTTCTAAAAAGGTATTTAGTTTTTGTAAATGTGAATGTGGTATGTGTTGTATTGAAAAAAGGGAATTTATCGTTGTTTAATAATAAATTATTGAAACCATTTCATTATATGACAATCAAAATCGCCTTTGTGGACTGTTTCAGGAAATATATGTGTGGATTCGATGGTTTTATCTTATTGGTTTGTTAAAGCTCACACCAGGCATTTTCCATTCGATGTTGGTAGACCTCAGCTGTTTAGAAGATGTAGGATTCTAGTTTAAATTATCCTTGTGGTGAGCAGGTTTTTGGATGGTGGCAACTTTGAGGTCATATAGAGATCGAGTTTTCTTCGGTGTGGTATTGTTTTCTTATTTGTACCATTAATTTGTTCATTTTATGTTTTGATTAGAATTTTTATTTGGATCAGTTTTAAATCATTTATTTATGATATGGTTTTAGTTATTGTTGTGTGTTTAGTTTTTGTTTATTTGATCCTGTTTTATTGGGAAAAAATTATTCCCTTTGTAATTACTTTGATACCCAACACTAGTTCCTAAATCGTGGGGATCGGGAACTCTCTTCGGGCCATGTCCCTAGCTGGGTTAGACATTGGGATAAAAGTATTACTGACTTGGTTCCTAAAAATATTTTATTAGTGTAGACTCTTTTCTATTGTGGGCGTCAGCTGGTTGGATATTTTGACATTTGGGGCTCGATAGGTAGGTACATGAAGGATTTTGTGAACCCTTTCTCATTTTGATCCTCAAATTTCAAGGGTAGGCCGAGACATGAGTTGTTTTCATTTTTGGATTGAGGAATTACAATGGAGGTGATTTGTTGTCATGTTTTGATTTCACATGGAGTAGTGATCCTTATAGTGTTTAAGTGCACGATTTAAGGTTCACAAAGCTTTAGATGCTTACATAGGGAATGACCTACTAACCATGTCTCTAATTTATGCATGTCCATAAGTTATTTATCCTAATTGTTTTTTGTGAGATGTAATTTGGTTTGATTTGGTTTAGTGTTTGTTAGTTTTGAATGAGAAACTGATTTTCAGAAAAAAGGGTTGAAAAAGGAAAATTGTTTTTCTTCATGATATTTGTTATAAAAAAAATAATTTTATGTTTGCATTGGATTGGAATGATGTGTTATTATTGTTTGAAACTATCCATTGAAGGAGACGGTTTTGAAATCAAAATGGGATTGGTATATTCAAAATATGATTATGGTTTTTTTTAGTTTTTCTTTAATGGACAGTTATTTTGATAGATATTTTCAACTTTTTTGAGATTTTTTTTATGTTGATCTTGGTTTTGTGTTTCGATGTTGTTCAGAATAAGCTACCGAGAAAGTTCCCCAAGGAATCTAGTGGGTATTATCCATTTGTTAGTCCTCTTCATTTGATTAATGAATTTCGTGATAATCATGGATAGTTACACACAGTTTAACAGATTGAGGAACATGAGATTATCTTTGAATTGTTAGGAATGCCTAATGCGGTGAGGGTTCGAGCTGAATTGGGGTTTTTTGAAAGTTTATCTTTGGATTGGTGGAAGGTGATATTTTCATAATCATTGAAAGATGGGATAAAATGGGATCTTTTTAATATCAATTTTTCCAATGGTTTATACTTGAGTATGTGATGGAAAAGAATGTGGAAGAGCACAATAGTATTGATAAAGGCATGTAGACATTTAAGGAATTTTTTGAACATTTTGAGTAGTAGGTCTACTACTCTTCACAAATAGTGTCATAGGATCTATTGAAAGATTCTATTTTCCGCATGGGATTTCTTCTAGAGATCAATGAGTGATCTGTCTTTTCTGAGGATATTTATTTAGATAATATGGTGGATGAATCAATCTGAGCTAGGTTAGTTTCCAGAACCCAATTTGGTAATCTAGTGTCTCCTGTTTCTTGTGGAGTTTCCACATCTAGTGAGGAGTGTATGAATGAGGGACCATTTCTTAAGGGTTCTCATTCAGTGGATCTAGCACATTATTCATCATAAAGCTCACTTGTATGTATTTAGGGTGGCTAATTCATGCATATGAAGTCGTCTTGTCACAATACATTGAGTGTATGCCATCATTGTGGTTATTTGGGCCATCTTGATAAGTTTTGTATGAAGTGTTCCTGAAGGAATAATTCTTCATTAGAGGATTTTATCTCTTAATATTATTTATAGGAAACAACATTCATCATGGTTCTGTACAAAAGCCTCATACTGAAGCTTAAACATATTAACGATATCACCAATGGAATGGGAAACCATGTCCTTGTTTTTGTCCCTTAGATATGAGTGGATATAGTTTACGTTATGGTTATGGTTCCATTATTTTTGTAATTTTATATGTCCTTATAATGAGTCTTAGTTATCATATTTTCTGTCATCCCATTATATTCCATGTCTCGGAATATTTAAATGGTTATCCTTCATGAATCAGGTTTTTGTTATCATCCTTGTTCATTTTGGATATTTTTATTCCTGTAGAAAAGATTAATTATATTTTTGTTCTCTATATATTTTTGATATATTCCATAAATTTTCCCCTTATTGTGGGAGGATTTTATTTCACCTTGGAAGTCCCTGTATTAGTGGGCATGTGGTTTCATTTTTTAAATTTCCTGATTGTATTTTATTTTTTTATGGAAAAGATAATGATTTTGGTCTTGGTAGTAGGTGGTGCACTATTAGGGAAATTGTAAGGATTTACCTAGGTAACCATGTGGGTCATGGTTTATGGTATGGGGCATATCACATGACCTGTGTACAATTAGCTAAGCATTGAATCAAGAATGTGGTTCTATTCTGGAATTAGGTAGTGGCATATATCACGGTGGGCGCACCGTTTGGTAATCTTGCAGCTAGCCAATGAGAAGTAACCCTCTTCGACTGTAGAGATCACATGGTTGGCTCATGTTCTTTCTAACTATGTGGACAAACTAATTAAGTTTCAAATTTAATATAAATTTGAAAATTAACTATTTTACCATCCAATATTTTAACTCAAATTCAGGTTATCCCACGTGCTGGGGGGTTATTGGTTGCTGTGAGGAGTTTTTTTATTAGGTTGGACTAAAGTAGCTCCATTCTATTAGTCAGGTTCTTATGTTAGAGATAACCCTATCGTGTTATCACATTATTCAACATTTTGTTTATTCTATTATGTTTTTGTCAGGTGTTACTTGTGAACTGAAATTCCACCCCTAGGATCGTGGATTTATTTGGATTCTATCAATTTTGGGATTGAGTTATATTTACCATCTAGCAAGGTGACTTTTGGGGGGAAGAAAGTGTCTGTGGTGTGGACAATTATCGCACCCTAACTTCTTTTTTCTTTTATTTCTATTTATTATTTAATTTTAGACCTTCAAGTTGAGGTTCAATTTGAGTATCGATCAATACTCTTTAGGTTTTGGTGGATTAATTATGTTTCTCACCATGTGCATAGTTATTATGATTGGTATTGGGAGAAAGTCGCACGGTGGGAGTTTTTAACACCCACAGTGTCCCTAAATATTTTTTTTATGTAAATAACATATCTTTGGGTGGACTCTCATAGTGTTTGGGATGTCATTTGAGTATTTTTATTCCATTTTTCAAGTCACATGGTTGGAGCGTGGGTTTCCCAAACTATACAACTGAAATCTATATGTTTGCAAAATGTTTTTAGTAGAATTTTCATGGTTTGTTCATGGTTTAAAAAACCATTCCACAAAACCATGCAACCCATAAAAACCTAAATAAAGTTTATTTTTATGACTTAATTTATGTGATTCAACCACCCATTTAAAGCTCCATAAGATGGGTATCGACAAGAGGCACCCCATTATCCTTTTTCTTTGGAAACTTTTTTGGTGATTTATCAGTAATGTTTAGTGATTCTTCATGTTTAATTTATCAAATATTCATCATTCCCCTTCTCCTCTTCCCATGATCTAATTTCAGTATAATATATTAAATTAAACCCCTCCTCGTTGAATCATAGGATTAGGGTTTGCCAATTTTGGCCAATTTTATTAATGTTATGGTGTATGGATCATCTTTTGGGGAGTATTATTCACCCTAAAAATGATTTGTTTAATTCACAAGTCATTTAGATAGTTTTACCGATTATTTTTCTTTGAAAAACATTCAATTAAATTCGTTATCTTTTCGAGTTGATTCAAAATTATATAATCATTCTTGTGATGTGTTATTATAAATTAATTTGTTGTATTTATGATTTTAAATTAGTGTGAATTGGTTTATAAAGGGTATAATAAATTATTCCATTGTTTTCCAATGTCCATGGTGTTTTAAAAATGATTATTGGTCCTTTTTTATGAAATTTAGTGGTTTATGAATAAGATTGGATTTGGCTACATTTGGATAGTTATGTCTGATGTTAATAGGAACCTTTCTTGATGGATTTGGTTCTTTGAAAATGTTTTTGATGCAATCTTCTAATCTCATGGTTGTTCCATAGGATTTATCCACATCCATATTTGAATGGGGTAAACACATGTAAATCCCAAAAAATAATAATTTCATTATTTAACTTAAAAACCTAGTTTTAAAGATACTTATACTTTCCTACTACACTCTTTCTCATTTTATTTTAAGCCTATATGTATTATAAATTGTTCATGGACTCAAACTATATTAAATATAGTCTTAAATGTCATGTTAAACATTATGTATTTTTTGGTACCTTGAAAAATATTTTTGTTTTCTAAATCATCTGAAGTCCCATTTGGCATCATTGAGCATGTTTTTTTCATTTTGTCTTGAAATAGTGTCTGAAATGGAATTTGATTTGTAATATAAGGGGTTTTTTGGAATTGTGAACATGGAATTGATATTTTATGTTGTTTTGGAAATGGTTAGGAATCATTTTAGTAATTTATTTTAATTGCTAATATTGAATTACCTATTTCCAGTTTAATTACATTTGGAAATAAATAGTTTTTTTGGAGTTGTAAATGTCTAGTTGAACCCTAGCCTATTTTTTCATATGTTCTCAATGATTATATGATGTGATGGTATATTTAGAACATAAAAATGTATTTTTTGATATGTTAACCCCAATGGAGTATTCAACAAGGGTGGGTTAACACATAGGTGGTGTCGGTGTTGGGGGTAGGAAAGTGTGGTGGAAGAAGGTTGGGTGAGTCATTTATGTGAGGGTCTCCTCCAGTAACTATGTAATATTAACATGGGGTTCCTGGGATTATTTTAGATGGTTTGGTGATGGTTTATTTTCATCCCTAATTAGATGGTTCAGTACCCCGCTTGACATTATACATCTTGGTGGGATGTTCCATAGGATTGGCTAGTTTGGAGTGGTCATTTGGCTATAGACTATGGATAAGCACTATATGTCGATAGGTAGTCTGATTGAAGTACATCTAGGGAACTATCTAGTGATGTTTAGGAAATTCAATTTTTTTACTATCGATATGTTCCAATTTATTTATTTATTTCACTTGGTTTCTAATTTGGTATAGATTTATTTTTAGCATAGCTTTGTATCACTTCTTTTGGATCCATGTGTAGAATTTGGATTCTAAACTAGTAAAAAAATTGAATATTATAATGTGGAATATGTTGTTTTGAAAAAGGGAAAGCTATGTATGTTTTTTAATAAATGCTAAAACCCCATTTCCTTTTATGTATTTGAAACTAGTTTTTTTGGACTATTTCGAGAAAGGAAATGTTTGGAACCTTGGGGGTTTCTTAAAGATTTGTTAAATCTCTCACCCTACTTATGGAATTCAATATTAGTAGACCTAAGATATTTTTCATGTAAAGGTTTCTGGTTTGGTTATTCCTAGTGATGAGTTTATTTGGGGATGGTTGTTACTTTGAAGTAACTTAGAGATTTTTTAGCTTTCATTTTTTTAGTTTCTCTTTTATTTGGTATTTAAATCTATATATTTTTTATGTCATTTATTTAAGAATGGTTGTTTCTATATGGTAACATGTTTAGTTTTGGATTAGTTTATCCTAGTTGTTTGGTAACTTACATTCCATTTATAAATACATTGATTCTCAACACTAGTTTCAAGCTCATGGGGATTGGAAATATACTTCAGGATATGTCATGGACCGGTTCGTATGTCGGGTTGAAGGGCATCCTGGCTAGGTTTGTGACATGAATACAACTATGTACTTGCCTTTATCCCTAACAATAACCATGAAGTCTATTTAGGTACCAAATAGCTACCCAAACAGGGTTTGAGATATATTTAGTATACCACCACCAATGATGTCCAGAAGTGTAAGGTTATTTCTTATAATATGAGAATTGTGAAAACATAATAATGATAAATCTAAAAATTAATCTATAAATGGCTAGCTCTGCTTCATGAAGCACACCAGGCTGACACTACCTACATTGGCATGTGCTGGAAAACCATTGAACATATATCACCATAAACATATAATTATAAGTGAATATGAATATATCTATATATATGTACTATATACTTAGTAACATTTATTTTTATATGTATACCTAAAAAGTGTTAGTAAATACATGAGGTGTAACTTAGGTGTCTAGGTATAGTCACTAGAGTCTCATAATGTAGTAGGTGATGTTATTATTGAGTTTCGTAAATCATAAGTGTATCTATGCCCAAGTGTTATAGGTATAAGGGACACCATTCCCAAATATCACAGGTATAAAGGGACACAATTCCTAACTATCACAAGTATATAGGTTTTCATGTCAGATTATAATGGGTTTAAGGGAAATGATTTCCGAGTACAATATTTATAAGGGATATCTTACGGAAGTTAAATAAGTATAAGGGACTCTATGCTTGAATATCCTAAGGATATGGGAATTCATGCCTATGTATCAAATGTAAAAGTGACTTCATGCCAGAGTGTCACAAGTATAAGGCTCTTGATGCCCTGGTAACCCATGTGTAGAGATATTTATGCATGAGTATCATAATAATAAGGAGTAACATAAGATTTATAATTTATAAACAATCCAATAAAACAAAGGAATAAACTTTTCCTATATTTAATCAAATGACTCTGTCATATCACTCACTTATCGGTTAGGTCCTGATTTACATTACTTTTAAGAGTCAAAAAACAATACAGAAGATTGTTTGATCACTTAATAATTTATTACATCATGGTTAAATTTTATAATCACACCTCAAAGGGTGTAAATAGTCTATGGGGACCTATACCAACATGAATAAGGTGATTCTGTGTCATTTCAATCAAGGATGTTGAACTAAACAATGTTTAAGTGCATTTTTATGGTAATGCACGGAGAATCTTGTTTGTGGAATTTTGATGCATAAAATAAAGAATAATGATAGTAGGGAAATCAACCAGAACACCAAAATTATTCAATTTACGGAACACTCATTCATTATATACCTTTGGTTTGGTCCAAATTGGAATAAAATGACAAAATAAACCAATAATCTAAAAATAGGTCGTATATTGTTACACCAAAATACCTCTTACAAAAATATGGAGAAAAAATATTCATAACAGATTTGAGAGATTATTAGTGGATATCTAATGTGATAGAAAGATATTTCATTATATTCTAGATGGAATAATGGATTCATATCCATGATTAAGGTGTGAAGAGGGATCACAATAGAGGAATAAGGGGTTGATGTCCATTGGAAAGGGAATAGAGAAAGAGAGTACAACCCTTTCAAACAATGGAGGGAAAATTCATTTCATGGTAGTTTTAAAAGTTAAATGGTTTTTCCACATAGTTGGTCAAACCATTGACTAACCATCAACCTTGCTCTATCCAAAGAAACCACACACACAACATGAAATAAAATGTCAGAAAGACTGTGTAAAAATGATGTCTATACTCTACCACATCAACACAAGGCCATATGGCCTAGATTCATGTTTTTATAAAACCACATGACCCCATGAAAATTCATAGGATAACCCCCCATAGTTTTTATAAACAATGATAAAATAGGGATACAGTTTCTACGAACCATGCAGACTAGTTTTTTCTTTATGTAGTCTGAGATCTAGGCTCAAAACAAGCCCCATAAACTCTCGTTTCCTTTCTAACATCCTTATAAATTTCTATTCATATAAAAAAGTTGAAAAAAAATTAAATGTTTTTACCCCTAAGAAAATTCAGTTTCTTATAGTATTCCCACCTTAAAAAAATACATCCCCATGTTTCCCTTCCACGGATGGAAAACATTATCTTAGAATAACTCTGGCCACTAAGTATTTTCATCAGCCTCTTGCTCCATGGTCTCATCAGCTACACGACCATGCATATATATCACCATTACATAAGAAACTGCTCATCCTCAGATATCCTTCATGGTCTGGTCTACTATAGGAGTAAGATATTCCTCAGAAGACTCATATACCTCCAACTCAAACTCATCAGGATTAATGATATGAGATTGATCATAGTAGTACCAGTGAAGATATAAAACATGGAAGATTTCATTAATAACTTGATACCACTTATGTAACTACAAAAAAAGGGTTATCTATCAAACTCACTCGATAAACTGAAAAGTTACAACAACTAAGGGGAAGTCATCCTTTTCCATCTAATCCATCGATGCCCCATCCTAGTCCAAACAAGTAGGAATACATTACTCCTAACCTCAAACATCATTGGTAAGTAGAGATGATTGAATTATAAATTTTTCATTTAATGGTATGTATCCATTCACTTCTTGATCAAATAAAACTTCACTGGAGTCATCTAAATGAGATGTGGTCCATATAAGGATTCCTTAACTTCATCTATCCATTACAAATGTGAATGGAATGTCCTTCCATATAAATCCTCATATAGACTATCTCATGAAATATTTTATTTTAGGATAACAAGACAAGACGTATATCTATCTCCAAATAAACTGTTAAATTAATTAAGTATGCATAGAGAATGTATTATTGACAATTTTTCATCTGTTCAGACTAATTGTGGATCTAAAGGTGAAATACTGAGCTCATAATAACTTATTTACCCAAATATCACTGCAACCCCTATCAATACATCAACATGAAATGAGCATCCCAATTGTAAATGATAGTATGTGGGACTCCACTTAAATGTATAGTATCATGGACAAACAATCATTCATACTCATCCACGAAGTAGGTATCTCTAATATCTAATAAATTACCGACCTTCATGATCCTTTCAATGATCACCAATATTGTATCATTTCCCATAGGGGATATTTGTAATCTCACACAAAATTAATCATAACTTCATCCAATTTCCACTCTATACTGGGTAACTGCTGTAAAATCATGACTGGTCGATGGTGTTCATCGTTCATATATTGACAGGTTGAACACTGATTAACAAAACTAGCTAACTCTCTTCTAAAACCCGAACTCCAATACTAACAAGGTAGATCATGGTAAAACATTGTAATCCTAGGTGTTAAACACAATTAGATTCATGTTAATCTTGTATAAACTCCTCCCAGATGTTTGTAGAAACTCATATTCATCCATGGATGCATAAGAACACATCCCCATGAATGAACCAACTAGGAGGTGGGTCATCACCTTAAATAATCTCCCATAGGAATATGCCCACTAGAACTAGAAATAGCCTTTTCATCACTCTATATAGAAGTGAATATGTCACTAATAACATTTCATGTTGAGATATAACATGATGGTCCTAAACATGAATGTTTGAATCAGGAAACATAGCCAAAATCTGATACTCATCACAAGCCTCTTGAACTTCCAAGGTCTGATTCCTTCTTTTAATATAATCCACTATAGAATTTACATTCCTAGGTATATTGGAAAGATAAAAACTGAACATTTTATCTATTCACCCCATCCTATCAACTTATTGACCATGTCATGCTCTGTGATAATGTAGCATATTCTTTTTCCTTCAATGATCACTAAAATAACTCGCCAAAAATTACATCTTTAGAAATTTAAGACCCCAACCATGGCTTCCTGCTCAATATCATGGGTTGTGTAATTTCTCTCACGCAATCTCAACTAACAAGACCCATATTCCAGGACTAAATCTTCATATATCAAAACATCTCATAGCTCGATACCTAACGCATTACTATATAAAAGAGAGTATCTAATTAGTGAAAGAAATATTAGGATCACTACTATATTCTATATTCTTTTATTCTCTTAAAAGGCTATCTCATATGCTTGTTACTATAAAAAATTGAATCCCTTTATAGTTAAACCCCGGAGAGGTTTTTCAATGCATGAAATGTAATATATAAAGAAAATTTAATATCCATTCAATCCCAAGAAACTATTTATGTTAGAAAAATTCTTGAGAATATCCCAAGTAACTACAGATCAGATCTTTTTTGGGAAAACAGATACACCTTCATCTGAGATAATGTGACCAAGGATGTGTACCATATCAGTCCAAAAGTGGAATTTACTATTATTAACATAATAATTGTTCTCTTTTAGTGTATTCCAATCAATTTAAATATGTTTATCATGTTCGTTTCACGTAAAAGTGTACACTAAGATATCATCCATGAATTATGCCATTAATGAATCCATATACAGAGTGAATACATGATTAGTCAATTCTAGGAAAATAGATGTTTCATTTATAATACTAAATGAATAACTAGAGACTCATAATGACCAAAAATACTATGAAACACTATATGAGGTATGAAATTACATGGTGATTTTCTGAACTCAATTAAATTTATTAGAAAACTCTCTCTCCTCGAAGATAGTAAATTATGTAATGCATTCATGGATAAAGATATTAATTTCTATAGTATTCTATTTCAAATTCTGGTAATCCATTGAAATATGATGTTTTTTTTCTACCTTTTTGAAAAAAGGACCAATAAACCCCAACGATAACTAAAAGGCGATATAAAACCCCAATATGTAACTTCCACTAGAATTATCATGAGTTCCTCTAGCTCAGCTGTAGCTATCATATAAGGAGGAATGGATACTAGTGAATATTCATGCACTATCTCAGTAGAGAACTCTACCTCTCTCTAAGGAGGTAGTTTATAAAATCTGTTAGGGATGATATACCGAGAATGATCTACTATAGGAGGAAATTGACACTAATGTACTCCAAAATCCTATATATATAGCCTAGAAATCATGGATGTCACTCCACCCAACCGATGATGCTCCCATCTAGCTCATCTTTACTAGACATCCTGTTCACCCTTTTAATGGTAACTATCTCTCTTTGGTGAGGTAAAGGATATCCTATAGTGATAGAAGGCCACATAAGCATGATAGGGGACAAAAAATTCCATCCTCTGAATTATATCCAATATATTCATCTCTAGGTTAAGAGGTCCCATTTGAAGTTATAATTTCAAACCTCAAGGGGGTATTTTTTGAACTAGCATGCACTCTCCAATTGATTCCCCAATAGAGTATTAAGAGTTAAAAGTCCCTTAGGTATTGTATATCAAGCCCATGGATATCAACCGTATCCACAAAGATAATGGAATTTGAAACACCTATATCGAATAAAGCTGACATGATAGTCAAGGAGACTATAATATTACCTAAAACTATAGATGAACCAACACATTATTCATCATATATAGGAAACTATGAATAAATAGAGCTGGATCCACTACCCTATACTGAAACCTATACAACATGTGTTGGTCTACTATATGGGTTTATATATCCAAATACTAACTACTTCAGTCTTGGCTATCACCTTGGAATGTAGGGCTAGCTGTAGATGAGCTTCTAGACTGATGTAGCACTATTGATCCTTATCTTGAAGGTGGAGCTAATATAGATCCACACTATCAAGGAAAATATGGTATGGTCCTAATAAGCACTAAAGATTCCCCATTTACCAGATCATCAACACTCAATGTGATCTCTAGGAAACTGTGGCTTCTTATTCAAAAACTCCTAACACCGGTGACACACCATGTATCTATCATTGGGTGTTATCTGGTTACCGCTTCTCCCATATGTCATCTCAAAGTGATGTTTCTAACTTGTAGTTGAACTAATTCTTAGTCTTCGTTCTTAACTTCCCTTGAAACACCATCAACATCCTTAGTTTCTAATTGTTGATAAGTTATTCGTTTAATATGTATGAAACATTATTCAAAAAAAATAAATTAATATAATGTCGAATGTTGTATGCGATCTCACCCTCAAAACATCTCAATTACTCAAATGAGTCTCCCCCAAGAGACTATGAAATCATATTATGCCCATGAAATGATTACAATAGCACATTACGAACATGTTACCCTACTATAAGTGCATAAAATCACATTCTTGGTCTTTTATAAGTATATTCAGAAGGAAATTTTCGTATAGAACTATTTGAAAACATGTCCAGCACATACCCTGATGATGACGTTCCTTGGGGATAACATTCCACCATATCTCAGAGGAATCATGAATTATATACATAGAGAAACTCAATATCCTATCATGAGGGGTCTCAAGGCACTCAAATATAGTAATCATGAACTCTGGTCATGAATTTGTAGCATGAGGGCCTCTATCCTCTGAAAACATGAGCAGATTCTAGTACTAAAACTCATGTGTTAACTCTTCCATAGATGGAGAATGCCATAGTGCTCCATGAGAAATCCCCATAAGTTAAATTAAAACATGAAGAAATTTTTAATCTTCACCCATTTCTGGTATAATGGTAGGATCTATAGGTTTCAATACATGAGGAAACACTTGTAGTCCTTCGCCCACCACCTTTATATCATAGTTTTCACTACCCTCCAAGAACACGACTCGAGGACGTCGTAGTGCAATAACACTAAAAATATAATGAAAATTCCTCTTATAGGATTGTTAATGGAATAATCCACATGTAAATGAACTAAATAGGTACAAATCCTTTTTATATAAAAGTAACAACCCTCTTCCTACACTTAAATCCAGGTCTAAGAAATGTAATTATCACATGAATTGGAAGATACACTTCCTAATAACCAATAATATGGTCGGATTTGGATAAAACTCACTACTGTATGTCAGGAATCATAGAATACAAATATTCAGTTTATAGTTATAGAGGAAAAGAACTTTTAGTTTAAATTGGAATTTACATTTAATAGTGACCATTTTATTTCATTATTCAAATTCACCCAAATTTGTATCTATTTATATACAAACCTTTTAATGTATAAATTTTATAGACTGCCACTTCCAATTTTTTTAGGATCATACACATTTTAAATTTCAATATGAAATACATTTTAATCCAAACCTTAAACAAGTTTCATCCCATGAGACTTATTTTCCATGACTCAATATTCCATAATTGACTAATTATGGTGTGGAAATAAAATACACAAGAAAACACTTTTAGTTTGATAATGTTACATTATGTAATATATTATTATACTCATTCATAATGCAACAAAATTCCTCTATTGATGAGAATAATAGTGAATATGGTATCTAATGGAGTGGATAGCTTACCAGTGCCTATTCAACAGGGCATAAGGTTCTTGATTTGGATTCTAGATGGAAGAACAAATTCAAATCCTTTCTTAAGGTGTAATGAGAGATCACAATGGAGGAAGAGGGTGATGATTTTTATTAGAAAAGTATAGAATACTATGGGGATTCCCCTTAAAATAAGAAGAATCTTCATTTTGACCTAGGATTAAAATTCACATATTATAGGTGCATGGTTTTCCAATCCAAGCTCCAACTATATACCAAACTCTATCCCAAGATACCCCTCACATAGCTTGTAGTTCACTATTATACAAATCATGTGAAAATTTTGTTCACCCTCTGCCTTATCCCTACATGGTTTTGTGTTCAAATGGAATGGTTTTATAAAACTGTGATACCCCATGAAAGTTCACAGGGTCACCCCACATGGTGTTTCATAACCATGTTCGTTGGGTTTTATGGTTTATACTAACCGTACAACCCACTAATCCCCTCTAAAATTATTGTCTATGGGCTCAAATAATTCCCCAAACACCATCGTTTCTTTTGTAACATCATTATTAATTAAAATTAAGATAAAAATTGTAATTAAAAATAAATTCATAGGTATTTATCTCATATAAATTTCAATTTCATTCAAAATTAATTTTTAACTTATAGTAAAAATATCATATTTTTTGCTCAAATTATTATAAAATATTGACATCGGTTGAATTTTCATTAAAATATATGAATAAAAATTAATAAATAAATATTTTTATATTATAATAAATGTCCATTATTTAATTATGTATAGAATAAAAATGTAGATAAGAATATATTTTGTAATCAAAATTTTATTGTTTAAGAAGTTAGGCACCTTCAGAGAGAAAATTAGGAATATGTTAAGAGTTTCTTCTCTCAATTATCACCCCTTGAGGCATATTTCTTATTATACACCATGAATTTTTTATAATAGTCTATGTATTTCCCCTAAATATTTTTGAATCACAATTCTCTTATATTTCATGATATTAAATGTTCTATTAAAATTTATTTCTCTCATGGTTTTTTTTTCACATTGTATTTAAAAGTATTATTGTTTTTATTACCTAAACATCGTTATTGAGTTATAATGACTGAATATTACTATGGTTTTAAAACTTCGATCTATTATATTATATGATCACACTTTAATGACTATATTTGGGTAATGTATCATTTTATATTAAATTATTTATCTTTTGAAATTTATTTCCCAAAATTATATCATTGTTATGAATATTTACCTTATGATTAAAGGATGATTTCCTATCATTATGCATAATTTCCCATTCCACCAATGTTATCCTTCTCAATTGGAAACAAAATTACGTGTAATATTATTCTAACATTAAATGATCCCTCCATAATTTTCATATAAATGATTTATTATATTATTTAATATATTGAGTTTCATCAAAGCTGTTTTTAAAAATCAAATGGGTCTCCCATATTTCCCTAATTACTTTTTTGTTATAAAATAATTTTTTCCTTATTTTCTCTATCGTTTTCTCAAGAAATTATTCAATATGTTTTATATTTGTTCTTTATATATATACCTATTTTACTATACTATTCTTCACTAGTGTTAATACATGTTTTATGGTCCCTTAGTAATCAACACAATTAATTATATTCGATTTAAAGGGACATTCCAATTTATATTTCTGGTGCCATACAACACCCCCATACTGGTTTTAACTCTATTTAGATTTACAAATACTAATTATTTTATGGATAATATCATGGAAAATTATTGTTTTATAGAAAATAATAATTTATTCCCTTTTTAAAACATATCCTTTACTTATATAATAAATCACCACCTATGTAGTTCTTTAGTATTATTTAATATCCATATCCTTATTATGAAATTTATACATTGGAATTTGAGGATCAAGAACTATATCCCATTTGAAATTATGAATGTAAAAAAATAATTTAATTAAATTTTCTTTTAGGAATCCTTATGATTTAACCTTCAGTTATTCCATGAATAAGAATTATAAAACCCACTTCCTTCACATGTGATGGACCATTCATATGATTTATGTTAGGATTATTTTCCTTATATGGAATGAATTTGTGTGATTTTATATAAATGATTAATAGTCCTAGAATTATTTATCCCAAAAATTAATTGTGTATTGTTTATATCCCATAATATACCATGTGTGATGTGTGGGCTATTATCCTAAGCACCCTATGTTATATAACAGGTGGGCCAGGATTTATATATCCATCCAATGAATTGGGATAATATTTATTGCCCATGAGATTTTTTTTATGGGATTATGGAGTTATTTTAATCCATCATAAGACCTCATCCACTATGTTTAAGGGATTGGATAGGGAAACTAGTCCACTATAAGACATTATCTACTGTTCCTTTGGGAATGGGGAGTGAACTAAATCCATAATGGAAATTTTTCCCCTATGATAGTCTTGGATGTTATCATTTACTTACACTTATGATTTCATGATACATATTTTGACCATATATTTATGACCTTATGTAATCATTCTATGTTTTGATGTTTCCATTATCATGTCACATTATTATGCCATAATAAAATAATTTAGAGACTGCATGTTATTCATTTATAATTTATGGAAAAACCTTATTTCCATGTGTTATTTTTAGAAAAAAAATCTCCATACTCATGTTTCATAAAATTAATATAATCTACACCATAATTATATGATGATATATTTTTAAATTATTGAGCCTTTAAGATCACTTATTTCTTATGTTTCAATTCCACATGTTATAAGGATGAGTATATCATTTTTTATGTCTAAAAAGATTATAGTTTGGATTAAATATAGAGTAATGTTCACTAGTATAATAAAATAAATTTAATTTTATATTGTCCTCATTGTCACTAAAAGTTATTTTCAGGGTAATGTGAAATTATTTAAATATTTTTAATTTTTAAATTTTGTTAATGATGTATAACAACGATATGATAATATTGGGTAACTATATTAGAAATTATTGTGAAAATATTTAAAAATATATAAAGAATTTATGATGTAATTTGACATTTTTTTAGACATTTTTAAATAAAAAATTAATTTTGAATAATAATTTAGTTTATTTGAAGTTGTTGTTTAATTCAAAGATGGAGTTTTAGATTTTACAGTGTCAATATGCAATACCTCCTTACTTTTAGAAAAATGGGAAATTAATTCATAAGATCTATTAGAATAGAATACTGGTCACATACTGAGGACTTCTAATTTTGATCAAAAAGGTTAATACATTCATATGTAATAGTAACTCATAGAATTAGTGACACGTAAGAGTCACTTAAAAATTATGTTAGAATAATTAAATTGTAAAAAAGATTAACATAGTGGTTTCTTTGTATATGGAAGATTATTTAATAGATATGTAATCCTAAATATAGAGTTTCTAAAGAATATTTAATAATAATTTCAACTCATGTAACAGTAACCTTGGGACATGTAAGAGTAACATATAGTTTCAATTAATGGCTAAGATATTTTCTATGTCCATTTAAGAAAAATCTAGTTTCATTATTTAATACGTATGTTAATATTATTATGTTATACAAATTTTCATTGAATAAAATATCATGACTATAAGTATTAATTGCCACTCATTCCAAAATATTACAGTGTAGAATTTCGAGGGATGTTTCACCAGGATAAGTAACCTCACATAGAAATCATGTAACTACAAGTGATCATACATGAAAGGAAGGTAGATATTGTTTTTATAGAAGTTTAATTATAAAATCAAGATAACATTAATTTATAAATGAATGAAAAATAAATTAATTATATAAATATATATTATAATGTTAAAATTTTATATTTGAATATAATTAAATGGAAGACAATTACAAAGATTTAACACTAGAGGATTTCAAGAAATTGTTTCTTCAAGTTTGAAGATTTGATCATGATGTCGTAGTTTTCATTGAGATATCCAAAATAAATTTTTGAAATATTAACCTTTTGAATCCTGATGAGTCTATTAAGTATAACATAATTTTAAATAATGGAAATTTATAAGATATGAGATGTTTATAAAGTTCTAATTTTTAATATATTATGTGTGCATGAAAATACGATGGTATAATTAAATAAGGTCCAATATATAATTACTATTATTGATTATCATCTATGATATGGTAAGTCGAGATTATATTAAATGGTTTACCTCCTGTTATATTAGATTATTTCCAATTTTTTTGAAACTATAATATATGATGTGGTGATTTGAATAATTTTTTGTTCCCTATAAAAGATAATATACATGTTTCAACTAAAAAATTGAATAAATGGAGAAGATATGAGCTACAAAGATAAGAAATTTTTTAATATAGATTAAATAAACCTCATCACTATTATAGGATAATAAAATAAGAAAATTATTGTTTTCAATAGTAATAATTATATCTAGAATTATCTATTTAAGGCTATGTAGAGAATTTCAGAATTTCAAAACATGGTGATTTATAATATAAAATAATGGATTTCTTGACCAATATCCCAAATAAGGTTATCACTATCATATTTGAGTTTGTTTGGGGTCTATATGATGATAAAACTCAATAGGATATCAAGATAGATGCTTCAAAAAAGGCATCAGCTGAGAATATCTTTAAATATAATCCATGCAATAAATAAGTTGAAGCCACAAAGAATCATTCATGTTTATATTAAAAAATATGGATTATATAAAAAATAATTTTATAATATTAGTTATGATAAGTCTAATACTGTTAATTTATATTATTTGATGATCAATTCACTTATGGATACTCATGAAGCTATTATTGGAATCCACTGTTATCCATTAGAGGGTTATAATTAAAAGGATAATGGATAATGAAAATTAATTATTGGATTTTATCAACATTCATGATGATTATATTGAGAGGTTACAAAGAAAATCAGAATAAATTCTTAGATAAGATGTAATTGATTAAAATACCATTCACACGACGTATCTTAAACTTCATATAGAAAAAGAAATTTGCAGGTGAAATAAGTCTATTATTATGAAACATGTAAGAAATGATATGTTGTAAATGAATTTCATGATAATTTTGTAACATTTAAAAGATTTAATTTCTTTAGAAATATTATCTTGAAAAAAACTATTGATATACCCATTATAGGATGAATGATTTCCCCCCAATTTTTTTTCAAATAATGGGATATATTGATAAGAATCTATAGATGATTCTAAAAATTCAATATTATAAATGAAAATTATAGATTTATTACCAATTGTTATTAATATAAAGGATTTATACCCAATTTCATTTATTATTTCCAAAAAATAAATCATTCAAATAAAAATAAGTCACTTATCAAGGGGTAAGATATAAAATGATAAATAATTCTACTAGATTAAGGAAAAGTATAAGGAATAAAACGAATCTATCCATAATGAAAATATTTTAATGTCGTAATTATTTCTAAAAAACATACAATAATGGTGGTAATTATGATAATAAAAATTATCATAAATTTATATCATAATTAACATATCATTGAAGAGAAAATTAACAAAAAATTGAACAAAATAAATTTTCCTCACCTTAATAGTTTAAAAAAGTAATGTGATTAACAAGCCACAATCTATAATGCTATGAAATATGATATAAAAATGATGATATTCTTTTAATATGAATGAAAAGGACACATCATAGATCATTGTATAAAATATATGACAAATATGATGAAAGTGGTATGGTTGAATAATAATAAGGATATTCAATCCATGAACAAAAAAAACTATTTTTTTGAGGAATCCACATACAAAGAAATAATCTAATTTCCTTAAAATTTTATTGATAGAGGAAACATAGAAATTATTTAATTTTTTTACATATGGAAAAATTATGCTAGATATACTCCAAAATAGTGCGTGAAAATAATATTTTGATGGAAATTTTATTATTAAAATGGAATGAAGTGATGAGGAATAAGTGTTTTTATGAATGTTATTTAATAATAAGTTACACAAAAATTGATATTTAAAAATTATAGGTTTTCCATGATTCACAAGGTGGTTATTATCTATAAAATCAAATGATATTCAGTAAAGAGTTATCATAATATTGAATATGATAAGAGAATATATTCTGGGTTGAGAATGAACTATCAAACATATTTATCTCACAAAGGTAAATATAGATCCCACCTTTTTTTATAACAACATTATTTTCTCATTGAATGGTATTAAAGGGTATATATATTATAAAAATAGGTTTGTGTTGTAATAATTTAATATCTAACTATAGGATAGAATATAATGTATATTATCTCTTATTACAACATTTCTTGACAGTTTTTCAAGATTAATACTTTTGGAGTTCATTATATGAAGAGATCAATCAAGATAAAGAGTTAATAGAGTTTACCCTTGAGGGGAGAGATGAGTTGAAAATGGTTTTACATATGTTTATTTCAAGTAAAGGTGAAAATCTTCAATATGATTGAATAAATTAGTATTAAGATATGTTATTCAAAATATCATATACTTATATGAATAATGAATTTTAAATGTATGGGGGATATATTTATTATTTAATGATGAAAAAATGAGAATATTTTGAGGATTACCTGGTTTTTAGGAAACTTTTATGTGGTTGATTTTACACTGTAGCTTTATACACTAAGAGTTTTTCCATGTGTATTTCAGTTTATTAATTTATAACCATCAATTTTTGTAGTTCGTTAAATATAATATAAATATACTTCTGAAGCGAATAATATTGAAATTATCTTTAAGTGAATGTTTAACTTGTTATTGAAAAAAATATAATGTGGATTAATTACGTTACCAGTATAGATTTAGAAGTGTGTTAATTTTTTATTAATAATACTATACTGAATATATGATAATTTATTTTGAAAGAGATAAAGAAATGGGGAATGGGTTGATGTTACCAATGAATTATGAAGTTTTTCATGGAATTATAGAGTCTAAATAACAAATTTATGGTTGTTGATATATTAAATAGTGTAACTATATATTATATTTTTTATCAACTATTATATGTTCTACAAGTGATCAATTATAATGATGAAAATTTATATTGAGAGAAGATATTGTGTTCCTAATAAATTATAGAGGTAGATACTTTTACTATAATAAGTATAATGAATATGTGATTATTATAGAGATGAGATTATATTGAATCAATTAAAGGTGATAAACTTATTAATGGGAGATGAATACATTTTCTACTACAAGATCATTTTAAATTTATAAAATGTTAATATTTGGATTTAAACTATATTATGAAAACAATACACCATCAAATTAGTTTTCATGGTTAATGAATTAATTTGTGTTTTAGATGTTGGTGTGATATCACGTGTTCCCTATATAATTGACATATCATATGATAATATCCCTATGGAGAAAGATGTAAATATCATCCTAATATTTAAGGGGGTTTTATTATATTATTATTAATTAATTCACTATTTTTGAATAAATTTTATGAGTTTAGAATTGACCTTTTCTTCTAGTGTATACTCATATATGAACATAGAATAAGTTTTTATAAGTTTCATTTTTTTGTAAATTATACTAAAGATATTTATTGATGTTTATAAATTCCTAGTTTCATGTATTGTGGTTAGAGATATTCTGATATCATTGAGATTGTATGAATATTTTTTGAGTTGAGTAAAAATAGGTTGATTGTGAAGACTTAGGGTAGAATATTTGAAAAATTAATTATATAATATCAATATGTTTATAAGAAGTTGGATAATTTATACATAAGATCTCTTCAAGCAAAATAATATAAATATAAAAAGTTGTTCACACAACTATATATATGATTAATATGTTCATATGTAACAGGAACACATAGTTTCATTTATATGTAAGATAAATTATGAGAATTCATATGAATATATCGATGGTATATAAGAGTATATTTTATGTTTCTTTTTATAAGGATGATTAAATTGAGGATATATAAGATTTCATCCTTAATTTTTTAGAATATATTTTAATTATTATGGCACATGTAAGAGTAACCTAATGATACCTAAGAGTAAAATAGGACTTTGAGTAATACTTGAGATTGTTTCTAAGGTCATGTAAGATTAAATTATTTTTTCATGGAATTTATAATATTATTGTGATTATGTTGTATAGATCTTCAATAAATAAAATTTCTTGATGTTTCCTGTTAATCAATGATTCAATCAAAAAAAATTGTGACATTATTTGATTGATATTGGGTCATGAGTAGAAGCATAAAACAATAATTATATTACATTATTTGATCACATATATGTGGAAGGTAGATACATGTTTTTTTCGATGTTTAGAAAAAAGAGAAATTCAAACATAAAATATATTAAAATTTCAATTAATGAAAATATTTGAGAATAAATTGTATTCCATAATATGGATATTTAAATTTAAGTATTTTTAATCTGTTTTTAATGATCACATAATAGAATATTTTCTGATTGTATTCTAACTAGTTTATATAAAAAACATGACACAATACTTTTCATCATGGTTTTAAAAAATAAAATATTGAATCATCATATACATCCATCATGATGAGTTTGTAGAGAATACAATTAGTTTAATAAATAAATATTTATAAGAGGGTAAATATCAGAGAAGTGATTATTATAAACATCATAACTAGAAAATAATATGAAGAAGAATTTATGAAGACAAGAGGGATACATCTATAATCACTACTAAGGATTGTCCTCTAGGTTGAGGTGAGTTGCAAATATATCTTATAATAAAAATGTGAAATACTAAGGATGATGAATAAAATGTGTAATTTCTTGATTCATACACGATTTTTGATTATTAGGATGTTGATAGGAGTCTGGTATGGACTCTGATATTGCTAATTATCATCATGTTGTAAAATTCCTTATTAAAGTATGAAATTAATTCCATTTTTATTGTTATATCTTATTGTAATAATATGATCTCTTTAATTGGTTTTAGAGAACCACCATCATAAAATAAAAGGATATTGTATAAGGAACCTATCAAGAGTCTATTGATAATATGGAAATAGTTTTTAGGGAGATGAATGATTCCTTCCATTTTTTATTCACTCGATGAAATTAGTGGATATATGTTTCTTGAACATTAACAGAATGCAGTACCGATTTAAAAATGCACTTTTGGGATTATCATTATAAATGTGGTGTTTTTTTTTATTTGATATATATCTTTTCATATATATTTTTCGGTGTCATTAAACATATCAATTCATCCAAATAGTTGTAGGGGTTAATACTATTAAACTGTATAAGAATTTAGTAAAATTTATATGACACTAACTCACTATCCATATAAATGTGACTTCATGACATATTAGGTATCTCAACATCCTATTGAGAAGAATCTTGATGATCATTTTAATGACAAATTGACCAATTGAGGCACAATTTTAGTAACATATTTTCTAACCACTGTGGGTGCCTCAAAGAAATTTATATTTTTTTATTTTAATGAGGATCTTGGCCTCAATATAGAGGGCTTGTATTTGATAATTTATATCAATACACTCTTAGGGGATTCATATAAAAGTGACTAAAGGTACTTATAGTACCCTAGGGAGATTAGTGAGTATAGTATACTCTAGGATTTCAATTTTTTAGAATTAAAATTTTGATGGAATCATTTATATGGATCATATGACTCTTCACTGAGTGGATGTCCTATTCTATTATGATATTTTATCATTTATTCATATAGAGGGTGATTAAAATATCCCTATCAGAAAATGGGTCTTATAAAACGGTCATTCATCATCAAAACATGGATATCTTGGAGATATTTCATCTTAGATTTTTATATATGTTTTGATAGATGGGGATATACATCCATCAATCATTCATCCTAATATTATCCTATTCCTGGAATCATTTCATTATTTTTTAATTATTTATAAACATGTGATATATATCAAGTTCACAATTGATATTTTTCAAAGCATTGATTGCATATCAATTCATCTTTATAGGATATCTCTTGTAGAGACTAAATAAATGTAATTTTTTCTTGACGACCTAAAGATGAAGGGAATCATTACCCTGGTCACATCACTATGGAATGATCTATTTTTATAATCTAAGAAGTTGAATGATTATTTTATATATTTTGTGGATTACATGAGGCTGAATAAAGAAAATATCAAGATTTCCCCCCTTTATAATATAGAATATATGTTTGATTGGCTAATTGGATGAAAGTGGATCTCTAATATTAACCTAAGACTGGAATATAATTTTTAGTGTATAAGGATATTACACATTACATATACTATATTCTGAATTAGTTATGGAATGAATGATTATCTCATGATTTATGATGTGTTTTTCAACATCATGGAAGTGTTTATGTCCCTATGGAATATAGTCTTCTATTTGTGTAATGATACATTCATGGTTTAAACTTTATATAATATTCTAATATACAAATATTCATAGAGGATATTATTCTTCAAATATGTATATTTTATTGAGTACCTTGATGGAGAATAAAATATATTCCATTCACTTTAAGAGTGTGTTATTGATAATAGAGGTTTACTTATTATGACATTGGATATCTATGGTAGGCATAATAATGGACATTGGGAATGATGTCTCCATGGATTCCGGGGAGTAACCCAACAATGTATTACCAATAATAATTTTCATAGTTTAAAAATGCTACTAAATTAGATTTATTAAGTATTTATATAAACATTCCACAATCAATAACAATTATTGATAATTTATTAAAAGTATAAAACACTACAACATTGTCTTAAGAGGGCCTGTAATATTAAATCCCTATGGAATCCACAAGAACAACATTCAATAAATATAAAGGTAGTTATTACCCACTAGAGGTAAATTTTCAATTATAATGATGACTCAATTAGTGAAGGGAGTTTTAGTTGTTTGAATAATTTGAAATATCATTTGAGAATATAAAGGGATGGTTTACATCAACGTCATATATATATAATTTATCTATTTTTAGGCTATACTGTATATTTTAATGTGTATAAGGATTCTGTATGAGCCATTTGAATGTAGTATGTGTGATTTTTTATACATTTATCTCAGAAATTAAGGGCACAAAAAAGAATAATCATAATCATGAGTTAGATTAGGTGATAATATTGCATGAACTGAGTTATTAGTATCACTACTTGTTTGTTCAAGGTTTTGTGGTATATATTGACAATAAGAGGCTCAAGTATAACATTTTTTAAATAAAGTAAATATTTCTATGGAAGGTGTGTGGACTATAAAATGTGTATCCACATTATGGTAAAATATAACCTTGGGAAAGTGAATTTCATTCATTTCACACTTAGTGTAAAGACTTGTGATAATGTTTAATTCAAGGATAATAGTAAGCATTTGATGATGATCCTTTTCAATGTGATGAATATTTATTTCTAGAAGTATATTACAAGATGTAACCTAAAATTCTTTGTTAGAAAATTTTATTACATGATAAAGTAGAAAGGATGTGGCTATTTGAAAAAAATATTTTGGTTATATTTTGTAGTATATGTTGGGGGAAACACAACCACATTGGTCTAAGTCTGAAGGAATGATTTATTTTTTACAAAAATGAGTTGTGCTACCTATGATCATGTGTGAGGACTTTATAAAAAATAGAGATACCTTGATATGGGATGTTCATTTAGTGTATATCTAAATACATTATATCATCCAGTGGTGGTTTTGGTGGCCCTAGATATGGATGGACTACGAGGGAATTGTTTGATGGTTCATATATAATCAATAGGTAAAGTTCATGAATCAATGAACAAGTGGATTTATTTATATATTACCTATTATTTGATTGAAATGGTTTTATATTATGATTTATTTCATAATGAGGATTATGTTATCACAATGAGGTCGAGATAACTCATGGGATATATTTGAATTGTTAAAAAAAGGTGGATCACTTCCTATCAATCAAGGAGAACCACTATATTAATTAAAATGTTTTGTTTTATATTGATGATATTTTATATTT
Source organism: Viscum album (assembly GCA_963277665.1). Lineage (NCBI taxonomy): Eukaryota > Viridiplantae > Streptophyta > Magnoliopsida > Santalales > Viscaceae > Viscum > Viscum album. The sequence continues at coordinate 1,436,736,416 of OY728120.1, forward strand.
ACATTGTATGTTGAAAAGTTTAATTTTTAATATCAACACATAATTCACATCATGATTTAGTACGTTTTTATAGAATTTGCAATGTGTGGCATAACATCCTATTACTAATTTGAAACACCCTAGTAATATTTGGTAATTCGAGTAAATATTATGTGAATGCATAATTGATTTTAGTAGTTCATGGGAATTCACCTAATAATATTTTAGTACACCAATAATAATATTTATCAATACATGATAAATATGGAAGTATTTTTAGACTTTCTTGTAAGACATACTGATCACCATTGTACTAGATAGATGAATGTGAGTCTTGAATTATTGGATAAAGTCTCATTAATGTCACTTCAATGTATATCAATTTGATCCGAAATATGATGTAGAATACACATAGAATAGAATATTTAAAAAAATATTTAAATTCAATGCTATTTATATTCATGTTGGTGACTGAGTAATCTTAGATATGAAAGACCATTTAGGATTCTTTCATATTCAGAGTCATTATGAGTTAGAATGTAGGTTTTTGTTTCCATTCATGATTATTGAGAGGATCATTACCCTAAAATTTTTATTTTGGATTCCTCAGTGAATTCATCCTATTGAGGTTATATTCCTTGTATCTCTTCTCAAGAGATACCACAATGTTACTTCTTTATTGATTATCATTTATATCATCTAGCTAGGGATTGGCACAGCATTTTAGGAGCTACCAACCCATATAGATGACTGGATAGAAAAAATTATATACATAAATATTCTTATATTGGTATATGTTTAGTTGAAAATATTTAAAATCCTAGGGGAGACATGGGAATTAGAGGATAATATTCAAACATAGTAGCCAAATAGTTTTCCCAATAATTCCTGATGATGAAATATTGGAAGAAACTAATATATTGTGTTGATTTCTTGAATCCCTACCCATCCCAAAGGAAAAAAATATGTATATAATTTTCTCAAACCATTTCAATTTTGATGGTTTTATTCAATTGGAGGAGTATTCAAATAATTACTATTAGAATTGATAATGTTGGTCCTTGAGTATAATGTTTGTAAATTTTGATAAATAACACTCGGTATGTAGTGGTCTATTTTTGACTACTCGAGGGATATATGTAGAAATGGCTATCTTCTAGGGTACCATAATTTGTAAAGTAAACCTAGTGTTCATACCTAGTAGGGAATCATATTCATGGTCATAGGTAGCTGAGTACCTAATGGAGAATTTTTCTTTTTTTAATTTAATTATTTTAAAGTAATATATTATATTTTATATAAATGTGTATACCCCTTGATCTCCCCTTTTCTAGCCACACCCTCTTCAACCTCTCCATTTATGTCCCTCTAATTTTTTTCCTATGATATTCTTTTTTTAGTATAAATTATTATACTTTTCTCTAGGTCGATCAACAAATTTACATTTATAAGTACTCTATCAGATATTCACTATTCCTCAAATCTTTTATTAATTATTCATTGGTCATTCAATAATATAGAGAATATTTTAATAATATATAAACAACCATATATTATAGTATATTTTTCAAATAATTCTCAATGAATGGGATTCTACATTATCATTTTAGATAGTACCTAAACATTCATGTCTATTTATAAATGATTTTCATTCATTACATAATATATATTAATTTCAAGAATTTCGTCAGGAACTAAAACATTTCTAAATAAATTACATATACAGTTTAAGATTATAGTATTGTTTTTTTCTCCAGAATGGTCTTCTTTATATTGTTCTCTATTATTTTTTCCATTAATAGTCGCATGTATAGCATAATGTTGGTCCAAAATTATTATCAAATCCAAATAAAAAATTAATTGATAAATGTTATGAAGTAGTAAACCTTTATATGTTAAAAATTTTACCCCACTTTTTATATGTCATATTTACACACGTTATTAAATTACCTAGTGTAGGTATAGTAATGGTTTTATTTAATGCATTGTGGACTTATTTAATTATTGAAAAACATAAATTTAGAATGAAATTATGTTCTAAAATATGTTATTCCAGGGGGGGTAAGCCTTGGATAAAACTAATGGATTGGGAATTCACATGAAAAGACCAAACTAGTGTTTCTCATCATGTGATTTTCTAATATGCCAACCATATTATGTATTCTTATGATGCCTCCATTGGTAAGATTATACTATCATGATACTTCTATTATTGAGGGTTACCGTGAATTAATTTATTGTTATTGAGATATTGTAATACTATTTAAAATTATGTTTAATCAATCAATAAATCATTTTCAAATGAATTATATCCTCACTTTAATTAAAAAAATATTATGTAATTTTTTAATAAAAATGATTTCTTTTAGTTAAACACTTATCTTATAATGATTTATTTTATATATTAATTAATCCATTTTAGAAATGGAATTTTATTAAATGAATATTATTTTATAAATCATCATATCAAATTTTACATATGGAATTTTTTTAATTTTTTAGAAAATATTTATTTTTCAGTTAATAGAACAAAATAATGATTTTTGTAAAATATTGTCATTTATTTTAATAAATTATTTAATTTTAAATTTTAAATATTTTTTTAATATATTCTTAATAACCTTGGTATTGTGTAGCTATATTTATTCAACTTAATAACTTTTTATTCAGCTATATATTTTTTAACATAATTTTGTTTTTGGGTTCAAAATCTGTTTTAAAATGCATAATTGTTCACATTTTAAATTAATTAAAACAACAAATTATTTGAAATGGTTTCATTGAAATATATAGAATATATATTAATAAATATTATTATAGTTTCATAAAATTATTATATATAGTCATATAGTCAATATAGAATTATTTTTTAAAACAAATACTCTTCTTAAGAACCCAATTTCTAGCGGTGACTGCAGTATTAATATTAAGATTAAATTTTCCACTTATATGAGTAGAATTTTTAAAAATGGATTCCATATAAGGAATTAGAGTAATGTTTCATTTTTAATAAGTTAAATATAATATTTTAAAAATCCTTAGTGAAGATAAATTAAATTAATTTTATCAATTAGGTAAAAATTAGTATACTTCGTTGTTAAACATAGAACATAAGGAGGAAAATGACTTAAAAATTTGTAAATAATGCATTTTTTACAAATATACAGACATTATAACTTTTTTGAAAGAGTTTAGTACAATATTTAATCCACTGGACATAGAAAAATGATGGTGAAATTCCCTCATTCAAAAATTTATTAGTTTTCCACTCAGGCCACCTATACCCCCCACACATTCTCCTCCCCTCACATATCTCAAGGATTTTTTCATAATATTAATGCCCAAATAACTAATAATATTCCCTCATATCTTACAAGAGTATTTAATTCAAAAAAATACAACCAAGGAATTCATTTAGTGTTAACCAAAAGGAGTTACCTGAAGTAGATTTAACGTTCATGAACATCATTTTTTGTTATATTTCTTTTCCAACCCCGTAAAATTATTATTGTTCCATGAATATATATAGAACTAATTATCCTAAATATAATAATATATTGTTATGTTAAGGGTATGTCTTACACCCACACACACTTACATCATATTCATTTTGAAATATACATTCATATGTTCAGTGGACTACCGCCTCATGAAACGTTGTTTTTCGTTGTTCCATGACCACCTATCGTGGTCGAGGAAAATGATAGAAATACAATTTATATATGTTATTTATGATATTTTTATAACAATTTTACCTCTGTATTAATTATATCTTATACACCCTTTTTAGATTTCATATCATTGGGGATACGATAACATTGCATGTGTGTATGAAGGACTACTAACTTATGAATTGAGGAGGAGAGTTTTTCCCTAAAGTGTTACATAGAAGGAAATAAAATTAAATATAATGAATATATAAGATATTAATGAAATAATTAAAACATTAATGATGAAATTATATTTCTGAAAATATAATATATATTTATCTCCTAACATTTTCCCACACTAAAAAAGTGGTAATGTCATTCATGGACGTGTGAAAAAACACATCTTTGATGTTATGTGAATAATTTTACATCATAATAATTTTATATAAAAGTATATATAATTAAATATCATGTTATTTATTATAAAATATCCATTCTGTAAATATAAATTTTACAAACCTTCTTTCCATAGTTATGATTTTAAATTTTAAATGTTTCTCATGTGCATGTATAACCTACCGTCACCATGATCGTAACATTTGTTCATTTTTCATAACCATTATTCAAGATTATTTTTAAATTTATAATTTCTTTATAAATGAGATAATTTTTTTGAAATTTTTATTCGTCGTATATTTAAATAATATACCATTTGACCAATTTTGACCTACGAAATTCTTTTTCAAAACATAACCTTAAAATGTTCAAATAATACGACATAATCATAATTGATAAGTAATTGTATATAAATTACTAGAAATTAAAATAAAATTAATAATAAAATTAAAAAATATTATCAAGTACGTAAATAATAAAAATAATATTATTACCTATGATGGCATATACACACGTGGAAGGTCGGAATAGATTTAATGGATTTCATTTCAATTTCCTTCCATCGAGGAAATTCTTGATATTATGCACCTTTATTATTTTATAATGTGTATATAAAGACCATTATACATTATATATCAATAATATATCTATTATCTTTATATTTATTGTTTTTTTTAATATTATTATTTATTGGGTTTTACGATTCAATTGTTTCTCAAGGTAAAAGGGGGTTCTAATTGAAAAAAGATATATTTTAATATTTTCATTTGAACCCTATATATCTTCCATTTACATGTTTTCAAATAATTTTTGAAATTTATTATATTGAAATAAAAGATTTATAAATGTCATTTTATGTTTCATATAATTTATTTCAATGGTTTTCAAAATGAATATTTTAACATATTTTGAACAGAAACGTTTGATAAGGGACATGTGAAATGTACACTTTTTATAGTATGATGATAACATCCTTTCATGTGATCATTAATTTTATTTTACTTATATATTTTTTTTAAATATGAAATTTTTTATAAAATAAAAAACTCTATTTCTATTTCATGGAAAAATATTTATTGAAAATGTTTTTTCAAATTAAAATTTTATTTTTTATTGACAATTTGGCTTTTAAAGAAAATAATATTTTAATATCTAAAATTTATTTACATATAATATTAAATTAGTATTTTAAATGAATAAATTCCTTATTTAGGATGTGGTTCTTGGATATTATATACTATGGGAGTGCCCATATAGTGTCGGGTGATCCATTTAAAGCATAAACGATGGGTGCACCTGCATAGCACACCAACACATAAGGTAATGATTATATTCTTCAAATAATTATATTTAAAGTTGGATATATGGTCATTCTAATTTTTAATGGTCTTATAAGTTCTATTTATGTTTTATGAGACGATTTACCAACGTACATATATGAAGTTTTTATCCTTGATAATGAGTTTTCATGGATATCATTTATTTTTAAAAGGTAAAATAATTAATCATTTTGAATGTTTTATATATTATTTTATGATTAAAATTTTATGTTTTCATGGATCAATATTTCACAGGTATTAATGTTTTTATAGAACTTAAATTTTCTATTCCTCGTATATCCCTAATCTAGATTCTTTACTCATCACATTTTTTAAAAGCTATTTTTAGTTGGATAAAAAATGGTTATGTAAAAGAATAGTTCAAGTTGAAGGTAAAAAATAGTTTTCACGAATAGAGATAATGATTTATTTAATAAAAGTGTTGTTTTGTTAAATTAGATAATCATCAAAAGGTTACACATGGTATTTTATGGGGTATTTGTGTATGAGTTGTGTCCTAATTTTCTAAATCTATAAACTTAAAAACATTTTCAATTTAAAAGAATATAAAATTCTTTAAATAAACTCAAAAATATGTAATGATTATGATCTGGGCCTTATAGTTAATATGAAATGAAATGTTTAGATAACATTAGTTGTAAGGATAATGTTAATAACATGCTATAAAAAGAATTTAACATGTATATATGTTGAAATATCACTACATTTGAAGATTACTGTGTTGAATAATCTAAACTATTTCTGATCAAAAAAAATTCCCATATAGGAAACATCGAATCTAAATTTAAATGGAATCAGGAGGAATATATCTTTCCAAATTAGCATCCCCTGATGGTTAGTATCAGAAACAAAAAAATAGTTCATTGTAGTCATGGATTAGTAGACAAAAGTAATGAATGGTTGTGGTATCCATTACATAGAGGAAATCATTGTATAATTACGGAATATGTCTATTGAAGATAATTTAATGAGGAAACATCAAACATAGTTCAGTTTATCATCTAATCATGTGATATATAAATAATTTATCAAACCTCTAGAGAGGATATTTCAAGTCATGGGATGTTCATAACATTATAGGTAAACACTATGAATTTATCATTGTCTAGGTGAAGCTGATCGATGGTGGTCCTTGGTTAAGAATACAAGAGGGAAAGATGGTGTTGGTTTTATGGAGTGGTAAATATTAAATGATATTTTCCTTGAAGAATATTTAATGGTTTGTCAACTATAGGTGGAAAACAATTCCTATAAATGAGGCAAAAAGAATAAGACTATATGTATTCATATGGAGTACACATAACAATATTTTCTAGGTATGTGCCATATTTCATTCAATACATTGATAGTTAAATTAATAGGTTTAATAACAATTGAATCCATGTATATGAGGATCTTTGGCCACATGTTAAATTAAAATATATGAAAATGTAGTTAATTAAAAAGAAATGGTTGAGATGGAGTTTCTTAAATCATATATACTTCGTGATAATGAAATTAAGAAGCAGTTATGATGGAAGGAGATGGGGAAACACACATTAATGTAATATGGACGTAATAAATTTATGTTCTCATCTTGTGGAATGTGTGGTAAAAACTAACCCTTTATAATATCTTATGATGTCATGGATGCATTAACGATGTGGAATGTTTATCCAGATGGCCAACTAATGTATGGAAAAGAATCCTAACAAATAAAGGAATGTGGTGACTAATATCCATCTAATGGTATGATGTTTTAGTTGAAATGATATGGGTAATTTTTCCAATGTGTGTCTGAAGATATTTCCACTTGATGAAGATCATCATGATCATAAATAGGATGTTGTAGTGATGTATTTTAATATTACTACAAGTGATTTTAGGTCATCATATGATGTGGTGACACTTGTATTACATGTGTATTCAAATTATAAAAATGCCATTTTGAATCTAGAATGTCACATTCATTCATTTCTCAAAAAACTTTATATAAATTAGAAATGTCACCTAATGAAAGTAAGATATAACTTTTTGTGAAAACACTGTCTGAAAATGTTAAAGAAACCAATATTTATAATAAACTTTCTATTACTAAAAATAGAGTGGTCTTTCTTGATAATGTTGTTGAACTGACCATCATAGAGTTTGATATCATTCTCGGTATTCATTAGTTTTTAATTTATCATGATAAGATAAATTATATTTCTAATAATGTTGTGTTCAAGGATTTAATGCCTTTGATAAATTAATAAGAAGATGAGAAATTAATTAGATATTGATGTGAATGTTTCCTAGATATAATTGTTTAAAATAAAAAATAGATCAAATTAGTGATGTTCTAGTAGTAAATTAGAACATAGTTGTTTTCAAGATTATTTTCCTGTTGTTATACCTAATTCAAAGACAGAGTTTCCTATTGAATTATTACCTAATACTAGGCCTATTTCTAAACTATCATTTTGAATGCTTCTAGTGGGACATTTATTATTGAATAAAAAATTTCAATAGTTATTGGATAATGGTTTTGTTCATCCAATTAATTAACTATGGGGTGCTCCTATCTTGTTTTAAAAAAATAAATATTCTTTAGTGAGACTTTAAATTGATTATAGTGCCTTGAATAACATAATTATTACATATAATTATAATTTTTATCTTATCAATTATTTGTTAGATCAGATATATGGGGATAAGTAATTTCCTAATATTAACCTAAGGTGGGGGTATCGTCTGTTAAAAGTTATGTAACAATGAATTCTGATGACTATGTTTCATACTAGATAAGGGAGCTATCAATTTTTAGTTATTTCATTTGGGTTATCTAATTCACCATATGAATTTATGGACCACATGAATATAATTATTCATTAATTATTAGTTAAGTTTTCATTAGTGTTTATTTATGGAATGTAGGAATATTCTAAATGTCAAGAGGAGCATGAAAGACTTGTAAGGGTTTTTTTTCAAAACCGTAAAAGAAATGAAATTGCATGTAAAATTTATCAAGTGTGAATTTTGGTTGACCAAAAATTATTTCCTTGGATATATCATTTCAAAAAATAGAATAAATATTCATCCAACTAAAAAACGATTATTATGAATGAAAAAGTCCCAAAAATGTTAAAGATATTTATAGTTTTTAGGGATTAGAAGGTTACTGCTAATGGTGTGATGAAAATTTCTCTCTTTTCTCCTACCCATTCAATAAATTAATATGAAAAGTATTTAATTTCATATAGAAAAATGAATGTAATTATTTTTTTTATAACTAAATGTTTATTGATGAATGCTATGGTTTTTTCATGCGTTATAGAAATGGGGAATTTTTCATCTACAATGATTCTTTATGGAAAGAACATGGTGGTTTCCAAATTTAGTATGATTAGGGAATAGCTCACAATTCACATCAGTTGAAACCACCTGAGTTAAATTACCCTACACATGATTTGGAATAGGAAACGTTGGTTCTTTCAATAAAAATTTTGTGGAATATTTTTTATGGAGTTATGTGTTAAATATATATTGATTATTAAATTTATATATTTTATATATTTACTTCGAATGAACTGAAAATGATACAGAAAAGATGGCTACAACTTATCATGTATTATTATTATCCAAAAATAAGAAAACATTTTGTTTGATTCATTTTGTTGAAAATATAATTGTACATTAACCATATTAAATTTGGAATATTAAAATTTAGTAAATGATTAGATGAATTTTTTCATAAAATTGTTTGATGGAGGGACATCCTCTATTTTGTTTCATGTTTTATTGAAGTTGAATTTCTTAAAAAGAATAATCCAAGCAAAGAAAAATGTATAATTCATCAGGAAGGGTAAGTTACATAATTTTAATATTTATAAATAAGTTATTTTATGATTTGTAAAAATATTGTTCCTTGGGATTTTATTTGAAATATATATTTTTAATGAAGATCATAGTTAACTATTTTCCATTCAACTGTGTAGTGTAAATATGATTAGAGTCTTTCTAGAGTACTACAGTTGGGATTGAATGAAAATATATATTACCTAATTTATAATTAAGTGTTTGACTTCTCAGTCAGTTAAAGAATAATGAAAATTGAAAAATGGGATTCCAAACATTTTTTAGTACCAGAGTGAAAATAAGAGAATATATCAATGGAATTAGTTTATGGGTTTCAAAATAATTATCAAGGTAATAATGTGATTTTGGTTATTATTGATCAATTAATAAAATAGTACCATTTCATTTCCATTAGAGATACAATGTCTTCATATAAGATTTGGTGACTGTATATAAAAGGGATAGTCTTGTTACATGGAGTGCCTCACTCAATTATATTACAATATGATCCGACTTTCACAACTAAATTTTTTCTTGGATCTCAAATGTCATTGGGTAATGAAATAAATTTAAATATAATTTTCATACTCAAACTATTGGATAGTCTGAGTGGAACATTTAAACCATGTAATAAACACTTCGTTCTTGTTTTAGGGATTACCAGGGAATTTGAGATCAATTTCTTTCTTTTGATTATTTTTCATATGATAATAGTTTTTATCCAGTATATATAATAGGACCATTTGAGACACTGGAATGATTTTTCAGTCACCAAAATTATTGAATAATATAAGAGAATGTAATTTTATGGGACTAGTGCTAGTAGGTAAAATAGATGATAATTTTTAGTTGATTCAACAACACAGAAGGACCACTTAGGGAATGATTTAATTCTATGAAAATAACTAAAGGAAATAATCATTCTTTCAATATAGGTGATCATGTGTTTCAAAATGTTTTTCTCTGGAATAGTATTTACTATTTTGTAAATAAGGGTATGTTGAGTCCATGATTCATTATAACCTATGAAATCTTAGTGAAATTTGGATCAGTTTCATACCAAGTGGAGTTGCATCAACATTTTTCTCAGGTACACAACCACTTTCTTGTGTCAATGTTTGGAAAATAAGTGTCATATTTGTCTCATGTACGGAGCCCTAAGTTAGTTCAATTAGATGAGAATATTTATTATAAGTAATAAATACTTTAGGTTCTCAATCATAGAGGGATATTTTTGATGAATAAGTTGATTCACCATATTAATGTTTTTTGAAAAAACCATACGGTTGAAGAGGTAACATGGGTATCAGAAAATGATATATTTGAATGATATCACAACTTCATTGTTAATTGAATATATTTGTGATAATGAAATTTGAAAAAGGATGTAATTATTTAGTAAAACATTTAATTATTTAATAAATCATTTTCATATGAATTAGATAGTTACATTAGTTATATAAAATATTAAGTTATTTTTATTCAAAAATGAAATTGTTATAATTAAACAATTCTATAATAAGTTTTTATTTTAAATTTTATTTTCTAAATTTAAGAATTATAATTTAATTAAATTTATAGCATATATTAAATTAGAATATCAAAATTTACATTTGGTGATATTTTTTGGAATTTTTAGTAAAATTTTGATTTTTCTGTGAATGGTGACAAATAACAATTTTTTTAAAATAACCATTTATTTTAATATATTAATTAATTAAAAATTATAAATATTTTTTGACTATGATTTTAAGTAAAAAAATTATTATTTAATTTTATTTATTACACTTAATTATTTTTTAATCAATGCTATACTTTTCTATATATGTTTGTTTTTGGGAATGAACATCAGTTTCTCTAAAGACACCTTTAAAATGAAAAAATTTCACCTTTTAATTATTAAAATAATGAATAATGGGAATTTTTTAAATGAAATTTTGAGACTATACATAAATTAATATTATTTTATTTTTATAAAATGATTATATTTAGTCATAGTATGAATATATAATCAAATTTTTTAAAAAAAAATCTCTTCGTAAAAAAACTGTTGTTTCACAATGACTACAGGTATAATATTAAATATAATTTTCAAAATCTATGAATTGAATTTCGAAAAATGTATTCAATATTATAAATAGTAATTATTTATAATTTCTAAAAATGCAACTTAAATTTTGACCAAATTGATTACTTGAAAACAGTTACAATTAATTACATATATTAGGGTAAAAATGAGTTTATTTAGTGGTTAACTGTTAATATAATGTGGAAAATGACCAATAAACAAGTCAATAACTCATTCAATGGAAATATTTCAACATTATACCCACTTTTATCGAGTTTGATTCTTTATTATAAGCACTATATTAGAAATAAACATTACGGTAATTCCATCTTTCAAATATTTTCATGTTTTTCGCTCACATCACTTATAAAAGGTCTCCCCCGCTTCTCCTCTCTTCACAGCTCTCCAGACCTTTTTCTTGGCCAAGACCTATCCATATCACTTCTACTCTTCCAAACTGTCATCCTTGATTCCTTAATTTTGGTTGAAATCCAACAATGGAACTAATTTAGTGAAACCTACAAGGAGTTACCTAAAAAAGAGGTAATGTTCACTACGACAAAATAAGAATTTCCCTACACTAACCTTTATCAATTCTTGAAAAAAGCACAGATAAAGGTTAAATTTTATCAGTATTTTTTTCTACTAATAAAAGGTACCAGTTATCATTTCTTTTTTAGTACTTTTAATGGGTACACTTTACCAGCACTTTATTTTTAGTGTTGATAAAAGGTGGCATTAAAGTAGTTTATTTTTATCCCTGATAAGGGAAACCCTTTATTCGTGCATAATTTTTAGCACCTATAATGGGATCCATTATCAACCCATTTTTAACACTAATAATTGTCCAAAAATGAAATAATTAAATAAATATTTAACATAAATGATTTTATTTGAAAAATATACAAAAAAAATATTAATTATATTTTCATTGATAAAAACGAATAATCTTATAATACTATTTATATATTTTAAACAATAATAAATTATATCTATTAAATATATAGATATATTTAAAATGAAAATAAAATAAATAATAATTATCAATATGTAAATTGAGAATAATATTATATATTTTTTTAAATAAATGATTATTGATAATGTTAATAAATAGTATATCTTATAAATAAATATATATATATATATATATTAATTAATTTTTATAAATATGATTTATAAAATACAAAATATAAATTATATACATAAAATATTAATATATTTAGTAAATAATGATTGATAACTAAAAATTAATATGATTTAAAAATACTAACTAATTTCATCGAGTAATGGACATAATTGAGTGTCTTTTGATTTTTCAATTAATCATAACTAAAAAATGTGTTATATTGAATTCTCATACAATTATATAACTAAAAAACTTTATATATACAAAACAAATGAAAATATTTAGGCAATTAATGAAATCATTTATAGAAACACATAAACCAAATGATTATGTAATTTATTCAAACCATTTTATTCATTTTATAAATTAATTATAACATGATACCTTTATTATTTTCAGTTTTTAATTGGTAAATTTTATTTATTTATTTCTAATATTATAATTTTTAGGTTTTATTTATTTATTTTTATGTATTTTATAATTTTTTTTTGAAATTTAATCAATTTTTATTATTTATTTTAAATTTATTTATTTACTATGATTTAATTTTTTTCAATATTTATTAATGTTTTTTTCAATATATATCCATATTTATTTAATAATTTATTTTAAATTAATAAATCTTACCCATTTTTCTATATTTTTAAAGTGTGCTCATTTTTAAATATTATTTTTCTCTCATTTTTAACATGCATACACTTTAGGTTAAATATTCATTAATAAGGTTAAAAAATATCTTCAAAAATAAAATTATAAATATATATATTTATAAATTCCTATTTACAATATTTATACATATTTATTTTAAAATAATTATTTATTTTTATTTTACAATTATTTATATAATTATAATTATATAATATATATTTTAATAGTAATAAATTTATATTAAATTTATTTAAATTCTAATTATATTTACTATATGTATATATATTAATATAAATATATATAATGATAAAAATATGATTTTTTAAAGTATTTATGTTATGATAATTAAATAATTATATGTTTAAATAATAATATAATTTAAATAAATATATTTAAATAAAGAATACTTTATATATATATATAATAAATAAACAAAATTATAAAAATATATTTACAAAAAAAATTATTTATAATTACAATCATAAATCCTTTATCACTACTTAAGTAATAAGTGCAGATAAAAGGAATCTTTATTAATTATTTTAGAAGTGATAAAGATAGATATTTATCACTGTTACAAAATGTTTATGAAATAAATTTTTATCCTCACTAACATATTATCCAGGATAAATATTTCTTTTATCACCACTTTTTTAGAGCTGATAAGGATTGAGATTTATCACTACTTATTAAATTTTCACTGATAAAAGGGATCTTTTTAGCCCTTTTGTAGCATTGATAAATCTGTCATGATCTAATTTTAGCTCCCTATCCATTATAAAATATTTTGTGATATTTTAATCTCTTCACAGAAGCTACCTACTGTCGGTGCTCTTCGTTATCGAATCCAAGATCAAATCAAAGATAGAATGATGGATCTAATAATTCCAAAGCTGGAATCCAAGGCTTGATGGATTTAAGGGTCAAAAAAACAATTTATTAAACAAGATCATAGTTTTTGGATATCTCTACATTCCCTCAATTATCCACTCAACCTTCCCATTCCACATCCATGTATCCCAACATCTCTTGTTGCATTATCCTATAATAAAATAGCCTAAAATTCAATGTTTTTTTGACATATTGAATTATCATCTTCCATGATAGCATTTATCTCTCCTTGGGACAACATTGGTATTGTGGGACTTGAAATATATCAATTAGTATGTTATTTCATTTTATTGTGAGTTATAAAAGGCTATCGAAACCTATATTCCATGAAATCTACATCATTGAAATCGTCAAATTTTGAAAATTTCAACTATATAGTGGTTGTTGTAGTCATTTGATTAGAATACACTAATATAAATTACAATGGAACAACTTTTTCATTTTTTTGTTGAGAAATTAATTTTATTTGATTTCATGGATTCACTTATAACCTAAGGAATAATTTGAACTCGCAAATCATAGATAACTCGATATCTTAACTCATTTGATCAGAAAAAAAATTATTTTTCTTTTTTCAAATCATAAATATTATTTATTTAACATATATGACTACCAACATCCTTTGATCATTTTCCTTTTTAATGTTGAGGCTATAATCTACTATACCTCACTAAAAACAAATCATTCTTCTGTACTGATCTAACATTTGATACCAGATCCACATCGAGTTATTTATCTGAAACAAAGTATTACAAAATGGGAACACTGATCTCTTTTTTTGTCTTTAATAAACCCATCTAATTTCTCAATGTATAATCCCCCATTAAGAACATGATATTTTAACATGTATTTTATGTCCATCTGGTACAATTTTGAATACATTTTCACTACAATATCCATGAAAATTGAAATTGTTTCCAACCGTGATAGGAGATTAAATTTATCAAAAATATATATTCCTTTGATCATGGAATTCCCCTTTCCCACTTTCTATTATTTATTTTGATGAACTTTTCTATATTAAATGATTTTATTATATAACACCCACTTGGTTTTGATAACATTTTTCTCATCTAGCCTTCGAACAATTTGCATGTCCCATTTTTCATATTTAGATCGGTATCCTCAAACATATACTTGATTGATTAATCATTCATGTCAGCCTCTCCAAATTATTTTCGATCTAGTTGGGAAAAATGAGGTGTTTTTAGAGTAATACTCTTCTATGATTTCACCAAAACTATCCAATCACCTAATGTTATTTTATTTATATATTTCATCATTTCTTTTTTCCTATAGATGATAATCATTCTTCAATTTCCTTTACCTAAATTTCTTATTATGATTCTTCCTAGTCTAAGTGTTCTCACCCCAATGATACTCAATTAAACATTAATTTCCTCTAATTATTCATAATTATTTTAATTATTAACAATCTCCTAATTCTAATTAAAAAAAATATCTATTAAGTTTATCTTTCTGTTATAAAAAATTCTCAACCCACCGTTTTTAGTCATTACATAATTCTCTCATTATCTAATATGATCAATTTTTCCCTACTAAAATTCAATTTCTTGTTTAAAACAATATTACCAAAAAAATATACCAACCTCATATCTATAAATTATTCGTCTACGTTTCTATAAATATCTAAAAATATATATGTATTTAAAATGATAACCCACCCATTAATACATCTTAAAAATCACATCATTTCTTTCATTACACCTCTAATAAATACTATATATGATTTACTATAATCCATCTAAAAAATCATTCTTTAAAATTTTTTGTTTGTTCCACCCTTAGTAATCTCTGATTACCATCCATGTCCTTTTCACAAATGGGAGGCATTACCCCTTTTATATAACAAAATTGAGTACAACTCTCATCCTAATAAGCTTTATCACTTCAAATGTTGTTATTCAAATTTGTTTTGTGGAACTCATACCCCATCTCTTTTCTATTTCTTATACTAAAATATATAGTATTTCAAGAAATATAGTTTCATTTTCCCAAGAGATGGAGGATGAATTCCAACCAACAAATTGAAATGATAACTGTTTGGAATATAAGATGAAGATAATTATAGTTTTATCTAACATTCACCTATTTATGTATTTGTAGGATAAAAACTACCATGTTAGAGTAAATAGTTTTTTTAATTTAAGTTACCCATTTTCTTCAAATCATAATGAATTTCTTGGAAACAGTCATATTTTGGGTTTCTCTTGCTATATTTATTTATAACATTCACCTTTATAATAAATAACCTATTTTTATTTATTTATTTATTGAATAAAATCAATATTATATTAATCCAATATGGTGGATATGAATCAAAAATAGATGCACTGTAATCTTTTGAAAAAATACTATGAAGATGGAGCTAAATATTTCAACAATTTTCTAATAGAGCATGCATACGACCCATCTCAATTACATTTCTTATGTTTATGTTATTCTTATTCTAGAACAATTAGCCTATAAAATTTGTAAGAACATTTTATTTTCGATGAAATTGATCACAACTGTAAATCTTAGACTAAAAACTGGAAAAAAGTAAATGATGACACTGATTTGAATGATATTATGGTTTATGAATCATTTGATATGAATACCATTGTAAATGATCATGGAGATCTCATGGAAAAAATGATAAAGAAAATTGAATATGTCCTTCAGGATTTTACAAAGATATTTTAGTAGTTAAATAGTTATGTTAAGTGATAATTGTATACCAGTTGTAATATATACAAAATAGTGTCAGCAGTATAGATGTAATATAATTTGAAATCTTGTAGCAGATGGAGGGACACCAAATTCACTGAACTACATGGTTTCCTACCCGATATTGATCCCGAATAAAATGAACTACCATTTTGAACATATTATTCTAATCAAATTCTATGTTTAATGGGAATGATCTTTTAAAAAATACATGATTGTGAAAATGATTTCATATTTTTTCACATGGACCACTAATCCCTCATAAAATTACATAGGTGGGGTGAAAATAAAAACAAGAAAATTGAGTAAAGTCCTTAAAATTTGTATAGTACATTTTTATCATTGCAAGGTTTAAAAGACTATATGGGTCTTGGGAAACCATGATATAATTTCCCTGGAATACATATAACCTACATCACCCCATAGATTCTCCTCAGTTATAGTAAATTTATTATGATTTACCTAAATTGGGAAGCTAGAAAATAAAATTTTATCTTCTATTATCTATATATGGAATAAATCTTTTCTGTGTGCATTGTATAACTCAAAATACATGGCCTGTAAAATTTAAAAATTATAACATTACACTAAGGAAATGCATAAAGTGAGAATACATTATGTTTTCTTTAATTATATTTGGACCCATGAAACCCAATAATGGTATTGATATCAGTTTTTATCCATGGATCAATGATCTGAAATCGATGTGGCATACATGTGTTATAATTTATGATGCTTGTATAATAGAAGAATTCACATTAAGGCTCATGTTTTGAAGGACTATAAATGAAATCTTTGATTATATAAATTAATCAATCCATAGTATTAAAGAAATTTTGTGGTGTCCAATTGTTGAAAAATTCACATAGTTAGTTTGGTTGAAGCATTCCTTGAATAATGTGTTTCTAGGATATCAGAAATTTTTACCTCAATGACTTAAATATTTATCCTAGGAAACAATGTTCAATGGGAATATCGAACAAGGTACAACACCATCTCTAATAACACGTGATCAACTTTTCGATACAATAAAATTTATTGAGATTGTTTTCGGTACACCATTAAAAAAAACCATTTAAAATCATGTTGGTAGATGAGATCAATTTTCTTTCAATTATAGTATTGGAATTTTTTATGTCCTTCAATTTATTTATGTCATGCATATATTAAAAAATATATTAGATATTGTTTTTGGATAATTACAAAAAGTTCCTATAAAAATGAATGATGGAATAAAGGCTAGATATGACATGATTTACTTGGGGATGATGGAGGATTTGGCACTAGAGATGGTTAATGGGTGTACTTCTCTTCCTCAAGCAACTGATTCTCTATCACAATTAGAAAAATTGAAATTTTTTCATTCCTATAATACTGAATAAGTTTAGGAGGGGTATTCATCCAATATTAAGAATTTTATTTCAATGACTTATTTGATGTTACATATAAAAAATCACATGATTTTGATGTTTTGATTCGATAGTTTAATCATGATTCATTCCATTTTATTCTATCGCAAAATGTATGACATACATTAACTAGAATCTGCTTATTTTCCAAGTCCATATAATTTAATGTTATAGACTGTATTAGGGTTCCAATAAGGAATAAAGAGTTTAGAGTCATGTTTTTGAATTAGATATGCTCTTTGGACCTTCAGTATTTGATATAATGGTCCACTAGATAGTTCACTTGGTTAGAGAGGTTTAATTATGTGGTCCTATCCCTAAAAATAGATGTAACACATTTAATGTTATATGAAAATTTTGAAGGGATATGCCTATAATAGATGGAAACTATAATGTTGTATTAGAGAATGGTATATTCTTGAAGAAGCTATTGAATTTGGTACTGATTTCCAATCGGATGTTAACATCATACATCTCCTAAAGTCTCATTACAACGTACACCTTATTGGAAAAGGGATTTAGGGACAAGATGTTGTTACAATTACCATAACATCATGTGAATAAGAAAATATTTACAATTTACAAAATAGTCAAGATGTTGGTCCATACATTGATTCCCACAAAAATATTTTTAGATATTTTAATGAATAAAGGTTGAATGATGGATATCAAATAAACAAAATCAATAGTTTATAGTATGGTTATGAGATCAAATTTATATGGAGTTATATAAAAATTTCAATTCATGTGTCTAACTACATTAATTTCTAGCAAGTAAACGACATAAAAATGTTATATAGTATAATGGATTTGTAATCAATTGTTATACATTCTATATAAAAGAAATTGATGATTGTATTATGACAAAAAATAGTGGTGTTACACTAATTTCAAAAGAGATGCACATATCCAGTTATATGTAAAGAAATACAATTCATATAAATATGTCATATTTTGGCATTATCGAACATATATATGGTATAGACTATACAATTTTTTAAGTGACTATTTTTAATATAAAATTGTTTGAAAATATGAGTGCAGTAAAATTGGATGAAATGGGCTTTTTTGAAGGTGAGATTCAATGTGGATGGGGAAAAAGACCAGTTGTTCATAATTTCATGTCAAGAAGTAATAGTATTTTATGCCCCAAATTTCGGAAAAAAGAACTGGATGATTTTACAATTGATGACTAAAAAAAATATCGGGTCATATGTAAATTGAATTGAGGAAAAACCCTTCATTAGGAGATCACAAAAAGATCATGTCTTCCCCAATGTAGAAAATGTCATGTAAATTAGAGGGTTCCACAAAGATTGGATTAGGATTCTCGATAGACGAACCAAATCCCTAAAACAGTTAAAAAAGAAATAGAGTTCAATGATAATGTAAATGTTATTTTAAATATATTATTTTTTCCTCTATATTATTATAGTTTTTCCACTGCATTAACATGATCTGTAATAAATATTTTTCTACACATGAAGAAAATGTCTACAAAACATGATGAGGTTATCAATCACTCAGAATAGACAACTATAACGAAAGAAAACCCTTTAAGATGATTTAAATGTAATCTAATGATATACATTCTCTATTTTACCCAAAAATTATATATTTAAATGATGATTTAATTTTAATTATTCCTTATAGAGTTTTTTTATTTTAGAATCAATCTATTCCTGTTTCTTGAAATTTTTTACCAAAACATTCACCGAATTCTTCTACAATAAAACTTTTTCAACCCTATAGTTTTTCATTTATCAGTTTCCATATAGTTCTCTCTATTTACATTGCAGGAAGAGAAAAGACACTTCCTCTTCTCAATCACATAGGTAATCTAGATGTTTTCAAAAAAAATTCATTGGTTATAGAATTAATGTATTATCTCTTATTTTTGTTTAATTTATTTCTTTTTAGTATTACTGACATTAGGATTTTTTTTATTTTGAAGGTGGTTTCTTTTGTTTGGGTTGGTGTGTTCTATCCATATTTCATACCATTCTATACAAAATATTACATTGAATTTTTCTCCCTGAAAAAAATTTCCCCCCATTACAATTGGAATTTATTAAATTCCATTATGTTACGTCCAATGCGTAATCATAATGGCGATCATGATATTTTCACAATAAGATAATTCTCTATATAAATAATTTATTGTTTCATATTTATTTTTTTAGTATTTCTCACATAATAATTATTTTCCTTCACATGTATATTCTTTTGTTCGAGCCTATAAATGAAATAATGACAACAGGGAAATATGCCAAAAATACATACAACCATCATAAAAAGTTGAATTCCTACTACATATTTAATTATTTTTTTAATCATTTTATATACTATTAATATGTTAATTTCCATATCATAATTACCTTATATTTATTTAGTTTTTTCCATACATCTTTTGGGGGATTATATTTTTCTATCAACTATCTGCAATAAGATACAAAAGATAACAAATGATCCTAAGTACCAATGTTTTCATGATTTCTATTTCCTTTCTTTTTCAAAAATCCAAGACCGTATATTGATTCGATGTGATGAAATAAAAACCCATTCCCATTTTTTGAAATCTATAATATTAGAGTAGGATCATGATCCCATTGTGTTGACTTCTTCTGATATAATGGTAATATGAGCATTTTATTATCTTATGGGTTTCAACAATGAGAAAGGTTTTTCTTCTATAAACATATATTCAATATGCAATGTTGAAAGATTGAAAATTATAAGTAATGGAAGTCATGGTAACATTGGTATTTAAGAGTTTTTTGAGACTTCAAAATGTTGAAAAATCTGAAGCACCTCAATCGAACACATGGTGTGACCTATATGACTCCATGATCTCCTTCTTATTTAAAAGTATCATTAATTTTAGCAAAAAGAGTCCTAAAATTCACACAAAAGGAAAAAAATATTATAACTGTTTTGATAAAATAATAAAATGATCCATAAGTAATTTTTTTGTTTAGGAATCATCTGAACTTCAATCTGATACCCAATCTGCCTAGTATGACTCAAAGTGTTCATTATCAATTTAAAATGGACATTTTAGTTCAAAAGTTTTACCTCACGATAAACCAATAAAAATCACTCTTATTTTCTTCATAATTTGTGGAATAATTTCATAAATAATTTTTGACATGTATGAATAGGTGTCACATCAAACTGATACATGATTTTATTGGTATCAGTCGAACTATATATTTATATTTTAAAATGAAATTTTAGTAAAAATTAAAAGTGACATACTGAAAACTATGAAACTTTATTAATATTGCATAATAATTTATTGAAATGATACATAATAATTTTTGATGTGTACGAATCCACCTCACCTAGATCCGATTCATCGTGTCAAGTGCATCTCTTTATTTAAAATTATCATCAATTTTAGTAAAAAAGTAGACATACCTTCTCAATACTAACCAAATTCATTCATATTATTTCGATAATTTAGGAAAATATTCTATAATAAATTTTTGATTTGTAAGAATCATCCAAAACTAAATCTAAAACATGATGTGCTCGGTAGTAATGAATGTATTAATTATCTGTTTGAAATAAAAATATTAGTTCCAAAAGTTTCACTCACTAAAACTAAGAAAATAAACACTTAATGTATTTATAATTTAGTACAAAAATTCATAAATTATTTTTGTTGAGTAAGAATTAGTATTACATCAATCCAACACATTATGTGATGAATATGAATCAATGTGAAGGTTTTTTTAAATGAAATTTTACTAAAAAAAGGTAATTGGCATTATCATAACTATGAAATAGCTTTTTCATTGATTTCATACTTAAGTAAAATTATCCTAACGTTATTTGATATGTTTATGAATCATCCTCACCTCAATATGACTCATGGTGTAATTGTTATGACTCTAATTATGTCTTTTTATTTAAAATTCATGTCAATTTCAGTAAAAAGGACAACCACCCAACAAAAAATTAAGAAAAATCCGTTGTATTATATTGGTACTTTAGTAAAATGTTACATGAGTCTTTTGGGATGTTTCAGAATCTATCTTACCTCAATCTGATTCATATTGTGACCGGTATGACTCAAAGTGTATGTTATCAGTTTAAAATAAATATTTTAGTTCAAAAAGTGTCATTCACTGAAAATCGAGAAAATACACTCATATTTTATTGATAATTTAGGTATAAATTAATCAATAATGATTATCTTGTAGGAGTTGGTATCACATCAAAATGATACATAATTTTAGTTTTATGAATCAATGTGTGTGTTTCCTATTTAAAATGAAATTTTCATAAAAAATATTATTGATATACTCAAAATCTATAAAACACATTCAAATTATTTCTATACTTTAGTCAGATGATACATAATTCATTTGGAATGTGTAATATTCATCTGGGCCTCAATGCAATGCATGGTGTAACTGGTATGACTAAATATACATCTTTTTAATTAAATTTTGACATCAACTCTAGTAAAAAAGACAATAAATATGCACAAGACTGTGAAAAATAATTTGGATTGTATTGATAGTTTTTGTAAATGATATAGATGTCATTTGGAATGTCTGGTAATATGATGAACCAAATCTAGTGCACAGTGTGACTGGTATGACTAAATATATCTGTTATCATTTTTAAATTTATATTTTAGTTCCAAAAGATTCACTTCTGAAATTCTTGAAAACACACTTGGACTATATTGATAATTTATGAAATAAATTCATAATTATTTTTTGGACATGTATTAATTTGACTCATCAATAACTGACACATGACGTGATCGATATGAGTCAAAGTGGGTGTTTCTGGACTAAAATTACAATTTTTTTAAAAAAAGGCATGTGATTTACTCAAAAATGAGAAAACACATTAGGATTATTTAATTAATTTATGAACATGATCCATAAGGCATTTGATGATGTTGGAATCATCCACACATAAATACATTTCATAGTGTGATCATTATGACTCTAAGTGTGTCTTTTCAATATATATTTTTCATTTTTGTTCAAAAAGTCCATCAAATATCCTAGACCAATAAAAATAGCATGGATTTTTTGATCAACATTCAATCAGATATTACTTAATTAATATTCTTATTATTTTTAGCTTATACTTATTTATTTAATTTTTGCTGAAATAATTCTTAAAGATGGATAAGACATAGTGTGACCTTCTTGAATTAACCACAACTCAATCTGATACATAGTGTTCCTAGTATAACCCAATTTTCAGTTTAAAATTAACACATTCTATTAAATTGTATTGTATATTATTTTTAATATAATAATTTTTTTCTTATACAAGTGCATTTATTCGTGATTAGGGGATAGGATCAAAAGAAAAACGAACAGTTATGATTTTGTATGTTTATAATTATTTTTACCTATGTAATCATATAAACCAATGAGTAAAATATGTATAATATAGGGTTTTTTCTTTTATATGGATTTAATATTTTATTTAATTTAAATTACATATTGGTACTTGAATTTTTAAAATTTTTAAGGTTATTGATGTTCTAGTGTGTTGTTATAAAACACTGCATTGGTGTCACAGTGTGCTATTACAGCACACTATAGGATGCCACTTTTTCAATTCATTAATAATCAATAATAAAGGGGGGCTTTATTACTATTTTTTGAAGAAACAATAAAGGAAACCTTTATCATTTCCTTTAAATGTTTTGAAAAAGGTCTACTTTATCAGTTCTAAATAAAAGTGCTGGTAAATATATTCTTTTATCAGTACTTCAAAAATTAATGATAATGAACCCATTTATCCACACAATTTTAGCACAGCTAATGGACCATATTAGGATCACTTTTTGAGAAATGATAAAATAATTGGACTCATAATCTGTCTCTAGTATTTAGTGCTTACATAGTACTGATAAAGGCCATTTTTATCATTATTAATGTCATATTTTGTAGTACTAGTTCATCGAGATGTTATTTTGTTTTATTTATTTCTCCAACCCCTAAAAATTATTATTCTACCATACATATATAATAACATAAGTTTCATCAATATAATGATAATTTTTTATGATAAGGTTAATACATATACCCAAACACACTTCCATCTAATGGGTTATGAAATATTCAATTGTCTGTACAGCAGGTTACTGCCTCATTAAATGATGTTACTTGTTTTTCAACTAACACCTGTAATGGCTATGTTTAATGATGGAAATACTATTTATATATAATATTTGTAGTATTTATATCATAATTATACATTATTATTGATTATATCATATAAATCAGTTTTATAATTTTGGTCTTAGTGGATATGCTAATATCTATCATGTGTATGGTAGACTACAACCTCATGGAGCAATGCGAAGTGTTTTTCCCAGACGAGTTATATAGAAGGTAATAAGGGTGAATATAATGAATATACATGGTATTAATGAATAATAATGATTTTCATAAAATAATTTTCATTCATGAAATATAATATATAATGTTTTCTTAAATTTTAACCCACAAAAAAGTGATAACGACGTTCAGGGACTTGTTGACAATCACCTCCTCGAAGCGATGTGATTCCTTTTAAATCATAATAATGATATATATATATGTATTTATTTGTTTATATATAATTAAATTTAATATTATATATTATAAAATTATATTTATTTAAATATAATGTTATGTTATATTATTTCTATAATGATCATTGAAAAAATGAAAAAGTTTCTCATGTGTATGTACGACCTAACGTCTCCAAGATCGAAATAATAGTTTATTTTTCACAACTATAATTCATGATTGGAAATAATAGTATAATTTAAGTATAAATTTAATATTTATTTCATAATAATTATTGTTTATATGTTTAAATAATGACCCCTTGGACTATAGTCAACCTAGAAAATTCATTTTTGACACATAAGCTTAATATGTTCAAAAAATCTGATAATAATAATTTATTAAGTAATTGTATATAAATTTATAAAAAATGGGATAAAATTAATTATATACATGAAAAGGATTCTCAAGATATTAAATAACTAATATAATATTGTTAATAAAGATAATAAATACAAACATGATGAATCAGACTCAAAGTAACGGACTTCGTCCATATTTCCTTCTATTGAGCCAATTCTTGATGTCATGCACCATTATTATTATATAAGGTGTTTATAATGCCTCTTTGAAATTTTATATCGATAATATATCTATTATAATGGTATATAATTCATTTAATATAATTATTTAATAGGTTTTGATATTCAATTGTTTCTCAAGTGATAAGGGGGTTTTCTATGAAAAAATACAATGTTAATTATTACCTTCAAAATATATTTATATTTTGTGTCAATGTTTTAAAATAATTTTTTAAATATTTTATAAGGATATAAATATTTATATATTTCATTTCATGTCTATTAAAATTAATTTCAATTTAAAAAGGAACATTTTACATTTTTAAAAAATATTTTTTGGAAAATGAAAAATGAAATGTCTTGTTTTTAATGTGTGGTGGAAAGGATATTTAATGTCATCACGAATTTTATTTGATTTATATAATAATTTATATGATTACATTTTTCATAAATTGAAGATCATCTTTCCTTGGATTTAGTATTTCAGTATTGATTTTTTTTTCAAAATTAAATTTTATTATATATAGAAAATAGAATTATAAATGATGTTTCTATATTAATATCTGAAAGAAATTTTCTTGTGATTTTAAAATAGATTTTAAAAATTATGATTTCGTTTATTAATACTATGGTTTATTGAAATTATATATTAATATTATGCACAAATAGGGTCGGGTGATCCCAATATATCATAAAAGATGGATGCCCCTAGGTAAATATCCAATGCATTGGGTAATTATTATATTATCCAGTTAATTATTATGAATGATGGTTGTATGGTTATTCAAAATTTTAATGGTTCTATAAGTGTTATATAATATTATGTCCCAATGTAATGACATTAATATTCAATGCTTCCAATTTTTTTTCCTAGAAATTAATTTTTTAAAAGGTAAAATAAATAATCTTTTTAATGAAATTGTATATCTATTTAAGGGTATAATGTTATATTTTAATGTAAGGGGTTTCCAAGGGTTATTATGTTTTTTCTAAACCAATGGTATCATTTATTTTTTTATCCTTCAATGAAAATTTTGGTGTATCAAACATTTTAAAAAAATTATAGGGTTTAAAGATGGGAAAGAGAATGGAAGAGGTCAAGATAAATATCATAATGAGTTTTCCTCAAAAAATATCATAGTATATTTTTAAACCTTAATATTATGGAAAATGGATACTAATACAAAGTTTCAACTTTGTGTTGCATGGTTTTTTTAAGTATTATATATGTCCTAATTCTCTAATCCTCTAAACAGGAATGGATACTAAATGTGAAATAAGGTAAAATTATTGACATAAACTCAATATTATATTGTTTTTAGGGTCAAGTCCTTATATACATTAACCTTAGGGTTGATACAATTTTTGACTTTGGGAAACCTCTATAAAATAAAATTACATTTTTTATGTTTTATGTTCACTATAATTATCAATTGACTTTAATATAGACATATGATACTTTTCCATTTTCCCATGTTTTGTGATAAGAATTGTATAAGATTCTAGAGTGCTGGGAATGTTAAGTATATGTGCTTGATTTCCATTTTTCTCTTAATATTGACTTATAGTGATTGAGGTTATTGTTGATGATATTTTTATATAAACCAAATATTTTTTCAATTAGTCATTTGAATTATTAGTCTATGATTGATATGAATTCTCCTAGGATAATATTAGATAAGTTAATATTTACTCATATTCATATAGTGCATATTGTGGTAAACAACCCTTAGTGTTGTGAACAATGTAAACATTAGGATAAAACTCTCGTTGTCTCTATAGTGTGAGAATATATTTTCAAGATTCATCTAGGAGTATAGCCTATAAATATGGGAACATATTTCACCATCAAATATACAATTTACTGTGAAATTTTTAAACTCATTCAAAAACTAGCTGAGGTTGGTATGATTTCAACCTTGGTTTCTAGTCATTCACTCAAGGGAATATATTTTATAATTCCTATGTTTAATTAATTACTAATATCATATCACTTGTGTCTGCACCTTTATACATAGAATTTATTGATACCTAATATTAGTGGCTTCCAAATAAGTTGTAATTACACTATAAATGAAAATATTTGTATGAAAATAGATTTAATGTTTCATGAAAAATGTAATGGAAAGGAGTCAAAATATATAGTTGATCTAGAGATTATTTATCGATGAATGATGATAGGTTCTGGTTGACTCATATGTGTAGTTTTCCATTTTTCACTAGAATTTTTATTATGGTTTAATAATTTTTTGTAATATAATCCCACAAGTAATATTTTTTACCTTCATATGATATGTTTAATGTTACACTTTATCAAATTGATATATAATGGGATATGTTTTTTATTTACGGTTTCACCTTTATATTAATATCCTTTTTACAATTCAATTATTTAATAACTATTATGTTTATTTCATCGGTTATTATTTATATTTATCTATTCCATATAGGTAAAAGTTTCCCCTTGCTAATGATAGACCCTTTCGATTAGTCTAATTCCATAGATATGCTAGGAGGTGTAATTGAATTGTATAGAACATTTGGTTAGTTGTGCTAGGTGAGATCAATCTGCAGACATTTCAAAAGATACTCTAAAAAGAATTAATCTAAAATTTCAAGCACTATGGATGTTTATCACTGTGTAATAGTGTTTTATGATTTTGGTAGAACACCTTATTATTATTGAACATTAATGGATCAATCAATGGAGCCCAATAGTCTATCGACTACATAATTAATATAAATCTATCTTAATGAACATTTTATATATAAGGATATATGGTTACCCGCAATAGATAATTATCATAATAGCTCTTTTGGAAGTCATCAAAAGTTCATAATGTTGAAATTTAATTGATATTCCAATCTCATGAATTTATAACAATTATTCATAGTACTTGATTTCATTGTTTAGGAATAATTACATCTAGAAATGTTCCCTACTAATCTATATGCACCAGACTGACATATGGTACTCATATAAATCAATCATATCATTGACCAACCTATCCACACACACGGTTTATATCATCAATCATAGAATAATAATTACTAAAAAATAGTCACTGATGATTTAATTAATCAATGTATCACTAGTAAATTATATAGTTCTAAAATGTACAACTAATAATTAAATTCAGAATCATCCAAAACTCATTTCATAAATATTCTATCATTGAAACATATCAAGATACATTTCATGTTATACTAATATATTGAATTTTATTCCTGAATGAACACCCATGTATCACCATAGGCCATGACCAAAATAATAAACAGCATTCTAAAAAACATATTGCTTGAAATAGAAATAATGAAATACTCAAAAGTAAGGAATCGTGGTCCCACTCATTATTAATCTTAACAACCCCACATTGGAGACATATAATCATAAGTACATGGTATATACCAAGATTCATTAATTCTTGTACAAAACTACTAACTCATAAAAAATACTCTGATTCCACATTGTAATGTCCCTCACCATGAAATCCCAAAATGTACCCATGATATATCACTATAGAACATCGTAAATGCCTCATTGTATAGTAAGTACTTCCAACCAGACACCATAGTGTATTGATAAAATTTTTATACTATACCCTCTATCAAATAATCATAAATTATTTTTAAATTATAATAAAAAATCAACTAAAATATAACTATGTAATATAGATATTCCAATAATAAATTCACCATAAAATAATTATATTTTTATAAAAGAATATGAACCTGATATAAATGATATTTAATTCATAAATTAGGTTCATGGTATTCTATTTTGGTGATCATATATAAAACCAAAATATAGAAAATGAATGCTAATATAAATAAAAATTGGGTATATGTCCACATCAGAATATTTCTATGAGTAGCAGCCTATCATCTACATGTCATGTCTTGGATAATAGATCCCTTTCATTACCAATAAAATGAGACATGATTTCCAAACACTGGCTAAGTTGAACATGTTGTATGTGAGGATTATATTTATTAGGACAACCCTAGTCGTTTCCCTAAATAAATCAATTTTATATTCCTGCATGAACAATATGATATAGTATAAAAATAAACACAAACATAAGATCGTAATCTTGAGTCATTGCATGAATATTGGAATTTCATTTTAAATGAATAAAAATTCATGGAATAACGTAGTCCATGAGAGAATAAAATTATCAAAATTACTAGATTTGTGGAAAAAATAATCATTGATTATCTTATATAAAGTCAATCCCAAAAATAAATCATAATAAGATTGGTTTGGAAAGACCACATGCATACATACATTGTGCTTGAGATAACCACATATATACACTCTATTAGGGATTGGGATAACCACTTGTGTATGAATTGATATCATATAACATTAATCATAACTCATTAATTTGTGAGAGACATGGGTATCACCAATCACAAAATAAAAAAACATATATATGTGTGACATATGAACATAAAGCAACAATAATATCATAACCCATTAATAAATAGTTTCATAAAACATTATTCAAAGCATAAACTATGGTAATCAAACATGATTTATAATAATTTCATTTTGTTCATTATTTTATATCCCATATAAAAAATAATCATGTTTCATAAGTATATTATCATATTATATACTATGGAAAGAGTAGTGCGTTTCATAATCATTTTATCATGGTATAACCAAGGAAAAGAAACAGGTTTCACAAAAATATATTCACTGTAAACATAATCAATTTATTTAAATAATAATAATAATATCATTGGATCATATCCCATGTAATGTATAAGTAATATCGAAGTATGTCATCTTAGATAGAAAATTATTATCAATTATCATTTGGAACATTTCATGAGGAATATTAAATTTATTTGAAGATATATTATTAAAAATATAAAATTAAAAACATGTTGTAAATAATTTTATTTGTAAATAAGAAATAAAATTTACTATATACTATTTAAAAAATTTAGGGGTCATGATAGAGGGAAATGTCATACATGTTTAAAACGTTTCAATTCACATTTTTGTTAAAATAAAAATGGGGCTTGTTTTGAAATTGGCATAAATATTACATTAATAACCATTAAATAAAAATAAAATAAAATTGTACAAGTAACTTTATAATATCTTATAAGAACATTAAAACAATTAGTGAATGGTTTTTGGAAAACATGGATATGGAATAAAAAAAGTTTTTTGAATGATGTGAGAAATAAAGTCTCTTTTCTTTAAAATATTTTTTTTTGAAATCAAGAGTACATAAATTGATTAAAATTATGGGAAAACATTTATTCACAATAACTTACTATATCATAACATTATTAATTTTTCTCTTTATATATAATTCATAAGATTTCATCATTATAATCCTGAACATAAACAATATTGTTAAATGATGAGATTATATAATGAAACCATTTCCACTTTGGTAAGATTTCAATTGTAATCCCTATAAAAAAAATAATTTTAGCTGAATCATAAAATATAGTTATAATAAATAAATTCAATATATTACATGTAAATTGGGATGTATATACATCTCCTTAAATATGATAGGTTCATAACATAATTTATATACCAATAAAGATAAATTGAGAAAATAATCCATTAGATCAATTATCAAATTCTATTGTTCATGTTAGAACCAAAATAAAAAAAATATTTAAATTTATCATAGATACAAACTTATATATATCATAACAATTA
This sequence comes from Viscum album, assembly GCA_963277665.1. NCBI lineage: Eukaryota > Viridiplantae > Streptophyta > Magnoliopsida > Santalales > Viscaceae > Viscum > Viscum album. Next base: position 1,436,767,281 of record OY728120.1, read on the forward strand.
TGATTTACATATTTCCTTTTATAAAGAGTTTATTTAAAATTCCTGGTTGAAATTACATTTTAGGGAATAACTAATTTGTATTTCATGTATTCTTTGAATTATTATTTTTTTCCTTTTAATTGGATCATGGTTAAAAAAATATAATATTAACCATGATATTAATGTCATATATATTCAATATATATTTATTTATATTATTTCGTAAATTCTAGAGATATAGAATTAAATACACGGTTTATGGAGATGACTGGTCATACACAAGCAAGAATTCGGATGACATTTTTAGATGGATGAAAAGAAAGAAATTAAAATAATATGTAACCATTATATATTAATTATTATGTCACATATATCACCTATAAACATTAATTTAACCCTAATGACCTTATGTCTAAAGTGTTACTGAAAAAAAATCACCTCACTCAACGAGGTAGTACTCTTCCTACACTTGAATGATGTTATCATATCCCTACAGAATATAAAGTTTAAAATTTTATGTGATATAATAATTAATGTGGCATAATTATTTCAAAAATTTATTATCTATTCATTTAATATTCCATTTATGCTATCCATGTAAAAAAATTGGAAACACATCAATGTGGTTCGGGAGGCAGTAGTCTGTCACACACAAGAATGACGTTATTATTCTCAAAAGGGTTTGTTAGTGACAATTTTGATGAGGTGTTATAGTTAATTAGGTATAATAATATCATCTAAATCATATTTAAATATTAAATCCATCATTATATCAACCTCTAAGAAGTGGTTATGGAAAACAAATAACATTAGTTCGTGATGTCGTAGTCAACCGTAAACACAGTGGACATTTTTTATTCCCATTTGATAGAAGAGGATGTGGTTTTAGGTTATTACATTAACATAATAATATTTATGTATATATAGATTCTATTTTTTTGTACCATCATAATTTTATAATATTTTACTGAGTTAGAAGAATAATTAAAACAAAAAATTAATGTTTACAATTTTACCTCATCCTCTAGAAACTTCATTATGTTTAACCCAAGCCATTATAGATTGGAATTATGATATTAAAAGGCCTCCTTAATTTTTTGGGGGTGTAAGTAATATATTTGGATATTTAATGTCCATTAAAATGTTTTCTAGAAGTGTAAATATGGGAGGACAGTGGTTGGCCTTTTATAAGTGGGGGAGTGGACACACATGGTATTTTTTAGATGAATAATGTGTAAACATGTTTACAACATACCAAAAAGATCAAAATGGGTCATTATCGAACCTTATAGGTTATAAGGTCAATATATTTCCATAAAATGGTAATTAAAGAGTTTATAGGTAATTTTTCCCCTTATCTTTATATTTTAACTCCATGGTAAACTCGTTTTAACCATAACCATGATAATTACTGTTAATTATTTTTACTCTTTATTTTGACAAAAATTGTGTTTAACATATTATATAATATAAATTATTACTATTATAAATGTATATCTCATATATCTAAATTTATTTCAAATTAATTTTATACATTAAAATTAAAATTATTCTTGCATGCACAAAGAAAAAGCAATTTTTGGAAGATAAACCTTTTAATAGTTTAAAAAGTTTCCATATAATATTTAAATATGAAATTAATTTTAGTAGAATAAATTTCATTAATAGAGATATAACAGATATAATTTTACTTTTAAACCCCTATTGAAATAACATTTATCTTTAAATTTAATTGAATTAAAAGGTATCCTTTTAATAAAAACTATTATTTTCCACTATTCATTGAAAATATGAGGTTTTCCAAAAAATTATCAAAAAAAGTAAGATTATTTTTTAAAAAATGAATTTATTTATTAATTTAATTTTCTCAAAAAAATGATTTTTTAATAAATAATTTTAGAAAGATATAGTTTTAATCATAAAATTGGATTAATTCGATATCATACCTTCAAAATTACTAATATGAATGTTAAACTATTGTTTTAATATATAATATATTCATTTAATTAAAATAATAATCCCTTGGTGATTTTTTTATTGAGGTAAAATGTGTTTCTGTGCATAAATATGGGTTTTAAGAAAAAAAAATCCTTTATTTTCAAATGGATTTTAATTTACATTTCTAAATAATTTTTCACCAAAGAATTATTTTTATATATATGTTTAAACTATAATGTTTCATAGTTTATTTAGTACTTTTTATAAAATTCATTCTAATGGCTATGAGAAATCTATAATATTAAATAATAATATTTTTGAACTGAGTCACATTTAATTAAGACTCAAGATTGTGTATAACTCATGCAATGGAGAATTATATATTTATTAGAATTTTATTGTAAAACCTCAGGTTGTTACATGTAGGTTCATAAAGATCACATACCTATATTGTTTCTAATTTATAATTTTCTACAAGCAATGTGGCGTTATATTTTGGGACTCGATTGAAAGACATCATTGCCTAATAATATGAGGAAAATTTTCCAGTCCATTATGATTAGTTTAGTTAATTTTAATAAAGTGGATATTAGTTCCAGGTGATTTTTATATGAATAAAAAATACCAGATGGTATTTATGTTTCAATTTTTTTTATTTCATGTTATTATGAATATAACATGATCCTCAGTAAGTTAGTTTAGTCAGATTCTATGACCATAATTTCCATATTTCAAAAGCTATTATTGATCAGATGATTATTGTTGTATCAAATTTACTATATAGAATCATGAAATACTGTTATAATACATTTTCTCAAACTCGTGATGGGATTTCCCGACCATATTTTAAGCTTGAGTAATTGATCATTATAGTGATGTATCTATATATTTCCACCCTTACTAAAAATGTATGGTCATCTATACGTGTAATGAAATTCCTATGGACCTCACAAGTAATTTAAAAGGCATGTTATATCATAGAATTTCCTAATATTATTTGTTTTGGAGGAGACATCATATGAAGAAATGTTGAGATGTAGTTATTTTTTCATGAAACAACACCTCTTCATGAGAACCATTAGTGGTCACTGGTTGATCAAGGATTGTAGAGAGAGATGTAGCCTTGTTCTGTGATTAGGTCACCATTTTATCAATGGATCGATTTTTTAGTATTGTGGATATATATTCTTGTTTAAACTCATTCATTGTTCATTGATATTCTGGTTAGAGGAATATATCTAGATGAATGTTGTTTTGTTGGGAATCAAGTGGGGAATGTATAGATGTATATGGATGAATCTTCCATCCATTTCCATAAATCACCACCCTAACCAACCTTAGTTAATTAATTTTATGTGAATGTTAATTTCTATTAGAGTAATTCATATTAGAATTTTATGTATGCCTATAGTAAGTAGTCAAAGGATTCTTTTCAATTTTTAGGGTCCCTCATGTTTTATGGAACACCAATTGGTTATTTTTTTGATTTATACTTTCAATAGGTAGATACTCTACTAGATAAACCAGTTAGATACTTTATTTCTTTAGAGTTTCCATTGATGGTGACCTTCATTCTCTCAACCATTGTAGTGAATTGACTTCATCATAATCAAGTATTTAATTTTCTAGTCACAATTATGTATGGTTTTAAATGTCAAACATGATTATATCATATTGTAAAGAATGATCCTTGATGTGATGTTTTAAAAAAGTTAGTAGTTGTAATTCAATCCCTAAGGGTGTGGTGATTGGAGACAACACTCTTAATAGTGTTTTTGGATACCCATAATAAGAAATTAATATATTTATACAGTAAGTTCTTGGATATAAATTTCACTTCCTATGAATTTAATATAATTAATGAGTGATTTATAAGGGAGTCGCATGGTGTTCTCTCACTGGGAGAGCTATATATAAATAGGATTTTTTTAAAGAGATAGTGGTCATTTAATATATATTAAAACTATGATAACGCCTATGGATTTTATGATGGATGTGGACCAAAACCTTCTAGGTCTCAAGTCCTATAAAATAACATTAGGATATTGTGTAAGTTTTCAATACCATCCAATGATAGAGATATCGATCAAGTAAAATCCCATATTATGGGATAAAAATAATTGGATTATAATTTTTATTTTCAATGTTTATCGTGTGACATTTTATGAGGTCGTATATATATAATCGGGTCAAGATGGATAATATTATAGTAGAGTATTATGTGTCTGAACAATGTATCATGTGATTGAGTAGTAATTTTAAATACATTGATTCTATCTAATAGAGGAAGATTTTTTCTACCTTCAATCAATATAGGTAGCCTCATTATCTCAGCAAAAGTGGGAGAGTCTCATGGTGGTGACACTGACTGATTATTCTTGTGTGACTATACATTCTCATATGATAGGCCAAAAGAGTTTTCTTTATATTTTGGCAGCATGTAATCCACTTCCCAAGAAATAATTTTATCCCCTCTTGGTACCAATATTAAATATATTAATTGTAATCATGATTATATATTACCCCAATTTACATAAAACCTTATTATTGTATATCCGATAGATACTTAGTTTCCGTACACATCAAATGTAAACTATTGTAATATGGTTTAAGTAAAGGTTTTAATAAGTGTTTTTAAACCTACGGTTATTAAGAAGGTGTTATCTTATTGTATGAGCTAGACCGATAAGGGTCATCTGAATGGTCAGTACCATCCACTTCCGATTATTCTAGAATAGGTAACCAGATAGGGAATGGTGTGTGTTTGAGATGTTTGCTGTTGTTAGTTTTTGTATTTATATTCACATATTTGTAGTAAGAATAAATAGGCTAAAATTCAACATTGGTTATCTTCATCAATATATATATATATATATGAAACTAGTTGGAGGTCAAGGAACTAATGAAATATTCTGATATCTAGTGGTGAAGAGATTATTAAGGGAAACCTTTGTCACTATGGTTCCATGATACAGTGAAATTGGTTTATGTGCCTTACTAGAACATAATGTCATATGTTATTTTCAGTAATTAGAGGATAATTCATCCTAGAAACTCATAGGCTGTCAAATGTGAGATTTTTTTGAGTCCCCAATGTTTATTGGGATTTGGATGAGTTTTTTATTATATAAGAAGCATTTAAAACAGTCTTCAAGGTGTGGGAAGATCATCAGTATTACTATAGGAAACCCTAGAGATAAAATATTTCATGATGGATGTCAGTGATTCATGTATTTTCTTCATCTCTATTGGTCCAATAAAATTTTTATAAACAAGGGTTTTAGGAGTTGTGTTGTGGAAAGACTCGGTAACTGTGTAGGATTGTTTTTATTATGGTAATTCATTGAGAGGGTATGGTTCCATTATATTTATAGGTGTAAAAACACATTTTCATTCCTATATAGTTAAATACAAATTTCTAGAATATTTAATACATCCATGGGTGATGGAGGCATGTGTGACTATTATGGGTCTATGTATAGGATTGATTTTTTGACTTCCTATATACCGATCACTATTTATATCTTATTTATGGTGGGGGATTTAGTGACCTAGGTTTTTCTAAGATATGTCCTTTATTAATTTTGAGTTTTAAATTACTATGGCTTCCCTTGTTGAAAAATTTTAAATTGACCATTGTAGATGACACATATTTTTTCTAGTGGTTATGTTGATTCCAGGGTGTGGTGTTTCCCCTCTGGAAAATCCGATGTGGGTTTTTTAGACTAATGGTGGACTTAGTAATAATATACCAATAATAGAATATTATTTTCATCCTAAGAATAAGTGTTCTTTTGAATTTATAATTTTTTTAAATATGTATCCAGAAATGAAAATTTGGAAATCATTATCGCTTCTTGATTTAGGTTTTTACCCGAGGGATTGTATAACATTGGATTTCATCAATAACCTTATGTATTTCCATTGGAGATGGATAAATTATTTAATTTAATTAATTTAATTAATTTAATTAAATAATTATTTTATTTTATTTATTTATTTAATTAATCAATGATAGAAACATCTTGAAAATACTCTTCTAATCCCTTTTATAATTTTTCTCTAGGTTTATCTACATTTGTCTTCGATATTATCCCTATATAGGGGGATAGAGAAGTGATCATATTTTGGAATCAATGATGATGGGGATTTTATGGTGGTTATTAATAAAACCATGGTATTTTTTGTGGATTGAATCTTGGCAGATTCATCATTAAGGATGGGTCTTTTTAATTTCGATGTTATGTTTATCATGGAGTTCTATTTGAAATATTTATAAAAAAAAATTCCACCACACATCATGGAAGGTTTCATCATGATTATTCTTAGATATTATTCCACAATATTTGCAGACCTAAATTATTATTGATGAATCCAAATTATTTAATTTTAATACCCCTATACAGTGTATTTTCATCATAGGATAATGATATTTAATCCCTAAAAAATTATTAAGGGTTGTAAAATTTTGTGGGTGATTTTTTTATTAATGGGAGATCTGAATATACCCACTATATATCCTCTCTCACCCTCACTCACTTTTCTATATCTCTCATTAATCACTCTTATCAATTCCCTCTAATTCATGAATGTTGGGCCACTATCCCTAGTGGTGGCATGTTCCATTGATTTTCAACAATATCATAGTGGTGCAGTTGTGTCCTGATATGTGGTAGGTTCCCATGATCATGATTGAAGAAGAAATAGAGAGACACAAAGAAGTTGTGCATTATACGGAATAAAAGTATTTAGGTGAGGGGATTAGATTTCATAATTTTTTTTGAAAATGTTTAGGTAAAAGAAGGACAACTATATATACCTTAATAAACAGGGCCACAATCCATATAGTTATCGTAATATGGTCCGTCTAGACAAGAAACCATGTTCAGAGAGGATATCGAGTGGTAGAGTAGAGAGAAGTCTAGGTATGGAGGAGCTTACATGTTATCTGGGCCAATTCTAACACGGTCCATGCATGTCACCATGACAAATAGTTTTTTTATTGAGTGGTTAAGAGGATTATAATTTATGATAGCCATGGTTTTATGATCCATGTAAGACACTTGTTAACATATTAGTTAAGTGGCTTAACAATGCACATCTTCGATGTCTGATAAAACTTCTACAGACACTGATCGTAACATACCAAAATGAAACTATGATGATTCAGTTCTTCTACCCCATTCCCATTCACACCATCTCCACTATCTTCCATGATCGATGATTCTAGACCATGGAATATATTCACAATGAAATTTCAAGGCATCTACTAGAAATATTTAACTCGATCATAGGTCCACTTCTAAGACAATGTATTACCATGTTTGATCTTTAGTTCCTCAAACAATGACCATGAATCTGGGTATAATATGAATATGGTCATCCAAGTTATCAATTAGAACTCATTTCTCCTCTAGGAATGATGAAAAAATAAGGGGAAGGCAAGATGGTTAAAGTGGTATCCATACAATGTTGAAAATATAACTATACCATGGAATTGAACAAACTGAAATTGATATGTAAAACTTCCTTTTGAATATAATGAGGAAAAGGATTCACTAAATCACTTGATTGAATCTTCAATGTCAAATGGATAATTGAAAAATTATTGAATTAGATTCTTTTCACTCATACAGAACATCAATGTGAACCCATTGAATAAATAATCTACATGAATACCTTAAATTTCAAATGAAAACTGTATATATCATAAATAAATGAAGGTTATTTGTAAACATAAAACACAATGATATAGATCTTGGGGAATAAAATTCCCAAATTTCTATCTTCATGATAGAAATTTACAGAAGGAATGGATATTCTTATTTGTGATACCCCTGAACCATGGTCATGATAGTGTAGAACAATGAAAAACCATATGATAATTACCCACAACAAAATAGGGTTTTATAGTCAAGTATTAAATAACCAATTTCGTTGGGGTTACAACACAAAAAATTTTGAAATCCTTATTATCTTAGTATATTCAATAGTGTGAATTTAAATAGAATAAATCAAACCATAATAGATAGATATTAATTATTTTAATGATAAATGATAAAAGGTGAACATCCCTATACAATTAAGAGGGTGTTGTGCCACTGAAAAAGGATCGGAGGACCGAGATCCATGGTGACATGACTACATTATTTATTTCTTATTTATTTATATTATTTTATTTAATATATCTTCATTATATTTTAATTCAATTGTTCCATCATTTTTATTCCACCATTTCTCATTCTATTTCCATTTCTCTTTCTTCTTTTATTTTTCATTCATTGAACTATGAAATCTTAATTTAAACAATGTGTTACTAACATGACACTTGACCTTTGGGGACGATCTACTCTTCCACATTTCTAAACATCAATTAAAAATGTTTTTAACCAATTTGTGATGCATGGTATTGAATTTCCCCAGAATATAAATTCTCAACCACATCATGGATCTCAACATCACTTCTATTCATTAATTTAATACTTTTTCCTTCCTAACAAAGAATGATATCTCTTTGTATAATCAATTTGAGTTTTTCAATACATGAAACAACATATAATGGATCTAGGTCCTATGATATTCCGAAATCCTAATTCTATTATGACATCGACCTTGATTATAGGAGGAAAAAATTCATTTTACAAATAATTTTACAAAAAAACCAATATTTCATATCCAATAAATTTATTAATAGTTCTACATGAATGAGATTTTATAACTGAAAAGAAAAAATAAATTAAAAAATTGAATATTAAATGAACCCTAGAAAAAAGTCATCCTGATGTACTTTCTTTCTAACATCATTTTATTATCCATTACATGTTATGATAGTTTATATTATCATTTTTTAGTATCTTAATTTTGTTTTTAAAAAATAATAAAATCCCAAAAATAATTATTTTATGATAATTTAAATTTGTGTGAGAATAAATAGAATACTCCAGATGTGATACAACCCTAGCCATTCATTTTTTACCAAGAAAATTTAAATAGATTCTTTTTTTCACATCACACTATATGCATGAGTCACCTGCCAAATTCCAATGGGAAATAATCATAGATGGTCACACACTAATAGATTATATTGATCTCAAATATGTTTTTTTAATTTAATTAATTTAATAAATTTTATTCTCAATACCATGAAATAATTTATTTATATTTTATCAATCAAAAATATATCATGAATAATTAATAAATATTTATTCATTAGATTATGAATAAAATACTTTTTTATGAATAAAATATTTAATTTATTATGTATTTAGGAATTTAAACAATTATAAGGATTCCAAGAGGACCAAAATCATGTCCAGTGATAAATATAAAATTATATGACCAAAAAATATTATTTATAGTTATTCCAACTATGGAAAGAAATAATAATTATGGTATTATTGTAATATGTCATGGGGTATGAAATTTGTTTTTAAATTTTTTAATGGCTGGTATGTAAATAAAATATATTTTTATCCTAATCCATTAATATATAAGTAATTTTTTTATTTCGTAGGGTAAATCAAGAATTGAGAATCATTTTGCACAATATACATCCTTCTCAAATTCCACCTTTTCTAATCCTCTCAAGAATGACAAGATCATGAGAGAATCCATCAATCCTTAAGTATCTTTTAATTATCAAGATTAGAAACTAAATATGATTGATCCCCCACCCTATCCCCAAATGTTGCATTGGTGATTTCTTAGATAATATAGGAGAATATTGGATCACCTTTCTAGAGATTATAAACTTCGATCATCCCTATTCATTGATAATAATCCAAAAATGGTTTCATATGATCAATAAATTTATCGAATAAAGATCCTCAAGTCAAGTATTCATTCAATATATCAATTATATAATAATTAATAATTTTATATAAATGGTCCTTTATGTGTTTTGGGATTCATTATGAAAATATTTAGTAGAAAAAATTTATTTTTCAGGAAATTTAGGTGTTCCAAAATTAGAGGATGATACATGGAATCAATAAAATCATTATGGAAATTTTTTCACACTAGTTGTTTCTATTGTTCCTTAAATTTTCAAAAATATTGAATATACATTAGTATAGAGAACATTAATTTCTAGACCCACACCATTAGTGTCCATTCGTAAGAAAAACTAAAAATAAACTTAACAATAAATTATATTAGATTATATATACTTTTAACCAATGAATTGGAGGGATAAATATGACCCAACCCCTCACCACCCATACATATAAATACCACATGAAATAAATCACCTCTCTCATAATAAAGTACACAGCGAAATAAAATGGTTTTCATTTTAATAATATAAAGAACTTCATGAAAGAAAATGTGTTTCATATATATTAATATAAAGAAATCCATTAAAATTTCATTAATATAAAAACAATATAATGCATTGGAAAATATATTTATATCCATTGAAAATAATTTAGGTAAATAATATTAAATCATGTTAGTAATGAGTATGGTATTTACAACATATAGAAAATTGGTATATAATTATATCAATAACTTCCTTCAATTAATCATGTATAGTATATAGGTGAACACCCTTTTACTAAATAAATCAAGAATTTGTTATTCACAAAATAAACTCACTGGGTTGAAGTTATTATCTTGCATCGTGGTTTATTAGGAAAGAAAAATCCAATGATGGTTCATTCATACAAAAAATAAGGATATTATACGTATAATTTATAGACATCAAGTGGATGGTTACATTAGTAGGGTTTACATTATCAAGAATAATTTATTTCAAATAATGTACTTTTAGATGAAAACCGTTTTATAAGTATTTTGAAAAATTAGTTTGAAAGTAAGAAATATAAATGATATTTTTGAAAAATAATTATGATGATATATTTTAAAAATAAATTAGAATAAAATTATCTTTTATAAAACCATTAAATAATATAATTTAAGTATCAATGAAAATGAAAAATATGGTGTAAATTAGTTTTCACACATAAATCATTAAAAATGTATAATTTTACCACTTTAATGAGAGAATCCTATATAGAAAACATTAAAAAAATTTAATTGATTTTTAATGTTATATGAAATGACTGCAATCAATTTAATGGATATATAAAAAATACATCTGATGAACTGGTTCGTAGAGAAATTGTGTTTCTCAACTAAGAAGAATAGAGGTGATTAATTTCATTTCTATGAAAAATAGTGGGTAAAATATGATTCAACGAGAAATGACATAATAAAATAATTTATAAAACCCCATGAATATAAAGTGGAAAATATATAAAAAATTAAATAATAAAAATAAAATTGTAATATTATCTTACAAAGAAATATTGATTTGAAAATAATATTGGAAACTAAACATTATGGTTTGAGTAATATGTTGATCAAAATGACTTTTATGTTGTGTATATTAGTGAATTGATGTCTTTTACAAGAAATTAGATCATATAGCTCCTAAAACACCATGAATATGTTAATGAAATTTTATTATGTAGTAATAACACTATAGTAATGGTATTATGGAACACATTAAGAAATAAGTCTCCTAAAACTAAATCTGGGTCAAAGAACCCCTTATCGTTTTTTCCCACATTGTTGAATGCAATCAAAAATCCTATAAAAATTATAAATATATAGATAAACTAATTATTAACTCTATTTATATTATTTATTTATTACTGATTTTCAATATCGGGTGTCTGTAATCTGGGTTGTTCTAATCTAATTTCATAATAGAAGTGTTGTTATTTTTTTAGAACTGTGGGGTCACATGGCCTCAAGAATGCCTCCATGTACGCCAAAAGCTTCAGAATAGTATCATGGGTCTAAGGATGTGATATTTTGGAGACTATACCCTCATTATTGTAGTAGCACAGTGTTATATTAGAATATAAGGAATAAAAAAAGTAGAAGCAATAGTAATTGAAAGAAAAAGTAGCCAAAGAAGAATAATAATATCATAATAAAAATAGAAATATGGAAAATGCCAATGCATAAAAATTCATGCATTTATAGTTGATAATACATTACTAAAATAGTATAAATACATGAAGAAACCAGATATGAAGTTGTACATGAATAAAAAAGAAAAAAAGCCTTGATGTAGAACTCCATCAGAATACTGAGCTATAGAGAAGTCATGTGCTCCTTATATCTACGTTCAAGAAATGTATCACAAGAAAAACATCCATGGTCCTATAAACATGACATATACATGGGAACTGCAGTGTAGTGGTAGATTGAGTATGGTGGGATATATACATCCCAATAGGTTACCACCCATGGTACCTACAACTATAAACAGTATGTGAATATAAAGTAAGGTTGTGTGAAGGTAGAAATTAAATAATAAATAATGAAAAAATAATAAATAAATACTAGTAATATCTGGTTCCAATAGTACACATGGAAGACTCTATCTGCTTTAGATCATGTCCTAAATGCGTTTCATGTCAATAAATATGTATTTAGTAGTGATATATATAGTATTTCTATATATCACATCCACCTATATGAGCCAAGCATGTACCGATGTAAGTCGCCATATACATGGAATACTAGGTGATGGATTGAATGGGGTGTAACTCAGTTATCCGTAACCAGACTAAATGAGACAATAAGCTCATGAAATTGTATAGATTCCCAATATCTCATAATTAGTGTGAGATATAATTCTCCTAAATTTATATTGTTAGTGTGCCATAATTTCAACACTTAGATTTATTATTGTGTCATCATGCCAAAACACAACAACAGATGTGTCACATCATGCCCACAGTACACATAGTATCAATAGTGTGAGATGTCATGCTCAATAGCTGATGTAAGGGAGTGTGATAATTCCATGATGAACAAAACCCTAATCATCATTCTGTGACCTATATTAGGGATTTATCATATTTATACTTATACTGATTACACTTAACAATCCATTATAATCAAGGCACAACTTTTCAATTTAAGCATTAAATGAAACAAGATCTAAAGGTGTAGTCATTCCTCCATATCATAATTTCTTTCATTTAAAACATTCAACTCAGCCAAAAATGTAAATACTTCAAGAACATGACATTTTATTTAATTTAATTCACCTAATCTAATATTATTTAGATATAAAAATGGTGTGGTCATACCACCCATTTCAATTCTATTTTACATTAACCCATTTATTATGTTAGGGGATTACAATCTATAATGAACAAGATATTCAAATTATTACATTCCATTTAATTAAACATAACCAGGAAATTAATTTATCAAGGTTCTATGAGGTTGTTATAAGGTTTATTGGACATGTAGGGAAATTTATGAGATTGAAATAGAATTTTCAAGTTATGATACACACTTAGGAGGTTCCTTGGTTCAGATAAACATTCATTTTAAAGGAGGGAAACTATATTTATAAATAACCAAAGAGGTCATGAAAACAATTTACCATGTGTATAAAAAAAAATATAATCAGTAGAAATCTATTTATTCCATATATACAGGAACGATGCAATTTACTAATTACCACCTTGTAATTTTAATGACTATGCACCTCATATGAGGGGTTTTTTATAAACATTTCATTTTTTATCAAATAATTAATTTAATCTAAAAATAACATTTAGTTAATGTAACACAATCCAAACCACAAAAAGTTCCATTTAGATATCTACCCAATAGGAAATATTAATTACATGGCTTAATATTGAATTTAGTAGGTTCCATTCTTAATTGGTCCATTTACTAACATGGGGAATCCCAATATAATCAAATACAAATGCTTAGAAAGAGTTATATTAGTTTAATCCATTAATTAAAAATGGTAATTATATACTGGAACAACCAAGGGGTGTTTTTGATTGAGGTTGAAATCCTCTATTTCCAAAACAGTGATTAGTGGGAGTAATACAACGTGTGTATAACAATTTGAAATGATGAACTCAATTTATGTACAACATACCTCATTTTTGGAATGGAGAAAAATGGTACTAATTATAAAACAATGTAAAAATGAGGAAAAAATCATAAACCACGTAGCGTATTCCTATGATGCCCTACTCAACCAATATTAAAGAATGATTCGAACTTCTTTGGATAAAATGTATAAATATTGATCATTTATAAAAATTGGGAAAATAAGCTCACACCATGATAAAGCAGTCGTGAAATAATTAGAAGGAGAAGGATTCCATAGGAATCGATAACATATGGATGCAGTCCATAGATACCAACAACGTTCAATTAAAATAATTGATGAATGGGATATTTGAAATCCTAATTTAGGCTTGGAGTAAACCCTTGTTGAAATGTCGGAGGAGGCACATGCTGTAGGAGAAGAACAAAAGAAATAAAATAGGTTTTACGATTTCATTAGGGGGAAAATGGTAATTTCCCCCATAATTTTGGGTCACATGGTTTTGTTTCAGGTTGTCTCTAAATCATTTTCTAACAGTGTTTATCCCACTTTTAAGGAATCCTAGCCCACATGGTTATATTGAATGTTTTTCCCTATTCGTTTGTCAACTGTGCTATGAATAGTGTAAAAGTACTACCTATGTGAAACTAACCATGTGATATAGGTGTTATGTTTGGGAAAACCATGAATATCCCATGTCAAGCGTACTAAACCTCTGGTTTTGGAAGGACAATTTAGTGCTTGGGGCTGCACGGTTTCATGCAAACCATGTGCCATACTCAGACCAACAAAACTTATGATTTTTGGGGCTTGGTGATCCAAAAACTCTATCAGAAACCCAAGTGACCCCTTGTGCCTTTACGGATGTCCACAAAAAACACATTTATGTGTTTCATCTCTCTGAATTACATTCTGAATCTTTATTGAATGAAGATACCATTAACAAAATTCCAAAATTCATATTCCCTTAGAATTTTAATATGGATCAAAACACGAGTTGTTATAGCCTCCAAATCAAAAAACTTTTGTTCCTCGAGAAACATTGGGGAGACAATGAAAAAATCACATAACCTAGAATGTTCCAGAAGTATATTTCAAGTGGTTGTGTTTCCATTACAAATTCCCAACACACCCCTATGAATTTATTATGTATAGAGAAGATAAGCTGTAAAAACCCGAACCAATGCTCGTTTTCTGAACTAGAACATCAAAATGGTTATTAACTAGGCCCATTTATCTAAAAAATGATCTTGTTTTCATTTATTTATTATTTTGGTTGATGGTGCTCCCATTCATAGGTTATAACACTAAAAAGGGGTCATTTAAAATTATCATTACCTCCACCATCTAAATTTCCTTACAAATCATGACTCTAAGAATTTTAACAATGCTTTGGGTGTGATTTCATTAAATAGGAAAACCGGAAAACAAAATAGGGTCATAATGGAGACCTTATGTAAATAAATGGTCAAATCCCAAGTGACCAAACTCAAACTGGTTATGCAAGCTTTTCTGAAAGTCCTAGACTACCATTTGACCACACTTGAACTACTTAAGAGTGTGCTTTAAAACTGTTCCCTTGGATTTTACACCTCTGAAAGAAGGATAAAAACAATAACCTCTCTAGCTGGCATGTCTCAATGATGAATAGGTTAGATGACTGATATATACAGTATAACATCAATTCCTCCATCCATAGAATCTCGTTTTTACAACGAGCACTCCCAATGAATCCCATACCTGACATCTAGTTATGTTTCATGTTCAAACCATAACCTGACCATTCAAACTATTATACCACAAAATGGAAAAGGTTGTAACCTAAATCGAGACCATTGGGATCATTACTCTTTAAATATCAACTCCAATCCCAAAAACAAGTTAGGGATAACATTGGTATTATCATTCTATAGTAAAAAGTACTAACCTATGGTAGTCTACCCTCCATGCTTAGAAGTGAGATGTGAGTACGAGTCTAAGACATCAACATTAAGTCACTGACTGAGCCCACAGTAGAATCCTTTTTGAAATCAAATCAAAGAAAAATGGTCCGTTCCTATTATCACATCCAAGGTGCTCTTACATGGGAACCCATGTATCACATGGAACTAACCCTGCCTAAATAATAACAATGCATATAATGCCCCACTCCATTTGAGATCACTTATCAAAACCAAAATCTGTAAAATCTTTCGCACGGTGTAAGAATGACTCTCTCTCATTACATCAATAATGATTTAAAGAATGTGGACATGATCACCACTATGTAATAGTACAGTAAAAGTATATCGATGTTTTCTAACATGATCACTTGAACCAATGTTGGTCGACCTCCTGTCAAAGAAGATTTGTCTTACTTGTTGACACATTGTAACTAACTAATCACAAGACCTTCTACCGCCCAAGGTATCTTGTGATCGCATATGGTTTACCACCATATTCCATTAAATACCAAGGTTGTTGTTATGGGTGACATACATAGCCAACCATATCCACATCATTCTTCCAATAAACCAATTACATTATTCAAGAATCACTAGCCTCACTAGAATTTGAAAATAGAACTAAAAATTTTCAAATGGTAGCCCTCTTTTACATCTCGTATACTCGTAGGGATATGTTTAACAAAACTGATGTGGTGCTCCCCATGTTAGGATTGTTCTATTAGTTAACAGTTAAGATAGAATAGACTGTCATAATAGCACCAAATTAGATCTTCTTTATATACACTTTTGGTACTCCTAAGAGTCACACTCACACATCATATAACATGGAATAAATCTTATACTAGCTTGACTAGTATTTCATGGAACCTAATACTCTTGTAATTCTATCATTAACATTGTGATGAATTTGATCACTTTAGAGTCCAAGTCACTTTACTTTAGAGATGACACAAAACTGTGCTCAATGTCTTAAGGATCGATGATTTCCACAAACTCAACTTGTTCATTTCATCACCTAATAACTCAGTGGGAACCATATATATCAAGGCATATTACTCAAAGATTGAATGATCAATATTGAATACCCATGATATTATGCACATGTTATCTTCCATATACATCCAAGTGTTAGGTTTTCAATAGAATAGATTTTTCAAAGATTCATATTTACTCATACAACAATTAACTTAGATGATGACATACTATGTCATCAGGTACTAAGGTAGAAGCAAGATAAACTAACATAATAAATGACTGACCATTCCCTCGATATATATAAACCTCAAAAACTAAGAATTACATGATGGTCACACCCATAACCAATGTCACAGAAAACATTACTATCGATTAACTTAAGGATTTCATTTAGAAACTATGAGTTTTACTAGGAACAAAAATCACTCAAAAAAACCACACTATAGAAAACAATGGTCATTAGCAATGAATTTTAGCTCTCTGGGTGATACCTACATCAGGAAATACACTTATAAAAGCACAAGCATTGACCCTAACACTAGGATACACCAAAAATAATTCATTAGACTTGAGATACTATCATTTAATCCAATTCTACAAATAAAATGGAAAATGGAAAATTTTTACATTTTAATTCCGATGCTACTCATAGTGAATTTTAATCTACCCAAAAATGATGGTTTTAAAATTAAGGACAAAACATCAGGATATTTATTTTTTCAATGTCATTACACCAATTCACATTAAATATTTAAACATTTATGTCATTTAAAATATAACATCGGATACCAAATTTAAAACAAAAGCGTTTGGTAAAACGTAAAACGAGCTACTTGGGTCCCCTTAAACCTAAATGGGTTCATCCGAATGCAACCCTATAGAAGTTATTTAATTATTGATATTCAAAACACTTATATAGGTTAATATAATAAGAAACATGCCGCAACTAACCAACTTTGATCAATTTGTACATTTAGGTAAAATATCCAATTCATTTCTGTTAATATTTAAACAATGTTTACATTCATAAGCCTTTCAAATATAACATGGTCATATATGATGGTTTGAATATATGGGTTATCATAAACAATTTATAATTCTCCCATGAACTTTATAAATCATATACATTCTCCAACTTAATCATATTTAATTCACATCATATTTTTAACTCATTAAGATTTTACATTTTTACAAAGGACTTTAAAAACATGTAAAGCTCAAGTATGGTTCAAGTACATGGGTTACCTTTTCCCAATTATAATTAACATATACACCTTACAATAAAAATTTGTTTCCCTTTTAACCAAAACAAATAAATTTATCCCAGAACCCCATTTAAATATACAATATTGTAACCTATCATGTTATTACAAGATCTAAACCTAATGAAACTTGTTAATAAGCACTTAAGTGTCCCACATAGTAAATATTGGATACATGATCAGCCAGAATGGAATATAATTTACTAATCATATTAGAATATTATCATGCTAAGTAAATCAACGAAGCTTGTCACATAAATAGTCATGAAAAATAAAACAAAATCATGGGAAATCACTCAAGGCATATAATCCCAATTTGCAAGCAGCCTACATATGCAACTACATGGCCTGTAATATTCATGTAATTTGAATATATATATGCCAATAATGATTCATTTTATGATAATTCCTTTTTAAACTAGGACAATGGTAAAATTCTAAAATTTTATATATCCATATGTAATCAAAATTAAATCGATCACTTAATGTGAAATATTAATCAATTGAAATAGAAAACAACAAAAACATGAATCCCAAACCTAGAAACTCATCCATTTAACTGTGTGTGGGGTGATTAATCCAAGAAAAGGAAATTTACAATGTGTTGATACATTCCTAGTATCCTATAATTTATCTGAAAATAGTAAAGTAATAAAAAATAACAGAACCAAGATATCACATTGAAACATCCTAACCAAACAAACCATTATACTATTAGTTAGACCAGTGTCTCACATTAACTTAACTACACCTTCCTATACACAAGAGACTACCAACTAGTAGAGATGGTCAAATGAGGTGATATCAAAAAGACTATACCCTGATGATCTGAGTAACAAAGTAGTATATCAGAATGTAAATAACATACTACAATTAAAGTAATAGAAAATGGAAGATAGAGCTGTAAAAGTAGACTAATAATAGATGAATCAAAATATAAATATGTTCAATGATAATGTATAACAATTAATTCATTTTCATAAGATAAAAAATAACTAAAATGTAAGCATAAAATAGTGAACATGATACAAAGTTGTACACGAACAGAGAAATTAAATTAAATGCTCTGATGGTGAACTCCACGAGCATCCTGAGGTCACACTAGATCATGTGCTACTAACATCCATGTACTATCAAATAAGCACAAGAATAAAACCACGGTCCTATCAACATTAGATATACAAGGGGAACCCAATGTAATGAAAGCCTGAGTAGGGTGTGAGATATAAATCTTTGTAGGTTACCACCCATGGTGTCTACCGCTATAAAAAGTCCATTAATCAAAAGTAAGGTCATCTATAGGTATTAATTAAATAATAAAAAATGCTAAAATAATAAATAATTACTGTACTGCTCATGTTCTAATAGGACCCCTAGCTAGCATTACCTACTTCATAACATGTCTTTAAAGAGTAAATGATTGGTAATTAAGTACATATTAATAATATATATATATTATTCTTATATATCATATCTACCTATATGTGCCAAGTATATTCTAATGTATGTGGACATATACCTAGAATACTAGGTGCTGGCTTGACCGGGGCATAACCAATCTAAAAGATCCTATAAGCTCAAAATATATGGTATATGCCCTAAACCACGCAGTGAGTGGGATGGAACATGTTCTTCACTTGGGATTTTGGGTGTTCTGTCACGTATACATAAGGAGTGATGAGAGTGTCTTCATTCCTAGACTCAAAAAGGTATATGGAACATCATTCCTAACATCCACATACTATGAATGGTGTGAGGAATCATGCACAACACTCAATTTAAGGGACTGTAGTCTTGTCATTCTCAATAGAACCCTTACCATAGTTCAATATCCCATATAAAGGAACAATTATAATTATAATAATTGCCTTGAGGTATTACCTCTCTTGAATTCCATTTTTAAGCCATTATAATCAAGGAATAACATTTCAATTTTATTATTAAGCCAAACATGATCCAATGGCATGGTCATTCCACCCTCCCAAAATTCATTTTATTTTGAACATGCATCTCATCCAAAGAAGGAAACCCTTCATGATCATTCCAATCCATTTAACATTATTCATGTAATTGAAGAATAATTAGATATATAAAATGGTGTGTTTATACCAACCATTTCAATTACATTTTTGTTTTAAAAAATTATTACATGAAAGGATTAGAAGACATATTGAACAAGATATCATGTTTAGTACATGAAATTTAATTAAAAAAACAAGGATATTAATTTATCAAGGTCTAATAAGGAACATAGATGGTTCCTTAGTCAAATAAGGAAATTTACCTCCTGTAAAACCCATACAATATTTAGGAAAATCACTTAGGAGGTACCTTGGTCCCAATAAACATTTTTTTTCGATGAAGGGAAACCCCATTTAGAAATAACTAAATAGGTCCTTTAAAAAAATTGTGTTTCTAACATTAACAGAAGCATAGGAAAACCATTAATTCCCAAAATCCATGAATGATTCAATTCACTAAATACCACCGTGTATTTTTTAGGATATTACACCACATTTCATGGGTTTTATTATAAAAATGTCATTATTTATAATAAAATTATATTAATGATAAAACCAAATTTTATTTATATAAGATCACCCTTAAAACCAAAATATAAATTTAGAATACTACCTAATATGGAAAGAAATTTACAAGTCCAACATTGCACTTTGGAGGTATCATTCTCAATTGGTAAATTTCCTACAAGGGTAAAACCATATTATTAATCCATGTTGAACTCTTAGAATGTGTTTTAGAAACGTAATAAATTAATAAAAAATGGGAAATATAATCTTTTATGCCCAAGAGATGTCTCTTATTCAGGTTGACATCCTCTATTTCCATAACATGGATCAATGGAAGTAATAAAATGTGCTTATAACAATTTAAAATGAAGAACTCAATTTTAGGTCAATGTGCGACAAAGGACAGTGTGCATCACAATTTCATTATTTATAAAACAAAGGAAACTTGAGGAAAAAGTGATAGACCACCAAACATATTCATAGGATTCTTTAATAATCCAATATCAATAGTGGATTTTATTTGGTTTTAGAAAAATTGAACAAAAAAACATCCACCCTAAAAATATGGAAAATAATCTTTTAACAAGATAATTCGTCATAAATAAATTTAAAAGTGAAAGTTTTAAAAGGAAATGATAGCATACAAATGAGGATCCATAGAGACTGATGGAATTCCATTTCGATGATATACATAGTAGATCATTTAATGAATTTTTTATGATTGGAGGAGACCCACAGTGTTAGTGAATAAGTGGTACCCACTAGGGGAGGAGAAAAAAACAAGGTTTTAAGATATCAATCAAGGAATAAGGGTAATTTCAAACTCAAAACTGGGTTACACGGTTTGGTAAAATGGTTTAGATAAACCATGGGCCTACAAAGCAGCTCCCACTGCTTAGGAAACCCACCCTGCATGGTAATGCTTCATGGTTTTTTTAACCATGCACCCACCATGTGATGAATAGTGTATAGGGACTACCTAATTATCACTATGTGTGCTGTAGAAGAATATGGTTTGGCTAAATCATGAACAGACCATGTGACACTTACTACACCTCTCTTTTAGGCTACATGGTTTACTGCTAGTGGGCTCAAAGTATCATAAAAAATTTTCACCGTTCTAATACTACCAAAACATGTGATTTTTTAGGCCTAGTGCTCCTGAAACTGAACGAGACACCCAAGGGACCCCTGGTGTATTTAACTAGGTCTAAAAACAACAACTTGGAATGTTCCAACTCCTGTAATTATATTTTAAAGCTCTATTCAAAGAATATCTCAACCACCAAACACCAAATATCAAATTCCTCTGAAATTTAACCTTTGCAGAAAACATGGGTCATTACACAATTGACCCAAATATGAACATACCATGCTAAGGGATTATTATGTGGTTATTTAGTTGTAATTTCTTTACAGTGGTAGAATAATGAAAAACAATTTGTATATTAATATGATATATCATAATTAAAGTGTATTTATAGGAATAAGAAATGGATATCATTATATTAACTATTATAAATTAATGAGTTTCTTCTTAGTACAAATTTTTAAAGCAATTAAATTAATGATAATAGTTTGTTAATAATTTAATTAATTGGTTCAATGATTTTTAAAAATATAACCTTAATGATATTATAAAAATCATATTTATCCATTATACCCATTATCCTGACCATCCATATAAGGTTTTATGAAAAGAAAAATGGAAATCAATCATCCAATGGAGGGTGTAGTCCACACCTAGGCATGTTGATGAATTTATTTTCCAATGAACAAGATAAATGAATGATATTTTTAACATTTAAAAAACTAAAATACTATTTATATAACATACTTATTTTTTGAATTCAATATTAGTACCAACACTATACATTGTTTATAGAAAATGAAACTCAATGTTTTATGGAGGCTATAATTTTCACACATAGAAATTTTATTTTTGTTTTTTTAGTGGAAATTGGAATGGAAGTTAATAGTTTTAACATAATTATAACAACATATAAGTATAATAATTATTATAATGTTATTGTTTTTATATAGTGAAAATAAATTTTTTAATGAATAAATACATGTAATTAAAAAGAAAATAGGATGAAATGGTTAGAAATCGATACATTGCTACTTGGTTATTGTCCTTTGTGAAGGGAATAAAACTTTGAAGATCAATATTTTTACAACAACATAACTTTTAAGATGTCTCTAGTAGTGTGGATGAGAGGTTTGGATAATTAATTGGTCAAAATAGGAGGGCTTTTCTATGAAGGGATGCAAGGAGAGGAGATCCCATTTTATAAGTGAAAAGGAGATGAATTTTTGTAAATACCGAAAATATTTCAACAAAGGAAATAATATATATGGAAAAATATCTCCAAATTTGATAAATAATATATAGGATTATATATATGTTTTAGAAACAAATAATTCACCAATTTAGAATTAGTTTTATCATGTTTATACCTTTATATATATGTTTACCCATTTTTAACATTTTGGATTTGACCACTCTAACGTGTCTTTACCTAGGTAATTTAATAATATTTCCCAAAAAATTGGCAATTATTATATAATTTGGACCACATGATTAAAATTTTTAAATCTATTTATTGATAAATTTTAAAAATTCTCAAAAATTAAATTATATATTTTATTTTTATAATGTATCAAATTATATTTTTTGAAATTATAACATAAATTATAAAATGTAAAATAAGGGTTTATAAATTTTAAAAAAAAATTAAAATATTCTTATAGAATAACAATTTGGTCGTATAAATAATTTTATAAATTTCAAAGTCATACTTCTATGGTAAATATTTCATAAAAGTATAGTTCTTTGTTAAAATGGTATTTTTCATTATTCACCTAAATCCACCCGTCTAGGGGAATCCCAAAACATAGTGCCAGACTAATTTTTAAATTACAAATTTTGAATTTAAGTTTATTTTATCAAATTAAAATTATATAATATTAATATTTTGTATATTTGTGAATATAGAAAATATAACGAAATACTTCTATTATTAAAAAATTGATGTGATTAGAAATTATCTGTTATTAAGATTATTTCATATCAATTTAAAATTTAAAATTGATTAATATGTAATTTCGTATATAAATATTTAAATGTGTCCAATTTTATCATTTAGTATTAAATACGCAATACATATCAAAATGATTGTTTGGAAAAATAAATATGACTTTATATGTTAAGCTTGCATTAAAATAAAAATTAAAATAAATTATTTATATTCTAAAAATTAATTTCACAAATAAATTTATATTAATGTATTTAATTTAATTTTATTGATATATCATATCATATTATAACAATAATATTATTATTATCATTTATACATAATGTATAAAAATATATATTGATAATATTTTAATATATTGTATTTAATTCATTGTGAGTTATATTATTATAAATATACTGTAAAAACAGCTTCAGAATAGCTATTTAATACAAAACCAATGACCATATTTTGAATAAACATATTTAGAACCACGAGACTATGATCCTATATGTAGAATTAGTAAATCATTATTTCATTCCACTCTCACTTAACAAGTTAAAATTATAATTTCATGTTATTTATTTTTCATAATTCTTTATCATATCATAGTGTTATACCGCATTATATGTTTCATTTGGATATTTTGGGACCTAATGTTTTTAGATGATTCAGGGTATTTCCTAGCTCTGACTATTTTTTTTATCTATTTCCCCTTATAGATTTATGATATTTTAATGGTAAAATTTTATCCATGGTGAGTAATAATCCATTGGGGGATGTAATTAAATTTATAAAATTTTGTTTCAACATTCCACATATGAATAAATAAAGTGTTATTTGAATAATTTCTATCTCTTATGACTTTATACGTAATCGATTTTAATTCCTTTTTACAAATGTCGATTTTTCTAAAGTTATAAATATGTTTTTTAAAAATGATTATTCTTTCTAAAAACCTTGGGAATTACACTCACCTATAAAAAATTTTCATCATTTCAATTTTAAAATCACTTAACTATTGAAATTATGTGATTGTTTTCCTAACATGTTTTTAATTTGAGATATATATTTAAATATGACACCTAAATTTTATTAATAAGATATAAAAAGATAACTATCATTCTTGAAACAATATATATCTCCCCCCAATCATGCATCCTATTTTGTGTTTAACATAGTCATTTATTATTTATAATATAGATCTCTAAAAATAATTTATTCTCCATGACATTAAACCATAGTGAAATCATATATTCTTTAAAAAAGTACCTACATATTTAACCCATAAATTGAATTAACCTTTAGTTTATGTGGTCATACACAATTTCATATAAATCTTAATCCCAAAAAATATAAAAACATCACTAAAAGATATAATATAAATATTCATTAGTAAATCAATATTCAATTACAATACAATCTAACCCACATTTCTGAAAATCAATCAACCCTTTGTTACCTCAACATTCATATTATATCAATAATTATAGGTATCCACACAAAAACCATGTGTTAATCAATAATTATCCCTAAAAATATAACATTTTCCTAAAAACTCTTTTTTAGGTAATCTATTTCATTTAATATATGTTTCTAAACTGTTAACTAAGAACTAATGCAGAAGAATATGTCATTGTCTCACTTAACCCTCAATGATTATACAATATACTATAACACCATTAATAAGTATCCACTAATATGGATTTCAATTTATCTAGCTCTAGACTTTATTAGTTCTAGCTAAAAGTGCTGATAAAGGGTACTTTTATGAGTGTTAGAAAAATTGATTATATAGTGTAACCTTTAGCAATAATAAAATATAATTTATGGAATAATACCTTTATTAGCACTTTTTTAGATCTCATAAAAGGTACCCAAAATCTGCTCAATCTTCTAGCCTTTATAAAATTCCCCCTTTATCATCCCTTTTTTAGCACTGATAAAGGCCACTTTTATCAGTGCTAGAAAAAAGAGCTGATAAATATGGACTTTTGTCTATAATTTTTTATAACATTGATAAAAGTGACCCTTATTAGCACTAATAAATCATTGATAAATATTAGTTGTATAAAAAATAAAAAATTACCCTATAATGGGTGCATTTTATCTATGATAAAAAAAAGTGTCGATAAAATCAATCATTTATCAGCACATTTGTTATAGTGTTAATAAAAAGTTTGATTTGTTAGTTTATTTTCTGGCACTGATAAAAGTCATATTTAAATAAAATACATATCCAAAAACCATATATTAATATAAAAATATAATTATATTGATAATAATACATTATATTTTATTAAATATGATTTATAGATGATTAAATATATATTTATGATTAGTATATCAGATATTTAGTGAACATTTTATTATAAAAGAAGCATAAAATAATATTAATTAATAATTTTCAAATTATTAAAAATTAATATTCAGTTAATAACAACTGGAAGACATAAAAATTCAATAAATTAATGAACGATCTAAGATAATTGGACAACATGACTTGATCTTCATTTGAAAATAACTTTTGATCCAGTTTTCAATTTTGGCTCAAACACATATAAAATAAAATCTTACTAATATATATCCATTGTTTTGACATGAGGGGACCCAAATAACAATTTTTAAGGTAAAACAAATTCCCCAAAGGCCTCTAAAATAGTTTTTTAGTTGGTATACACTAATTTATTAATATTTAATGGGATTTAATCTTAATTTGGGAGGGTCCTCAAGATATTTTTTAGTGAAGACTGAATTTATTATAAGGTATTAATTTCATATTGATATTATGGTTTTAAATTTTTATCATTTCTCATATTGTATTTAGTTCTTATCATTACATATATGTAGGTTTTTATAAATAAACCATATATAAATAATGAATTATTATTCATTTTAAATTATAAATTATAAATTATATTTAACTTATAATAATGAACTAATATATATATATAAGTAATTTTTATATATAAAAATTACTTTTTGAATAAATAAATATGTATATTTTTATGTGTATACTCATATATATGTAAATAAATACATAGATGTAATTTTTTGTGAGTGTATCTGTGAAATATAAATTTGAAAGTGTTTGTGTACATATGTGTATGTGTGTGTGTGATAATATTGTGTAAATATGTCATATATAAATTTATTTTTATAAATATATCATTTTTATTATCATCAAATATTGTATATAATTTTTTTTACCGTAAATATTTATATATATAATATAAAAAAATTTTATCCAAAAATAAATTTATTTGTGAATATTAATAAATATATATATATATATATAAATTAATACGTAATGAATAAAATTTATATAAAAATATATATTATACAGACATATTTTTAAAATCTATTTAAAAAACTATAAAGGTCATTAGTAATAAATTATTATCCAATATATTTAAAACAAAATATTTAAATTTTTTACATTTTAGAAATATACAGATATATAAATATACTTATACCAATTTATATGTAATGTTTATATTTAACGGTTCATGTGGGTGTATTAATAAATAACATTAGATTTTTATTTTTATTCTTGTATATGCAAATTAATATTTATAAATAAAATATTTAAATATATATAATTATATTTATATTTATCACATATACACAAATATAAATTTCTATAAATTATTCAACTGAATAACATAAATCTATAAATAAAAAAATATGTAAATATTTATAAGTAAATTAATATATCATTATATATAGAAAAAAACAAATATGGTGTAGTGGAGATTCATTAAAATTGAAAAAGCGATAACCAAGGATCGAATCCAAGAACATGTGTCGGTGAAGATGTGGTTGGGAAACAGAAAAGTGCAAATAAAATTTGGTATCATGGGTTCTAGGTGGGTGTGGGTGAGTCTATGGAATGTGCTAAAAAAGGGCGTGAGTGTTGTAATTTTATTTTTTCAAATTTTATCCATGATAAAAAATGCATTGATAAAGGGTCCCTTAATCATCTCTTTTAGCACTCAAAAATAGGAACTTTAAAAACATTAGAAAAATGATGATAAAGGTTACCTTTAACAATTATTATTTATTTCTAATAAAATTATCCTTCTAATAAAATATAGATTAATTGTTCTTTTTTAGTACTCATAATGCTAATTTTTAGTGCATTCAAATGCATGAAATATAATATTGATCAATCTCTAATGAAAATATATATGGTTATAAAATATTAATTTCTATTATATAGTCAACATCATGACATTAGTTAAGAATGAAAACACAAATTTTATTTCATAATAGGAATATAATTCGATTCTCAACCATTTCATTATTCTCTTATATTTATTTATAAGAGATTGTGGGTTTTTGATATATAATGTTCTCATTTTAATCTTGATGGTTCTATTTCAACAAAATACTAAAACCAAAATGGTTATGATGATAGAAAAAAAATAAGAACATATGTATATAAAATCTCAATATAAATATGTGTTAACCAATGAAATATTTTTATCATCTAATGATGTTTTCATTTAAACAAAGTTATATCTGTATATTCTTATAACATTACTAATTCTACCTAGTATACTTTATGTTAGATTATCTTATATTTCTTATCCCTATACCTTCATGTAATTTTCAAGTAAATCATTTAAAATTGTTCATAAAGAAAAAGTAATTGACTAATAAATATCCCATGGGAGTTCATATATTGGTTTACAGTTAGGCCTCTTTATTTTGAACTACGTCATAGTCCATTTAATACACAAAACACCGTATTTAGGGATATTATGCCTTAGTATAATTGTGCCAAATACATAATCAACTTGGAAGTATCTAGATAGGGATTTATATTATATGAAACCTCCAATCCACAACTTCACCCAAATTTCATAATGTCATCCTACACCAAAACGCATAACCTAGGATGTCTCTAATATTCACACACCCTATTCCTCAAAATATAACCTCAATAGACTTAAAGTGTTTTCTATGATACGGAAATTATAATCAACAATTACTTATCAACCTATTATGATATTTATATCTCAATGTTTATCATTAATCGATATAATCCTAATCTATAAAGATACATATACCCTTCTCTGAAACCAACGTTGAAAATACAATCCTAATTTTATCGTAATTACATGAAATTGTTCACTACAAGACATTCCTAATAATTATTATGTTTATATATTTAGAGAATTCTAAAAAAACATTAACAAAAAAACCCATGTATTTCTCAACCAACATAAAAATATCCCTCTATATAATCATGTTTTTAATTCTTAATTATCCTTCAATGTTTCAAAAAAAATCATCTCATAATCTACAATTCAATACACATATTCTATTTTACATTTCTTCATCACCATGGAAAATGTAATTTTATGAAATGTGTGAGCTTATATGAACGATAAGGGTAAACATATGTGAAAAGAATCAATATAATAAGTGAGAATAAAATGAGTATATCTGTAAAAAAAAGAAATTAAAAATCGTACCAAACAAATCATAGGTTAGAAATAATGTCATAAATCGTAATATACAATACTATATGAATCAAAATTTTGAGTTTATAAATATGAGAAAAAAATTAATCAAATATTCTAAATAATAGGAATAAAACAACAACAACAATATTTCAAATATGACACATACAATAGTATAGGGAGCATTATGTACATGATCAACACCATCAATGATAACCCTAATGAGTAAATAAAATGGTTCTCATAAAAAAATTATCTCATTAAATATAGACAATTAACAAATTTATATGAGTGTGATGTAGGAAACCACTTTCTGTCATCCAAACTTATATTTTCTACTATAAACCAATCAATTATCACATCATAATCATTCAATGTTAATAAAATGGGTTTCATTAACCACATAATAATAACAGATTAAATTTAAATTGTTTTCATATTGATTCACGTAAGGAAAATAATTAAAAACTACATTAGTAATCATAACCTGAAAAACCCATTGAATTAAATGGGCATCTAATTATATCATATAAGATAAATATATATTAATCATGAAAATAAATATTATTAATATTTCTCTATATAGATAAATGGTATAAGATTAAGCTAATAATTTCATCAAATTAATTGATGTTCGACATATAGGTGAACTCTATTTAATTAAATGAATATAAAATATTTATTTTATAAAGTAATGGAATTCCGTGAAAAGTTAGGATGATGCATAATTGATGATTATGTATGAAAAAAGCAGTTATGTATCATTCCTCTGAGATAAAAAAAATTATATTGGTCATCTATAAAAAATAATGTATTTTTATATTAGAAATGTATTCTTCATCAACATTAATGTATTACAAAGGACTCATATTTAGATGAACCCCATTTTTAGGAGTATTTGGAAAAATCCCTTTCGAAATATGAATCATTGATGATTTTTTTGATTTTTTTGGTAAAAAAATTGTGTAAATAAATGAGATTAATATTTTATTTTATAAAACAATTAAATATAATAAATTAAAGATCATATAAAAAATATATCGGAAAGTGGTGTTCAGTTATAATTAATTTAAAATAGATTATTTTTATAGTTTGACTAAAAAGAAACCATTAAAAAAATTAATAACCTGTTAACTTTGTTTTATTAATATTGATGTACTAGATAATGACCTCAATCAATGATAACGAAATTTTAAAATACATATTATAAATTGGTATATGAAAAATGTAGGTTCTTGAATGAAAAGAATTTCCATAATTGAAATCACAATCAAGAAACATGTCAGGTAAAATATGTGTCAATGAGAAATTAAATATCCAAAGAATATATAAAAACTGATGAATATGAAATAAAAATTATTATATTTTTTTAAAAAAATTGTACACATATAGTTTGTCTTTCCAAAAAAATGTTTTTGGAAATAATAATGTTTCTGAAACTGTTATAGTTCATGAAACATTTTGATCAAGACCACTTTTAAGTCGGTATTATTTTTGAAATGACTGGAATTTAAATAAATAACATGAAATCTCCCTTAAATCTACAATAATATTGTAAAATAAATTAATTATGGAGTAATAGAAAAATTATTAGTGCCATTATATACCTTATGAAATAAGTATTAATAAATTAAATTTTGAAAAAAAAAACCATTACCTTGTTTCACATCTTATTAAAATATATTTTAGGATTTTTTATAAATAAATAAATATAATAATCAACAATTTATGATCCATTAACATATACATAACATTTTATTAACTTCATTTTTATTTATTCTCTACATTTATATCAGTTATTTGTTACCGAATTTTGAGGTTGGGTGCAAGAAATGTTGATCATTTTATACTAGTATCATAATTTAAGTGTTATTATTCACTATTTTTTCAATGTTCATAATTACAAGATAAATAAAGTAAATATAATAGACTCACTACTAGAATCATAGATTTTATTAATGGTTTCAAACTGTCAGTAAAGGACAGAAAACCATTTGTATAAACTATACCAACGGTTGTCCAAACCATTGGCTGCAGAGTCAAGGGGACAGACATTTCGTAATGGTTCAACGAGAACCATTAGAATGTCAGTGATTAATGTATTATATTACAACGGTTACAAAAATACATTGTTATAAATATTTTAAAATTGTCTAAAACGTTTGGAAATAATAAAATCCATGTTTATACCAACGGTTGACCAAAATTTTTGTATAATATTTTACCAATAGTTTCTGAAAAACGGTTGGGAAAATTAACGTATAGAATCTATACCATTAGTTAGTAAACCATTGGTATATACATATACCAATGGATTACATGAAAATGTTTGTATATAGTTTCTTTTCAAACATATTCCAATTGTTGTAAACTATTGGCATAGCCTTTATGCACCTCCAGTAGTAGCAAGCCTCCCCCCATGCACCTGCATCATTGCACTTACACATGTTATCAATAGACAAATATCGTCCCTGTGGTTATGTATTTAATTACCTCATAAACACATACATAATTAACACGTAATTTATAAGGTATTTACTCCTTATATACACATACAACAAGTATACCAATACAATATTAACACATAATTCATAAGTTAATTGAAAATATAATGAATATTATTTAGAATTCAGATCAATTACCCTACATTATACAGAATTATGAATTAAATTCATACAATATTGAATTATTTATAACACATACAAAATTGAAATCATAATTCAGTTGATAATAACCATAATATAAGAAAACCATGTTTCGGTATTCTAAAAGGGCATTATTGTTTGTAGGCATGGGTGAATTCAGAGGAGATTTGAATTTTTGGATAATGTGGTATGCCATGTTGTACTAAGATATAATGTGACATGGGGTATAGGAACTAATTGTATACTACATTCCAAGGGGGTATGGGGTTTCCATGGGAGTGGGTTGTCCATGTGGGTGGGGGATGTCCAGGGGGTGGGGGGATGTCCAGGGGTTGGTGGTGTCTAGGGGGTGGTGGTGTCCAGGTGGTGGGGGTGTCTAGGGGGTGGGGGTTGTCTAGGGGGTTTGATGGTTATTCATGGGGTTAGGGGGTGTCTATGGCTGTGGGGGGCCAGGGGTGGGGGGCTATCCAGGGGGTAGGGGTTGTCCATTGGGGTGGGGGTGTCTCGGGGTGGGGGTGTCCTGGGGGTGGGTGTTGTCTATGGGGTTGGGGGCTGTCCAAAGGGGTAGGGGGTGTCTAGGGGATGGGGTGTTCAGGGGGATGTGGGTGGGGGTCTGGGGTGTGGGGGTTCCCATGGGGGTGGGGTGTCAAGGTGGGTGGGGATTATCCAGGGGTCATGGGTTGTCTAAGGTGGTAGGGGGTGTCCAGGAGGTGGGGTTGTCAGGGGGGTGGGTGTGTCTAGGGGGTGGGGTCATGTCCAGGAAGTTAGGGTTAAAGCATAGAAAATTATGACCTACCGACCATTCATTATGTTAGTGCTCTACTAATGTGTGTAACAGCACTCAGGTCAAATCCTTGGCGATGTTACTTTTTAATATTTAGTTGTTTTTAGTTGATTGTATTTTGATTGGGGGGTGTGTTTGTAGAACTTATTGAAATGATTGATTGATTATAATTGACTTAATAAATTGATAAATATTTGGGTGAGTTCATCCTTAGGATGTTAATCTTGTTATATCGTTCAGATTTACTTTATATTGCATTAAATTAAGACCCATGGCACACGTTGATGTTGACTGTAATTCCCAATTATTATGGCTTTTATACATGCCTTAATATAACATAGGGTTCTAATCATACTCATATATTATTTTTCGTAGTGTATTTATGGTTCCCATAAACCATGTAAAGCACACATCAAAAAAAATCGTGTAATTATTTCATGAAATTTTATTTTTAACAAACACAATGTTAATTTAATGAATATTCACCGAGAAAAAACACTCAGTCAATTAACATACCAAACATATAACTCAATAAAAATGATAGATTTACTCATCCATTGAAATGATTAGTAATCTGGTTTATTCTCTTATTATGATTAATTAAGAATAGAAGAAAAAGAATGGTATAAGAAAAGACTGGTGCGCTAGGCACACACATGAGCAACGAAGAGAAATAACATAAACACACTTTTGATCGAATGAGAAAGTGAATATAAGGAAGGATTGTAAAATTGATTTAGAAAATTTTAAGAACATTAATATTAAACTACAGAAGTTATATAAGATTAATAAATTTTGATGAAGTAAACATGCATTAAAACAAAATTACAAATATAAACACTTATGAAATTAAAATTGAAAATGAACGGAAAGAACATGAAATAAAATGGAGGAGGAAGGGTCTCTCATGTAAAAACATGAGTTTGGCATGTCCTCCAAGGCCTTTGGAAGAGACTTGTTCTTGCGAATGGATCCTCCTCAATTCTGAATTGATAACATATTGCAAAGAGAGGAGGGGGATGTATTTATAGCCCACTATTGTGGTTTGTTTGCATTCCAAAACTCCCTATCCACTTGAATCACCAATTTGGCCATCAGTACATCCTAATCTCAAGAAAGACTATGCCTAAAATGGGTAGATAATAATTTTCTCCAAATATGATCAAAATTTAAGGTAATTTGGAATTATTGAGCCAGATTAATGTTTGTTTTAGTAAACAACTATAATTTCTCAATTTCAATCCATACTTTTTATAGGGACGAAATGTGAATGGGTTTATCAATAAGAAAATTACATCAAAACTGAACAGTTTTTACAAAACCATTGAACACCCATATCATGGTTTTCACAATTCAAATTTTTTTCTGTATTGGATGTCTAGATCAAGAGACAAGTCATGAATATTGTGCTGATTTTAATTCCCAGCCAAAAAGGTGGGATGAGATTAAATGAAACATTTGGGCCCATTGTTCATGGGATTCAGCCTTGAAAATTTTATCCAGGATTTCGTTGGATAATTAGAAACAAACTATGTAGTATCATATAATTTGTGCTTATGGATGGATCTTGGTAAGTCCATTATCATGGCTGATTGAGTTTCTTCACAGATTCTTTGATATTTTTGTGTGGTCTATATATACCTTAAAATAGATGATTTAGCTAATGGTACCTTATAATTAAATGGATTAATATATGTAAGAAACCCTAAAAATAATGAATCTTGAAATTTGGATATGTAGGGTGAGAGTTACATGTATAATAGTATACTGAATTGATTTTATTAATTTAAATATTGATCAAAAATTATATTTAATATTTAAATGTTAATAGTTCACAGAAATTCATAACATTTCATATCAAATTAGTAAAGGGAGTATATAATAATTTCTGAACAAGTGTATATCATCAGGGAGTTTTCCAAGGGTTAGGGTCTATCTAAGCGGGGTAGGGGGTGTTAAGGGGGTGGGGATGTCCTTGGTAGTGGTGCCTATCCAGGGGGGTTGTCCATAGGGGTGGTGTTCTCCAGGGGGTTGGGGTGTGGGTGTCTAGGGGTTTGGGATATTCAGTGGGTTATGGGTGTCTAAGGAGAGTGGGTGTCCATGGGGGTGGGGTCTATCTAAGAGGGGTGGGGGTGTCCAGGGGTGGGGTGTTTAGGTGGTGGGGTGGTGTCCTAGGGGGGCAGTCCAGGGGGTTGGGGGATGTCCAAGGGGGTGGGGTGTTCAGGGGGTGTTGGTGTCCATTGGTGGTGGGGGTGTCTAGGGGGTGGGGGCTGTCTAGGGGGTGGGGGATATCTAGGGGGAGTGGTGCCTAGGGGGTTGGGTGCTATCCAAGGGGGTAGGGGGTGTCCATGGGGGTGGAGGTGTCCATGGGGGGTGGGGGATTTCTAGTGGGTGGGGGGGGGGCTATCCATGGGGGTGAGGTGTCCAGGTTGTGGGGTATTTCTAGGTGGTTGGTTGGTGTCCATGGATGGTGGGCGGGCTATCAAGAGGGTTGGGGCTATCCATTGGGTAGGGGAGTCCATATTGGGTGGGGGATGTCCAGGGGTGGGGTCTGTCTATAGAGGTGGGGTGTGCTAGGGGTGGGGGTTTCCATGGGGTGGGGTGGTGTCTAGGGGGTCGGGGTTGTCCATGGGGTGGGGGTGTCCATGGGTGGAGGTGTTCAAGTGGTGGGGCGGTGTTTTGGGGGTGGAGGGCTACAAGGGTATTGTGGAGGCTATCCAAGGGGGTATGGGGAGTTCAGGGGGTGGGGTGTCCAGGGGGTGGGGGTTTCCATGTGGTGAGGGCTGTCCATCGGGTGTGGGGTTGTCCATGGTGTGAGGGTTTCCAGGGGGTGTGTGGTGTCCATGGGGGTGGTGGCTATCCATGGATGTGGGGGAGTCCAGGTGGTGGGGTGGTGTCCAAGAGGTGGGTGTTTTCCGTGGGGGTGGGGATATCTAAGGGTGGGGGTGTCCTAATAGTGGGGTGGTGTATAGGGGGTGGGGTAGGGGGTTGTCTGGGGGGTGGGTGGGATGTCCACAGGGGTAGGGGGTTTTCCAAGGGGGTGGGGGTGACCAGGTTGTGGGGTGGTGTCCATGGGTGGGGATTATCTTGTGGGGTGGGGGGCTATCCACTAGGGAAGGGGTTTCCAAAGGGGTAGGGGGTCCAGGGGGTAGGGGCTTTTCAAGGGTGGGGGGTCTCAAGGGGAGGGGTGAATAAGTCACAGGAAATAATAAAGTCAAGTTTTATTAAATATAGATAAATAAATGATGATAATATTATATACCTAATCACACATACATCTAAGAACCACAAATCATCAAACATCAAATGTCAGATATATCAGTCAAAAATGCAATGGATCAATCTGTCCTTCATCACCATCACTAACATCACCATCATCATCAAACTCACTCCCATCCTCATTAGTGTTCCCATCATAATCCCCTCCCTCCTCAACTCCCTCCTCCTCTCCCTCATACTTCGACTTGGCCTCCTCATTGTCCTCCTCCTCCGCCTCGGCCTCCTCCTCGGCCTCTTCCTCTACCTCAGCGTTTTCCTCATCCTTCTCCTCCTCTACCTCTGCCTCCTCTTTTCCATCGTCTCAACCACCACTTGAGATACCACATGGTCCATCATATATATAATTCATCGACGACATATATTCATCACAAGCTGTGTTTTCCATTAGTGGATGTTTTGGACATAAAACTTTCATCTGTTTCATAAATGAGTTGATTAACCTAGTAGACTATTCATCCGTCTCTACGGCCATTTTTCAGCCTCTTATACCTATGATTTAACATGTCTGAACTCTTTGTCACTAAAACATGTACCTGAGGAGGGAAAAAAATCATTGGGACTATACTATTCCCAGGTCAGTAGCATACTCTATCAGGGTGTTCATCTCCCAACACCTGATGTAAGTGATCATTTTCCCCAAAAATTGTCAGGTTCCTTGGAATCAAGGGACTATAAAATATCATGTTAAAAATATAAATAATTTATTAAGATATAAAATTTTATTTACTATTTGAAATCATAAATGTAAAACATACAATCTGCTACTGAGTCTGTTTATTTACCACACTTCCAACATTCTTCCTTCGACTCGAGAAAACCAATTTTTCTCGAAGCACCCTTCCTTCAATATTTAATTTTTTCATCTAAAATGACATTTAATATAGGACACCATAATTAAAAATATGTTACTAATAATTAATTTCATAACTAAAATTATTTAACAACCTTATAAATCAAATAAATAATGGAGGAAAAATAGAATGTAAAATTCCTAAAGAAAAATTAAAAACAACTATCATTCCTACTTCCCCTCATGATCTGGAATCATAGTACGTATAAATGTGTGGATTAATTTTTTAGCAATAATGTTTTTTAATTTCTTCTATATAATTCCTAAATAAAATTAAATAATACAAAATATAGTCCTAATGATAAACAAGAAATTTTTCATTTAAATACTTCAAATGCGATTAAAAAATAAAACTAGGAATTCATCTAATGAGTAATCATCTACTAATATGGTTCTATTAGACAATCCTAAATGATATAGAATTCATCTAACATTGTGCCAAATCTATATGTACATATAATATACAACTCGTGCTTATAGGCTCTCCAAATCTCACCAAAATCCTTAAAACATGTCGGTCGTGCACCCTCACTATCGGGGAAATTAAACCGAAGCTGACACAAAAATATTAATTCAAATAAACACAAAAAATAATAAATTTTATTAAATAAAAATATTTTTTTACCGATATCTATTCCTATTAATTATTCATGAGTTTATTTGTAAACTTTCACCATGAGACCAAGCTGACATGAATGATGTCGGGGTATTTGGAAAGAATCGCCAAAAAACCCCAACATTGCTACCCTGTTGACTGAGTCATTTTATTGTCATCATTGCAATCCACCATCAACTGCATGTGGCGATTCCGTACTACATCCATGAATGTACGCCCTCGTCCTCTAACTTCATTCAGAAGATATGTCTGTTATGATAGAAAAAAATATTTTATCAATATTTGATATAATGAAAACAAATATTTGTATAAATTTATTTTAGGGTTCAATAAATATACTTGTGTCAATATGATGATGGGTCACCATAGGATCCGCAAAAACTGAAGGGACACCCTGTCCAGGTGGAGTGGTTCCCAATGTATGCTCTGCAGGGATTGACTCTGGTAGAGCAGGAGTCGATGAATATTGAATATAGAAGCTTAGAGTGAAGGAAGTAAAAGTAAAAGAAGATGGCACAGATGACTGGCTAAATGCTAGATGGGGAGTGTTAATCATCATCGAATATAGTAAAGAAAGGTGAAGAGAATCAGATGTAATGGGGTGGTAAAAACATGGGGGGATAAATATCCATTTTTTCCATAAGGACACACTCGAATTAGAATGTGGGATAGATGGTATGTCAGTGGTAGGGGCAGGGTATAATCGGGTAAACTGACCAGATCAGCTAGCTCTCGTACAACCCCCCCCCCCCCCCATACGAACACCGAGTGTATTGGGACAATAACTAGGCTACTCATAAAATAATTGTCTCCTAAGATGTGGATCCTACAAAAACTTGTAAAATAAAATTAATCTCATGAAATTATATATTATTTAAAAATATATAAATGAAATAAAATACTACTATAGGCACTTGTGGTGGAATTCCCATCTCACTGATGCAAAGATTGTTTTCCATCTTATTTTAGTGTCTCCTTTCTTCAATTGGTTGTGTTTCATGCATTTGAAAACAAATATAGAATTAATTATAAAAGGATAACTAATGTGTAACCCTAAAAAAACATAAATTCGAGAGAATAAAGTTATTCGTGGATAATTTGTCAGACCATTGTGTTAGGTGAGCTTCAATAGATATATAATGAATTCAATAAATCAACAAGAAGTAATAAAAAAATTATTTTAAGTAGGATGGGTTTTTACTATGAAGAAAAACTGTTATGTTCATAAGGGGTAAAACACATTTCAAAATTAAGGAAAAATTTAATTTCCTTTGACCAGGTAGATGATATAGGTTTCTATTAATGTTTTGTAGAATAAGACAAACCATCATGTTCATTATCAGGTGAAATGTTAATGGGATGACTTAGAGTAATACTAAATTGATATATGTTCAATAAATCATTCAAGTATTCACCATGTTATAAATGATGGTTTTCTAGGTTTGAATTCAGTTAAATTCCAAATTAGTTAATGAAATTCCAATAAAATTTCTACCAATACACATGGAAAATTCACTTAACTGTCAAGTCAGACCCAACATATTTGTAATCAATATTAAGTAAATTTGAGTAGTACCGACCTTAACAACCCAAGTTAAGCTAAACCAAATCAATTTAGAATAAGGAGGGAGGGTTTTATTTATCTATCACCACAACATCAGGTCCACCGTTAACTCTGACAATTGAGATATTAGACTCATCAATATTGACAAATTGTTTGTTTCTGATTGCAGTAAGGATGGTGTAAATTTCATCATCAAGATCATCAAAAATATTTCATGGAATTACATCAACACTGACAAAAAAATGAGGATGAATATGGTCTTTTCCATAAAAAACTTTTTTCTCCATTGATTCCAATACCTATGGTTTATCGGTAGAAACAGTGAGAGTCATAAAAATTACTCAAAATCCACAATCATCAATAAATGTGCCCTAACTCTTCATCTAATATAACCCTTTGTATTTCATCATCATGACTCATCCATGAAAATAATAATCCAATATTATTATTTTTTCAATGACTCTATAATAACCAACATTTCCAAATCATGGTCTACTATATAATGCACTAGCATAATAGTCTATTGTGGAAGTAACCATAACACTATCATGTTGTGTACTAATGTTCTTTTCTTGTTCAATGTTATTAAATCCGAACTCATTGATAACAATTTATTAAAAGTCACGAACCATGGTATTAGGACCAAAATCCAAATATATTATTTCCTCAAAGATAGAGTATGTAGGTAAACTCAGTACCTGAAATATAAATGAATTTTGAACATAATTAAATATTAATTTAATTATTTTAAATATTAAAATTTTTACCTATATTTTTAACCTAGAAGAAAACTATTTTCTAGGAAATGTCTCCCCCCTTCTCAAAGATAAAGAATGATATTTCAATTTATCATTTCTGTATGTTCCATGAATATAAAATATGAATAGTTTAACAGATATATATGTATGATATACATAAATTATATTCTCTTACATGAAAAATGGGGGTTCAAAACCCATTGGCCCAGTGTAATGTAGCGGTACTGTAGCGGCAGTGGTACTATAGATCAGCGGGTATTGTAGCAGCTGTAAGGAACTATAGCAGCAGCGGTACTGTGCAGGTACAGTAGTATCTCATATACTATTCAAAAAATGGTCATTAAGCCAAAAATTTGGGCCTATGGGATTTGTAATGGGCTACTTTCCCTCTGGGCCTTTGGGATTTTTAATTGGTCTCGCTCTACCAAATTAAAGGAGTTCTTTAATTTTTTTTCATAATAAAATGAGGATTTAGACCCAACCGTTAAAAAACATACATATATTCTATTTACATTACATATGTAGTCATGAAACAAATAATAATTGAATAAAACTATGTGATGTTCCATCTCCCGCTCTTCTAGGCTTAATATCGTCTATTTATATGATCTAATAATTCCTTCTATTTATGTAAGTGATGGAAATCATGGTTAAATTTTCTCATACTGATCTTATTCATTTCTCATTGGTCTATTAAATATTTTAGTAAGATCATAAAAATTCATTGATAAAAAATCCTTACATTCTTGAGCCATTTAACTATTCATAATAGAACCTTTGAAATGATTCCTTTTTCAGGCATAAGATATTAATATATACATATTTCATTCTATTGAATACATCCAATGAAAATAAATAGGTCCCCAAAGTATAATTTCAGTTGTAATATGTACAATCAGATGTATCGTGAATGCGAAAAAACAATGGAGGAAATATTTTTTATAACTCACACAAAATTAATGGGGCATCTGCCAACATTTTTTTCAAGAGAGACTTTGACAACATCTTAACACAAAGATATCTTAAAAAATGGCACTATCAAATAATAGACCCCATTACATTATTGTACAAGATATGACAAATTTGTATTGGGATCTTCTAACGAAGAAGTATGTGCTAATCATGATTCATCAAATATTTTAGCTTCAAATCTCTTATGTTGACCGATTTAGATATGTTTCTAAAATAACCATGAATGATATTAATAGTCACCTTTATATCTAGAAAATTATAATTTTTTTAGGTATCATCACATTATAATCACATGGAACTTGCAATTTATATTCCTTGATACGCACATGATGCAATTCAGGTCTGATTCCCCATTCCAGTAAGTCACACC
Source organism: Viscum album (assembly GCA_963277665.1). Classification (NCBI taxonomy): domain Eukaryota; kingdom Viridiplantae; phylum Streptophyta; class Magnoliopsida; order Santalales; family Viscaceae; genus Viscum; species Viscum album. Next base: position 1,436,808,116 of record OY728120.1, read on the forward strand.
GAGACCATAAATCATCAATTTTCCATTACATATAGATCAATAAAAATAAAAAATTCACAAATATTTTTTTCAATGTGCATTATGTCTAACCAATGATGTAAAAAATTTGTTGACCAATAAGGAAAATCAAAAAAGATAATTATCCTCATCTAATTATAATAGGATTCTGTGAAAATGGTCATTCACATTCCATATTTCAGTTGAATCTTCCCGAAAGAAAAAATGAAACCTTTATATCAATTAATAAGATCATTTCTAGACATACACAAAGCTGGATCATCAGTTTCTATTGTATTTTCAAATATTCGATGATTTTTTCAATATTAATGGTCTTTTGGAATGAATCGTCAATGTCACATTAAACTGAAACTACAATAATGTTTCATTCTTCTGGATCTTGTATTCTTCCTAAAAATTGGACATGATAGTTTTCCATACATTCTCCATCTAGAAATCATTTTATAAATAGGAAAATCATCGATCATCCACATAAGTGCATCACACATCTGAAATATGTCTTTCGAACATGCATTGTTGGTGCGCACACCCACATCTCAAATAAGATTCAGCTCTTTTATTAAAGGATGCATGTATATGACTATATCATTTTATTTATTAGAAAATCCAGCTATGTGTATACTAATGAGTGTAAATGGTTTTTTCATACACAACCATGGGGGAAGGTTATAAATGTGTATAAAAACTGGTCATGTGCTGTGCAAAGTAAGAATCTTCCCAAAAGGATTAAAACTATGACATAAAAGATCCAGCCTCACATTACGCATGTCAACCTCAAAATATTTATACCGAGCATCAATTATCAGCAATGAAAATCCATATTTAGGGTGAACTAATTCATCATTAGTCTTCTTTCTCTTGGTATCATGGCATAACATTTTTATTTAAATTTCATCAGACATAAATAAGATTCTAGAGTATAGTTATAAATGTAATTTTCCAGATTACATTATGTTACACATGAGATTGTGTTCCACTAGCATTTAGATTCTAGTGGGATGTGCCATATTTTATATAATAATTTCGTTTAGCATTTTCCTCCCAGAATAAACTGCATTCATTCTATAAATCATGAATTTTGATTATTAAAAATACAAGTTCCTCAACTAACATCCATTCCATATATTGGTTTGAGGGTATTTCTGGATCATATAGAATTAATTCCTTCAATAAGGTAAGAATGTAATTGATTGGATTATTAGAAATCACATACATAGTTTCCTGAGAAACAATCATATTAAAAATTTCAGCCTTTTCATTTTACTACAATATCAATATACTGGAGTCATGGAAGCATCATTCAATTATATCCCCCTGACAACATCATAATTTTCATTAGATGAATCATGTGTTCTCATATCGATGACTTCTTGGGTCAGAATACATTCTTTTTCATGATTAAGAAAAAATGGAAACTGGTCATATAACAAATTCCACAATCCAGTCCCCTCATATGGATCATCAGTAATTTTAGATTTCATTTTCTCCTCATTGTGATACCGCACATAGTTGTTTTAATGGAAAACATATGTGGTTATGTGGTAGATGACCTATTCTTGTCTCACCCTAGTTCTTCCATGGGGTGGGGTATATCCATGGGGGTGGTGGTGTCCATGGTCTGAGGGGGATGTCCCAGGGTGGGGGTGTCCAGGGGGTGGGGGAGTCTAGGGGGGTGGGGGAGAGGGTATCCATGCGGGTTAGGGATGTCCATGGGGGTGGGGGTCTCCCAGGTGTTAGGGGGATGTCCCGGGTGGTGGGGGTGTCCAGAGGGTGGGGGTTGTCCAAGGGGGTGGGGGTTTCTCGGGAATGGGGGTGTCTATGGGGTGGTGTAGGAGCTGTCTATAGTGGGTGAGGGGTGTCTGGGGGTTGTCCAAGGGGGTGGGGGTGTCCCAGGGGTGGGGAAGTCTAAGGGGGTGGGGGTGTTTAGGGGAGTAAATAACAATATAATAACATGAAAATTACCTATACCCAATCTAACCCAAATCACAATTCCAATCCATTACCCAGCCAACAGACAATTCATCCCCTATATCACTACTCTTCCCATTAATCCTAGAACCAAAAAATTAAATAAAAAATCCAAATCCAATTTTGTACTGAACTAAAATCCCTAATAACTACAATATCATCCCACTAAAAAATTGAAAACAGCCTACACCACTACCCTAAACATCTCCAATCCCTTCACAGGGACTATATTTATATGCATTACCCATTACCATCTTTGAGTGGGGATACCTCTCACCTGCACCCATTAGTTCAAATGGTTCATGAAATCAACATATAAGGAGTGGGTTTGAGGACTTGAAATAAAGGTGATTAACACAATCATTAAACATGATGTGTAGATAAAAAACAGAAAAAAATCAAAGTCCCTGGAATACCATGCCACCGAACACATTAAACTTTGGTTTGGGCCAAATCAAAATAAAAAAATAGATACAGAAAATTAAAAATATGGAAACACTTACTAATTTAAAGAGTAGAAATACAAAATTTCATGATTGAATATGTATATATATAGTGGAAGGAGTTTCACTCCCAAGGGTAAATATATTTCTTTAGAAGTAGTTAGGATTAGGGCCTACAATTGCATGGAAGGGGGATTTGGGTAGTTGAGTTTTTCGGGGAAGAATTTCCCACCAACCCCTGGACAACCCCCCTTAGACACTCACACCCTCTTGACACCGCCACCCCTACCCCCTTAGACACCCCCACCCACCTAGACGTACCCCTTGGACACCCCCACCGCCTTAGATAGCACCCACCCCCTAGGTACCCCCACCCTTTGGACACCCCCACCCTCGGACACCCCCCCCCATGGACAACCCCCCCCCACTCCAAGAGACCCCCGATGCATGGAATGCCACCCCAAACCCCTTGGATATCCCCCTATCCCCATTGGACACCCCACCACCATAGTCACCCCCACCTCATGGAAAACCCCACCCCATGGATACCCCCACCCCCCATTGACACCCTCACCCCCTCGAGACACCAACCCCTAGATAGCCCCACACCATTGGACTGTCCCTACACACCCGTGGACACTGCCCTGGACACCCCACAACAGCTTAGACAACTCCTCCCCGCCACTCCTAGACACCCCCCCCACATGGATTCTCCCCACCCCACCAACCTAGACAACCCCCCTCCCCACATGGACATCCCACATCCCCTCCCCACAAGAACAACCATTCCCCACCAACCCCACCTACATAGCCAACACCCCCCCCCCTCTCAACTTGTAACCTACACTACCCACCCCGTCCCCACCTGCAACTTGTACAGCCCCCCCCCCCCCCCCAAACTGCACATCGCACACCCACACCACTAAGACCACCCACCCCCTAAATAGAAATTAATTTTCAATTAAATAAAAATAATAATTAAAAATGAAATAATTTCATTGAAACACACGTCTTAAAAGGTTTTAAATTGACTTAAAACATCAACGATGAGCACCCAATGTAAAAAATTTAATTCATATTACACCGAAATAGAATAAAAAAAACACAATAGAGTGAGTAAAAATAGATAACATAGTTACCAAATACAAATTTGAAGTGGAATAGGTCTCTTTTTAAGGGAAATAGATCTTCTTCTAGAAGAAGGAGGGTAGGTACTCGGTAAAAATGAGGACAGAGGCTCACGGCTAGGGAAAAATGCTGACAGAATACAGATAGATCTTTGGGAAGCAGGAGGGTAGTGGGTATTTGGGGGTGTCAAATCCCTACGGTTTTTAAAAAATGTTTGTATAGATAAGATATATCGATGGTTTTTTAAAACTATTGTTATACCCTTAACAATTCCAACCCTATACCAACAGTTGTATTGAACCGTTGGTAAAAAAATCAATTAAGGGACTTATTCTAATAGTTTCACTGAACCATTGGTATATGAAACCTATCCCAATGGTTTTTTAAAACTGTTGGTATATTTTTGTAGGTATAGGTGTTGTTTCCACTAGTTATTAATGATAATTATTTATTATTGTTAAATTTCATCTATGGAGTACTTTAATCTTTATCCTACATGATGAAATTGAAAACAAACATTTTTTTGTGTTTTTTACCCTATTAAATGTGTTTTCTTAATTAATGAGTTAAATATTTATGTATATTATCAAAAAAACATGAAAACCTTATTTAAATATTTAAATCATATTATTAAATTTTTTACATTTTCATAATCATCCATGAAATTTTTTTATATAATTGTTCAAGTCAGTGGTCAAACTGACCCAAACATAAGCACACCACAATTAATGGAAGATTATGAGGTGATTTAGTTACAAAATAATTATAAAGTTTTAATGAATATATCATTTAGTATTAATTTGTGAGATTTATCATAGTTTAAAATTATTTATACCTATAATTAATGGATATGAATATATTATAACATTTAAATTTAATATTTTATTGTCAGTATTGTTTTCCTAAATGATTGAATTTATGATAATCGTTTTCTGATAATTTGATTAATTGGATATAAAACATTTCATAATAGAATCATAATGATATTAAAAATATTATATCTATCCATTTATAAAATTTTATTGACCATCCATGTATGGTGGTTTTGAAATGGAAAATATAAATCAATCATCTTCAGGAGGTGTAAGTCCACACAAATACATAGTTGATGATTTAATTTTCAACAGAATTAGATAAATGGAATATATATATTATAATTTAAGAATATAAAATATTCTATACATAAAATTATTTTTATTTAAATAAGACATTGGGAAAATCCATGTAAGGGGGTTCAGAAAAATGAAACTAGATGTTTTGTGGAGGCACTAGTCCATGCATAAAAAATGTTGTTTTCTCTTTTATTTGGGAATAAGGGAATGGTGTATAATGATTGTAACATTATTATAATATATAAATTAATAGAAATTATATTTAGGTTATAATTTTAATATAGTTTATTGATATTTATGAAATAATACATGAACATGTGGAAAAATAAAATTGGAAGAAATGGTTTCAAATTTATACATCATTACATTGGTCATAACTTTTGTAAATGGGTTAAACCATTGAAACATTGTATATTATTAATACTATAACATCCAAAGATTTTCTCAGACTCAAAATTATTTTTATGATGATAATGGGAGAAAATATCTAGGATTCAATGTGAGGGGAAATGAAGAGAAGTGATCCCCTTTAATAATTGAAAAAAGAGTGGTATTTATATAATTAGCAATCCATTTTCAATACAAGAAATTAAGTCTCGAGAAATATGGATCAAAACTTGAGAAATAATTAATTTAATAAGAGATAAGTGTTATCCATTGCACAAAAAATCAATTTAAACATGATTTTTACATGTTTTCCCCTTTAACCATTAACTTACTTATTTTTAGAAATTTTGTTTTCACAAAAGAAACTATTATTTACCTAGGTAATTTATCTCTTATACCTAAAAGTAAAATGGTAATAATTATGTAAAATATTAATAATTATTTCCTATAATAAATACATTTTTCGATTTTTAAAAATATTAATTTTTTATTTCAAAATAAAAAATTTATAATGTTTACAAATATTTTTAAAAAAAACGTTATCATAAATTCTAAAATGTAAAGTATATGTTTATAAAATAAGAAAGAATTTTATTATTTTATATTCAATTATAAAATAACAATTTTGTATTAGAATAAGGATTCATAAATTTCAAATTCAATCTTGTATTCTAATATTTGTATATATGTAACTTTATTTGTAAAAACTGTAATTTGATTTTTTCACCTAAAATAATTTTTAGAATGTTTTCCTAAATTTTCTTGAAAGATAATATTGACATTATAAATCTAGAAATAATATTCATTTTACATTATGTTGATTTTAATATATATAACAATATTATTATGTGAAAATAAAAAATATAAATAGAAACTGATTTGATATAAAAAATGAATATTTAAAAATAAACTGTTAAGATAATTATTTCATTTAAATTTTTTATTTTAAACAAGGTAATATATTAGATTAGATTTTTCAAATTAATACTTTAATTATAAAATATATAGTATGTAATAAAATATTACTTTAACAATAAGAAATGATATATGAGGAAAAAATAGTTATTTATTGATTTAATATAAATTAGATTTTGGTACATTGATGTATAATTCAGTCAAACGAAACTTTTGTTCTTTTATGGAATTAATATTTTTTTAATCGATTATTTTTATTTCACAGGTCTAATATGATTGATGTATGAAGTGGAATTTAAATCAGAAATGTATAATGATAAGAGTGTCGATGGATAGGGATGTGTAGTTTAAGTTTTTTATATCCTTACTATCCTTATATTTTTAATTAATATTAGATTTTTAAGGTTATGAAATTTCATACCATACAAATAATGTTTTTATATTTTTTGATATATGATATAACGATTTTATTAGTTAAACAATTATAATTTATTTTAAATTACATGTGTATTATTAATGATATGCATGTTTCGTTTATTAATTTATAATTATTTTGTGGGATTTATTGATTTATGTACTAAATAATTTCATTTTTTAACCCAGAACAATTTTTTGATTTTTTCATAGAGTAGTTAAGGTTTTGTAATAAATTATAAATTCAAAATTAATTATATATTTTGGAATTTGAACAAAAATACGTGGAAAATTAGTGGAATTTCCTTAGATTGAACTATAGCTAACAACCATCCCCTTTCTTATTTTAACTATAAAAAATAGTGTCATGAGGAGATTTTTGGAGGTGATAGAGGGGATAATTTTTTTTAAAATTAATGGATGATACTTTGGGAGATTTTATGGTCATTCAAAATTTACCTATAGTCTTCTTCTACTGATTACTATAATTTTTTGTATGGGACCAAGTAAATGTAGTTGGGTGCATATAATAACGTTTTCTTGTAATAAATACACTGAAAAAGGATAGAAACATTAAAAATAAATGATGTTTTATAGTTGGTACATATGGAATGGATAGAAATAAATTGAATGTAAATATTTTCTCAAATTATGAATTAGAAGTCCAATATTATTTGAAGTGTAAGTGGGAATTTTAAATGATGGTTAAAAACATGGTTGATTTAATTTCGTAATAGGTGTGGTTTTAGAAACAAAATATCTAAAAATTTCTAGTTTAAGACTCATTGATATATTTTATGGATCATTATATTAAATTATAGAACAAGTTGGAATATTTTCTGATTGTGTATAGGTATTTTTTGGCGAGGAAAAACAAAATATTACATGTGCGAGATTTTAATTGATTTATTTTGCATAAAAATTATCAAAAATATTTTAAATTATTTTATAAGTAAATATAGAATAATTCAGGGTATTTTTATTTTTTTAATGTCATTAGATGTATTTTAAATTATTGTATAACGTTGGAATAATTTGAATAAAATTAATGAAAACCACAACATGCATATTCTAAAAACACAACAAGTTTTTATGAAAAAAGAGGAAAACATAGAGCATAGAATAGAAAAAGAACTCGGGAGGCTTGATCATATTGAATAACAAATTCCTTTAATTTTTTAGAACCACAGGTAATAACCCATTATAGTTATATTGAATGTTTTTACTCCTTCTTCCATGAAGGAAAATCATGTATAACACTGATTGCGATATTTTGATTTGATTATAAAGAAGCGGTGTTCATGAAGAACATAATGGTTTAAAATGTATTTAATCATGGTGTAATATTATTTGAGAGATTTTATATAAATTATGAACTATAAATGATAGGGAAATAAATTTTCATGAAAATGTTTACATCATTAATTTATGTGATATGAAAAATATATCGTGGATTCCTAAGTAACATTACAGTATTAAAATAAATAAAATAAAACATATGTGACGTTAAAGAAAATGTATGGAATTTTTAATGATTAAATATGGCATTAAAAGATTCAATATTCTTGAATTTAGGGTATTTATGATGTTAGCGGATGATTAGAGAATATTTTGAGTTATTGGAATCCAATTTGGTGATAATTAGAAGGTTATAGAAATTCTTTGGATGTGTCCACATGATGGTTGGGAATTTTCTAGATAATTTTTATTTTTATGTCTCTAAGAGGATTTTTACCACATTTTCCCACCATAAGGATAATATCATGACAATGTGAGAATGATCACTATGGTTTTGAATACATTATACTCAATTTAGATTAGTTTTATTTACTAAAGATATGGAATATTTAGAATATCATTAGATAGTTATTAGGTTCCAATAACTACTTTTTTGAAGATTATTTGATGGTATTTGATAGCTAATTAAATAATAAGAGATATATTAGATATTATAGAAAATGAATATATTTTTTCATAATTAAATATATGAATATAGATTATAAGGCCTTAAATAATTTATTCCAGTACTTGGATGAATAGGTTTGAAGGTTGGGTTACTACTGGTTTATCAAATATATGATAGTATAGAACCATATTTTTTTGTCAAATATTGATTAAGCATCTTTTTTGTGTGAAATAATTTAGGGTTATATATTTTGGAATTAGTTTAATAATAAATAGTTTTTGAGTTATTTATAAATTTTATTATCAATGTTTTTTTATTTGGTTTATGTCCTTACATATTTTTTCAATGCTTTTATTATTTTTTATGTATAATAAATGTTTATAAATTTGTTAATTTCCATATAGTTCATGAATTAGAAACATTAATTCAATCTTTATAATATAATTATTTTTAGTATACCATATTTAAATATGGGTTTAAATCCCCTAATTTATAAGTTAATCATTGTAAATGGTCATATCAAAAATAAAATTTAGTAATTAGGGAGAAAATACTAGTCTATATACTTATATGAATTTTATTCTAGCAATAATTATATTTTTAATTAATAATACTTTATCCTCAATAATCTCATGTATCTACACATATAGAACTCAGTACGCCAATATTCATATAAATGTAATTCAAATTAGACATGTTATATTTTGATCATTATTATAAATCTATTAAAGTATATAATCAACATTTAAAGATAATTATCAATTATCTTTTGGGGTTCATACTGGTTCTTGATCTATACTAAACCTTTAGAATTTGATTCTAGGAGAATTATTGTAAATTTATAGACTTGATAACTGCTTATAGTTAATTTTTCATCATAAGAATCCATATATATTAAGAACATACAATTTACATAACTATGATATTCAATCACATAATATAATATATATTCCATCCAATCCAAAACATCAATCCTATATTTCTATATCAATGGCGAAAAACATTTATTAGATTAGTTTATCTAAAGGTTTATTAAAGTTTTTTTTCCAAAATTACTACTACCTCATCCCATTATAGAATCATTCCATAATCATTAAGTTACATGAAATATAATTTAAATGGATTATGAAATGTGCTTGATCCTGTTCATGGACATTATGATTGAACAAGGTCACAAGGAATGTTATATGTGACTAAATTTCTACCAAAATCTTATGACTATTAGCACGAGTCCCAAAAATATATAATGACACTATACCCTTTGGTAAATTTAGACATTAGTACACAATATAAATATAAATTAGAAGTCATAATAATATTTTAAGAAAATGGAAAAACACATCATAGCTTAATGTTATCCAATTGTAAATATAAATATCATGGTATATTAGAATCTGCTAAAATATAAGACATATGATTCATATATAATAAACTATATATCTCAAGCATAAATTATAATCTATTGGGATGAAATGTAAAAAAAGTAAGGAATAATTCCCAAAAGATAGACCTGGTAATGGTATCAGTCCCATCTCCCAACATCGAATGTGCATCCATGGTCAATCATCTGATGTGAGAGGTCCCTTTCTATTACATTTCTCACAAACTATAATGTCTTGTTAGGTTTTGGGGCACTGAGTAGGGTGGTAGTAAAACACATTATGACACTGCCAAAATAGTATCCGTACCATGTCCACTAAATACTTTTGGATGTTCAGTATAGAATGTCAATGTGAAAGATTAATAAATATTATGTCATATTTTGGAGTTATTCGACCAAACCAATTGTGACCATACTTACTTATACTATTTATAATAATTTTATGATACACCCAATATCAAAGGAAATGTTGATGATAAAAGTTTATCAGTTATCTTATCACAATTAAGTTGAATGAGTTATCTCCACCAATATACATAGTAAAATATTCATCCCTATATAATCCATCTATGTGAATGATCTTTAACCAAACCAACATATTGGGATAAGAAGTAATTTTTTATTTAATATTTAATAAAAAATAATAGGTTCATGATCTATCATAGCTATGATTCCCCAGTGGGATAATATTTCAATAGTTGATAAAACTGGTGAATGATTCGTGGAAAATACAAAACACCTTGGGTGGATGGTGAACCGACAGAATTAACTCCATCAACGGTTAATGGAAAATAGTCTTCAATTTATCTGTAGATGTGTACCACTAAAAAGTATATAAGTGGATGATTCAATACTAATGATACAATAATTGGTGAATAATATAACACTTATTTGAATTATCATGTGGATGATGCACCACCATATACAATACAATAGTGGATGTTATACTAAAATGGAAACTATTCTGATGTAATATGAATAACCAAAATCAAATTAATGTGAAATGAGTCACTACTGACTCCCCATATCAATGTGGAAAAGTTACCCTATCACAACTCATATAGTGGAAGAGATAAAACTAGAACATCAAGGGAATATTATAAACCACTTCAATGTTTCTAAAATGAATGAGTGCTCACATAACTAAACATAAAATTGACAAAATTTATCATTTGATGGTTTAATATCAGAATACATTATCCCTCCTAAAGTCACAAACTATTGCTATCCCACCCCTAGCATAATGTTTTCACAATCCAATCCTACACAAGGATAATTATAAGACACCACACATGACTGCAATTTTTCAACAATATTATATGTTCCTATGATAGGTTATAGGATACACTTATATAGCATTAAAAATTCAATATATAGTTCATTTTTATTGATAATGAAAATAAATGGCTAATTTAAGACAACTAATTGCCATATTAAATACATTTTATTTCAAGGGAATAAAATAAATGATTTATGAATTAAAAAATTTAGTTCATAGAATGTACTGCATCGAAAATTTACTTTTAAGAAGGAAACAAAAGTTATTACAAATGCGAATGAAATATACCACTAACCTTGGTCTATAAGAGCATAGTTATTTAGAAACCACCAACTGGTTTTTCTCCAATCGATCAATTCCCAAAAATTATAGAAAAGACCTAAATTATTGTATAATTGAATAAACCTAGTGAAACAATATGTGAAAATTGATTATAAAGAAATATATTCCACAATTTATACATTAATACATCCTTGGATAGATAATGATAAATTTTTAAGATAGATGTGTGTAATCATAACATTATAACTAGAAATGATGAATAAGGGAGCAGAAAATCTACTCTGCTAAAAGGTAGAAAATGCGGAAAGATTATAAGCTTAATAATTATTAATAAAATTTTAATTGGTTTAAAATAACAAGAAATAATCCAAATCCTACTCGGTACGATACAACAAGGCACATAGTACATAATCACTACAAGGTAAATTTTTTAAGGTATCTAGCCACGTGATGGACCCCCTAGAACAAATTCATCACTTCCCACCTTTATTTGTTACCTTGTACTAGAACCATGGGAACCTAGTGGAATCATCTAAGTGATATATTTCCCAACACCTTGTTTATTCTCCAAAAATAAACCCAAGATTCCCCTATCAATGCCTAAAATTCTCCAGACAAACCAAAAATAAATGAATTTTTCCAACAATTAGATTGAAAAAAAACCACATAATGATATTGGGTGTTTCAAACTCCCTTAAAAATATCACCTCATCCTTATGATTCATAACAGATCACCAATGGGCCTTATTGGTGAAATTATCCACTTATTATACACCAATATCAGAATCCCTCTCCCACATATCGTTCTAAATATTTTCATATAACCACTCTTCACATACTAAATGGATTCTATTTTTCTGTATTATCTTCAAACTATAAACCACGATATGAATAGGTCTACCTATGAAAAATATGTCTCAAACCATCATATCCATATTAATACAAATCTCATGATCATGGTCTTGACGATATCTTTGAAGCTAATATATATAAACATTTTAATTTATAGAAAAAGGTATATTAGAAATTAATAAAGCATACCTCAATCTACTAATCTTAACATTAACCTCAAATGACCCCTATGAACTTGGGCATAGAATATCCATACCACTAGACATACATGTGTCCCAACTATGGATAAACTTACTTGAAAACTCAATCCCCCGGCTCAAACTCCATTAGACGATGTAATATGTTACCATAACACCCTTTACTACACTAATAGATAAAAAATATGTCCATGATGAAACTAATATTCTATGTTTTCACTTTCTTGAGTCTCAGACTAATAACTTTTGACTCACCTACTACTGTCTAGAAGAGGTATGATTGAACCATCATACCATATAAGGGTTCTAATGGTTTCAATTGAATGTATGTTTTATTAAAATTGATAAAGGAAAAATATATTAGAATGTGATTTTTTTCCATCGAATAATTGAGATCTGGGACATATTCCATATAATTTCCTCCAATTCCTAGATGGTATTCTCAAACATTCAATAATTCTGGGGATGGTATATAGTGGTCATGTTGACTTGATTTTCCAGAGCCTTCTACAACAACTAGTAGTAGCACAATACAAAATTTAAATATATATCAAATAAAATTTTACTAATTACCCCATTAATAATTCTCATTTCCCAGATATATAATAAAATCAAATCTTTTATATATTATGTCTCTTAAATTGGAATGCAATCCATAACCATCTTCAACTTATCCATAGTATTCTGCAATGTGTTCCCTCCAGGAGAATACCCAGATAATATCATTATAAAGTCAATGGTTTCATCAACTCACATTCACTTGGGAATTCATAATGACTATAGAAAACCCATGGGTCACAAATAATCATCTTTCACCTGTTTTTTGGTTAATCATTTTGAAATGAACCCCACATTGTACATATTTATCCCATGAGATTCCTAAGACTCGCACTCTTAGGTCAATTACTATAAACACATACTTTACAAATAGGATTTGATACCAAGTGATATTACCCAATAGAAACATTCATATATTTCCCGAATTATTATATTATATCTCATAGTAATTAGATAATCATAGAAAATAATGTTTTGTGTCTTTAGAGATTAGTTATATAAAAAATTATATTACTAGACTAGTGACAATTTCTATATAAATGCACCATACTTGCCTCTCTTTTTCACACCTTATAGGTTATAATCATCATAAAAACCTAGTGAGTGGAAAACATAAGATTAATTGGGAAGAAACACTTTGTAATGTAAACAATTCTATCATTAAATAAAATGGTGTGAGGTTATATGCATGTGAGAAAACATGATCTTGTAAGAAATGTCGTATAAAAAGTAACATGTAAAAATAATTGTAATCCATAGAACATGATACCATAAATATAACCTCAATTGATCACACATATACTATGGAGGAAGAGTATAGAATCTGAGGAAAACAATTATGATCTATAGATTATAAAATGTTCATTTATATTCAAATTTTTTTTATTAATTAGAATTGGAGATCATAACATTTTGAACATAATTTAACTGAAATGAGACCCGAAAACAATATTGGGATCATATCATAACTTCTATTACACTGATGCATTAATTTTTTAAAATAACATAACTGAAATTACACCAATGAGAAATCTTGTGATGATGGATACACTATAATTATTCTATTGAATTTTATTTTGAGCATTGAGTAACCAGAATTATAGCCTCATAAAATACTGTGAGAATTATTTATCTGCAACTACACCATTGCACATTCTTATGTGATTATCTTAACTACAATTACATGATTACACAATCTCGTTACCCGATATTAACTATAGTTAAACTCATTCACAATATCATTATATTATGTTATATAAAACATTACCTAATAAATTTTAGGAATATATATGTGACACCTCTCAGATAATGATAAATCATAACATTGTGTTCCATAAGTAAAAATAAAAGCATTCAAATTAAAAACAATATTAATAAACCCATGAATGGAGAAGGGTTTCAAGATAGAAACATAAAAAATTCATAAAAATTACAAAAAAAAAAGATGTTGGATTATTTCCCATGTGTATATACCCATTGGATTATAAAAACATTCAAATATTTCGACATAGATGAAAATCATATTTATAATAAGAAATATTGATATTATACTATATAAGTAGGTAAAATTAATTGGTTTTTTATATACCTATTCATCTAAAAATTAATATGATTTGATTTGTACTATAATTAATGAAACATAAGTTTTAAGGAAATAAATATATTTTTCAGAAATAGGAATATTTCAGGGAAATTATTAAAGTATTTTAGAGAAGTTTTCTATTATTTTGATAAATTATGTAGTTACATATCACATTAAAAATTCATTTACAAAAATTTTATGTGAACACTTTGTAAAAAAAATACTTTTAAGATGAATCTTCATTAATATATAATTAAAAATTACCAAATTTTTATCCCGAGTAAATGTGGAGTGAAAGTGAAAATATATGATCTTCTAATGAAAATCATATATTTTAAATTTGAAAATAAATTTATTAAAATTCAAATATAAAAAAGGTTTAACAAAATACAATATTAAAATGTGTAATGATTAATATTATGGTTACATTAAGTAAAAAAGTAATTTCATTTCGAATGTATAAAGTGTGCATGGATATAGGAGAGAGAGATCTTAATTATGGATGAAGATAATTATTATTCATAATGTCATAAATTTATGAGAAATAAATTATAATGGATGATGCATTAAATTAATATTAAAATTTAAACAAAATAATATAAAGTATCATATAATAAAATATAAAGTGGAAGGAACCCAACCTAAAAGAAATAAATTCAATAATATGTCTTATAACTCATTCAGAGGAAATTGAGTTAACAAAAACATTACAAATTAATCATATTTAGAATAAAAACCCATAAATGGTAGAAAAAAAATATTGATGTTCAAATTCCATAAATTTCATGAAATATATATTAAAAATACATCCATAGATATTATATACACACCAAAATAAATTACGTATTGAAAATGATTATTATAACAATTAATTGAAATTTGGATTTTTAAATCAATATAAACATCATATTTCATAGAGTATGAATAATTTGGAAATAGTTATATCTAATTAAAATTTAATAATCATAGAAAAAAGTGAGAAAAAAGTTAAACCGTACGGTGTAATGTACCAAACTTAAAAAAAATAATGTTCCAGAATAATGATTGGAACTCAATGATTGGAAATTCATTTTCACAAAACCCTTACCTTTTAATATTTATCTAAATAAACAATATTTATTAACCTTTATAAATAATGTTACCATATTCATAAGTTATTCGATAATATTTTTTTTTCTCTTACCTCTTATACTCATTAATTATAATCCATCATTATAAATTTATTTTTTGTTTAGTGTTTATTTTTAACATTTGCTGTTAGTTCTTATAATTGTCTAGAACATACATTGTAATTTCTATATAGATCCTCATGCATTAATACCTATTAAATCATTAATATATTTTCTTAAAAAATAGAATTAATGTACCACAAAAAATTATATGGTTTATATTTCATTCCATGGTATTTTTTCTTATGATTCATGAAGATGAAATCACTGATGAATATATTTCATTAGTTTTGGGAAATTAAAGGATATATATATGAATGAATAGTTAATGTATTAATATTACCAATTTATAAAAAAATAAAAAAAACTATTTACACTTTAAAATGTAATTTTACCATTTATTTACCTTCTAATGAAAACCATGATTGAAATTTATATCTTCATTCATGTTAGTGGTTAAACAAACCCAATAGAGAATATGTTACAATTAATAGATAAATATGATTATGAAGTAATTTATTTAAAATATTAATATTAATTAATTGTAATAACCATGTTTAGATTTTATCAATGTAATAAATCATAATTTAAAGTGGTATATTAAGAAAAAAAATTGATATGAATTTTGAAATTAGTATTAATAAATTTTATTTCTTCTTGATATGCATGATTTTAAATGATTAAATTTACCCTGATAATTCTTTTAATACTGTAAATTAAATATATAATTTATGTTTCTGGGATATTAAACCTTTTATAAATATAATATTTACACTATAAATCTATTTCTAGATCCAATACTGAAGGGTTGTGATGAAAAATTAAAAATTTAGTCTATGGAGTTTATAGTCTGGACATCTACATGAGTTACATTTTTAATATTAATTAAATAGAAAGAATCGAATATAAATAAATATTTATCTTTATAGATATATAAATACATAACATATATCTTATTTATTCAATATTTACAATTTTAAAACCATCCATTAATGGTTCTGAGGGAAAAAATCAATTATCAATAGAAGCTGTATTTAGCACATAACATGAATGATGTTTCCAATTTTCTAAATGGATGATAGAGGGAGAATTTATGTTCCATCAATATAATAAAATATCATTATACTAATTATATTGATTTCTGTGATATTTAATATTTTTTTGATATTTATTGTTTTTTTTATGATTTTAATCCCCCTATTTTATCACGTAAAAAATAATAGTAAACTATTTTACCAAGAGATTCATTTTTGATTGAAAGATGATAATGGATAAAAAACTAGATGTAAATTATTTTATTTGATCATAGAAGTTGTCTGAAAAAATTTAAATTTATCTATTTCATTTTGTTAATTTTTAGTTGATTAGAATGTTTTTAATAGAAATTAAAAAAAATTGAACATTAGAAATGATATAGAAGGACAAACATGATTGGATATTTTGAAAAATCCTTCGATATACCACATGATGAAAACCCAACTATGTCACCTATTTGCCCTTATTTTGACCAATCGTCCAATATGTGAGATGGAATTTAAGAATATATTCTAAATAGGTTTAATGTTTCAAAATTAATCAGCCATGAAAATATTGAACATGTGAGGATCAAGAACATGTTGTATTTAGAGAGATATTCTTTTTTGATCCACTAACCTCATGAATTTATTTTATAAACCTTATTTCCTTTATTTTACAAGAATATCATTCCTATAGACCACAAATAGAACCATCCACAAATTCACTTTACCACCTTTGAGAAACATGATATTCCTAGTCGATCTACTAAGATTCACGTCACCATTGATCCAAAAAAATTTCCAAAAAAAAATTTATGGGAGTTCACATGTTGTTTTGTGGAATTTTACATCCACTTTAATGTAATACTTTAGAACAACATATATTAATTATTTAAATCAATAGGATACTACTATGTCTAAATAAAATATATTAATTCAATTAGAATCAATGAAGGAAATCCATTGGTTTCCAATAATAATTGACCTGGATAGAGATTTGAATCCCTTAAAAGGAATGGGAAATTCCAAATTCAAAAGAATATATTATATATCTATGATCATGAATCATAGAAGGAATAATCTTGGTTTCTATAAAATTAGAGGAGGGTTTATTGTAGTAGAGATACTTTTTCCGAAGGTCAACATGCATGATCAGCTAGGGTATTATTACTGAAGGTTTTATTTTATCTATTCATTTTAATATTTAGATTAATAATTATTTATCCCTTCACATTATTCTATATTTTCATTTGAAAATTTGGAAATATCATGATTTATTAGTTAAGAGAAATATCTCCCTTATAAATAATGATTCATACATTAATGAATAAAAAATATATTCTACAATATTATTTCAACTCCTGTTGACTATTTTATACTTTTAATGAATTATTTATGGTTTTAAATGTGTTCTATAATACTTATTATGTTAATAATTAATAATCACCCTATGAAAAGAGAAACAATCCCCAATGGAGAATCTTTTTTTTGAGTTGGATGTCTAGATATTGTTTTCACTTGTGTGAGGGAAATGAATGACTTTTAGATTAACTGATAACCACAACACCCAATTGGATTTATCCTATTAAATTTAAGAGGGGATAGATAACATTAACTATATAGTGTATTTGAGGCTAATCAATAAGTAATTAGTGTTAGTTCAATCCTTATAACATCATTTTTCCTATGTTTTTGTATAAATCTATTGAGGAATATTGTACTTATATTATAATAGTTGGATAAGTAAATCATTTTAAGTAATTATATAATATTTTAAGAGAAAACCATTCCCATATCCAAAAATGTATCACACATAATATTTAAAGACTCTATTTTCAATATAATGCTTGATTTGAAAATAAAATATTCTTAACAAACACCCTATATTTTCTAAATAAAATAGGAACTAATTATTCTAATTCCTTTAATAGACTCAACCGTATGTTACACTAATAATATATTTTTCTAAGTTAATGAGTTTCTACATCCATGTCACTTGATAAAAATGTTTCAAAATATTTTATGACCCATCCTAGAGGGGCCCATGCCCTGACGACCCCATAACCACCTCCGATAGGCCAAGGGCTGGTGACTAGAACTAAGTAGGAATATGACACAAATGGGTGGTATTTTCCTAAGTATCTTTGTACACACAAAAATATCTTAAAAAAATTGGAAAATAAAAAAACAATGTAATAATTTCATGCATACATTACTATACCAACCATAGATAATGACAGTAGGAAACTAGAACGTAAATTGGTGACCAATAAAATACCGCAAAAATGAATATTTTGAAAATGTAAATGCACAAGTTCCTCAAACTCTTCCATAAAAAACCATATAAAATGGTTGGTATAGGTCTGTTGTCTGAAGCCATACAATCACACCATGGGTTTCTAATATATCTAAAAACCATTTGGTCGTAGTCCACTTTGGGCTCCCTCAAAGCTTCGATCGTCTTCACAAGATATGACACATTCAAGCAATGCCTGTGTAGGGATGGGTAAAACAATACATCGTAGGAATCCCCGAAACCTTAAAGGAATACCACTATTAAATAAATGATGCATTACATAAAGAATCATACAAAAATATTATCAACTCGACACAGATATATGTTTGTAGAAAATCTCAAATGGATATTCAAGTATAATCATATCTAATAACAAAGTAAAGAGGTAACTCACAACCCATCACTAACATAGGGTTCTACTAATTTTGGCCCCTCAACAAGAGGAAAATACTATTAAAATAACATAACATAAAAAGAGGGGATCCTTACCATAGGATACCAATAACATAATTTTTATTAACCCAAAAAATAATAGAACCTTCTTATAGAATACCAAAATCCTTACTGATGCTGGTAATAATATAGGGGATCTTTATTATAGAATACAAACAACCCTATAAATAGGATCCACTAGATGGAGGACTGGTTCCCTCAACTCAGAGGCCATATCAGTTCCCAAAATACACCATTAGGTTTGAGAGAGGATCTCTCTAGTCCCAATGAGGGTTATATTAACACTATCTAGTAATCAGCCTTTGGAGGGGACTACTATCTAATGATATGAACATAATATTGTACTGAATTCTTGAAGAAGGAACCAAGGTAAACACTCCACCCATACTGGTATAAGTTAAAAAACCACTAATCTAACTATAAAAGTCATCCTTGTCAAAAGGGTACCTATACTACATATGTATCATCAAGCAGACTATTTGTTTGATAGTTATGACCATTATAGTGAAAAAGACCAACCGGGGTCTTATCTGAGTCGGACCTAGCTCGACTCACCAACCTAACCTGGTATGATCGTCCTGACCCGACCAGTTCAAGTAGACCTCAACCATATTGTCCCAATGAGGCTAGTATGTCCATAACAGTTAGTTTCATGTGTGTTGGGCCCCTTCTCCCACACACGAATGGCCCAACCATTAGATCCTGAACAATGCGTTGTCCTTGCGGTCAATACGGATGGCCACCGCGTCCAAAATCCTCCCACAAAACCTCCACTGCCAGGAACTCCATGTGAACCACAGTTGTGTATTCTTAATCCCCTAAGGAACTACTCTGGATGTGTGCTCCCACGTGGTCCTTATTGAACTGTCACATTGTGCTCTGCCACTGGTCAACCCACTAGTATCCCATCTTCTTCACGCTCTACCTGGCACTCCTCCTGTTATATTCCCCATTGGGTAGCATACTAGTTCCATCATCAATCAACCATATAGTGGTCCATTATCTTCCTCATGCTCCATGTGAACCATCCAGAGCCACTGCACTAGTCGTCATCATGTTCCACCACCTTAAGACTCTACAAGCTACTGCTTTGGTCAATTTGCATCGTTCCATTGTCATAACACCTATGTGGTGTTTCTGGAGTGTTGGATCCCTTGTATTATATCGTTGTTCCATAGATCGAAGGTCCAATGATCCCCGATTCATATTTTGAGATTAATGATAAAGGTGAGATAAATTGAAGGGGAGTGAAAATAAAGCACATAAACACCCAATGAACAGATCATGTCCTTTTTCATTTCATCCATGATTTTTTCTTATTAGAAAGATTATGATGAACAAAGCCTCACACATATCTATCTCCAATTTTATTCTATGAATCATAAAACCATCTCACTAGTGATCAAACCATGGATCATCCCATTTGTGGGTTGTTCAAAGTTCATCATTCAAATTAATAATGAGGAATATATCATAATGAAACAAAACCCTACCTATAGTATGGATAGTTTAATTCCAAAGCATGAATTTGGGTAGTCATCATTTCTCCAATCTATGTTCCCTATTCTGATCACTGTTCTATCATCGCCATCAATATAACCTCTTTATATTTGTCTCAAGAAAACTCCAAGGACAATTTGAAAACCCAATATCCTTATAAAAACATCATATAATGAAAATGGGATTCTCTGCATCAAAAATTTTTTTTTAATGATTTTACTAATAATATGTCCAAAATATAAAATTCACATTTGGAACATTCTAATCAATGTTAGGCCTCTTGTAATGTAACATTGTTGTTCTAAATGCAACGGTTCCCTTGGATTTTTGATCTGGGCACCCATTTAGATGTTATTCATATTTTAAAGAAGAATTTCCCATGTGGTTTTTTAAAAACATAACTCATTTAAAAGAATTGTTCAGGGCACATCGGGCCTTAGAATCACATGTCTTCTTTACACCTAGTCTTGAAATTTTACCATTTAATTTATAAAAATAAAAACATATAAAAGAGTAGTCATTAAATTCTCCCCACATTGGGGATTTACATCCACTAAAGAAAAAACATGGGCTACTCAACAAATATATGAGTGTACTGAGCACAAATCTAAGCAACCCACTCATATGTTCTCTCCTGGAGATTCTCTTCCTTCCACCAAACATGCATTACAGAAATAGACAGTCCATGATGGATCTTTTCCTGTCGATCCTCAATCATCACCTAGAACTCTGCAAATGTAACCCCATCATCAATGTTCAACTATCCTCAGTCAATGGCATGAGGTGGATCATGCATGTACCTCCTCTTCTATGAAACATGGAATATGATTTTCCACCTGGTGAAATATAGTGGGTAGATCTATGAGGTATTCCACCTCACCAACTCTATGAAAAAACTAAAAAGTTCTGATGTATTTTTGAGATAACATACCACATCATCTAAATCACTACAATCCTCATCGAGTTGAGATCCTAAGGAAGACATGATAAACCTCCTTGCAATCTAGAGCCCACATTCTCCTATCATCATATGACTTTTTCCAGGTTAATGTAATTCTCATATGATCCTGGATGATCTTTATTTTCGTAGTGTTAGTCTAAACCGACTCTGGACCCATGATTTCTAATTCTCCTGGGTCCGTCCAGCAAAGTGGCGATTGGTATGGTTTCCCATACAAGGCCTCGGATGGTGTCATACCAATTCTACAGTTGTATCAATTGATGTAATCAAACATCCCCAGTTGTAGATGAACCTCCCAACTATGAATAATTCTATGATATAGACCAGAATCATAACCTATAGAACCTGAATGTTCTTCTCTATCATTCCACCCATCTAGGGATTGAAATCCGTGATCAAGTGTAATTGAGTTCCAAATTCCTCTTATATCCCCTTCCACAATCGGGATGTGAAACAAACATCACGATATAAAATGATCATCAACAGAACTCCATGGATTCAAACTATCTTATCTATATAAAGGAATCCCATGATCTCCACTAAACTCTACTCCTAGATAGGTAGGAAGTGGTTTGACATGGTGATTCGAACAATGATCCCTGAGATGGTATCGTGTGCCATGGATGTGCATGGTAAACCTGTCACGAAGTCCATCGATATCCCATCCCACTTCCACTCATGTACCTAAAGGGGTTTGGTTTTGCTCACTAGGACCTTATGATTAGTCTACAATTTTTGACAAGTGAGTTATCAAGAAACAAACTTTACCACATCCTTCTTCATCCTCAGCCACTAGAACATATGTCAGAGGACCTTGTACATCTTCTCCGTGGATGGATGTACCACCAAAGAGGACATGTGGAACTCCCTCTGAACTAACTCTCACAATTCCACTAGTACAACTTTGTGCCCTATGAAAATAATGACACGATCTCCACCTATCAATTATCCATCATGGTCATTCCCTATTAGAAACCAGGCATACCGGGTTCCATAATCAGTATCCCCAAGCTATGCCATCTAAAAATTCTATAAGAGTGGTGGGGTGGTAACCATCAAATTTTGGTAAGCTACTCCATCTCCATCCACAAATTATATCTGTAACACGGAAAACATCTTTGACTATTCATTCAACAACTACAAGATAGATCTCATACTGAGAGCATCTGCCACTACGTTCCCCTTCCCATGAGTATAGAAAATATCAAATTCATAGTCTGGATAAACTCAATCCATCACCTCTATCCTAGTTTAGATCCTTATGAGAGAAGATATTATTGAGAGAATTGTGGTCAGAGTAGATGATAAACAACTCTCCCATCAGGAAGGGTCTCCACATCATCATTATAAGGAATACCACCACTAGATCATGATCATGGGTCACGTAGTTCAAGTCATATTATCTTAATTGGCACAAACCATAGGGAATAATCACTTTCCCCTCCATCATAACACAATAAATACGAGTCACTGATGCATCACAGAACACTATGTACCTGTCTCCCTCTTCTAGTAGTCTCGATATGGGTGTGCCCATTAGTCTCTTCCATCACACTTGAAAGCATTTCCTAAACTTCTCTATCCATACAAAAGGCTACCACATCCATGTAAAAGACGCCAACGGTGATACTACTATAGAAACATTGTGTACAATACTCCAATAGTACCCATCCAAACCTAGGAAAATCCATATCTCAGTAATTCTCTTTGGTGGCTCGAAAGAAAGCACTGCCCCAATCTTTGTTGGATCCACTAGAACTCTAACCTCTAAAGTTATGTCTCCCAAAAAGTAAACCTATAAAATCTAGAACTGACATTTTTATAGAATCCCAAAAATCTAGTTATCCAGAACTGTTTCTAGTTTCATCCTCAAGTGTATCGCATGCTCCTCCTTGAATGTCAAGTACACTGGGATTTCATTAGTGAAGACCAACATGATTTGGTCAATGTAAGGACAGAAGATCCTATTCTTGAGTCCCTTGAATATTGTTTGGAAATTATTCATTCCAAAAGGAATTAGTATGTAAAAACAATGGCTATACCGACATCTAAAGGTGGTCTTCGATACATCCTCATCCCATACACAAAGATGGTAATAGCCAGATCTAAGGTCAATCTTCGAAAACCACCTCACACACTAAATTTGATCAAAGTGGTCATTGATCCAGGGTAATGTATAACTATTCCTAATAGTCAATTGATTCAGGCACGATAAATACACACATAACCTCATGCTCTCATATTCCTTCTTGGGAAACAAAACTATGGCCACTCATGGTGAAACATTGGGTCTCAATAATCCCTTCCTTTATGGGTCCTCCAACTGTACCCCCAAATCATGAAGCTATAATGGATCCATAAGATATATAGTGGTATATATCATTGTCATACTAGAGAATAGATAAATTTATAAATCTACCTACCTATGGGGTGGTAGTCTAGGGACATCCTTAGGAAATACGTTCTCATACTCATCCACAACTACAAGAAACTGAGGACACCTAACATCCACTGCATGGATGGTGAGGCTATCCAAATGACGAGTAATCATCTAAAAACTCCTATGAGTAATTAAAAAATTAATTCCATACCATTAATTTAAGAAAAAAAAGGAATGCATGGCCCCATCACCATAGAAACACCACAATATATAGCTAAAACATTCAATCTGAGCATTGATTGAAGAGAACCATTCCTTACTAATAATGATGTTGTGAGGCCTCAACACTGCAACCAAGAGATACCAATTGAAATTATCTCCTCCAAGAGAAATATCACTCTATCATAATTACTGTGTGATCATCTAATCCCCTCCCATATAAGTCTCTAAATGTAAGTGTCGAGTCAACTATCCAATAGGAATCATCAAGCCTTGAATAAGGAATGTGGAAATAAAATAATGACTGTATCCAATGCCTATGAAAACTAAAACTACGGGGTAAAATACACAAATCATACCTCTAATAACCCTTGGATCACTAGGAATATAAAACCCCATATCTAATAGTTGTCCTTATCCCTGTCCACCAACTCTTTAAGCCTTGTAGGGACTACCGGGGCATGGAAGTGGTAAAATGTCAAACCTATGCCCACCTCCTTCTTCTATACCTGGTCCTATAACTCATCCTCACCCTTGAAGATAATACTACTCATTTATTTTCTTCTACCTCTATGGTCATATTATTTCCCCCCGATCTTTTGTACATTGAATCATAAAATCTCAAGGTAGATGCCCCTGACCACCACATACGTAACACCACATGTCTCGGAGCTGACTCAAGCTGTCTTGGGAGTCCTGAACCTCTAACGAGGTATCCTCAGCTTCTATCATAATGTTTCAGGACCTATTGGATCACTATGACTATTTTCGGCTACATAATGCTAAATACACAACTACCTATTGTCAGCTGGTAGCTCCCACAGCTGGTGTCTTATCTTCTAGAAATCTCTCCAATAGTTTAGTGAACTTCAGTAAAACATCATATGTATAAATTAAAAGGGATATCATATATTCTCTGATATCTTTTTATAACCCCTTCTCAAAGGTACAAGACTTAATGAATGGCTCTCACACGATATTCTTGGATTAGAGAGAATGATCAGTAAACCTCAACGAGTAATCCGTCACAATTTGACTACCCTATTATATATGAATGAGATGTTGGATTCACACTAGTCGAAACATATCTGGAATGAAATACACTATAAATATAACCTAAAATACAACCAAAGAGAGAGTCACCTTATCATGTTTTTGGGTCACTAAGATCCACGATCACCCCACATAGCCCTGAATAAGACTTGGGTCTAGGTCACACATCTAGTCATAAGACATCCTCAAATAGTCGGAGACACATGTAACTACCTCCAAACAATCCTCTAAAACCTGGGGGTTGATATCACCTCAAAACAGAGGAGTTCGCCGCCTGTTGAGCTCATGAAATGCTCTCAGCCTGCATGAATCCTCTACTTTTAGTGCTGGGAGTAACTACTGGTCAATGGTTAGTGGTATCACTAGTAAACCCCACAATGGTTCTATTTATAGTATATGGTGTATCTCAGGTAAAAGACCATATACATAAACCTCATTTCCTGGATGGTCATCTGCATGGTCATGCAAAAAAACCCTAGATGGATATCTTCATGGAGGCATTGTGAAATGAAACAAGATGTACCACAGTCAATAAAGTATACCTGGTGATCTGTATTAAGAAGGACATGATAACACACTCAAAAATCATATATGATGCATGTACCATTTATCCCCTACAACCAATGTTTTCATTTACTGAGATGAAAAGTAGTTGTCCAGAGTCCGGGTGTATGGATACGTTGGTCGCCACACCAACACTGCAGTCCCTAGCCTGATATCCAAACACAAAACACTTTACACTATTACAAAAAAACCAAACACATAAACTCCTTATCATTAAGTAGAGATGCCACCTCCTTTGATACCACTCTTTCATGACCCTTCTCAGAGGGGCCCATGCCGTGACTACCCCATTCTTTCCTCCAATAGGCCCTAGGATGATGACTAGAACTGAGTGTGAATATTCAAAAATGGTAGGCATTTTTCTAACTACTTGAACACACGCACAAATATCTAAACCAAAAAATATGGAATAAAAATAACCAAATAAATAATGAATGCATACACTAAGATACCAAACAAATAGTATGATATAAGGAAAATGGAAGGTAATTAGGGCCTGAATACAAGACCATCAAAAGTAAGAGTCTGAAAAAATTGAATGCACATAATATTGAAAATCAACCATTGAGATCCCTATATAAAGGGTCGTTATATGTTTGTTGTTTGAATTTGTAAGAGAACACTATATATGTCTAATATCTCTATGGGACATGTAATCTTGTTCCACCGAGGGATCTGTCAAAGTGTTGATCATCTGCACATGACACAACACGTGCCAGAAAATCCCGAACAAGGGTGACTAAAACAATACTCTATAGGATACCCCAAATACTCATAGGAATACCACTAATAAATACATAAAGTATACCACAAAAAATGTACATGAAATATAGTCATATCTACACTGGTATATGTATGTAGCCCATATGTCAAGGATATCCAAGTATACACATATCTATCCATAATGTAAAGAGATAAGTCACAACCAATTTCCTCCACATGGTTCCACTAATTTAGTCTTCGTACCAAGAGGAAAACATTGGTAAAAGATCATAACATACAATGTTCAGATCCTTCTTAGAGAATACCAACAACCCATTCTATATTAACGTTAAACAAAAAGGGTCATTATTAGGGAATCCAAAAAACCCAAAAAATGTGGCACATAATGTTGGTGATCCTTCTCAGAGAATAAGAACAACCCTATCGATACGACATACTATATGGATGACTGGGACCCTATGATTATAGTTCACACTAATTCCCACAAAACTCTCTAAGGGGTGTAATTGGACTTCTCCAATCCCAAGGATGGATACCAAAACACTATCCAAGATTTAACTTTTAAATGGGACCACTATCCATTGATGATGATGTAATACTGTAATAAACCTGCAAGGAAATAACCAAAGTACACTCCCCACCAATACTCGTCTAAACCTAAAATACACTAACCCTTATCAAAATGAACACCTCATCGAAATGGTAAATATGTCATAGAAATCTCATCAAATAGATATTATGATTGAAAGTTACTATCATTTTAGTGAAAATGTTAGACCAAGGTCCAGGTCGGCCCGACCCTCCATCCCAGACTTGACCGATCGTCCCAACCCAGCCCGTTTTTTCCACCCCAATCAGGCCTAGCCCTACCTATTGGGCCACAATGTGTTGGGAATTGGTTTTCAGGACACAGCTCTTGGGGCCATAGGAGCGGCCCAGTTTGTCCAGCCCAGTCTGCTGCATGCTGGTCAACCCCTTTCTCCCGCATGCAGTTGACATAGCCGCATGATCCTAGTCAACGCATAGCTCTCAGGTTCAACATAGACGGCCACTGCATCCATTGACCACCCCCATGGCCTTCTCCACTACTAACTCCATAGGGACCCAAACTGTGTACGTTGACTCCCCTGTGGCACTACTCAGGTTGTGGGCTCCTGTAGGGTCCCACATGGACCACCACCTTATGCTCTACCACCAGTCGGCCCATCAGCAGACCGTCCACCTAAGGCTCTTCCTAGTGCTCCTCCTAGTCTAGCCCCCATTAGGCTGCATGTTTTCTCCACCACTAGTTATCCCATCGGTAGCACGCTATTCGCCTGGTGCTCCACTTGGACCACCTGAATCCGCTGCTCCAATAACCACCATGTGAAACCACCATACCTCACCACAAACCTCTACCTTGGACAATTTACACTTTAAATTCATTATCACATGTTCATAGTGTTGTTGTTGTGTTGGAACATGGTAAATGGATCATTATTCCATAGATCAAAAGTGAAAGGATCCTCAGATAATATTTAATGTAGAAATAGGAATGTGATAAATATTGGTTGGGGAGAGAAAATAAAAGATATGAACACATGACTAATGTATCATGGCCTTATTTTCATGTCATCCATGATTCAATCGCGTTAACTGGATCATGAATAATGAATCGACACATAGATCTATCTCCCATTTAAATTATCGCTAGCATAAACCCATACCACAAGAGATCCAACCACATATCAACCTATTAGTGGGGTTTTCCTCTTTAATCATTGAAATTAATAATTTGAAATTAATCAAAATGAATCAAATCCCCACATAGAGTTTGGATCGGTCATTGATGAAGGGTGAAGCTAAATTGTCATCATTCATTTATCCATTGATCTTTGATCCCAGTTCTGATCTCCAATTTGTAATCCGCATTGACAGAACCTCATTCTCTTTGTCTCAAGGAAACTCCAGGGTGAAGGTGATAACCCAAGATCCCTGTAAAACCCTAATAAAATTAGAAATTGGTTTTCTATGTAAGAATATAATATTTTTTTGAAATATTTCATTACTGATACATCTGAAATATAATATTCATGTCTGGCCAACACTGGTCAATGTTAGGCCCCACCTATGTTAAATTCAATGTTCTCAATGCAACGGTGCCATCAAAATTTGAATTTTTTAAGCTTTTTAGAAGTTATTCTAGTTCTAATGAAAAAAATACCAAGGTGCTTCATAAAAAACATAACTCATTTCAAAGAATTGTATTGGGTACATTGGGCCTGGGAATCACATGTCATCTATGTTCCTAGTCTTAGATTATTTTAAATTTATTTATAAAAATAAAACTGGAGAAAATAAAAGTCATTACAAAATAGGCCACCATTGTTTTGGAAATGGTTCCCAAAGAACATTCAATTATAAAATTACCTGTCCATAACTTTTAATATACAATTTTTCTATTTTGGTCAAAAAAAATAAATAAACATGGAAAATCCAATAAACATAAATTTTTAATTAGAATTTTAGGATGTTCTTTATTTTTTTAATGAGTAATTCCTCAGGTATTAACTATATACCATATGTGAAGGTTGTAAACCCACGATACCTTGAGTTACCAGTCTGCACCACATTTTTTTAACAGAAAATTAAATTGATATTCCAAAATTTCCAAATTACTCCAAATTGGAAAACATTATAACATAATTATTTACTAATTATCATGATGTTGAAGGTGAAGACCATAATAAACCCATAACATCTTTTACACATATCTTCTCTACTCGTAAATCTGAATGAGTGGCTGGTGAACAAGTGAAGTGGAGTAAATTTTTCATCTAACATGAATAAGGTATAATATAATTTTCGGACTTCCTATAAACTCGAAACATGAATGATATTGATAACATAAAAATATGATTCATGAAAAGATTCATTACAAACACCTAGAGCATATAAAATGGGAAAGAGAAGTATGCCGCCATAATGTTATCATGAGGGAATTTGTATGAGTATTAGGATGGGTTTTATAATATATATTAAACCTTACCACTTCATGTAGATTCTTTTATTTTATCAAGGCCTATTCGATTATGATATAAACCACTTCGATCCATCTTCGGGAATATATTTTATTAAATTGTCCCTCATTAAAACCAAGGTCCTGATTAAGAAAATTTTATCTAAAATCTTATAGTTTGGTAAAAAAAATTAATGGAATAAATCATGGGCCAAGAACATCATATTAATCACTTTTTCTAGATAAAAATATTGAAGTGATAAAAAAATATCTGACACTACAGGATCTAAACCAGGATGGTTAACAACATGAATTAGTTATGATATATCATTTATTCTAAAAAACTAACCATTTTGAAGGTAATGGTGCATGTAGAGGATGCCACTTGGATAAGTATTTTAAAAAATTTCATCATCAGGATAATGGAACTTTTAATCTCTGGTGATATGATCCCTGTTACGGTCTAACAATATCACGTGAATTATATAGATTGTGGAAATTAAAATTAATAGACACCTTTATAGAAAAACAAAGATTGTATAATTGCAGATCATCAACTATGATCATTACTTGAAGGATATGATGTTGAACCCATCTAGATCATCCACACACACATAAATAATCATCATGAACATCATTCCTCAAATTCATGGTGCTAACATCGAGCTCTAGTGATTTATTAGACATCGTTATGTTCACCATGATCTCATGCCTTCGATCCATCACAGGTGCATTGGATGGGTTTCTCAAAGAGAGACTCTCTCTAAATATATATTGGGATGAGAGAGAATATCACATTAATTATGAATTAATAGTTGTTGGAATGTGCCTATATCCATCCTTATATAGTGGGTATAGAGAATACCTAGATATGGTTCCCTGACCCCTCGAAAATCAGCACCCACTTAATAATTAAGAAATAAATAATTATGAAGAACTAAATTAAATAATAAAAATTATTAATATTTTATCACTTAATTTTAATATGGATTAAATATATTACATGATAAAACAATGTCATTTAACGTGACTCATTATTCCCACTAATATTAAATGAACATGCATTAAAAATAATATTTGTTCGATTAATATTATTACTCATATTTATATTAAATCTCATAAATACTTTTAATAAATAAATTCAAACCAATTATTATTAACATAAATAATAATGAATTTATTTATTTTAAGGTGATCATCAAAACATGAAAAAAACATCAAAACCTATGGTGGGTCCCACCATGTTCAAAAATTATTATTGACCAGAATTTTGAAGATTCTGGAATAACCTGTTTTATGTTACCATCTAGGCCCTTATCTCGAAAATATTCAATAGTATTCACAGCCAAAGAGTGGGGTTTAGAAACCCATCAAGGCCCTTAAAGAGATTAAAAATAGTCATATAATTGTTAAAAACATACGAACATGCAAAATATATTATAATATATATGCATTTAGATGTATTATAAAGAAGAACACACACTTGTGACATCAGCCTTGCAACATTTATTTTTATTGGTGGATTTAACTAGATGGATTTACATCATACTTCCCTAATCTAGGATTTATTACAGAACTACCATCCTGATCAACTGGGCTTGATATATATTAATTCCTAAAATCAGAAGCAACAAATTCAATCTAGACCATTAAACCAATATCATACCACCAATGATGCATCAAAAACAAGATTCCTCGCCATGATTTTATTATTTTGATTTTACATTTGTTGAATGTACATGATCAAAAAGAACACAATGACCATAACCTCATGTAAAGAAACCAATATACATGTTCATAGATAAGAACAACCAAGGACACCTGGAACATTTGTAGTTCCTATTTGTAAGTATGTCCTTATGATCTCATCTACCAGAGATCAACAAATGTGAACATCATGAGAAGAAGTACCAATGATGAGGAGCCACCAAAAACTGATACTCAAAAGTCAAATGATTCCAACTAGTACAATGCATCTAGAATATAACGACCCATATATTACATACATTGTTATTACATCAAAATTGATGCACTCTTACTACAACATATAACAAAACCATGAAAGGACCATATAGGTATAGTGTCTTTTGATACTCGGAAACATAAACAACTGGTTCATAAATCACCTACATTGTCTCCCTTTTATTTTTTCATTTCTAGTGTCCCTTTTTGAGTATCTTACTTAATACACTTCTTCCTGACCTGGGGAAAACAAAACATACAAAAGGGTGAGCTCAAATTCTCATTAAGGGTAAACAAAGGAAATATCAATAATATCATATTCATAAGAACATAACATTTTGAAAATTTTAACCTGTAAAAGAGATCATAATATCATAACATGGAATAAATCATGGTAGTGAAATGTAATCCCAATAATCCTAACTTAAACCATTAAACATTGTGTCATAAACACATAATCATAGAGAATCATTTCTTAGTAGTCAAGACTCATTTCCAAGACTATCCTTGTGGACAAAGTCCATTTCTGAACTGAGTTCACTCCCCATTTCAGTCATGTATCACTGAACTGGATTAACCTGCTGTTCTAGCCATGTCTATCTCTTGAGATATAAATCTGTATCCAATGCATTGGAGGGAGATATAGGTCCCATCCATCTCATAATGAAACAATTCTTATGTCTCCCACAAATACATAAATCATACATCATAGCATAACCTATGTAATAAAAATGGGATTCTTAAACATCATTCCATCATTACATAATCCATATAAGATAAATGGTTATCATAAAAATAATTACATCATAACATAATAAAATCAATGTAAAAATAGGGAAAAAACACCCATATATTATGTCTCCTCTTAGGTCACTAATGTTGGTCTTTGAAGAATACCAGAACCTATATTATGTATCTAGGGATGTTGAGAAGTGAAATGGGCAGGGTTGGGCCAATCTTGAAGGCTCAAAATTGTGTAAAGAGGAGAGGGAGGAGGTGCCCCTTTATTAGGAGGAGAGGGGCA
This sequence comes from Viscum album, assembly GCA_963277665.1. NCBI lineage: Eukaryota > Viridiplantae > Streptophyta > Magnoliopsida > Santalales > Viscaceae > Viscum > Viscum album. The sequence goes on from OY728120.1 coordinate 1,436,840,856, forward strand.
CCTTAGGAAAAACTTAAAATAATATTTTATAATAAAGTCATATTCAGTTTATAATATCTCCAAATTGATTTATTTTGAAGCTAAATTGGGGAGGGGTCTAAAACCTCTCAAAAAATAGGTTTTAGACAAGTTTGGTTACTATTTTAACCTTATCATTTTGATTTAACTTTATGTTAAATAATTTAACTTTTGCCGTGTCTTCTTGTTTTCTTACACTATATGGTTAATAAAAATACTATAACAAGCCAAAATAATGCCAAGTGGTTCATTATTAATATATATAACCTTATATAAGTCATTTTACCAAACCCTATATTTTTAGGAATATAATAACAATTAATAATATAATATTTGTTTTAAAAACTATTTTATGTCAATTTTGACACTATTTGGTAATTGATTTTTGTGAAAATCATAACAGCATAATTAGTTTGAAAAAAGTTACTTAATTAATTTCTATCATGTCATATTAAGATATAAATTTAGTTTAATTCAAAATAAATCTCAAATTACTTTTATTTGTGTATTTATAATATCAATTATGTTAATATTTCTTTAATAAGGTAATTATTGCATCATCATTGAGTCATAAATAAATTAAAATATTTAATGTCTAAAAATTAAATAAAAATACCATTCTGTATGAAATCATTTATCTTTAAATGAATATTTATTATCAAGTGTATCTTTTCTATAACCCGATATTGAAAATGTTTTAGTTATTAAACGTTTATTTTAACTCTTTTAACTCTTCTTTAAATAAAATAATAATAAGTGTCCTAATCTTATCCAAGTTGAACTAAAGGGTAATATTTTATTCCTAAGGTTTTCATTGGTCGAATTATACTTATCCCTCATAATTAAGACATGTGTTACGGTAATAATAATTTCATTTTTACCCTTAATTACCCTATTTACTTTTAACCGTGGTAAATAAATGTTAAAAGAAACTATTCCCCAAAAATTATTTTTATCTTATTGAACCACATTTTACTCCTTCATATTAACCGGGTCTCTCGAATTTTCAAAATTCAACTCACAGATGTGGTATTATTAATTTTTATGTACAATTGCAAATGCTCATAGGATGTGGGTAAAAGACGTTAAAAGGATCAATAAAATTTTTATATATCTAAAATTATTATAAAATGAATCTAATGATTTACATTGAAGTTATTTAGATATTATGTATATATATTGACCTAAAATAAATTTAAATAAAATAAATAATTATTTAAATAAAAATTCAGTTTTAAAATATAAATCAGTGTTTTTCACTATCCATCAAAAATTCATTGTTTTCCGATAAATACCAAAAATTCATTCTTGGATAATTTCGATATTCTGAATCCAAAAATGTAGTCAATTTTGAAAGATAAACTTTCAAAAAGTGGGTATTACTATTCATAACAGCTAGTTTATATAATATTTTAATAACATATATGTGTTCAACGAAACTCAGTTCTGCGTACAACACAAGCTATTGGGGAAGGTTGCTCTTGCGTGTAATGAAAGTGAAGACAGTGTTGTGTGTGGTGAAAGATTCCTTTGGTGATGCATAAAAACAAAATATTTCTCATAAAATCTCGGGTGTTACATTTTACCCCCTTAAAATGAATTTCTCCCTCGAAATTTGTCACATTGTAACAAAAAGATGAGGATACCTCTCCCTCATCATATCCTCAAGTTCCCATGCAACTTCTTCTAATTGGTGGTTCCTCTATAAAACTTTCACCAAGCGAGTGGTCTTGTTTTGTAGGACTTTTTCTCTACGATCCAGAATCTCTATTGGATGTTCTTCATAAGAAAGATCTTGCTCCAGTGGTACAAATTCTGAACTGAGTACATGTGAATGATCATGTATGTACTTTCTCAGAAGAGATACATGGAACACATCATGAACGTGAGAAAGATTCGGTAAAAGTGCCAATCGGTAAGCTACATTCCCAATACGGTCCAGTATTTTTAAAGGACCAATATAATGAGGGCTTAGCATGCCCTTATTTCCAAATATCATTACTATATTCTACGGAGATATTCTTAAGAACACTTTATAACCAACTTCAAACTCTAGGAATTTTCTTCTGTTGGCAGCATTACTTTTTTGTCGACTCTGAGCTGCTCTGATGTGTTGTTGAATAGATCTGACCATTTCTGCCATCTCATCAACAAGATCAGGTCCTAATAGCTTTCATTACCCAACTTCATGCCAGAAAGTTGGATTTATGCATTTTATTCAATAGATAGCTTCATAAGGATCCATCTGAATACTGGAGTGAAATCTATTATTATAAGAAAATTCCACAAAAGGTAGGTGTTGATCCCAACAACCTTTGAAATCCATAGACTAAGCTCTGAACATGTCTTCTAGAGTTTTAAGTGTCCTCGCAAACTAACTGTTGGTCTGAGGATGATAAGCAGTGTTGAAACTAAACTCTGTATCTAGAGAATGTTGAGGACTTCGCCAGAACATCGAGGTAAACATCGGATCCCAACCAGATATAATGGAAAGTGGTACTACATATAATCTTACCACTTCCTTTACATATATCCTGGCAATCTGATCAAGAGAATAATATTCTCTAATATCAATGAAGTGTGCTAACTTCGTAAGACGATCAACTATAACCTAGAATACATTAATTCCCTTGAATTTTTTAGGAAGTCCAATGACAAAGTCCATAGTGATGTTTTCCCATTTCCATTCTGGGATGGGTAATGGTTGTAACATCCTCATAGACTCCGGTCTCTCAACATTAACTTTTTGACAAACCAAGCATTGAGAGACATATTCTACAACATCCCTTTTCATCCCATCCCACCAGAAGTACCATTTAAGGTCCTTATACGTCATCATGCTTCCAGGGTGGATAGAGATTGAAGAACAATGAGCATCATCCAATATTTCCTTCTTTAATTCTGGGGTGGGAGGAACTCAAACCTGATTTCTAACCCTTATTATTTCAGCATAATCAATCTGAAATTTAGGTGTATTTCTCACCTTCTTTTGAAACTCTACATCTTCTTTCTGTGCCTCTTTAATCATCACATGTATAGATGGTTGAACGTTCATTTGAGAAAGATATGATTTCCCCCCTTTCATTATAATTCAATGATCCATCTTTTGTAAATCCATAAATATTGGATCATTTATTATCCTCATCATGGATAAGCTAGTATGGTGTTGTCGACCTAATGCGCCTTCCACATTCTTCGCTTTCCCTGGGTGATAATGAATTAAGCAGTTGTAATCCTTAATCAGCTCCAACCAGCTTCGTTGGGGAATATTCAGCTCCTTCTGTGTGAAAATATACTATAAAATTTTATGATCGGTATAAATATCACACCTTTCACCATAAAGATAATGCCTCCAAATATTTAATGAAAATATTATGGTAGCTAACTCCAAATCATGAGTTGTGTAATTTTTCTCATGTATTTTCAATTCTTGTGAGGCATAAGATATCACCATACAGTTTTGCATGAGAACACACCCCAATCACTTATGGGATGCATCACTATAGATCTCAAACCTTTCTCCGCTACTAGGCAGTGTGAGCATAGGTGCACTGGATATTCTTCTTTTTAACTGCTAAAAATTCTCTTTACACTCCTCCTTCCAAACGAACATGACTTCTTTTTGAGTCAACCTGGTGAGTGTATTAGATAATCATGAAAAATCTTCCACAAAACGTCAATAATATCTAGCAAACCAAGAAAATTTTAGATCTCAGTTACTGTTGTTGTTCTCAACCATCTTTCAGTAACCTCTGTTTTTTCTACATCCATGGATATCCCCACTATTGAGATTATGTTACCCAGAAATGAATCCTTTGGAGGCCAAAATTCACATTTTTTAAATTTTGACAAATGCTTCTCCTTTCTTAGGGTCATTAATACAATTCTCAAGTAATCTTCATGTTCTTCCTTTCTCTTTGAATAGACATGAATATCGTCTACAAAGACTACCACAAACTGATAATGGTAGTTTCTAAAGACTTTATTCATTAGATCCATGAAGATAAGAGGGGCATTAGTAAGACCAAATGGCATCAATATAAATTCATAGTGTCCATACCTTGTAAGGAATGTTGTCATTGGTATATCCTCCTTTTTGTCCCTTAATTGATGATACACTTAACGAAGATAAATCTTGGAAAAGTATTGAGCTCTATGTAGTTGGTCAAATAAGTCATCAATGTGTGGGAGAGGATATTTTTTCTTGATAGTGATCTTGTTATGTTCTTGAAAATAAATGCAGAGTCTCACTGATCCATCTATATTTTTAACAAAAAAACAGGTGCTCTCCAAGGTGATGCACTAGGGAGTATGAATTTCTTATCAAGATTCTCTTGGAGTTGCTTTTTCAATTCCTGCAACTCAATTTGGGCCATTCAATAAGGAGTCTTTGAAATGGGCATAGCACCCAGTAAGAGGTCAATTGAAAAGTCATCTTCACGATTTGGTGGAAGACCAGGAAATTCCTCTAGAAAGACATCATTAAACTCCCATTCAATGGGAATTTTCTTAATCATGAGTTTCTCACCAACCAATTGAGAAAAATAGCCTTCATTTATTGGGATCAAGACCCATAAGATGGACAGAATTTCCACTAGAAGGTTATATTCATCCGTGCATCTATAGATGATTGTTGATTGATTAGGAATATGAAATGTGACTTCCCTTCTTTGGAAATCAATATGAGCTCCATATAAAGAAAACCAATCCATGCCAAGAATTAAAAAAAATCCACTATATGAAGGATCACAAGATTTGCTGGAAGCACATTCCCACAAACATCATTCATATAAGAATAGTAATGTTTTGATGCGACTATTGTTCCATTAGGGGTTGTCATAGCTAACTCAACATCTAAATATTGAGGTAATGTGGCGGTACCCTTAGAAAATTCGTTTGAAATAAAAGAGTGGGTGGATACAGAATCAAATAAAACATTTTCTACTTTAGAGAGCGTGGCATGTGTACCTTTCACCACTTCATTTTCATACTCCACATCATCGATAGAAATTTCATGTGAATTTCCATTGCCTTTGGCCTTAATAGTTTGTTGACATTGATCATTATCAACAACCCTTGGATTAGGGAATCGATTAGCATAATGCCCCCATTTCCTTCAACATGGAACAATGATGTGTAGGAGGTGAATTTTGTGTAGCCTTTTCTTTGTTTGCATCCCTAGACATCTTTTTCCCATCATTGCGACATTCAAAATCCCAATGAACATCTTTTCCACATTTGAATCATTTACTTGTCCCATTAAGAAAATTCCCTCTATGTTTATTTCCACACATTGAGCATAAGGGAAAACACATCTTTTGTTCAGTTTGGTCTCTATATTTCCCATTGAATTCCATTTTCCTTATTTTATCAAACCCATATGACTGATGGGTTACTACAATCTCCATATCAACCTTGAGAGCACATTGAACAATTTCCTCATAGCTATTGAACTTCCTTATGGCTAATCTCTTAGAAGACTTGGTTTTAAGCCACAAAAAAATTGATCAATCTTACACTCAGGTTGGATATTAATTCCAGAAGCATACCATGCATGTCTTGTAAAATTTTCTTCGTAGGTGCCAATAGATTCATCATCCTTTTTCTTTAGTTCAAGAAACTCCTTCTCTATCTTTGTTCGATGAATACGAGGGAAGTACTTACTGAAAAAAAAGTTCTTGAACTCATCCCATTCCATGGATTCAATTTCATCTTGGGGCCTTGTATTATTGTTAAGATTCCACCATTGATCAGCTTCACCTTCCAAATGATATAATGCTAAGATGACTTTATCATGTTCAGAACATTGTAGAACTGAAAATATCTTTTTAGTGGTAATGATCCATTGTTCATCCAATAATTGATCAGTAGACCCACTGAATGAGGGTTGACGCTGCCTCATGAAGGATTCAACCGAATGTTTCTCCTTCCTTTGCTTGTATGTAAGTCCTGCATGATTCATAGCTTGAGAATGTTGTGTGATCATGGCTAAAATATTTTTCATTCCAGCTCCCACAACATTTGGTTGTTCAGGAGGAAAATCATTGCATTGCTCGTCGCATCCAGCATTAACAAGGTTCCTTGAGGTTCCATCCATTGACTAAAAACAAGAAGAATAGTTTGAGCAACGCTAATTACAACAAGAAAACAACATAATCAAGAATAAAATTTCACAATTTAGGTCTTAGAATAGGTTATTCATGGCCATTTATAAAACACAAAGATTATGTTCTATACTTAGACATATCCTTATGGTTCTTACTAGGGCTTTCACATCCCTGTTTCCAAAGGTTGACTATACCTTCCCTCTGATACCAACTATAATGACCCATATATTACATACATTGTTATTACATAAAAATTGAAGCACTCTTATTACAACATATAACAAAACCATGAAATCACCATATAAGTTTAGTGTCTATAGAAACTAGGAAACATAAACAACTGGTTCATAAATCATCTACACTATCTCCTATTAATTTTATCATATCTAAAGTCCCTTTTGAGATATATTACTTAATACCCTTCTTCCTAACCTGGGGAAAAGAAAATATACAAAAGGGTGATATCAAATTCTCAGTAATGGTAAACAATGGAAATATCAATCATATCATATTCATAAGAACATACCATTTGGAAAATCTTAACTTGCAAAAGAGATCATAGTATCATAACATTGATTAAACAATGGTAGTGAAATGTAATCCCAATATTCATAACATAAAACATGAAACTCTATGGAATGCACACATAATCATAGAGAATCATTTCATAGTAGTCAAGACTCATTTCCAAGACTATCTTAGTAGACAAAGTCCATTTGTGAACTGAGTTCACTCCTCGTTTCAGTCCTGTATAACTGAACCAGATTAACCTGCCATTCCAGTCATGTCTATCTCATGAGATATAAATATTTTCACAATGCATTATACAGAGATATATGTCCCATAAATCTCATAATGAAACCATTATTATGTGTGCATAAAATCATAAGTCATACATCATAGCATAACCCATTTAATAAAAAATGGGATTCTTAAACATCATGCCATCATAACATAATTCATATAAGATAAAAGGAAATAATAAAAATAATTCCATCATAACATAATCAAATAAATGTAAAAATAGGGATATAAATAAAACCATAAATTATATTATATGGTTAGTAATTTTGATAAAACACATGAACTCCATTCCTGAGGAAAATATCCTTTCTAGATTAAAATCATTTTTCCTTTATTAACTTGTCATAAAATTTTAAACTAAAAGAAGTTGATTAAAAATAAAATTGAAATCTTATAAAGGAAGATTTTTTGAAATAATGTTCTATAAAATCATAAAAATCCATTCATTCCATATAAGTTAAAAAATACATTCGTCTCGTACTTTGGCCGAAAAGTCAAAATGTACCTCGTACTAAAAATAACAAAAGATTACATTCATATATTTTATTAAAAACTCACCAATGGGTAAAATTGGATTTAAACAATTCTTGGAGGATGTAAATAATATTACATATTGAGGAAACATGGATGCTGATGATAAATATTCCCCAGTAAATTCTGAGGTATAAACAATCTCGGATAAAAATGAGATTGCGAGATTTTCCCGAACCTTAGGTCTGATATGCTTCATACATATCTGAACCTCATGTATAATGATTTAAATAATGTCATTGACTTATTAGATAATCATATTCATTGTTATGATTTCATATATGGTCATATTCTTATCTTCTAATTATTATTATTTCATTGCTACTTGTTATTCAGGTGTTCGTTGCTTTATGTTCTTATGTGTGTTTTGTTGAATAAATTCTTATTATTATTTTTAGGTAATAGATACATCATTTACTGAATGGTATTAGTATAATGTATATCATATTTATTCATTCAATATATTTATATAATCATTATTCAATGAAGATCATGTATATCGTGTTGCATCACATCGTGGAGATGGTAGGTCGTACTTACGCATGACCAATGATATCATTACAATGTTTGTGGAATTTTATTGAATTGAATGGTAGAATATATGAGAATTAGTATCATGTCATAATAACCATATATAGATATTCTTTACACCATTATACCCATCCATGTAATGTAGTGTTGGAAAAACAGATAACACCACAACGTGGAGATGATATTGTGTACGTACGCACACGCGGTGATTTTGTTTTTCGAAGGATGGATAGAAGGTGAAATACGTTTGTTTCATATTTATAATAACATATCAGTATATGAGTGATACTTATGTTATTACTTTATTATGAAACAAAAAATAAGAAGAAGTAGAAGAAGAAGTGAATTAGAAAGAATTGGTAAAGGATATTACTTCTTCTTTGATGTGCCTCTTCTGAACCTCTTATTAGGGCACTAAAGTTGGTCTTTGAAGAAGTAAAAAACCTCTATTATGTTACTAGGGGTTTTGAGAAGGGAAATGGTCAGGGTTTTTCTGAGTTTTAAGGCTCAAAATTGTGTAAATTGGAGAGGGAGGAGGTGTCCTTTTATAAAAGAGGTGAGGTGCAACTTAGGAAAAACATAAAATATTATTTTATAATAAAGACATATTCGGTTTATAATAGCTCCAAAGTGATTTATTTAGAAGCTTATGTTGGGAGGGGTCGAAATAATCTCAAACAATAGGTTTTAGACATATTTAGGTTACTATTTTGACATTATCATTTAGATTTAACTCTAAGTTAAATAATTTATCTTTTACCATGTCTTCTTGGTTTCTTACACTATATGGTTAATACACTTACTATAACAAATGAAAATAATACCAAGTGGTTCATTATTAATATATATAACCTTATCTAAGTCATTTGGCTGAACATTAGATTTTTTAGAATAGAATAACAATTAATAATATAATATTTATTTTAAAAAACTACATTATGTCAATTTTGACACTATTTGGTAATTGATTTTTGTGAAAATCAAAACCGCATGATTAGTTCGAAAAAAGTCACTTATATCAATATTAACATGTCATATTAACCTATAAAATTATTGTAATTCATAAAAAGTCACCAATTACATTTATTTGGTTATTTATAATATCAATTATGTTAGTATTTCATTAATAAGGTGGTTACTGCATCATCATTGAGTCATAAATAAATTTAATTATTTAATGTATAAATATTATAAATAAAATACCATTATGTATGAAATAATTTTATCTTTATTATTAATATTTACAGTTGAATTTATCTTATTTATAACGGTATATTAAAAAATATTAGTTATTAAACATCGATTTTAACTCTTTTAACTCTTCTTTAATTACAATAATAATAAGTGTCCTAAACAAATCCAAGAGGACCTAGGGGGTAATATTTTTTTCCTAAGGTTTTTTTTGGTCGAATTAAACTTACCCAATAGAATTAGGACTTGTGTTTTGGTAATAATAATACCATTTTTACCTTTAATTACCCTATTTACTTTTTACCGTGGTAAATAAACGTAAAAAGTTACGATTCACCAAAAAATATTTTTATTCTTATTGAACCACATTTTACTCCTTGATATTAACCGTGTCACTCGGATTTTCAAAATTCAACTCACTGAAGATATATAATTCTTTTTTATGTACAATTGCAAATGCTCCTTGGAGGTGGGTAAAAGACGGTAACAAGTTTAATTAAATTTTTATATATATATATATTTATTATAAAATGACTCTAATGAATTAAATTGAACTTATTTAAGTATTATATATATATTTTGACCTAAAATAAATTTAAATAAAATAAATAATTATTTAAATAAAAATTAGATTTTAAACTATAACTTAGTGTTTTTCATTATTCATCAAAAAATGAATGTTTTCAGAAAAGTACAAAAAAATCACCCTAGGATAATTTAGATATTCTGAATCCAAAACTGAAGTCCATTTTGAAAGATAAATTTTCAAAAAGTGGGTATTACTATTCATAAGGTCTAGTATATATAATATTTTAATAATATATCGTTGTTCAGTGAAACTTGGTATTGTGTACAATGCAAGCTATTAGGAAAGTTCACTCTTGCGTGTGACGCAAGCCAAGACAGTGTTGTGTGTGGTGAAAGATTCTTTTGGTGATGCATCAAAAAAAAATTCTCATAAAATCTCGGGTGTTACATAGACCACATTACATTAGTTAATGATAGAGGTCATAGTATCTATAGGTTTATATTATAGAATCTCATCTATTATAACCTTTTGAGAAGATAATTAATCTATTGACATTACCTTGAAATAGTAAACAAAAAAATCTATAGTATAATGGAATGTGGAAATCATTCATATCTCACTTTATACATGAAATGGAAATCAAAAAGTTGTATTCAGTTGGGTCTAGGGAACCAACTATTACAACACTCCCACTTACTCTTGATCCAACTTTATCACCATATTTATTATCTCCAATATAATGAAGATCATATTTCTTCTAAGTCACGACTTATGTTGCTAGTTTTTCTAAGTCTCCACTACACGCAAATTCTACTTTGTGTAACATCACCTCTTTGAGTAATACTTCTCAAGGGATTTAAACATCGAGTATATCTTTTTTTTCACATTCCAAACATGAAATATTTTCTACTACCAGTAAGAGAATATTCATAATGGTAAATCCTTACTTAATGGTTGTGATTAAAAGAGTTGGAACTAATATTTTCGTATAATAATTTATTCTATGTGTCCACTAAATATTTAATGTACTTAGTATTTGTCGGTATGGGTACCACTTCCTTGTATGATCATGTATCTCTCATTCAACTAGACTGACAATGATATTTGATCACATTAATCACAAGAATACTGGATTTATTCCCCTCAAAAATTGTGTTCCAACATCTCCACAAACCCGTTATATATCTTTTTTACATTACCAAATACAATCAGATTGTTATAAATACTTCACATTAAATTATATTAAATATAACTGATATTTTCATATCATAAAGTATATGTTGGTAATATCATTCCTTATAAATATCATGACATACAAAATTTATTTTCCTAAAATCGTATGGAATTTAAATCTCCAATTTAATATCTTATTACGCACATCAATGTCTTCATAGAGAGAAATATTCTATGTGAAATGTATAAAAATTCTCTCTAAAATAATTATAAATTTTTATTTTTAATAAAAATTTAGTATATGTATGATTGAATAGGTCTATGAAACCTTTAGATATATATAAATTTTCCATGTTCCCATGAACAAAGGTTTTGACATTAAGTCAATATTTGGAGAAATTCATTCATTATGTTCATAAAAAACTTTAAGACTACTAAATGTCTTCCATATGTTAGTAGACATATTTTACTTGTAAAACATGGGGCTACTATAACGAAATGATTCATTAAAAATGAATGATTTATGATATTGTTTATTACTTTAATCCAAAACTATATTTTACTAAATTTCACCCTTTTTTTCCATTTCTTGATGTCACTATCCATTAATGATTGTTTTTTATAAACATCATCCACTATTGATGTCCTTGATATCCAATTCTCAATAATATTGTCATATAATTCATCTTTTAAAAGTAAAATTCCAATAGATTTAGAAAAAATGACATAGTGTTACCAATTGTGCCTTATCAGTACCACACATATACCATCCATGTGTCATCTCACTTGAATACCCACCCTGGTATTTAAAATAATAATCCCCATGTACTTGGATATATGGAATCCATTATGGAATTTTTAATTTATCTGGTCAATTTTAGTAAATTTTCATATAATACATACTTGTAAGAATTATTATTCTCAAGGAATAATCTTTCACCCGCCATGGTGAATAAGAAATCTTCACCATTGTTTGACCTTCCAATTCATTATGTTACTGTAGAGAAGTCATTTTCCATGAGACCTTTTGGTAGTGGTAGCTATGCAATCTATATGTATATCTCTAACATTTACCACAACCAAGACAATCATACTCCCACTATATCAAATAAAGATGTAAACCCTTTTCTAGAAATTAAGTATATCAATTGGCTACCATTTTTATATCATATAAATTTCCCTAAAATCATAATAAAATTTTAGGATAGTTACATTTCGTTCACTTTGTTTTTTTTTCTTGATGCATGTTTGTGTATATCCTGTCGAACTTTTTGTATTTAAACACATTTCGTATAAAACAATGGATTTCCATCATACTATAACATATATGATATCCTTTTTTCATTATTGTTGGAATATTTTTATAGGATATTGTGGCTATTTTTGAACCACGCCTTTAAATATAAAGTAATATTATGCAATATCTGTCAACATTGATGCTCATTATACTTACATTAGGAATATAATGTATAAAAGGAAATATGTATTTAGTAATTTCTCCACACTATATTTTTATCAATGTTAACATGTAAGACTCTTCATCAATCCCTTATATTATCATCATAGCCTAGATGTGGATAATGAAATGATTTTTTAGTATTTACTCCATGCTAAATTATATTTATTGATGAACGTATAGTCATGATATTCTTTGATAGACCATCCTAAGTCATATGATATCATATTACCATGAATATTCCATACATTAATTTATAATTCCATTAACACATAAAAGAGTCTTAGGAATTATACTTACCACTAGCTTATCCTTGGAACAATTCCCTCCCTCTAGCTGGACTTATTCTTAAATCATTACAGTGTACCATTATTTCTAATGGTTTTTTTTTCAAAATAAATAAGTATATATGTTGATAAAACATAAGGTATTATAGTCTACTGATTCTTAATAGAATACTTGGTATATCCTAACCATCCACTTTTAGATTTATCTGATAGAGATATATATTTCCACAACTAGGTATGTAAGTCTTACATGTTATATTCATCAAATATTGTTTATAATTCAACTATCACAGAAGTATTGGTTGAGTATGAAATACCACAAATAAAATTAATTCCTAAACCTAGAATAATGTCACCTATTTTTCAAAGGAATCCTGATAAAAAATATTTGGTTATACTCAACAACTTGTTCTACTAGAATAAATTAATTTCAAATTATAAGTCATGTACATCTCAGCAATAACATTGGAACCTTCCTTTATCAGCTTCCTGGACAATACACCATAATTCTAGTAAAATTTATATACTTACATTGCTACCATATTTTGATACACATATGTGATAAATACATTGTATTTATTACCCAAAAATTATGTCTAAAAAATTATTAATTATTGATGAATATACCTGAAGAAGAAGAGATCCCTTACTTCTATAGTTTCGTTCATTGTGATTAAAATAACATTGATTTATTTCATGATATGTGAAGTAAATATCCTCATGTTTATTACCTATTTTTTGATGGAAGCATTGAAGGTTCTTTTATCATAGCTCTTTCCAATGGCCTTTTCACCATCAATTTTTTTATAGGAATTAATGACTAATCTATATTTAATATTCTTATTTCATGGAGAACATTATCCAAAAGTTTAGAATGTGTTTTACGCCGTATTTTCTATTTTTTAATATTAAATGAAACTGTAATAAATGGTATAAATCTTTACGATAAAGGGATCCACTTAAATATCTTTATTTATATTTCAATCAACACATTATCTACGTAATTATCCCTCATTCATACCTTGAACCATTTTCTCTTTGCAAGCTTCAAGAAGAAGATTAAACATATAAAATCCTTGATGGCCTGATGTTTGTATCCACAACCAATGCTTTATGTTGATGATAACTTTATGACATAACTATCATATGTGTCATAAATGAGTCTCCTATAAGAATATTTCACACACTCACTTCCTAAGGTTTCTCAACAACTATGTCAGACTCCTAAACCTTCAATTTCTTATATCATATTATTGTGTGCCAGAACCTATACTACTCATTGGAAACTAGTGTTAGATAATACATTGTATTTTTTAATAAATATAGTAGTTTTTCTTGAGGTACTACTTCCCATTTTCTAAAAAGAAAAAATCTAGTAGGTTGTTACTCTTATATTTAATACCAATTTATACATTTTTTATTAATTAATTAAATAATTTAATATACACCATAATTATAAGGCCCCAGCCTTAAACCTTACTTAATCTTGAGTTATTACAAGATTACACATTGAGGATCTTTTCGGGTTTAGAGTTTTAGATAATTAGATCATAAAACATGCATTAAATTCATCATATAAACAAAGTGGTTACATAAAGATAGTATTCTTCTTTACCATAAATGGAAACATATTTAAAATAAAACATGGATTCTTTATTATCACTTCCATGACACTATCATCATATCATGTACCTTTCCCTTGACATGAGATAAACATTTCAAAAAACATGGGATGAGCATAAAAAGCTCAGTATGGGTTATAAAAATATGGAAAGGGAACATCAGATCATATATACATAAGAATGAAATCATACATTACCCATAAAACATAAGAACTTTAACATACCTCATCAAATCATGAATAAATCATAGAAATCATAAGACATAAAGGTAACTTGAGGCATTCATAACATTCTTATGTAGGGAGTAACCCTCTTGGTTACGTTTGGAATAACCATCACAATATATTCCCTAAATCTTTTCAGAGAAACATTAACGTTACACTCCTTCACATTACCCAATGCATTGGAGAGCTATATCGGGCTCACCCGCCCTTAGTTTATCACGGAACCACCCGTCTTCATAATAATGCCCAAGAACCTCAACATAATCGTATCACATAAAACAGGCATAAAGGAAACATAAAATTTCCACCTTTCAATCACAAGATATTTATACAACACATTGATATAAAAACATTATGAAAACCATTTTCAATACCAAAATAAAAGAAAAGTAAAACATGGTATTTATTTTTCTTTAAAAAAAAGTATGGCTTGTAGAGGAAGCTGAAACTCAAATAAAGGTCACGGTGGCGGAAAAGTCGTTGTCGCCGCATACATATGACAAAAACATTCCCTTTTGTCATTTAGTAAACGCTTCATATTAAAAAGATTCCTTTTGAATAAACGTAAAAGTCAAAGGGGTTTATACACCATATAAAAGAAGGTTGTGTATAAAACAAAATATTCTTCAATGAAAGGAGATTGAGACGAAGTCCCATACCTCAGGTCCGACTTGACTCGGTTGTTCTTTAATCTCCTGAATAATAAACTTGATTAAATTTATACTTGCTTAAGAAACTTTTTCATGTTCATTATTCCTTTTATATCACTTATTTCCATGTCGTGAATACTATGTAATTATTTAAGTTATTAACGGTCGTTTTAACGATCATTGGTACTTGAGTAAAAAATAAACCCTTTATAATTACAAGTTGTTCATGTATCCATTATATCCATAATTATAATCCTGATGTATATATCATATATATCATATATATCCTGTATATACTTGGATTTATAATATTACATAATCATTTAGAGGTAAGAAATGAAATGCACCGTTCATGGAGACGGTAAGCCGTACGTACGCATGAACGCTACTTTCATTTCTATTTCGTATTTTATAGAATGGAATCATAATTATATAAAGGTATATTATAATTACAGTATAATATAATATATAATATCATAGTTCCATCTTTTTTACGTCCCACATATGGTATTTAACGAATCAAATCACTTTGAGGGGGCGGTAGTCCGCACTTCCTTAAATGAAGATATCGCGTTTACCCATAATGGAAACCATAAAGGTATTCCCAAAATGAAAAATACAGAAGCTTAAGGAAAACATAAATATATTATATATCAAATATATAAATATAGTGACATCTTAATGGTCACCTTTGAAGGTGTTAAATGAATGTTGAACAATCATCGTTTCAGGAGGCAAAAATTCACTATCCACGGAAACAATATGTCCTTTAACCATTAGATGTAGGTGTATATAAGTGTAGATCGAAAACTTCTTATAAAAACATCCTAATATATTGAGTATACTGGAGCTTTTAGAAAAGAAAATAATAAAAAGAGTTTAGGGGGTTGGAGAAGAAAAATCAAACAAAAGGACTCAAAAGAAGACATTACCTTAAAATCAGGTAACTCTCTTAGATTTGAGCTCAAAGGCTTCCTTGGGAAGACTTCTGCCCAAAGTGAGGCTTCAAGGAGTAATAGAGGGATTTGGAGAGCCAAAATGGGCAGGTTTTGGCCGAGCCAAAGGTTTTGGGAGTGTGGTTAAGGAGGTAGAGGTGGGGGCCTTTTATAAGAGAAGAGGAGGGGCACTCTTGGAAAGTAAGGAAAAGTCACTTTATTTTAAAATGGTATTCGGATTTAAGAGGTACCACAGTGATGTGTTTCTAGGATAAGGTGATAAGGGTTCAAAAAACACCCATAAAATAGGTTTTGGCCATGTTTAGGTCTTAGATTTTACATTATCATCCCATTTTATTTAAATCGTTAAATAATGAGGTCATCGCTGCATCATCATGATGTCATAAATAATTTAATTTATTTATAGTCTAAAAATTAATAAAAAAAATACTATGATTTAGTAAATCTTTTTATATTTCCAATGACTATTTATAATCAAAAATCTGATCTTTATAACCCCATGTAAAAATTGTTTTAGTAAAACATCTCATGTTTGTGTCATTTTTACTTTTACATTAAATAAAAAGTTATTTATGTCATTTACCAACCAATGTGGCTCCATGGGGTCCCCAAGTTTACCCATGGATTCTCTTGGTAGGCCATGACACATCCAATTAGGGTAGTACATGTTTCAAGATCATCTCATTTTATTAAAGCATTATTTTTACCTTAAACTACACTAATTACCTCTAATCGCGATTAAGAACTTAAGAGTTTCTGTTCACCAAAAAATTATTTTAATCTCATTGAACCACATTTTCCTTCTTAATGACAACCATGTATGTCGGATTTTTGAAATTCAAAACACAGAAGTGGTAAAATTTCATTTAAACGAAAAATCAGTTTTTATAAGTACCACTTAGTGGTTTCAATATTTATCAAAAATTGAAGTTTTTCAGAAAAATACCAAAAATTCACCCTAACCTATATTGGATATTTCGAATTCAAAAATGAAGTCTATTTTACAAAATTCAAAACATATAAGTCATATTAATTAATTTCATAATTAATTCCCGCTGTCATGACAAATAGCGTGTTTTTATTAAAAGAATAGGTATCAAAAGATTGACACCAGTTTAAGTCCAATTTCAAAGTGAAATTGATTCCAATGACCACCATTGGATCAAATGGTAAAAATATATTCTAATTTAACTTCAAAACCAATTCAAAAGATAATCTAATAATATAAATAAATTATATTAAAAAGCAATTTTGATGTAAAATGCAGTATTTTTCACTATTCATTAAAAAATGAACATTGTCTGAAAAATACCAAAAATTCACACAATGTAAATTTTGATGTCCCAATCATAAAGAATAAGTTTATTTTGACAAACAGAGCTTATAAAATTTTCAAAAGATATATTTAAAAATGGGTTTCCATCAAAAGGCAGTAAAAATATCTTTTAAGTATATTAGTGTATTCCATTCTTAAGATTGGATTTATTTTCATTTTAAGCCTCTAAAACACTATCTAATTCATTAATAGGCATAGATAAAAATATCTATTACTCCTTACTTACTTGGGATTTTACATCCTTCCCCCCTTTTGGAAATTTTGTCCCCGCAATTTATTGACTTATCGAATAAATTGGGGTACTTATCCCTCATTGCATTTTAAGATTCCCATGTTGCCTCTTCCATCATGTGGTTTTTTCACAAAACCTTTACCTAATTAATCACCTTATTCCATAACACTTGCTCCCTGTGGTCAAGAATCTGGTCTGGTTGTTCCTCAAAAGATAGGTTCTCTTCCAGCTGAACTACCTCTGCACTCAAAACATGAGATGGATCTGGCATATACTTTCTCAACATCGAAACGGGAAAAACATTGTGTACCTGAGATAAACTCGGAGGTAAAGCCACCCGGTATGCAACTGATCCAACTCTCTCCAGAATTTCATATGGTCGAATAAACCTTGTACTCAGCTTTCATTTCTTACCAAATCTCATCACACTTTTCCAAGGAGAAACCTTGAGAATAACATGATCACCTACCTCAAAAGATAGATCCTTCCTCCAATTATCCGCATAACTATTCTGCCTGCTCTGAGCCTTTCTCAGGTGCTTCTGAATCAGCTGAACTTTTTATACCATCACTTCTACCAATTCTGGTCCCATCCACTTCCTTTCACCCACTTCATCCCAGAAAGCTTGAGTTCGACACCGCTTCCCATATAATTCCTGAAATGGTGCCATCTGTATACTGGAATGAAAACTTTTATTATTTTAAAATTCAACCAAAGAATGATGTTGGTCCCAACTTCCCTGATAATCCATCGAACAAGCTCGTATCATATCTTCCAAGGTCTGAATTGTTCGTTCCGACTGCCCATCTGATTGGGGATGAAAATCTGTACTAAAATTTAATTCAGTACCCAACGACTTCTGAAGGCCTTTCCAAATGTTAGATGTGAACCTGGGATCACGATCAGATACAATGGAGAGGGGAAATCCATGTAACCTTACTATCTCTTTAAGATACAAATGGGAAAGTTGATCTAGGTAAAATGTATCTCTTATAGCAAGAAAATGAGCATATTTAGTCAAGCGATCAACAATAACCCGGCTTGCATTATTACCTCGAGATGTCTTCGATAATCCCACAATAAAGTCCACGGATATATTCTCCCATTTCCACTCTGGAACTGGTAAATGCTGAAGCATCCCTTTCAATAACTGTCACTCTGCTTTAACCTGTTGACATGTCAAACACTTCACAGTAAAATCAGCAATATCTCTTTTCATTCCATCCCACCAGTAATACTCCCGCAGATCTCTGTACATCTTAGTACTGCCAGGATGAACTGAAAACGGAGAACTATGAGCTTCCCATAACAACTCTCTCTCAAACTGTGAATCACAAGGCACACACAATCTCTTCCCAAATCTCAAAACGCAATCATTATCAATGTTGAATCCAGGAAACTTACCTTTCTGAACTAGCTCTACCTTTTTATGCAACTCACTGTCTTGCTTCTGTGCTTGCTTGATTCTATCTGATAGAGATTATCTCCGTGATACCTGAAACAAAACAGAAGAACTTCCTGCACCAACAACTTCTAGGACAATTTTCATCAAATCCTTAACCAAAGGATCACGTTCCAAATGCAACATTTCTAATGATGCATTACTTTTTTGACTCAAAGCATCATCCACTTTATTTGCTTTTCCCTGATGGTAATGAATTGTACAATCATAATCCTTGATTAATTCCAGTCATCTCCTCTATCTCATGTTCAACTCTTTCTAAGTGAATATATACTTTAAAATTTTGTGATCAGTATATATTTCACACTTTACTCCATACAAATGATGCCTCCAAATTTTTAAAGCGAAAACAACAGCAGTTAATTCCAAATCATGTGTAGGGTAATTTACCTCATGAGTTTTCAACTGTTGTGAAGCATAAGCAATTACCTGATCATTCTGCATTAGGACGCAACCAAGTCCTTCCAATGAAGCATCATTGTATATAACAAACTCACTATTCCTGGAAGGTAGTCCCAAAACTAGAGCATTCACCAATCTTCTTTTCAATTCCTGAAAACAATCATCACGTTATTTTGTCCAGATAAAAATAACACCCTTCTGAGTTAGATTAGTCATTGAACTAGATAACCGTGAAAAATTTCTAACAAACCTTCGGTAATAGCCTGCCAAACCAAGGATGCTACGAATCTCAGTTACATTTGTGGGTCTTGACCATTCTTCAACAACCTTTGTTTTTGCAGGATCAACAGTTATCCAATATTTAGAAACAATATGACAAAGGAAAGAAATTTGTTGCAACCAAAACTCACACTTTCAGAATTTTCCTTACAGTTTATTTTCATTTAAGGTTTGCAAGATATCCTTTAAATGTCTTTCATGATCCTCTTTACTTTTATAAAACACCAAAATATCATCAATTAAAACCACCACAAACTTATCCCTGAACTCATGGAAAATTCTATTCATTAAATCCATGAATATAGCAGGTGCATTGGTTAGCCCAAAAGGCATTACTACAAATTCCTAATGGACATATATTGTATGGAACGCGGTATTTGGAACATCTTCTTCCTTTACCTTCAGCTGATGGTACCCCGATCTCAAGTGAATCTTTGAAAAATACTGAGCTCCCTGGAGCTGATCAAACAAATCATTGATATGAGGAAAAGGATATTTGTTCTTAACAGTGATGTTATTCAGGGCTCTATAATCAATGAAAAGTCTCTTTGAACCATCTTTCTTTTTAACAAATAAAACAGGATCACCCTATGGTGATGTGCTAGGTCGAATGAAACATTTCTCTAATAAATCTTGTAATTGCTCCTTTAACTCTAAAAGTTAAATTTGAGCCATTCGATAAGGGGGTTTTGAAATTGGCTTAGAATCAGGAACTAAGTCAATAGTAAACTCAACTTCCCGATCTAGTGTTATTCCAGGAAACTCATCAGGAAAAACATCAGGATACTAATTTACCACTAGCACATCATTAATCTGAACAGTTCTTTTATTTTCAACGATGTGTGCATGGTAACATTCATTTCCATCTTTTACAAGTTTCTTGGCCTCTTGATAAGTTATCAACAGTAAGGGTTCATTCTTGTACACAAACAGAAAGTCTTTCTAAAAAGAAAATTATTTATCTCTACATTCAATCTTAGCATGGTAAATAGAGAGCCAATCCATACCCAGGATAACATCAAACTCTACTAGAGATAGAACAATAAGGTTTGCAAGTAGGTTCTTTCCACAGATTAGGATAAGAAGATTCTTATAAATTCTTTTTTCCTCAACAATTCCCCCAGGTTTTTTTACCAAATGTTTAGGAGTCATTTCTTGAGATAGTATTCCCATTTTACTAGAAAGGTTTTCAGAGATGAAAGAATGTGTAGACCCCGAATCAAACAACACACGAGCATAATCTAAAAAAACAAACAAAGTACCTGATACAACTTAATTTGAAGGCCCGTCATCTGCTGAAGTAGTTGCAAAGGATTTCACCACCCCTTTCAGCTTGTAGTCTAACTGCTTCCCATCACCAAAGCTCTTTGTCAGACACTCGTTTTCATAGTGACCCATCTCATTGAACTTAAAACATTACACTAACTGTAAATCAAATTTGGTCTTACCTTCACCTTGATCTTTTTCAGTGCAATCATGAGCCTTATGTCCCATCTTACCACATCGGTAGCACTTTCTAGAATTCAGAAGACATTCCCCAGCATGCCTTTTTCCACATTTATCACAAACTAGAAACTTAGTTTTCTTACCGTCAGACTTTTTTGAAGAATTCTTACCTTTCTCCTACCACATTGGTCTCTTCTTCTGCTAGTTGTTATAGAACACTTGATCATCGACAAACTCCATTTCCACCTTCTCAGCACATTGAACAAGCTTTTCATAACTTTTTAAATCACGAGAAGCTAATGCCCTTCGATATTTTGGCTTTAATTCTGAGTAAAAATGATTGATTTTACTATCAAGGTCTCGGAAAAAATTTTGGAGCATACCTTGCCAATCGAGTGAACCTTTCTTCATAGGTAGCCACTGATTCTTCCTCTTGCCTCAATTCCAAGAATTTATTTTCCATCCTAAGTCGAACATCCTTAGGAAAATACTTCTCAAGAAACATACCTTTGAATTCATCCCAGTCGAGAGCATCAATCTCATCAGCGTCCCTGATATTTTTAACCATCGACCACCACTGATCTTCTTCACCCTCCAAATGATAAATAGCAAGACTATCCTTTTGATTGTCTGAACACCCCATGACATCAAAAATATTCTCCAGTGCTTTAATCCACCCTTCAGATAGCACATGGTCAGATGATCCTCTGAATGATGGGGGATGTTGCCTCATGAAATGTCCCACCACTAACATGTTGCTCTGCGGTTGATCTGGCTGATCTCATGCATGGATACCACCACCATTTATCGCTTGAGTCTACTGCGCCATTACTGTAAGAAACTATTCAGTTCCAATTCCGACCATCTCAGGATGCTGATTCGGAAGGTTATTTCCTTCTTCATTCCTTCCTAGCACTGCTTCCATGTTTCCTCTACGGAAAACCATTCTGAACAAACATGTCTTAGATGAAGCAACATGGTAATATTCAAATACTATATCACTTCAATTTGACAATAAATATTTTTTTGGATAATCATTTAATAGAATTATAACTCCTAAAGTTATATAAACTGACCTCTGATACCAACTATAAGGCCCCAGCCTTAAACCTTACTTAATGATGAGTTATTACAAGATTACACATTGAGGATCTGTTCAGGTTTAGAGTTTTAGAGAATTAGATCATAAAACTTGCATTACATTCCAAATATAAACAAAGTGGTTACATAATGATAGTATTCTTATTTTCCATCAATGGAAACATATTTAAAATAAAACATGGATTCTTTATTGACACTTCCTTGACACTATCATCATATCATGTTCCTTTCCCTTGACCTTTGAAAAACATTTCAAAAAACATGGGATGAGCATTAAAAGCTCAGTATGGGTTATAAAAATATAGAAAGGGAACATGAGTTCATATATACATAAGAATGAAATCATACTTTACCCACAAAACATAATCACTTTATCATACCTCATCAAATCATGAATAAATCATTGAAATCATAAGACATAAAGTTAACTTGAGACATTCATAACATTCTTATGTAGGGAGTAACCCTCTTGGTTATGTTTGGAATACCAATCAATGTATATTCCCTAAATATCTTCGGAGAAACCTTAACGTTACACACCTTTGCGTTACCCAATTCATTGGAGAGCTATATCGGGCTAACCCGCCATTAGTTTATCACGTAACCACCCGTCTTCATAATAATGCCCAAGAACCTCAACATAATCGTATCACATAAAACATGCATAAAGGAAACAAAACATTTCCACCATTCAATCACAAAATATCAATACAAAACATTGATATAAAAACATTATGAAAAACAATTTCAATACCAAAATAAAAGAAAAGTAAAACCTGGTATTTATTCGCCTTTTAAAAAAAATTATGGCTTGTAGAGGAAGCCAAAACTCAAATAAAGGTCACGGCGGTGGAGAAGTCATTGTTGTCGCATACGTACGACAAAAACATTCCCTTTTGTCATTTAGTAAATGCTTCATATAAAAATGAATCCTTTTGAATAAACATAAAAGTCAAAGGGTTTTATACACCATATAAAATAAGGTTGTGTATAAAACAAAATATGCCTCAATGAAAGGAGATTGAGACGAAGTCCCAAACCTCAGGTCCGACTTGACTCGGTAGTTCTTTAATCTCCTGAATAATAAACGTGAGTTAATTTATACTTTGTTAAGAACCATTTTCAAGTTCATTATTCCTCTTATATCACTTATTTCCATGTCATCAACACTATGTAATTATTTATGTTAATAACGGTCGTTTTAATGATCATTGGTACTTGAGTCAAAAATAAACCCTTTATAATTACAAGTTGCTCATGTATCCATTATATCCAGAATTATAATCATGATGTATATATCATATATATCATATATATCCAGTATATAAAAGCATTTATAATATTACATAATCATTTATAGGTAAGAAATGAAATGCACCGTTCATGGAGACGGTAAGCCGTACGTACGCATGAATGCTACTTTCATTTCTATTTCGTATTTTATAGAATGGAATCATAATTATATAAAGGTATATTATAATTAAAGTATAATATCATATATAATATCATAGTTCCATCCTTTATACGTCCCATATATGGTATTTAATGAATCAAATCACTTTGAGGGGGCGGTAGTCCGCACTTCCTTAAATGAAGATATCACGTTTACCTATAATGGAAACCATAAAGGTATGCCCAAAATGAAAAATACCGAAGCTTAAGGAAAAAATAAACATATCATATATCATATATATAAATATAGTGACATCTTAATGGCGACCTTTGAAGGTGTTAAAAGAATGTTGAACAATCATCGTTTCGGGAGGCACAAATTCACCATCCACGGAAACAGTATGTCCTTTAACCATTAGATGTAGGTGTGTGTAATTGTAGCTCGAATAATTATTATAAAAACATCCTAGTATATTTAGGATTCTGTTTTTTTACAAAAGAAAAGAATAAAAATAGTTTAGGGGGTTGGAGAAGCAAAATCAAATAAAAGGACTCAAAAGAAGACATTACCTTAAAATCGGGTAACTCTCTTAGATTTGAGCTCAAAGGCTTCCTTGGGAAGACTTATGTCCAAACTGAGGCTTCAAGGAGTAAGAGAGGGATTTGGAGAGCCAAAATGGGCATGGGTTGGCCGAGACAAAGGCTTTGGGAGTGTGGGTAAGGAGGTAGAGGTGAGGGCCTTTTATAAGAGGAGAGGGGGGGCACTCTTGGAAAGTAAGGAAAAGTCACTTTATTTTAAAATGGTATTAAGATTTAAGAGGTCCCACATTGTTGTGTTTCAAGGATAAGGTGATAAGCGTTCAAAATCCATCCATACAATAGGTTTGGCCATGTTTAGGTCTTAGATGTTACATTATCATTCCATTTTATTTAAATCGTTAAATAATGTGGTCATCGCTGCATCATCATGATGTCATAAAATAATTTAATTTATTTAAAGTCTAAAAATTATAAAAAAAATACTATGATGTAGGAAATATTTTTATCTTTCCAATGATAATTTATAATAAAAAATCTGATCTTTTTTACCCCATGTAAAAATTGTTTTAGTAAAACATCTCATGTTTGTGTCATTTTTACTTTTACATTAAATAAAAAGTTATTTATGTCATTTCCCAAACAAAGTGGCTCCACGGGGTCCCTAAGTTGACCCATGGATTTTCTTGGTCGGCCATGACACATCCAATGAGGGCAGTACATGTGTCAAGCTCATCTCATTTTATTAAAGCATTATTTTTACCTTAAACTACACTAATTACCTCTAATCGTGATTGAGAACTTAAGAGTTACTATTCACCAAAAAATTATTTTAATCTCATTGAACAACATTTTACTTCTTAATGACACCCATTTATGTCGGATTTTTGAAATTCAAAACATAGATGTGGTAAAATTTCATTTAAACGAAAAATCAGTTTTCATAAGTACCACTTAGTGGTTTCACTATTCATCAAAAATTGATGTTTTTCTGAAAAATACAAAAAATTCACCCTAAGCTATATTTGATATTCCGAATTCAAAAATAATGTTTATTTTAAAAAATTAAAAACATATAAGTCAAATTAATTAATTTAATAATTAATTCCCGTTGTCATGACAAATAGCGTGTTTTTATTAAAACAATAACTATCAAAAGATTAACACCAGTTTAAGTCCAATTTAAATGTGAAATTGATTCCAATGACCACCATTGTGTTAAATGGTAAAAATATATTCTAATTTCACTTCAAAAAAAATTCAAAAGATAATCTAATCATATAAATTAATTAGATTAAAAAGCAGTTTTGATGTAAAATACAGTATTTTCACTATTCATTAAAAAAAGATCATTGTCTGAAAAATACCAAAAATTCACACATTGTAAATTTTGATGTCCCAATCCTAAAGAATAAGTTTATTTTGACAAACATAGCTTATAAAATTGTCAAAAGATATATTTAGAAATGGTTTTCCATCAAAAGGCAGTAAAACAATCTTTCAAAAATATTAGTGTATTCCATGCTTAAGATTTGATTTATTTTCATTTTAAGCCACTAAAACACTATATAATTCATTAATAGACATAGATAATAATATCTATTACTCATTTATTACTTGGTATGTTACAATAATATTATCCAATTCCTGGAACCCTATATACTAGAATCAGAATCTTCTGTTTCTCGAGTCTTCTGGTGGGAAGGATCCTTGAACTTCACCCCATAGTATACAAGAATTGGCTTTAAGACAACTCAGAGAGTTCAAGGTATGAATATGACTGAACAACCACATTGACACACAGTTCCTTACAATGTTGTGTGATGTCTGGGCATATATAATCATAACAATGATTAAATTAATTATTTCCTCTAAAATTAAATAAATTTTTCTTTGGATACATCTTTGTTTCTAACATTAGTTTCGTTAACCAATCACTCATATAAGAACTCCCCGGTAGTAGGAGGCACCCTCAAATTTGGTAGACATGCCTTCCGAACACCCTACATTGTTCAAATTCAAAATGAGGATGTGTTTCTATATTTAAAATTTCATTGAGCATTTTTTATAATTCTTTTTGAAAATTTTAACTTAATTTTATTTATTTATTTTAATCTATGTTGTCACGCAAACAAGAGAACATGAATAGAAAAAAATTGTCAATTTATTAGGATTTTTATTATATATTTTTTTATGTGATTCCCAATAGTCCTAAAATGCATAAAATAATAAATAAATGCATAAAAGAAATAAATATCCCAACTGCCTCGAACATCTAAAATTGGTGGATCCATTTAAACACAATGAATCAACCACAACATAGGGGAATCACATGTGAGTTGTATTTTGACTCATGATGCAACTTTTCCACATGCAATGTGTCTATATATTGTTTATATTTTGTCTCATCTTGATAGGGTCAACATCGTACATCGTCTTTTTCAAAAAAAAATTAATGAACCTGATCATGTGAAAGGATATCTAGCGGCGAAATATATCACAGATAAATACTGACATGCCGGACCTTATATGTATTGACCAGAAAAAATGATGATGCATTGAACGTCTTATTTAATTATAATCATCACATGCAATTAAATATTTAAATAAAATAATGTAGTCATATAATGGTTATTGACTTTTTCAAAACTAATAAATGTGTAAATGTAAAACCATGATAAATTTAAATTCAATAAATTATATATGATTTTATTTAAAGAAATTAATTAAATTTAAATAATTTAATTATATTATGCCCCGAAATTAAAATATTTTTTAGTCGAAAAAATAAATAAATTTTTTTTATTTAATATCAAATTTGAATTAATTTTTTATAGTGTATTAAAATAAAATATTTTTTTAAAAAATATTAATATTTTAATAATTTATATTAATTATTCATTTAAATTAATTAATAAAATTAATTTCGGTTAACTTAGGCCTTGAAACTCAGTACAAAGATTGTGTGAGTCGTGTTTGTGGGTGCCACTCCCATTAGTGGGATTATGCAGTGAAAGGAATTCTATGGTCAGCAATAGCTATAGTATGAAATTTATCCTTTGGTTTGGTAGCCATCCCATTTAAAACCCACCGTTGATGCTGCCAATAGCATGGATATTTTCAAGGGTTGATGAACAACCCAAACCAACCATTTACATAATCATTTTCTACATCTATAAAACGGGTATCAATCCCATGTTTTTGTAATCTATAACTAATAGTGATCCTATAACAAATTTATCCAAAGAGATACATAACGGCCCCCCTATTCTCCTGTGGACGTAGGCATCACAGCCGAGCCACTTAAATCTCGCTTCTGATCTAATTTTCTTCTTTTGATAATTTATTTTTCTCTCCACAAACCTCTGATGCCCAAAAAAAGTTGTATCAGAGTGTTTGGGTGGGAAACGATGACACAATAATGAAATTTTCTAGTCGCCAACAAATTGATGTTTATCCGAAAAAACATTTGATCCTAGATCTATGAATAGCATGATGTGGTGATTCCAATGGTGAAAGAAGTGTCAAAAATGGAGCTGAAACGTAAACTAGTACCCTACAGGTGGATGTGGATTGGGTTGTACTCAACATGAACTGCACTACCTGGGTGGATTGACAATAGCATCTTCCACATTTTTTCCAATGAACACGACACCTCCATTCATTATTGAAAATTGGAAAATATGTATGTGAGGAAAACCACACAAAATAAATCAAACATGATACGCTATCATTCAACCAAAAATACAATGACGGGACCAACATATCATAGTATACGAGAGTTTTCCATTTTCATGTTGATCAGTTAAATTCTATAAAAATTATGATTGGTGATGAGTTATAGGAACTATTGATTTTGAGTTCATTACCATAAGTCGTGAGACACATTATATTTTTCTGTCCGCAAATATACTCTAGATCGAACTCTCACTGTGGAGTTGGTGAATAACAGAATGCTGAATGAAGAGTCTAGAACAAAATATGGGGGACATACACATGAATCATAGGATATTATCACTTAATGTCAAGGGATTCCAAAATGGAAAGGATGAAGAAGAGGAAGAGAACCTCAGGAACAAATTCATCAAAGGAGGAATTGATTGAAAATTCAATCAATATATGACATGATGTGCCACCACTGTCACAAGCCAAGATACATCATTTGGGAGTGTAGAAGGCTGAAGGTAGAGCAGAGGAATCAGGATGGTAAGTCCCAAAATAATGATGTTGCAGTTTTAAATGATGAGATTGTTATTGTTCAGGAATACAACTTGGTCAGTATTGCAATCCTATACATGACATTGTTGATCAATTCTAGTACCTCCAACCATGTCACTGCTAGAATAGATTTCTTCTCATCTTAATTTTCATGGAGTTTCTGACATGTGAAAATGGAAAATGATTGCGTATCCAAAATCACTGGTATTTGTAATATTTTTTTGGAATCTAATGTTGGATACAGGTTATTATTGATGGATGTGAGGCCAGTTCCTGATATTTTCCTCAATCTAATATCCATCGAAATACTCGATGATGATGGATATGTCAATTATTTCAGTGATTGGAAATGAAAGAAAACCTAAGGTAACTTGGTAATTTATAAATGAAATAAAGAAACATGCTTTTATCTCACAGATGGAAGACTGTGCGGAGGATAAGTAAATGCAGCCAAAAAATATGTTCCTGCAGAAGTTTGGAATAGGATGATAGTTCACATGAGTGAGAGAGGTATGAGAAAGCTCTCCATAAAATATATCATTCCAGGAATAAATGGTACACATCTGGATACTTGTGTTGATTGCATCATGGGAAAACCACATAGATTTTTTTTCGTGGATATATACCGTCTAGAAAATTAAATGTTTTAGATTTGATTCACACTAATGTCTACATGATGAGAACTATGATCATGGGAGGTTATATTTATTTTTTTTCCTTCTTAGATGATATTTTTAGAAAATTTTGAAAATTCTTGTTGAAAACATAAGATCAATTGTATGATCTTTTCAATCAGTTTCATGTGGAGAGGGAAAGTGAAAAGGAAGGAAATTAATGTGTCGTGTGAGCAGAAAATAAAGGAGAGTACTATGGTCCATTTTAGGATTACTATAGGAGTTTCGGCATCAGGCTAGAAAAATATGTACCGTAGATGCTGCATCATAATAGTCTTGTTGAGGGAATGAACAGAATAATTTTCGAGAGAATCAAATGTATGCTCTCAAATGAAATGTTCCCAAACACCTTTTTGTGGGATGTAATGATGAACCCAGTTGATCTTATCAACCTTTCTACATCAGTTCCATTGACCTACATCATTCAAGAATGTTTCTAGATAGGTATATATGTTTCTTACAAACAGTTTCGAGTATTTCATTGTAGGGAATTTGTTCACATCTAGAAAGATGGGTGCGAAATGATATATCGAAAAAAAAGAAAGCCATATATCTTTTTAGAATACGGTCATGTGGAGTTTGGATACTGACTTTTGCATTATATCAGTAATAGAAATGTAAAAAAGAAGATATGTGGTTTTTCTTTAGGATCATACGATTAAAGATTCTGAGAATTCAGAAAGTGCAGAGATGTAACAACCTGTGACAATTCCAGTCAGTCTGGAACTATTCTCACCACCATCAGTACCTAATAGCATGAGGGAGATATGTGACACTAATGATACATCAATATCAGGTAATATGTCTCCATCTTCTTATATGCCTTCATCTTTTGATATTAAAGAATAGATTCTCCCCAAATCACATTTGAGGAGATCAAGAGAGAACGACAATCGAGTTGTAGATACTCACCAAATGAGTATGTGATACTCACAAATGGTGTAGAGCTAGTTAGTTATGATGATGTGATTAGGATTCAATAGAAAATTTAATGTATTAAGGACATGCAATAGTAAATGATATCCTTGCACAATAATTGTAAATTAGATTTGGTAGAATAACCACAAGGAAAGTAGGCACTCAAGAACAATTGGGTATACATAATTAAAGGTGAAGATGGCAGCTCACAACTACGCTACAGAGATACAATGGTTGATAATGGATTCAGTCAAAAGAAAGGAATTGACATTGATGAAATTTTTTCTCATATGGCTAAAATGTATTCAATTAGAGTTGTTCATCAAATGGTGGTTAGTTTGAACCTATCGGCTAAAAAACTGGATGTAAAGGATGTGTTCTTACATAGTGATGTTGATTAGGAGACATACATGGAGAAGCCAAAGGTATTTCAGGTGAATTTTATTGAAAAACTAGTATGAAATATTAAGAAAAGATTATTTGGAACGAAACAAGCACTGATGAAACAGTACGAGAAATTTGACGCATTTATGGTGAAAAATGCATACATAAGGGAAACTAATGATCACTGTGTTTTCATGTAACAGTTTGCTGAGGGTGATTTCCAAATTTGGTTCATTATGTTGATGATGTACTAATTATTGGCCTAGATATCACTATGATTGACAGGTTGATGATGGAGTCTAACAAGCCTATTGAAATGAAGGACTTGGGATATGCTACTCAGATTTTTAGTATGACGATTACTCATGACAGGAGGAATCACATGATTTGGTTATCTCAAGAGCAATACATTGATAAGGTTCTTGAATTATTCAACATGGGGAAGGAAAACGTATTTATCACTCCACTTGTACGTTATTTTAGGCTTAGGACAAGTTAGAGTCAATCAACTGAAGAAGAAAACGTAGATGTGGAAAAAGATCCTTATTAGTCAGCAGTTGACAGTCATATGTATGCCATGTTCTGCACCAAACTAGATATTTCTCACCATGCTGTAATTGTGATTATGTTTTTATCATATCTAGTGAAGGATAACTAGATAATGGTTAAATGGATATTGTGGTATCTATGTGGTACATCTAGTCAATTTTTATGTTTTGGAAATGGTAAACAAGTTTTAAAAGGATACCCAGATGCAGATATGGCTAGAGATGTGGACATGAGGAAATCAATATCCAGACACTAGATATCACTTGCAGGGGGATCAATATCATGGAAATCAAGACTTCAAAAAGTGTTCTGCCTTATCCACCATAGAATAAGAGTATATCTTAGTCACTAAGGGCAACAAGGAGATGGTGTGGATGAAGAAGTTTTTTCTCGAGGTAGGAATGTGCCAGGAGAAGTATATTCTTTGTTGCGATCATCACAGTTCTATGCATCTCAGAAAAAACCTGACATTTCTTTCCAAGTCCAAACACATCGATGTGTGTTATCACTGGATCCAAATGGTGCTGGAAGAAAAATCGTTGAATGTTGAAAAAATTCACAACAATGATAATGGGGAAGACATGATGATGAAGGTTCTACCCAAAGAGATGTCTGACACCTGAAAGGAGATTTTATGTCTAACTTCTACCAGAAATTGTTCATGAGGGGATATTTGTGGGGGAAACTCTCATTTGTTGGATTATTCAACTGGAGGAAGTCTATGGTCAGTAACAGCTCTAGCGGGCAGTTTCTCCTTTGGTTTGGAAGCCAACCCAGGTGGCCCCTATCATTGATGTAGCCAACAGCATGGATGTTTTCAAGGTTTGATGAACCACCCCAAACCAACCATGGACATCATCAATTTATACTTCTTTAAAATGGGAATCAATTCAATGTTTTTGTAATCAATAACTAGTGGAGATCCATCGATGAATTTATTCGGAGAGAAACAGAGGCCCCTCTATTATCTTGTGGACATAGGAATCCCTTATGAACTAGTTAAATCTCAATTTTAATCAATTTTTTCTTCTATTTGTTTGTTTTATCTCGCCATGAACCTCTATTTTCCCAATAGTGATGAACCCTCACATGCCTATTCCGAGTAGTTCTAGGCTATTATGGATTACGAGTGTAACACCCGAGACTTTTTTGAGAAATATTTTGTTTTTATGTTATATAAATAATTAAAGGAATCTTTCACTACACACAATACTAGCATGGATTGTTTTACATGCAACCACAGCCTTCCTCGATAGCTTGCGTCGTACGCAATACCGAGTATCACTAAACAACGATATGCTATTAAAATATTGTTAAAACTAGCCGTTATGAATCGTATTACCCACTTTTTGAAATTTTGTAAATTTTATTTTTCAAAATGGACTTCATTTTTGGATTCGGAATATCGAAATTACCCTAGGGTAAAATTTTGGTATATTTCTGAAATCATTAAATTTTTGATGAATAGTGAAAACACTGGGTTAGTATTTAAAAACCGACTATTTATTTAAATAATTATTTATTTTATTTATATTTATTTTAGGTCAAAATTGATACATAATACCTATATACGTTCAATGCAATTCATTGGAGTCATTTTATAATAATTTTAGATATATAAAGAATTTATTGAACTTTTGACCGTCTTTTACCCACCTCCTAAGAGAATTTTCATATTTACATAAAACATAATTTTACCGATTCTGTAAATAGAATTTCACAAATCCAAGAGACACGGTTGATGGCAGTAAGTAAAATGTGGTTCAATGAGATGAAAATAATTTTTGGTGAATAGTATCTTTTTACTTTTATTTACCACGGTTAAAAGTAAATAGGGTAATTAAGGGTAAAAATGATATTATTATTACCCTAAAACGTGTCCTAATTCTATTGGATAAGTTAAATTCGAACATAAACAACCTCAGGAATAAAATATGACCATTTTGGCCCACTCGGATTAGATTAGGACATTTAATATTAAATTATTTAAAGAAGGGTTAAATAGTTAAAATCAAAGTTTAATAAGTAAATAAATTTTAATATTGTGTTATACATAATATAAATTCTACTATAAATATTCCTTGGAATGATAAAAGGATTTCCTACAGAATTTTATTTTATTTATAATTTTAATAATTTAAATAATTTAATTTATTTATGACACAATGATAATGCAATAATTATATTATTAATGAAATATTGACATAATTGATGTTATAAATACCCAAAAAATTTAATTTGAGACTTTTAATAAATTAAAATAATTTCCAATTTTAATATGACATGTTAGTATTGATTTAATTACCTTTTTTTGAACTAATAATTCTGTTATGATTTTCACAAAAATCCATTTCTAAATAGTGTCAAAATTGACATAAAATAGTTTTTAAAAAAAATAATATATTATTAGTTGTTATTTTATTCATAAAAATATAAGTTTCATCTCAATGACTTATATAAGGCTATATATATTAATAATAAACAACTTGGGGTTATTTTGGCTTGTTATAGTAAGTTTATTAACCTTATAGTGCAAGAAAACAAAAAGACATGGTAAACGTAAAATTATTTAACTTAAAGTTAAATCTAAATTATAAGGTTAAAATATAACCCTAAACTTGTCTAAATTCTATTGTATGAGAGTATTTCGACCCATAACCACCTTATATTTTAAAAAAATCAATTTTAGCTATTAAAACCCGAATATAACTATATAAGAAAATAATATGTTTAGATTTTCCTAAGGTGCCCCTCTCCTCCCTTATAAAAGGGCACCTCCTCCATCTCTTCCTCACTCCACATTGAGCCTTAAATATTGGAAAGCCTCTGCCAAATTCTCTTCTACACTTCTCTAGAAACATCTTAGAGGTCCTGGTCTTCTTCAAAGACCAATTGTAGTGCCCTAAATGGAGGTCTCAAAGAGGCGCTTCGAAGAAGAGGTAATGTCTGTTACCGATTCATTCAACATTATTTCTTCTTCCACTTCTTCTTCATTAGTTGTTTCATTATGAAGTAATAACATAAATATCACTCATATATGGATATTTTATTATATGTACGAAACAACCCTATTTCACCATCTATCCATCCTACGGAAAACAAAATCACAGTGCGTGCGTACGTACGGAATACCGTCTCCACGCCGTGGTGTAATCTATTTTCCACCACCACCTTACATGGATGGGTATAATGGGGTAAAGAATAACTATAAATGATTTTTTTATATTTATATTTATTCTGAAATAGTATACATAAACTCCAATACAATTCCACGATCATGGGAACGATATCATCGCTCGTGCGTACATACGGAATAACGTCCCCATGATGTGATGCGACTCATTCTACATGATCTTCATTGCATAATGATTATATAATTGAATTTAATTAATGAATATGATATATATTACACTAATACCATTCTGTAAATTAGGTATCTATATTCTAAAAAAATAAGAATAAGAATTTATTCACCAAAACACGCATAAGAACAAAAAGTAATAAACACCCGAATAACAAGTAGCAATGAGATATTACTAATAAGAAAGTTAAGAATATGACCATATATGATATCATAACAACGATTATGATTCTGGAATAAGTCAATGACATTATTTAAATCATTATACAGGAGGTTCGGACACTTACGAAGCCAATCGGACCTAAGGTAAGGGAAAATCACACAATCACATTTTTATCTGAGATTGTTTATACTTTAGAATTTAATAGTGGATATTTATCATCCACATCCAT
Organism: Viscum album; assembly: GCA_963277665.1. Taxonomy (NCBI): domain Eukaryota; kingdom Viridiplantae; phylum Streptophyta; class Magnoliopsida; order Santalales; family Viscaceae; genus Viscum; species Viscum album. The sequence continues at coordinate 1,436,875,618 of OY728120.1, forward strand.
GTTTAATAAATATGTAATGTTATTTCCAACAACCAACAATTGTTTAAATCCAATTTTTCCCTTTCGGTGAGTTTTTAGTAAAAGATATGAAAGGAATATTTTTTCGTTTTTTGTACGAGGTACTTTTTGACTTTTCCGGCCAAAGTATGGGAAGAATGTTTTTTTAAATTATACAGAATGAATGGATTTTTAGAAAATTTTTTCCATGAATCTTCTTTTACAGGTTTTCATGTATATTTTTAATCAACTTCTTTTAGTTAAAAATTAGATAATGTTTTAATAATCGAAAATGTTTTCGATGTAGAAAGGATATTTTCCTCAAGAATGGAATTCAAGTGTTTTATTAAAATTATTTTCCATCTAAGACAATATAGGGTTCTGTTTCTATCCCTATTATTACATTGATTTTATTATGTTGTGATGGAATTATTTTTATGAATTCCTTTATCTTATATGAATTGTTTTATGATGTCAAGATGTTTATGAATCCCATTTTTATTACATTGGTTATGCAATGATGTATGATTTTTTTTGATTTTGTGGCACACATAAGAATGGTATCATTATGAGATGTGTGGGACCTATATCTCCCTCCAAAACATTTGGTAATGATTTATATCTCATTAGATAGACATGGCTGGAACGGAAGGTTAATCTGGTTCAGTGAAACAGGACTGAAACGAGGAGTGAACTCGGTTCATAGATGGACTTTGCCCGCTAAGATAGTCTTGGATATGAGTCTTGACTACTAAGAAATGACTCTCTATGATTATGTGTGTATGACAAAATGTTTCATGTTTTAGGTTATGATTATTAAGATTACATTTCACTACTATGATTTATCCCATGTTATGAAATTATGATCTCTTTTGCAGGTTAAGATTTACAAAATGTTATGTTCTTATGAATATGATATGATTGATATGTCTTTTTTTACCCTTACTGAGCATTTGAGCTCACCCTTTTGTATGTTTTCTTTCCCCAGGTCAGGAAGAAGGTTATTAAGTAGGATATGCCAAAAGGGACTCTAGATAAAACGAAATAAATGGGAGACAACATAGATGATTTATGAACCAGTAATTTATGATTCCCAGTTTCTAATGACACTGTACCTATACAGTCCTTTCATGGATTTGTTATAAGTTGTAAGAAGTGTACTTCAATTTTGAATTATTAACAATGTATGTAAAGTATGGGTCGTTATAGTTGGTATCAGAGGAAAGGTATAGTCAACCTTTGGAAACTAGGATGTGAAAGACTTAGTAAAAACCCTAAGCATAAGTCTAACCATATAACATGATCTTAGTGTTTTAAAAATGGCCACGAACAAATTATGATAAGACTTTAAGTGTGAAATTTTATTCTTGATTATGTCTTTTTCCTATTATAATTAGTGTTCTCACACTATTCTTCTTGGTATTAGTCAATGGCTGGAACCCGAAGGAACCGTGTTAATGCGGAATGCGACGGGCAATGCAATGATTGTCCCCCTGAGCAACCAAACATTATGGGAGCTGGAATGAAAAATCGTGTAGCCATGGTCACACAACTTGCTCAAGATATGAATCATGCAGGACTTCCAAACGAGCAGAGGAAGGAGAAACATTCTGTTGAATCCGTCATGAGGCAGCGTCCACCTTTATTCAGCGGGTCTTCAGATCCATTGGTAGCTGAACAATGGATCAGTACCACTGAAAAGATATTTTCAGTTCTTCAAAGATTTGAACATGATAATTTCATCTTAGGAGTATATCGTTTGGAAGGTGATGTAGATCAATGTTGTAATCTTATTAAGAATACGAGGCAAAGGGATGAAATTGAGTCCATGGAATGGGATGAGTTCAAGAACTTATTTTTTCAATAATTACTTCCCTTGTATTCATCAAACAAATATGTAGAAGGTGTTTCTTGAACTGAAGTAAATGGATGATGAATCTGTTGGTACCTATGAAGAAAATTTTTCAAGACTTGCAAGGTACACTTCTGGTATTATTATCCAACCTGAGAGTAAGATCGATCGATTCTTTAGTGGCCTAAAACCAAGTCTTCAAAGGGAATTAGCCATAAGGGATTTCAATAGCTACGAGGAAATCGTTCGATGTGCTCTCAAAGTTGAGATTGATATTGGAGTAACCCATCAATCATATGGGTTTGATAAGAAGAGGAAAATGGAATTAAAAGGAAAATCTAAAGAGCACACTGAAAAGAAGATGAGTTTTCCCTTATGTTCAATGTGTGGAAAGAAACGTGGAGGGAGTTTTCTTAAAGGGACAAGTAAATGTTTCAAATGTGGAAAGGAAGGTCATCAGGCATTTGAATGCCGCAATGATGGGATTAAGATGTTTAGTGATGCGAACAATGAAAAGGCAACACATAGTGAACCTCCTACGCTTCAATGTTACATGTGTAAGGAAATGGGTAATTATTCCAATCAATGCCCTAATCGAAGGATTATTGATGATGATAGACGTCAACAAACTCTTAAGGCTAAAGACAAACGAAAGTCACATGCAATTTCTATCAAGGATGTGGATTACGATAACAATGTGGTGAAAGGTACACTTACCATCCACTATAAAGTAGAAAATGTTTTATTTGATTCTGGATCCACCCACTCTTTTATTTCTGAAGAATTTTCTAAGGGTATCGCCATATTATCTCAACAATTAGATGTTGAGTTAGCTGTGACAACCCCTAATGTCACAAAAGTTACATCAAAAGTTTATAATTCTTCTCCAATTGAAGTTTGTGGGAAAGTGATTCCTGCAAATCTTGTGATCCTTCCTATAGTGGACTTTTATGTGATTCTTGGCATGGATTGGATTTCTCTATATGGAGCTCATATTAATTTCCAAAGAAGGGAAGTCGCATTTCATATTCCAGATCAACCTATGATCATCTATCGATGCAAGGATGAACATATCCTTCCAGTGGAAATTTCTTCCATCTTATGGGTTTTGATTCCACTAAATGAGGGTTATTTATCTCAAATGGTTGGTGAAAATCTCATGATTAAGAATATGCACATTGTATGATAGTTTGAAGATGCCTTTCCGGAGGAATTTACGGGTCTTCCACAAAATCGTGAAGTTGAGTTTTCAATATAACTCGTACCGGGTGATTTACCTATTTCAAAGACACCTTATAGAATGGCCCCAATTGAGTTGCATGAATTGAATAAGAAACCCCAAGAGAATCTTGATAAGGGATTCATATGCCCTAGTGCATCACCTTGGGGGGCACCTGTTATGTTTGTTAAGAAGAAATTTGGATCAATGAGACTCTGCATTGATTATCGAGAACTTAATAAGATCACTATCAAGAACAAATATCCTCTCCCATGCATTAATGACTTATTTGATCAACTACGCGGAGCTCAACACATTTCCAAGATTGAACATTGTTCAGGTTATCATCAATAAGGGTCAAAAGGGAGTATATAACAAAGTTGGATTTCTGTACAAGGTATGGACACTATGAATTTATAGTGATTCCATTTGGTCTTACTAAATCCCCTGCTATCTTAAGGGATCTGATGAATATAGTCTTTAGATACTATCTTGATCAGTTTGTGGTAGTCATTATCGATGATATTCTTGTCTATTCAAAGGGAAAGGAAGAACATGAAGATCACTTGAGAATTATATTGAAGACCTTTATAAAGGAGAAACATTATTCCAAATTTATCATGTGTGAATTTTGGCTTCAAAAATTTGCATTTTTGGGTCACATAATCTCAAAAGAGAGGATATCTATGGATCCAGCAAAAACCGAGGTTATCGAAAGATGGTCGGGACCAATAACAGTAACCGAGATCTGAAGTTTTCTGGGTTTGGCTGGATATTATCAACGTTTTGTGAATTATTTTTCACGGTTATCTAATCAACTCACCAGGTTGACTCAAAATGGAGTTATGTTCGTGTGGACAGAGGAATGTGAAGAGAATTTCAAAGAGTTGAAAAGAAGGTTATCATGTGCACCTATACTCACACTTCCTTGTAGTGGAGAAAGGTTTGTGATCTATAGTGATGCATCCAAGAAGGGGATGGGGTGTGTTCATATGAAAAATGATATGGTGATAGCTTATGCCAAACGATAGTTGAAAATCCATGAGCAAAATTACCCAACTCATGATCTGGAGTTAGCTGCGGTAATCATTGCATTAAAGATTTGGAGGCGTTATCTTTATGGAGAAAGGTGTGACATTTATACTGATCATAAAAGTATAAAGTATATTTTCACACAAAAGGAGCCGAATATGCACCAATGAAGATGGTTGGAGAAGATTAAGGATTATGACTTCTCAATTCATTACCTCCATGGGAAAGCAAACACGGTGGCAGATGCATTAAGTCGACAAGACCATGCTAGCTTATCCATGATGAGGATCACAAATGAACCAATATTTATGGATTTAAAAATGATGGATCTTGGAATTATAATGAAAAGGGAAAAAATCCTATCTTTCTCAAATGAATGGTCAACAATCTATACTTGTGAAGATTAAAAAAGAACATAAAGAAGATGTAGAGTTACAAAAGAAGGTGTGAAATGTTCCTGAATTCAACCTTGATTGTGATGGGATAATAATGTTCAGAAATCGGGTTTGTCTTCCTCCCATCCCAAAATTAATGAAGGAGCTGCTGGATGAGGCTAATAGTTCTTCATTCTCTATTCATCATGGAAGCACGAAGATGTATAGGGACCTGAAAGAGTACTTATGGTGGGATGGCATGAAAATAGATGTTTCTTAATATGTCTCTCGATGCTTGGTTTGTCAGCAAGTTAAAGCTGAGAGACATATTTCTAAGGGGATGTTACAACCATTACCCATACCTGAATGGAAATGGGAAAACATCACTATGGACAATGTCACCAGACTTCCTAAAACATCCAAAGGCAATAGTGCTATCTGGGTCATAGTTGATCATCTTACAAAGTCTGCACACTTCATTGATATTAGAGAAGATTTCTCTTTAGATCATATTGTCAGGATATATGTAAAGGAAGTGGTAAGATTTCATGGAGTACCAATTTCCATTATATCTGATCGGGATCTGAGATTTACCACAAAGTTCTGGTAAAGTCTTCATCATACACTAGATACAGAGTTGAGTTTCAGCACTGCTTATCATCCTCAGATAGACGGTCAGTCTGAGAGGACAATTCAAACTCTAGAAGATATATTGAGAGCTTGCTCTATGGATTTCAAATGTGGTTGGGATCAATACCTACCTTTGGTGGAATTTTCTTATAATAATAGCTTTCACTCTTGTATTCAGAGGCCTCCTTATGATGCTCTCTATGGAAAGAAATGCAGAACTCCAACTTGCTGGGATGAAGTTGGGGAAAGAAAGCTATTAGGACCTGATCATGTTGATGAGATGGCAGAAAATGTCATATCTATTCAACAACACATTAGAGCTACTCAGAGTCGACAACAAAGTTATGCTGATAACCGAAAAAAATGCCTAGATTTTGAAGTGGGTGATAATGTGTTCTTACAAATATCTCTTTGGAAGAGAGTAATGAGATTTGGGAAGAAGGGAAAGATAAGCCCTATATATATCGGTCCGTTCAAAATACTGGATCGTGTTGGGATGGTAGCTTACTGATTGGCGCTTCCACTGAATCTCTCCAAAGTTTACAATGTGTTCCAATTATCTCTCCTGAGAAAGTAAATACCTGATCCTTCACATGTGCTCAACTCAGATGTTGTACCACTGGAACAAGATCTTACCTATGAAGAACAGCCGATAGAGATTCTGGATCGTAGCGAAAAAGTTCTATAGAACAGACCACTCACTTGGTGAATGTTTTATGGAGGAACCGCCAATTTGAAGAAGCTACATGGGAGCTTGAGGATATGATGAGGGAGATGTATCCTCATCCGTTTGTTACAAAGGGACGAATTTTGAGGGCGAAATTCATTTTAAGGGGAGTAGAATTTAACACCCAAGAATTTTATGAGAAATATTTTGTTTTTATGTTATATAAATCATCAAAGGAATCTTTCACTACACTCAACACTAGCTTGGCTTGCTTTACACGCAACCGCAGCCTTCCTCGATAGCTTGTGTCGTTCTCAATACCGAGTTTCACTAAACAATGATATGCTATTCAAATATTATTAAAACTAGCCGTTATGAATAGTAGTACCAACTTTTTGAAATTTTCAAAATTTTATTTTTCAAAATGGACTTCATTTTTTGATTCGGAATATCAAAATTAGCCTAGGGTGATATTTTGGTATTTTTCTGAAAACTATCAATTTTTTATGAATAGTGAAAACACTGGGTTACTATTTAAAAACCGAATTTTTATTTAAATAATTAATTATTTTATTTATTTTTACTTTAGTTCAAAATTGATACATAATCCCTATACAAGTTCAATGCAATTCATTGGAGTCATTTTATAATATTTTTATATATATAAAAAATTTATTGAACTTTTGACCGTCTTTTACCCACCTACTATGAGAATTTGTAAATTTACATAAAACATAATTTTACTGCTTTTGTGAATGGAATTTAAAAAATCCAAGAGACACGGTTGATTTCAGTATGTAAAATGTTGTTAAATGTGATGAAAATAATTTTTGGTGAATATAAACTTTTTACTTTTATTCACCACGGTTAAAAGTAAATAGTGTAATTAAGGGTAAAAATGATATTATTGTTACACTAACACATGTCATAATTATATTGGATAAGTGTAATTCGACCAAAAACAAACTTATGAATAATATATGACCATTTAGGCCCACATGGATTATATTAGGACATTTAATATTAATTTATTGAAAGAAGGGTTAAAATAGTTAAAATCAACGTTTAATAAGTAAATCATTTTTAATATCGGTTTATACATAAGATAAATTAGACTATAAATATTCATTATAAAGCTAAAAATAATTCCTACATAATTGTATTTTATTTTTAATTTTTAGAATTTAAATAATTTAATTTATTTGTGACATAATGATGATCCAATAATTTTATTAGTAATGAAATATTGACATAATTGATGTTATAAATACCCAAATAAATGTAATTTGAAACTTTTAATGAATTACAATAATTTTTTATATTAATATGACATGTTAATATTGATTTAATTAACTTTTTTCGCACTAATATTTCTGTTATGATTTTCACAAAAATCAATTATCAAATAGTGTCAAAATTGACATAAAATAGTTTTTAAAAAAAATATTATATTATTAATTGTTATTTTATTCATAAAAATATAAGGTTCGGCCAACGGACTTAGATAAGGTTATATATATTAATAATAAACAACTTGAGTTTAATTTTTCTTGTTTTAGTAAGTTTATTAAAATTATAGTGTAAGAAAACAAAAAGACACGGTAAAAGTAATATTATTTAACTTAAAGTTAAATCTAAATGATAAGGTTAAAATAGAACCCTAAACTTGTCTAAATTATATTGTATGATATTATTTCGACCCATACCCACCTTATCTTATAAATAAATCAATTTTGAGCTTTTAAAAACCGAATATGACTTTATAATAAAATAATATTTTTAGTTTTTCCTAAGGTTCCCCTCTCCTCCCTTAAAAAGGGCACCTCCTCCCTCTCTTCCTCACACCACTTTGAGCCTTCAATCTCAGCCAACCCCTGAAATATTCACTTCTCAATTCCATAGAAACATCCTAGAGGTCATGGTCTTCTAGAAAGTCCAATTTTAGTGCCCTAAAAGGAGGTCTCAAAGAGGCGCTCCAAAGAAGAGGTAATGTCCGTTACTAATTATTTCAACTTTATTTCTTCTTCCACTTCTTATTCTTTTTTTGTTTCATTATGAATTAATAAAATAAGTATCAATAATATATGGATATGTTATTATAAGTATTAAACAACCCTGTATCACCATTTATCCATCCTGCGGAAAATGAAATCACCACGTGTGCGTACGTACGGAATACCGTCTCCACGCCGTGGTGTAATCTATTCTCCACCACCACCTTACATGGATGGGTATAATGGTGTAAATAATAACTATAAATGATTATTGTAATGTGTTATTGACTCTTAAATAGAATACATACACTCCAATACAATTCCACGATCATGGGAACGATATCATCCCTCGTGCGTACGTACGGAATACCGTCTCCATGATGTGATGTGACTCGTTCTACATGATTTCATTCCATAATGATTATATAAATGAATTGAATTAATGAATATGATATATATTACAATAATACCATTCTGGAAATGAGGTATCTGTAATCTAAAAGAATAATAATAATAATTTATTCGAAAAAACACGCATAAGAACAAAAAGTATTAAACACCCGAATAACAAGTATCAATGAAGTATTACTAATAAGAAGCTAAGAATATGACCATATATGATAAAATAACAATGAGTATGATTCTGGAATAAGTCAATGACTTTATTTAAATCATTATACAGGACATTCAAACACTTACGAAGCAAATCGGACCAAAGGTAAGGGAAAATCTCACAATCTCATTTTTATCCAAGATTGTTTATACATCGGAATTTATTTGGGAATATTTATCATCCACATCCTTGTTTCCTCAATATGTAATATTATTTCCATCCACCTAAATTTTTTTAAATCCAATTTTACCCTTCGGTGAGTTTTTAGTAAAAGATATGAGAGGATTATTTTTTCGTTTTTCTTACGAGGTACTTTTTGACTTTTTTGGCCATTGTATGGGAAGAATGTTTTTTTAACTTATACAGCTTGAATGTATTTTCCATGAAGCATCATTTAAAAGTTTTAAAGTTTATTTTTAATCAAATTCTTTTAGTTCAAAATTATATTTTGTTTTAATAATGGAAATTCATTACGAAGTAGAAAGGATATTTTCCTCAAGAATGGAGTTCAAGTGTTTTATCAAAATTATTTTCCATCTATGATAATATAAGGTTCGGTTTGAATCCCTATTATTAAATTGATTTTATTATGTTGTTATGGAATTATTTCTATGAATTCTTTAATCTTATATGAATTGTTTTATGATGTCACGATGTTTAAGAATCCCATTTTTATTACATGGGTTTTGCAATGATGTATGATTTTTTTTTTGATTTTGTGGTACACATAAGAACGGTATCATTATGAGATGTGTGGGACCTATATCTCCCTCCAATGCATTGGGTAAAGATTTATATCTCATGAGATAGACATGGCTGGAACGGCTGGTTAATCTGGTCCCGTGAAACAGGACTGAAAGGAGTAGTGAAATCGGTTCAGAATTGGACTTTGTCCGGTAAGATAGTCTTGGCTATGAGTATTGACTAATAAGAAATGATTATCTATGATTATGTGTGTATTTCAAAAAGTTTCATGTTTTATGTTATTATTATTGGGATTACATTTCACTACTAAGATTTATCCCATGTTATGAAATTATGATCTCTTTTGCAGGTTAAGATTTACTAAATGTTATGTTATTATGAATATGATGTGATTGATATTTCTTTTGTTTACCCTTACTGAGCATTTGAGATCACCCTTTTGTATGTTTTCTTTCCCCAGGTCAGGAAGAAGGTTATTAAGTAAGATATACAAAATGGTACTCTAGATATGAAGAAATAAATGGGAGACAACGTAGATGATTTATGAACCAGTTGTTTATGTTTCCCAGTTTCTAAAGACACTAAAACTATATGGTCCATTCATAGTTTTGTTATATGTTGTAATAAGTGTACATCAATTTTGAAGTATTAGAAATGTATGTTATGTATGGGTTGTTATAAGGAGGGAATTCCTAGACCTATTTTGAGCCAGATGGACCCACCCCTAACTAATTTTTTAGTGAATTGGGAGTAAAAAAGTCATAAAAGTGGTTACCATGCACATGAGGGGGGTCACGAGTGATGGGTAGCCAATAAGTTCCAAATGGAGCATGTATGATCTCTTTAAGAGAGATAGGATTCCAAATAAAATTGGCACCACCAAGTGGGACATATATGATTGAACAGCAGGAGGTGGATGCTGAGAAATAGTTTTAGATAGGTATTTCCAGCAGTGGGATATGATGGTTCCGAGGAGCTTGACCTATCTACAAATGGAAAATGGGGAAGAGGTCGGCAGTGTACCTAGGCCCTTCCCGCAGTCAGTGGGTCTCGTCGAGGGAGACCACATGTGACTTGTGGTGATAGAAAAGGGTGTTTGGGATTCACTTGTAGATGGAGTGGGAAGAATTAGGAAAAGGGAGGATCCCACAGTGGTCTCACCATGTAGTGACGTGGGGAGGTCCGGGGTAGGGCGTGTGAGTTGGAGGAGGGTATGTCAATGGAGGTCGGTGGTTTACCCAATCTTGATGTTGGTGGAGATGGTGCAGCACTGTAGAGTGTTATGAATGTTGGGAATGAGGTAGATCCAGTAAGGAGGATTTGGATTTGTGGGTTGGATTCCTCTTGATAGTGGATGTCAGTCTATGGGAGGCCCTCGTGGAGTGTGGGGGGGATTATTATTTTTTATTTTATGATTTGAATAAAAGTGAGCCTGCCCCATAATAATTAACAAGATTTTTTATGAGGAATTTCCAATAAATTTTTTCAAACTCTAGAATGGGGAAAAAAGTTATTTCCAACCAAATACCTAATTAGATATCATATCATCCCATTGAAATCTTATTCCACACATCACTTTATCATTTTACCTACTTTTTCTTAAGCCTCGAGCATAGGAAACATAGAAATAATTTTTTTAAAAAAATCCAAATTATTCTATATGAGTGGAATTGTAACCCATGCTGGTGATGATTGTTCTAGACATCACCTTCTTGAACACTTGTTCACCAAAAAAACAAAAAATGATAAAATAACACATATCAAATATATATGTTTTCAATTTTAATACATTTAAACCGTCCAAAAATTACCTATATCAAAAAAAATTAGATGCTCTAAACTAGTCCATCTAAAATTCGATCATTTTAATGTTTGAACCATTGTGACCAAAATTAAACCTTCAAATTTATTATAATGCAATTATTTTTATTGGTTCGAATAATTTATGTGATCCATCTGATACCAATTCAACGAATCGGGGCGATCAGTGGAATCTGGTGGCATATAGATTTTAAAATTTTTCATTATCAGGATGACTGAACTTGTCATATCTGGGGATCTGAGCCAAGTACGACCTCAGAATCTTTTGTGAATTAAACAGAGCATAAAAATTAAAATAAACACAGACCATGTTTGAAAACAAAGAACACACAACTGTAGCTCATCATCAATGATCGTTTCTTGATGGATTTAAAGTCTAAACCCTCAAGATAGTCCACACACTCTCCATGAATACACAATCCCATTTTTCATCTAATTTTGGGTGCTAGTGCGGAGCTCCGATGATTTCATTAATGTCCATATGTTCACCACAATCTCATGTCTTCAGTCCATCTATGGCACCTTGTATCTATAACTTAAAGAGATACTCTCTCTCTCTAGAAAGTGGGAGGATAGAGAAGCTTACATTTTGGATGAATGAATATTATTTTGAATGACACTTTTTCTATCCTTATAAAATCGGTGTAGAAAATACTAGTATAGGGTTCCCCGACCCCCAGAAAATCAACACCCACTAAATAGCTAATAAATAATTAATTAATAATTACTAAACTCTGACATAAATATTATTTATATTTTTTCACATACACGTAATATATATTCAATATATAACATGATAAAACCAAGTCATTTAACTCGACTCATAATTCCCACTAATATTAATCGTAACTATAATAAAAATAATATTTGATTTATTAATTTTATTTCACGTATTTAATTAAAAACTCATAAAAACATTTGATAAATAAATTTAACACAAAAATTATTTAGTTTAATTGTAATTAATTTCATTATTTAATTTTTATCATCAATACATGGTGGAACCTCGTGCCTCATGTTGGGTCCCAGCATGTGCAAACTTTATATTCATCAGAATTGTGTAGATTCTCAAATATGCTATTTTGTGTTGACCTCAAGACCCTTATCTCGATAGTACTGAATAGTATTCATAGACCAAGAGTGGATTAGAAAAACCCATTACGTCCCCTAATGATAAATGGAATAGTCATTGTAACAACAACCAACCAACGAACACACAATGTGTAAGATAATCTACATGTATTTTGATTTCTCATAATGCAGAATGAAGACTAGTTTCCTAATCCATTCTATAATTAATTAATAGTTGATGATCTACTTAAATGGATTAACCTATGACTACCATGGACAAAGATTTATGAAGGTACTACCATCCTAACCAACTAGACCTGAGATATATTACTACATTAACTCAGAAGGAAAAAAATTATATCTTGACCATTTAACCAATGTCTTACCACCAATGACGTACCCAACACAAGATACATATACATGAGTTAAATATCATGGTATTTTCCTTTCATCAAAGTACACGATCAAATGGAACACATTGATAATGACCTCAAGACAAGAGACCAATTCACATATCTATAGATAGGAATAAACAACGACACATGAAACTTGTGGTGTTACTATTGGAGGGTTTATCATCATGATCTCTCATACAATAGATCATCATGTGTGAATATCCTGAGAAGAAGTCTCAATGCATATGATCCCCCCAACACAAGATATTCAAATATAAATTTTTTCCATTCGTTATGATGTACCTAAACCATATGACATTAGATTGGGATAAATTTCATAGTATATTAAGGTTATCATTATAGCATGGATCTACTATAATCTTTTGATGTGATATTTTTTTATAGAAATTACTATTAAAAGTAAATATAGAAATATCTACACTATACCTGTAAGTGAAAAGCATGTATATGTCACTATATAAATTAAATGGAAATATAAATGCACAATTTCGTGGGTCTAGGGAACCCTCTATTACTACACATTTCGAATTACAATGTGTTAAATTAAAGGATATATAGTTCTGTAAAATGACCTTTTATCTTAGATAAATACTATAGAACCAAGGATGGAGAGATCTAAACCATGATTAGTATGGATTTTACAACAAGTAGAACCAATCTCGGCCCCCTATAATATCTAGTTTCAGTAGTACAAAAACCTATATAAAACCTATATAAAACCTATAATAAACATTAAAATCATCCTTCATATGAACAACCTCCCACCCTAATAACGAAAAAAACTATTGAAAATTCCTGAAATTTTCAACAACCTCTAATATAAAAATAAAATGTATCTCAGGTTGAGAAGCTAACAAAGTGAGTATATATTTTAAAAAACCCTTTCAAAAATCAAATGGAAATATTTTCCATAAATCTCAATAAATATTTAAAAAAATGGTACATAAACCCATGGAAAATGTGATCATCATAACAAAAGTAAGTGGAAAGAGATTCAACCACTTATCACATCATAACCAGAACCAAAATAGTCCAACAAGGAAGTAACTGAATCGTGAAATCATGCACACATTTTAAAAAATCAACCCCTAGAAGAAATTGGATAGGAAGTGGTGAGGGATGCAAAAAATAAATAGGAGACGAGACACACCAATCCAATGAAAACAAGGGAGAAAAAGAATAATATCCCAGTATTCCCATCAATAATGTCCTAATTAGATAAAATCATGGATAAATAAACTAAAAAAAGAATTTTTGAAACATTTTATAATGTTTATATCTGTATCCATATTCTTAAAACCCAAAAGCTGTTTTCTATGTATAATAAATTTTTCAGAGAATATTTTAAAAAATAAGGAGGCTCCATGGTGATGAACGAGTGAATTTAGGAAGAATTTTATCATTTCTTATCAGACAAAAATTCCCTATAATTTTTAATGAGTTGGTGAAATTTTCTATTCCCTAAGCCACTTAATATATAACTACATTTTATGCTTCATGTGATCTAGCTTCTTCTATTAATTTATTTTCTCACTCACTATTTACACCTTTGCCTGTGGTATATAGGAATCCCACTATAGTGGTGGTGATGCATGTAAATTGACAAACTATTTTTCTAGATGAAATTTTTAATGATTTTTTTGTTGTAAACTATGTCTTGATAATTCTAGATGACTTATGTGATATTAACATTTTAGGGGATACAGAACTAAGCTACTCACCCATTATTTTGGTTACTCGATTACTCAATATAACAAATACAATCACATATTTCAATATTCTAATTATCACTAAGGAGTTTAGAGATACTCCAGCTTAATTCCTTATCATCGACTCCATGAGGTACCCTTTAACTAACCATTAACTCCTTATAATGTTTTAATAACCATTTTGATGTTTTGTTTTTCACATTGTTCTATATTTGTTTAAATTTTTCCTTTTCTAAAATAGTATTTTTGGAAAATAGGTGCAATTTTAAAATGTTTGAACCCAAAAAATAATGGAAGATTTGTTTTTGAGTGAGATATTTTTTGGATGTTGAGGATTAGACTGAGCCGCACCAGACAAATAGTATCAGACTAAACACAACTGGTTAGAGATGTGATTAGAAATATAATTTTGTTGATCAGAAACTCCATCGGTATCAATTTTAAAAGCACAATTTTCAAGATTCATCAGACACCATGGTTAATATAAAGTCAAAATTGTACTGAATAAGATAAATAAAGAAAGTGATGTCATGAGTTAGATAGATCTTAAATTTTGTAACCCAAAGTCCAATGAAGCTTTTCTTGTTTATAATAATCAAATATATTAGATTTTTTTAAATATTTTTTAGAAAACCATATTATGAAAAGGGGTAAAATAGTTTCATCCAATTGTATTAAGTATTAGTTAAAATTAAAGAAGGTAATAATGGCATGAGAATTCATCCAAAATTACTATACAAGTCAGAAAATTCATCTCCAATCATTATGTTCTAATATATATGGAAAACACGCCTGATGAAATATTTTGAATAAATATTGGAATCACAATGATTGTATCGATTCAATAAATCATGAAAAATTGTCCACAAGATCTAGATGTATCAGACATAGATGTTTTTTGACGTCTGAATGAGTTATAGATGAAAAGATTTAGAAAATTTCAATGTTGTAGAGTGAAGTTTCAATCATAATGATAATTACATCATAATGAGAATTTTATCATACTGGGAACTCTTTCATAATGATATGAGAAATTTTTATCATAATGAGATGAAAAATATACTTTATAACTAGTTAAGGATGTTCTGTCGTATAAAAGAAAAGTTATAAAGTTAGACAAGGATGATTACTAATAATATTCAATATAAACCAATAATATTCTAGATGATTTTTGAAGAATTGAGGGGTTGATCAGGAAATTAAAATATGAAATGATCTAATAGTTTTTAAATCTGATTATGTTTGATTTTTTTTTCAATTTCCTACTTTTTCCATTCATGGATGCAACTAAATAGAGTCATGATACACTCATTATCTGCATACTTTTCACATGTGAGAAAGGTGGTGCACCTCAATTTTTGATTCATAGGAGGAGTCATATTTATTTCTGGATGGAGATCTCAATAGAATATCAGATAACTAAATATTTTCATACTAGACAGTGTAATATCACACTGATCCGTTGATTAGTGTTTGAGAAGTGCATTTTTAGAAGAGGGGTCATCATAATGAGTTCATCATAATGGGTCAACAATACTAACATAATGAAACCCATACCCAATAGACTAATGATCTTGAAAAATAAATTTTTGTGTAATTTGAATAATTCAATTATTCTTTTTTTGGAAAATTTTTTTGTAATCAAACTTTTGAAACTGACTGGAGTCAGTAAAATCATTCCTATTAAGAGATAGAAGGTTTATAACTGTAATAACACAAAATTTTATGAAAAATATTTTATTAATTTTATTTATATCTTGTGATGTATGCTACACCAAAATTATATTGTGCTCTACGTAACACTGTATTATCTAGCAGTATACGCAACACTATTCTTGGCTTGTGTTACACACAATTTCAAGTTCGTTTTGTGGGAATTATTCTTTGAAACATTAAGTATAGATTTTGATTAATGTATAAATGAAATAATTTTTGATTATGATATACGCAATACTAAAGAGAGAATTCACTACAAGAATCCCTAACATGGCTTGCATTACACGCAATCACGACCTTCCATGATAGCGTGTGTAGTACACAATACCGGGTTACACTAAACAACGAAATGTTATTACAATATTATATAAACAAGCCGTTATGAATAGTAATACCCACTTTTTGAAATTTTATAAATTTTATCTTTCCAAATGGACTTAATTTTTGGATTCAGAATATCAAAATTAACCTAGGGTGAAATTTTGGTATTTTTTTGAAAACATTTAATTTTTGATGAATAGTGAAAAGACTAAGTTATTGCATAAAACCAACTTTTTATTTAAATAATAATTTATTTTATTTAAATTTATTTTAGGTGAAAATTGATACATAATACCTATATAAGTTCAATTTAATGAAATGGATTCTTTTTATAATAATTTTAGATATTTAAAAATTTTATTGAACATTCGACTGTCTTTTACCCATCTCCTAGGAGAATTTGAAAATTCACAGAAAACCTAATTTTACTGCTTCTGTTAGTGGAATTTAAAATATCTGAGAGATATTGTTAATATCATGGAGTAAAATGTGGTTCAATAAGATAAACATAGTTTTTGGTGAATAGTAACGTTTTGCTTTTATTTACCACGGTTATAAGTAAATAGGGTAATTAAGGGTAAATTTTTTTTATTATTACCACAACATATGTCCTATTTCTATTGGATAAGTCTAATTCGACAAAAAACAATAATAGGAATAAAATATTACCCTTTAGGTCCACTTGGATTAGATTAGGACATTTATTATTATTTATTTTAAAGAGGAGTTAAATGAGTTAAAATCATTGTTAAATAAGTAAAACATTTTTAATATAGGTTAATAGATAAGATAAATTCCACTATAAGTATTCATTTGAAAGTAAATAAGATTTCCTACATAATGATATTTTATTTATATTTTTTAGACTTTTAATTTTTTATGTTATTAATGACACAATGATGATACAATAACTACCTTATTAATGAAATACTAACAAAATTGATATTATAAATACCCAAATTAAAGTAATTTAGACATTTTATGAATTAAAATAATTTTATAGGTTAATATAACATATTAGGTTTAGTTAGATGAATTTTTTTCATTGTAATAATTCTGTAATTAATTAAACAAAAATAAAATACCAAATAGTGTCAAAATTGACATAAAAGAGTTTTTTAAAAGAATATTATATTGTTAATTTTTATTCTATTCCCAAAAATCTAATTTCCAAAAAAAAGGATTATATATTAATATATATTACATTAATGAACCAATTTGGTTTATATTGGATGTTTATAGTATGTTTATTAACCATATAGTGTAAGAATACAAGAAGACACGGTAAAAGATAAATTATTTAACTTAGAGTTATATCTAAATGATAAGGTAAAAATGGTAACCTAAACTTGACTTAAACCTATTGTTTGATAGTATTTCGACCCATCCCCACCCTTTATTCGAAATAAGCCACTTTGGATCCATTATAACTCGAATATGACTTTATTATAAAATAATACTTTATGTTTTTTCTAAGGTGCCCCTCTCCTACATTATAAAAGGGCACCCCCTCCCTCTCCTCTTTACACAATTTTGAGCCTTCAAGCTCGGCCAAACCCTGCTCATTTACCTTCTCAAATTCCATCGAAACATTATAGAGGCTCTAATCTCCTCAAAAGACTAACTCTATTTCCCTAAGAGGATGCTTAAAAATGTGCGTTATGGGAGAGGTAATCTCTTCTACGAATTCATTCATGTTTCCCTATTCTTCTACATCTTATTATTTAGTTTTTTCATTATAAATTAATAAAATATGTATCCCTCATACACTGATATATTATTATAAATATGAAACAACCCCATTTTACCTTCTATCCATCCTACAAAAAACAAAATCATTGCCCATGCGTACGTACAGAATATCGTTCCACGCTGTGGTGTAATATGTATTTCCATCACCACCTTACATGGATGGGTATAATGGTGTAAAGAATAAATATATATTTTTATTATGACATGATACTAATTCAGAGATATTCTATCATTGAATTCAATACAATTCCCCAAACATGGGAATGATATCATCGCTCGTGCGTACGTACGGCCTACCATCTCCACGATGTGATTCGACTCGTTCTACATTATCTTCATTGAATAATGATTATATAAATGCATTTAATGAATAATTATGATATATATTATACTAATAACATTCTGTAAATGATGTCTCTGTAACCTAAAATGAATAATATGAAATTATTCAACAAAGCACGCCTGGGATCATAAAGCAATGGACACCCGAATAACAAGTAGCAATGAAATATTACAAATAAGAATATATGAATATGACCATATATAATATCATATCTATGAATATGATTCTTTAATAAGTCAGTTACATTATTTAAATCATTATACAAGAGGTTCGTATAAGTACGAAGCATATCAGACCTATGTTAAGTTAAAATCTCACAATCTAAATTTTTATCCGATATTGTTTATGCGTCAGTATTTATTGGGGAATATTTGTCATCCACATCCATGTTTCCTAAATATGAAATATTATTTCTATCCTCCTACAATTTTTTAAATGAAATTTTACCCATTAGTGATTTTTTGGTAAAATATATGAAATGATTCTTTTGTTGTTTTTAGTAAGATGTACTTTTTTACTTTTTCAGCCAAAGTTTGAGAAGAATGTTTTTTTAACTTATACGGAATGAACAGATTATTTCAAATAAAATTATTTCCATGAACCTTCCATTACAAGTTTTCATGTTTATTTTCATTTAAATTCTTTTAGTTTAAAATTTTCTAATGTGTTGGGAAATGAAAAATGTTTTTGATTTAGAAAGAATATTTTCCTCAGGAATGGAGTTCAAGAATTTCATCAAAATTATTGTCCATATAATAAAATATTGGGTTATGTTTTTCCCTTTTATTATATTTATTTGATTATGTTATGATGAAATTATTTTTATGAAGTTATTTTATCTTTTATGGATTATGTTATGATGGAATAATGTTTAAGAATCTCGTTTTTATTACATGGGTAATGCTATGATTTATGATTTTGTGTCACACATAAGAATGGATTCATTATGAGATGGGTGGGACCAATATCTCCCTCCAATACATTGGGTAGAGATTTATATCTCATGAGATAGACATGGCTGGAACAGCAGGTTAATGTGGTTCTGTGATACAGGACTAAAACGGGGAGTGAGCTCGGTTCAGAAATGGACATTGTCCTCTAGGATAGTCTTGGAAATGAGTATTGACTACTAAAAAATGATTTTCTATGATTATGTGTGTACTCCACAAAGTTTCATGTTTTATGTTATGAATATTGGGATTACATGTCACTACCAAGATTTATCCCATGAAATGATATTATAATCTCTTTTGCAGGTAATGATTTTCAAAATGTTATGTTCTTATAAATATGGTATGATTGATATTTTCTTTTTTTACCCTTACTAAGAATTTGAGCTCACCCTTTTGTATGTTTTCTTTTCCCCAGGATATAAAGAATGGTTTTAGGTAATAAAAAAACGGACAATCATTATGGGAGATGTTGAAGATCTTTCACCTAGATTAGAATATTATATTCCATGTTTCCGAAGACACTAAATTATTAAGGTCTATGGGTGTTTTTTATTATGTATTATTTGTTTTATAAAAAATAATGAAATGTCCATATACGTCATGTATGGGTCTCTACAGTTGGTATCAGAAGAAAGGATTAGATAAACTTTGGAAACTAGGATGGGAAAACATTAGTGAGATCCCTAAAAATACTTATAAGGTATGTCTAGGGATGTCTCTATAGGTAAGTATATGTATAGGTTACAGTTCTACAATTATGATAATGATCATTAATAACCTAATATTAAACCTATGATGTTAGAGATTGAATGTACTCCCCTAGATTATGTTGTTTTACTAGCATGATTTTTGGCTCTCACAATATTCTTTTATAGTTTTAGAAAATGGCTTGAAACAGGAACATTCACGATAATGGATGATATGACAGACAATGGAATGATATTCATCATGAGAATCCAAATGAAACTGGATATGGAAGTCCAAACATCGTTATTATGCCAAATTAAAAATCTCATAATATGATCAATAATATCATCATTGCTAAGTTTCCTAACTCATCTAATAAGAGAAATATGGAGTTTCATGATGATCATAGAGGAAAGATTGTTAAATTTTACTCATGTAAATCATGTTGGGAGAGGAATCAAGGAGAATGTTTCAAAGGAACTGGAAGATGATTTGGGTGTTGAAAGGAAGAACACAAAACTAGTAAGTGCAAAAGAAATGTTTCAATTAACAGCATGGAAAAGGATAATGGTATTTCTATGACATCAACAACGATTAAATTTTTTAAATGTGGAATGTATGGGCATTATGAAAACCAATTCCCAAATGGAATGCCTCATTAAGAGAATCAGTATGGTCATATGGGTAGTATTTATGTTGGTGATGATGAAGAGACTACAAATGATATGTGAGATGAAAGAATTGTTGATGCTCAGTCAATAGATTAATAAGGTAGTGGTATGATTTATGTTTATCAAGATTTATATTGTATAGGTAATGGTACTATGGAATAAAGACACATTTAAGTATTTTTACACTATTTTAGTATGTGTAAAGAGTTAACATTTTTGAGAATTCGTGTTTTCACTAAGGTTCTATGGTAATTTATGTTTCAAGAGAATACATGATTAAGGTATTCACATGGTTGGAATGCAATCAATAAGATATATCTTATGATATATGGGGGATAAATGAATGTATTCATGTGCTTGTTATGTGACCTTCCCAGTAATCATTTTCTTTATACTATGAGATTGGATATATGTATTTGGGATAAGTACAAAGATTGGAATGCATTAAGTTGGATATCAGATAGTATTGTTTAAGGATAGAAATTTATGATATTATTTCTAGAATGCTGTAATAGTATAGTTTTAGAAAATGGACAACTCGTAAGATGGGTGACAACCCATCACGTCGGACAAAGATGCAGGAATCGAACCCACAACCGAAGTGCAACAGGGTTTTCTCGCCTTCCACGGGCATACAGGATGTCCCTGGTTTGTTGAGAGTAGTTTTATTTTATTAAGTTGTATGATAGATGAAGTATACGTCCATTTTTGGAACCATATACGATTAATCTCACCATATATGGACTTATGAACATTTAATAACTTTTTCTAACCTTTTTATTGAGTCATATGGAAAGACCTATCATTCTATCGCATGATCTCCTAACACTTCTCTAAAAATTCAACTTAATTTTTTTCAGAGATGAAGTTGAAATTGTTAATGGCTCGAGCAACAGTGAAATTCTACAAAAATCATGTAGGTATATCTTTTAATTTGGGAAATGATCTTGAAAAAAAAATTAGTCCTAGTGCCCTCATATATGATGTATCATATGGTACCTTAGATGATAAAAAATTTATGGATTTGTGATTGTTGGATTTTTTTATAGCCACGTTCTCTACCAGTCTCCATCAGAACATGATGGATATATTTCTCTTCCATATCCATATTTTCACTTATGTTCTCCTATGTGGAAACCCAGTGATTAGTTAATGTGGGTAACCGTTACGTTTCATAATTTAGTTATTAAAGTTATGTTTTGGTATTCATTTTTACGATGTACGTTTCTATTAAAAAAAACATTCAATTAGTAAGCCATTTATAACCCCGACAAATTTCGAGGCTGAGATTCATTTAAAGGGGGGTATAATGTAACACCCCGAGATTTTATGAAAAACATTCTTTTCATTTCATTGATGTTTTGTGTTGTATGCTACACCAAAATTAGGTTGTTCTATAGGCAACAACATATTAGCTTGCAGTATAAGCAACACTATTCTTGGCTTCTGTTACACAAAATTTCAAGTTCATTTTGTGAGAATTAATCTATGCAACATTAAGTATAGATATTTTTTAATGTATAAATGAAATAAGTTTTGATTATGAAATACGCAACACCAAAGAGAGCTTGCACTACATACAACACAGACTCGGCTTGCATTACACGCAATCATGACCTTCCTCGATAGCATGTGTAGTACGCAATACCGGGTTTCACTAAACTACAATATGTTATTAAAATATTATATAAACGAGCCATTATGAATAGTTATACCAAATTTTTGAAATTTTATAAATTTTACCTTTCAAAATGGACTTCATATTTTGATTCAGAATATCAAAATTATCTTATGGTGAATTTTTTTATTTTTATGAAAATTTTCAAATTTTAAAGAGTAATGAAAACACTGAGTTATTGGTTAAAACCGAATTTTTATTTAAATACTTAATTTTTTAATTTAAATTTATTTTAGGTCAAAATAAATATATAGGATCTATATAAGTTCAATGTAATTCATTGGAGTAATTTTATAATAATTATATATATATATATATATAATTTTTATTGAACTTTCGACCGTCTTTTACCCATCTGCTAGGAAAATTGGAAAATTCAAATAATACCTAATTTTGTCGTTCTCTAAGTGGAATTTCAGAAATTCGAGAGGCACGATTAATAGCATGGAATAAAATGTTGTTCAATATGATAAAAATAATTTTTGGTGAATAGTACCTTTTTACTTTTATTTACCATGGTTAAAATTAAATAGGTTAATTAAGGTTAAAAATGATATTATTATTACCCCATCACATGTCCTAATTCTATTGGATAAGTGTAATTAGCCCAAAAAAACATAGGAATAAAATATTGACTTTTAGGTCCACTTGGATTAGATTAGGACATTTGTTATTATTTAATTCTAAGAAGAGTTAAAAGACTTAAAATCAAAGTTTAATAAGTAAAACATTTTTAATATAGGGAAATACATAACATAAATTAATCTATAAATATTAATTAGAAATATAATAAGGTTACCTATATAATGATATTTTATTTATAATTTATAGATATAAAATAATGTATGTTATTTATGACACAATGATGATTCGGTAATTACATTATTAATGAAATATTAACATAATTGATGTTATAAATACCCAAATAAATATAATTTGAGACTTTATATGAATTACACTATTTTTATAGGTTAATATAACATATTTGGGTTAGTTAGATGATTTTTTTTCAAAGTAATAATTCTTTTATGAATTTAACAAAAACAAAATACAAAATAGTGTCCAAATTGACATAAGAGTTTTTAAAACAAATAGTATATCATTAATTGTTATTATATTCATAAAAATTTATTTTCAGTACAAAAGACATATATAACAATATAAATGAAATTAATTAACCAATTGGGGTACTATTGGAAGTTTATAGTATGTTTATTAACCATATACTGTAAGAATACAAGAAGTCAAGGTAAAAGTTAAACTATTTAACTTAGAGTTACATCTAAATGATAAGGTTAAAATTGTAACCTAAAAATTTCTAAAACCTATTGGTTGTGATTATTTAGAACCATCCCCAACATAGATTCTAAATAATCCACTTTGGAGGCATTATAAATAGAATATAACTTTATTATAAAATAATGTTTTATTTTTTTCCTATGGTTCCCCTCTCCTCCCTTATAAAAGGGAACCTCCTCCCTATCCTCTGTACACAATTTTGAGACTTCAAGGTAGGCCATAACCTACCCATTTCCCTTATCAAATTCAATAGAAACATTATAGAGGTTCTGATCTCCTCAAAAGACCAACTCTAGTTCCCTAAGAGGAAGCTTAAAAAAGGTGCGTCAAGGAAGAGGTAATCTCTTCTACCGATTCATTCAAGTTTCCTTATTCTTCTACATCCTCTTCTTTAGTTGTTTCATTAAAATTAATAACATAAGTATCCCTAATTTACTTATTTATTATTATAAATTTGGAAAATCGCCATTTCACTTTATATCCATCCTATGAAAATGAAAATCACCCCGCGTGAGTACGTATGGAATACCGTCTCCACGTAGTGGTGTAATATGTTTTTCCAACACCACCTTACATGTATGGGTATAATGGTGTGAAGAATAAATATATATGGTTATTATGACATGATACTAATTTTGAGATATTCAATCATTCACATCAATACAATTCCACAAACACGGGAATGATATCATCGCTCGTGCGTACGTACGACCTACCGTCTCCACGATCTGATTCGACTCGTTATACATGATCTTCGTTGAATAATGATTATATAAAAGAATTTAATAAATAAATATTATATATATTATACTAATACCATTATGTAAATGATGTATCTATATCCTAAAATGAATAATAAGAATTTATTCGACAAAACACGCTTGAGAACATAACGTAATGAACACCCGAATAACAAGTTGCAATGAAATATTACTAATAAGAATATATGAATATGACCATATTTGATATCATAACAATGAATATTATTCTGTAATAATTCCATGAAATTATTTAAATCTTTATACAATTGGTTCGTATAAGTATAAAGCATATCAAACCTAAGGTAAGGGAAAATCTCGCAAACTCAATTTTTATCCGAGATTGTTTATACTTTGATATTTACTGGGGAATATTTGTCATCCAAATCCATGTTTCCTTAATATTTGATATTATTTATATCCTATTAATTTTTTTTAAATCTAATTTTACCCATTGTTGAGTTTTTAGTATAATATATGAAAGAAATATTTTGTCGTTTTTTGTAAGAAAAACATTTTGACTTTATCGGCCAATGTACTAGAAGAATGTTATTTTAACTTATATGGCATGAACAGATTTTTTTCATATAAAATTACTTCCATGAAGCTTCCATTACAAGTTTTCATGTTTATTTTCATATAACTTCTTTTTGTTTAAAATTTTCTAATATGTTGGGAATGGAAAAATGTTTTTGATGTATACAAGATATTTTCCTTAGGAATGGAGTTCATGTTTCTTATCAAAAAAAATTTCCATATAAGATAATATAGGGTTATGTATATATCCATTTTATTACATTTATTTGATTATGTTATGGTGAAATTATTTTTATGAAGTTATTTTATCTTTTATGGATTATGTTATGATGGCATGATGTTTAAAAATCCCACTATTATTACATGGGTAATGCTATCATTTATGATTCTGTGAAATATATAAGAATGGATTAATTATGAGATGGGTGGGACCTATATTTCAATCTAATTCATTGGTTAAGATTTATATCTCATGATAAATACATGGCTGGAATGGCTGGTTAATCTGGTTCAGCGATACAGGACTGAAACGAGGAGTGAACTTAGTTCAAAAATGGACATTGTCTATTAGGATAGTATTGCAAATGAGTCTTGAATACTAAGAAATGATTTTATATGATTATGTTTGTATGTCATAATGTTTCATTTTATATGTTATGAATATTGGGATTAAATTTCACTACCATGATTTATCCCATGTCATGATATTATGATCTCTTTTGCAGGTTAAGATTTTCAATATGCTATGCTCTTTTGAATATAAAATGATTGATATTTCCTTTGTTTACCCTTACTGAGCATTTGAGATCACCCTTTTGTATGTTTTCTTTTCCACAGTATTCAAAGAAAGGGTTTCGGTAAGAAAACAAAAGGGGAAGATTTTTATAGGAGGTGTTGAAGATCTTTTACCATGATTATTAGAATATGTTTTGAGTTTGAAAAGAAACAAAATTATTACGGTCATTGGGTGTTTGTTTTTGTTATGCATTAAGTATTCCGAAAAAACAATGAAATG
The DNA here is from genome assembly GCA_963277665.1 of Viscum album. Lineage (NCBI taxonomy): Eukaryota > Viridiplantae > Streptophyta > Magnoliopsida > Santalales > Viscaceae > Viscum > Viscum album. The sequence goes on from OY728120.1 coordinate 1,436,901,448, forward strand.
TACATGAACGTCATGTATGGGTATCTACAATAAAAAGAGTTAGAACTAGTTTAATTCACTAATTAAAAATAGTTAATGTCAATAAACCCATGGGGGTAGTTTTGGAAAGGATACATGTCCTCACACCAAGGCCTTTAACGTATAAATATTGTGTTCATTTCTATCTTACCTTATTTTTCATGCATTAGTATTTACTAAAATATTATAATTTAATGGACTTTAACTAGTTACAAGGTTTACGTTTCAAAAAATTTTGAGACTTTAAAAAAGCAAAAAATTAATTCGACCCCTTCCCCATTTCAGTTGTTATTAGATCAATTTGAAATTCACTATCCCTCATTGAAGATATTAAAAAAATTAAAAACCCATTAATTTTTCATAAAATCATGACTCTATGTGGGTACATAATTATTTAAGATTAAATATTGGATGAGGTTATATAAGATTTTGGTAAACTAATTTCTATATTAGAGGAAAAGGTAAACCATGAATTCTGTTAGGGATTTGGTTGTTTATTTATTTATAATGTAGATTACATGTCATATTTTTTTAAATAATACGTGTAATGGAAATGACAAACCTTAATTTTGTTCCATATTTAGAAAAACCCATAAAAGGGGAATTAATACCTTTACCAATGGAATTGATTTATTGGGACATAATGAACTGAGAAAAACTACTATTTATTGTAGATAATAACTTATCCATGACCCATGAAAATAAATTCACTGGTCTGTTCAAATAAAATGTGAATAAAAGATTATATAGATTATTTGATATTATTGGAATTAAATTAACAATATGCTCTAAAAAAATTCAGTAAAGAGAATATAAAACTATTAGGTAACCCCAAAGAGGCTAAATCCCATCATAATGGAGGTAGTGAAAAAGGATATAGTGAGTAATTTGGTATCATAAATCATTTACATCATTTTTGACTAATAATGGGTTAACCTAATCCATATACTTACTAAGAAAACATGTTTTCACATTGTAATAATGAACCAAAATCAATTGATCCCTGTGTGAATTTAGAACACCCAGAGAGTGTTTCTATATTTTAGAAAGGTGAATCAAGTCACTAGAAAAGACCACCTTCTTATATAAATCATCAATTCGATGATAGAGAAACTTTCCGAGAAAACACATTAATTATTTTAGGATGGATTGTTTTGTTAAATTTAGGATCCCATTGTTCTAGAAGATTAAGATAATACATCCATCTAATTTACCTATAGAACTATTTTCAATAAATGGATACCATTTGGTTTTGGTATTTCACTGGAAACATTTTAGAGGTGCATGGTATGTATATTCTGAAAGAACATTGTTGACTGTCTAGTAGAATTTTGGATGATATCAATATATTTAATAATTAGTTTGATAGTTGTTATAGAAATATATAATTTATAATTGAAAACATGCATTGAATTAAAATATTATTTTAAATTTTTTGAAGTTTCACTTCACGGTGGAAAGAGTAATTGTCTATGGGCATGTAATATCATAAACAATAATTTTGGAAGATAAGTCAAAATTGGAAGTGATAAATTCTTTCACCTCCCCAAATAGTGTGAATCATGTAAGATATTTACTCAGTGGGAAGGGATTTATAGTTGGTTCTTATAAGAAATTATTAATATTACTCTTCATATTAATCATTTACACATTAAAGATGATGATTTTTTTGTGGTCAATATAAATTAGAATTTGATGATCATAGGAGTTGATTAATCACCCCACCAGTGATGCAACCACCCAACAGGTAGAACAATTATTTGATAAGTTCTGATACTTTTAAACTAGATGTGGGAGAAAATCATTCCCAGTGAATTTTTGGTAGACTAAATTCAGTTAATATGCATTGAAGACATTTATTTTTACCAAATTAACTATCCAAACACTATAAATATATTTAATATAATTTTATTAGCATTAGATTAATTCAGGTATTATTATCATGAATCTAATGTAACATTGATTTCAAACCATGAACAATTAAAAACATAATAAATAAAGTATACTAATAAAAATCATGTTAGATTAATTTTATTGTCACAAGATTCCATCCTAGGGATTTTGGTCAATAAAAGAGTTCAAAATCGATTAGATCTTTATCATAGAAGATTACCCAACAGAAATGGAGTAGAAATTTTATATCCGGACAAATTAAATGACCACCTACCTGGTAAAAATTTTATTTCGATGAAAGAGAAGTCCCCTGGTCAATAGAAATAGTAAATTATTTGGTCACAACTTTAGTACCATCACATTGAAATTCCAACAGAAATAGAAAAACAAAAATCCTAAACATGGTTTTATATTTCCAATGACCCATTAATGTTGAAATTTTATATTGATAATGTGTTAGTAATGATGTTACCCAATAATTGAAAGTGATCATGAATTTAAATTACATCATACTCTTATACGTGGAGGCCATTAAATATCACCATGAACTATTGGTAATGTCTACAAATCTAGAAATAATTTTCCCAATTTGACTAAATATGAATATTATTTTTCCACTAAAATAAATAAATTCTTATTCCCTATAAATATTTCACAGAGATAAGAAATTCACTAAATATAATCATGTTTTTTGCAATAATTGTTTTTAGGATAATGGAATTTATGAGACCCTCTCCCATGTATTGTAGTAAATCTCATATTCAACATATTTTAGATTATTATTTAAATGGGTGAAATCTAAGGCCTCCAAAAATGATGATTCTTAGGTTTTATGTGATTAGTTTAGGTCTACATTTTAGGTAGATTTGGGTTACCTAGAGCTATCATTATTGACCAATAGACTCACTTTTAAATTAAATCAAAAGAGGATTTACTGAGATTATATACTGAACCTAAAATATATCCACTCCAGACCATGTATATAAACATGGTAAATTTGATGTTTTGAATAGAAAAATCAATGTAATTATAGAGAAAACTATAAAATCAAACTGGAAATATAGGTTCTAATTGTTCTAAGAGAACTTATTAACTTATAGAAAAACCTAATAGACACTCATATGGATAATCCTCTTTAAATTTATCTATGGGAAAAGATATTACATCCCAATAGAAATTGAATACATGGAATTTTGATCTATTAAAAATGAAAATATAGTCCTATATGAAATAAGAAAACAGAGTACATTATATCTACAAGAGATTAATGACAATAGGATAAAATCATTCTAGACTTGTAATATTTATAAATAATGGAAAGTGTGTTTCACAAATTGTTTATTCAACAAAAGGACATATGTATTCTCTGTACATGTTCTTTTAGGAGTTTTATTCTTTTTTTGATTACATATAAAATTTATATTTTTGGGAAAATTCAAAACCCCCTTATTTTTTTGATAAAATTACTTATTTACATTCTCACCTTTATTTCACAATATATTACGTTATAATGATCATTTTTTATAATTACTATTTCATTATAAAGATAATAAGGCTTTTAAACATTTATTCAACTATAAATAAGTCTAATTAAATCTCTAACATGTTCTTATTATGATTTGAACAAGACAGAAGCTTTTGTTATGAAGATATTTTCATCTTATTGTGTAATTATATTTCATTTATTTATTTAATTATTACATAAGTAATATAGATTTGGTTATTGATAAAATTTTATATTTTAAAATCTAACACATTTAACTGCATTTTATTATAAGAAATGTAATTCTAATTTTAATGTTTATGTTGTGAAAAAAAAATCAATGATTATTCAATTAATTTGAAATTCTAGAATTTCTATAATTAATGTAATTTTTATTTGAATAATAAATCTCCTGATATACATCAGAGTTACACACTATTTATTAGGCTAAAATACTAATAAATTTTTATAAATTTTAATAAAGAGAATGCATGATTCAATATGTCATTAAAGTAACTTAATAAATTTCCAATGTTCATATTTTAATAATATATTATTTTATGTTTTTACTATTCTTCGATCATATATTTTAACATACATTTTAGATTAAAACACATATTAATTAGTTAGATATATCTTCAAATTATACTCATTTATGTTTTTAGACCAATGTTTAATTCAATCTTTTTGATGGAATAAGAAATTACCAATGTTTTTCTGTTTATCTTGTACATGAAATAATGCACTACTCATGAAATATTTTTTAAGCCATTGATTATATTTTTAAATATCAATTAAAATTTTAAAACAATTAATTTTATATTAATAAACCATTATTTTTTTAAATAGTAAATTTTTATTTTTATTTCTAATAGTAAATTAATTTTTTTATTCATATTAATGAATTTATTTTTTAAATAGTGAACTGCTTCTATTTCTAATGATGGAATTAATTTAATTCCAAATAGTGAATTAAATTTCACTTCTAATAGTGAATTTATTTTTTATTTAAAATGGTGAAATAATTTTTTATTTCTAATAGTAAATTATAATTTTTATTCCTAATGGTGAATTAATTTTTTTTGTCTTATGGTGACATAATTTTTTATTTCCAATGGTGAAATAAATTTTATTTGTAATGGTGAATTAAAATTTATTTCCAACATAGAATTAAATTTTATTTTTAATAGTGAGTTAAATATTATTTATAATGGTGAATTATTTTTTTATTTATAATGGGAAAATTTCATTAGATTTCTTGTATTTATGTTTTTTATTTAGAGTCAATTTATTTGACTTGATTATTTCCTAAATTAATATTTAATGTCAATGAAATTATTTGAACATATTTTGTAATGTTTAATGAACTATAATTTAATGTTTTTGTTAATATGCAATGAATAAATTGGGAATGTATTAAGATTAATCATTTTATCTTATTTTAATTATGTGATTTCATTTAATTTTTATTATAGAAACTATTAAATTATTTATAAAGAAATTAAATTTGGTTCGAATTAGTGTTCAATTTTTAAATTCAAGCAATTATTATTTTAGTTATTGTGGATGAAATCATTCTCCCTCCAAGTTAATAATTGGAATTATGAATTCCCTCTCTCTCTAAACATTATTATAATTATTATTATTTGAATTTTTTATACCCAATTTGAGGTTATTTCTTAAGATTTTACATATTCTATTTAACGTATTTGAGGATGATTGGAAACAACACACCTTGATCATGATGATCTCATATGTACATACTCTTACAACATTCAAGTGATATTGTGCTCAACCATTTACATCATTTTTCTAACTCTCAATGAAATAAAAATTCATCTTCAATTAAATTATCCTTGAAGAGACGTATTATACCTCTATTGGAACATCATGACTTCATCATTTCATTCCATTTGAAGGGTACACATCAACTGTTTTATTAACATAAATCATTCTACAGAAATCCAATTGTAACATTTGTTATATATTTTCTTTCTAGTCAGTGTTTGTAACATAATAATTTTCACTCACAGGTTATAATGCCTTTAAAATTGTTCTCCTTGGTTATTCAAACTAGGAAAAAAAAGATAAACACTTAGGTTGGGGCTTCTCTTGAATAAAGTAAGAGATATTATCTTCTCCCATAAATGGGTGTGTATTAGATTTGGGTGTGTTCCTCCAAAGTCTTGAGTTAGTATATCAACCATGTAAACTTATAGGATTATATTGTTCTAGTGTAAAGGTATATATATCTCTCTCTCTCTCTCTTTTATTGTGTTTTTCAAACTCTATTAGTTCAGGTCTGAAGAGTATACATATGATCTCTTTAATTCTAACTATAGTAAAATTATGTGTTTTTATCTCTTTAATTTTCTGAACACACTCTTCACACATCCACTATAATAATAATTTTTTAAAAAAAATTAATAATGTCAGAACACAAAATTACTCAATTAATTTCTAACAAATTTGATAATTTTAAAGAAGGTTTATTCACCCCATCCACCAGAGTCCTTATTCCATCAAACATTCTAACCTTACAATTAGTATTAGAGGAGATCCTTACATAAGGATACATATCCCTATTATTTATATTTTTATAGGTTCTAATATATATCCTAATATGTATAAATATTAGATAAATATATATTTCAATGATAGATGGTCATAAAATGAAAAACTTCCATGAAAAAAAAAATCAATCAGTGGAATGAGCCAAAATATTTTTAAGTAAAAGTGAATTTTGATAATGCATGTAATATCATTGACTCAAATGATGTTTTTTATTCTAAATCTTCTATTTTTAATAATATAATTTTATATGAGATTCATCATAAGTATTAAAAACCAATTCGATAAATTTTGTATTTACATTTATCTATTTAATAGAAATATAAAAATGTTGTCGAAGAAAATAAAATGTTATCTCTAGAAGTTTAAAGGTTAAAAAATTATGATCTCTATATTTTAAAGATTAAATATAAGAATGAAATATTTATGTATTTTCATTCTAAAAATAATGAGGAGTAAAAAATGAAATTTAATCTATTGTATAAAATTATCGAATAAAATGATACAATTATAAATTCCACTTGTAGTATTAATTATAATGTTTTGATGATATAAAATAAAATATAACTAGAATAATTTTATAGAAAGGAGATTTTTTTTTGAAAAAGCCAATTGTTATTTCATAATCTAAAAACTATCATATCATTAATTTTAGGAAGTGTGGTTATAAAAGAAACAAGGATTGTTCTTTAGTTACATGATATAAAAGTTAGTTGCATGGATATTATGGTAATGAATTTACTCTATGATACCCACAATTACTTGGTATAATTAGAGTTTCTATATCTAAAAGTTTATCATCTCATTTACCTTATAATAATTGCTTAAATTCTTATAGGGTACCAAAAAATTATTAATACCTTAATTTGACCCAAAAAAGCATGTGTACCCAAAAGGTTATTTTTTATTTTATATATGAATCAGTCACATATTCCTTAATTATAAATAAAATGGTGTCTACACTATAAATAATGTTTCATTTCATTGACATACATAGAATTTTAAATTTTTTATTTTATATGCACTACAAATTTCATTTAAGAGGAGGTTTACCCATTTAATTTATTATTTCTATCATGTGGTATAATGTTTTATCATTTGTCATGTGTTTAGGGTGATTTTATGTCATTAAATTTCTTATTCTTAGGTTTAATATTTTTCAATTATATTTTTATATTCACAAATTGTTAAATGGGGAAAACGAGTTATTCAAGACAATATGTTATATTTTTTTATTGGAAAAAGGGGAGAATTTTTGGCTTCAACTATTTAGTTTTATAATCAAACAAAAAGGGGGAGATATAATGTCTGTGTTATTTTAGGTTTTTTATGTTTTTTATGGTTACAACCAATATTTATAATTTATAAAAATTTCCAAACTATTTTATCATTTTACTTGATCAAGAATTTTTTCTAATTCATTGTGATTTAACTATATATTGAGTTCTAATGATCATATTTTTATAATTTATATTAAATTTGAAATATGAAAATTTTATCAAACATTTATTCAACTACGACCAAGAGTAATTCAATATCTACCATGTTTTCATTTTTATATGAACATAAAATAATGTTTTGGTATGAACAATTTTTTTCTTTTTATGTTGTTAAACTTTTTCATTATTTATTTATTACATAGGTTATATAGATAACCTTAACTCACAAAATATGTATTTTTAAATATTAAAAATTTATATAAATTTAATTTTATTATATGAGATATAATTTTATTATTTACATGGTGCAATAAATGTCTGATGTTTTTGTAACAAATATGTAATTTTGGAATTTCCATAATTTAAAATATTTTTATTTGATTGATACCTAAAACTATATACATGAGAATTGAAAAAATATTGTTTGGTTTGAAAGATAATTTTTTTTCTATATTTTATTAAATAACATGAAATTCTAAAAAATTGATTAGAGGCATTAAAAACAAGCCAAATTGCCTCGTTTTTTAATGCCATCTTTTTTCAGTTTTCTCTATTTATTAATCATAACTTCTGTCATACTTATCAGATTGATGTAATTATTAATTATTTAATAATATCTAAAAATTAAATTAATTTATAAATTCTTGATCACCTTCTAATTTAGTATTTTATGTAGCTTGGAAATCCAAAAAAATTTCTGTGTTTGGCTTGTATATGGAATAATAAACTATTCATCAAATATTTTTTTAAACTGTCAATTATTTTTTAAAACCATAAATTAAATTTCATTTCAATCAATCATATTTATTAAAACCATAAATTAAATTTTCTTCTAAAAAATCAATTATTATTTTATATTTTTAATGGCGAATTAGATATTTTATTTCTAATGGTGAATCTTTTTTTATAACGGTAATTTTTTTTATTTAAAATGGTGAGTTAAAATTTATTTCTAACAGTGAATTAAATTTTATATCTAGTGGTGAAATTGATTTTTTATTTCAAAAAGTTAATTAATTTATTATTTTTAATGGTGAATTAATTGTTTATTTCTAATGGTTTATAAATTTATTATTTATAACGGTGGATAAAATTTTATTTCTACCGATGAATTTAATTTTATTTATAACGGGGAATTATTTTATTATATCATTTATGTTTATATTTTGAGTTAATTTTTGAGACTTGATTCTAATCTATATTAATATTCAATTACTATGAAATTATGGAAACATATTTTTTTTATTTTTAATATAATATAATTAAATATTTTTATTAATATTCACTGCATGAATTTGGAAATTTCTATAAATAATCAATTATTAATACTATAATTATTGGATTTATTTGACTTTTAATTATTGAATTTATAAGTATATTTAATAGTTAATTCATTTTGGTTCAAATTGGGTATTAATTTTCAAATTCGAATAATCGTTGCTATAATTATTGTAGATGATAACTTTATATCTCCAAGATAATTATTGTAATGATAAATTTTCTTTCTCTCAATTATTTAATATTATTAATATTATTTAAATTTTTTTACATAGTTATAGTTTTATTTGTTAGATTTTACATATTCTATTTAGATGTGTCAGGGATGCAAAGAAATGATGCATGGTGAATACAAAGATCTCATACGTTCATACTTTACACTATTCAAGTGATCTTGTTCTTACCATTTTTAGTAATTTTTTAAAAACTCTCATGGAATGAAAAATTCCTCTACAATTTCATTCTCATTGAAGAGATGTAATTTACCTTTTCTAGAATGTTCAGACTTCATGATTCAAACCCTTTTTATGGGATTTCCTCAACTATTACATCAATAGTAATCATTATACATCTATTTAGTTGTAATATTTGTTATACTTTTTCTGTATCGGTAGAGGTCTACGCATAGTCCATTTATCACACATGTTATAATATCTCTAAAAGTAATTCCCTCGGTTATAAAAATATGGCCAAAAAGTAGATAACTTATATTGGGGCTACTCCTATAGAAATTTTGAGTTACAATCTACCCACCACAAAAGGTTGTGTATTAGGTTTGGGGATACTCCTCATTATGAAGTGGGTTGAGATTTCTCCTTTGTAAAATTCCATGTTTAGATAGGTCAGGGGAAAAAGTTTTTCTATCATTCATATTCAATGCATACTCAATTGGTTGGAATGAATTATGGAATTTAAATATGTTTTCTTGTTGAATTTATCTTCTTTGTATTATATCCGTTTAAATTATAAATTATCCATGCATAAAAAATGGTTTTTTTAATTTTAGTATGATCTTGTATACTCTGGTTGACCGCTCCTTTGTGTTAGTGCTGATTATATTCCACTTGGTCCGCCTAATGTGGTCCTTATATTTTGGATGGCTTGCTACCTGTGTGTACTTGATTCCTAGGAGATCTTCATTGTTCTTTGTTCCCTAGTGTTTGATCAATTGTACCACCCATTCAACGTTATCCATCTACTTGTATGGAATTATCTTCATATGTCACATGTGTTCTATATCAAGTGGGTTTATTACACTACCTAGTTGGATATTTAATTTTAGGTTGGTAGGTTGATGTCAGGTGGTTTAAATTCACATTCCATGTGTCACTCTAGGTTTGTAGTCATTCATCTATCCTCTCCGGTCATTCTGTAGTTTTATCCCATGGAAAATACTTGTCTCTCTACTTCATTATATCACATTCCTTGCTTTCTTATCATCAAGGATTCCTCTCAACTCTTATTTCATAGGGTTGAAAACATCCATCCTTAGTGGAAGAAGTATAAAACCCTCTTGGTGAAAGATGCACAAGAACGAAGGGAATAGTGTGAGATTTTGGGTCGAGGCATCATGGATGCATTGACCCATATCCATGTGATCATGACCACCAGAGCTCATTCAAAACATTGATATGAAATTGTAAAATTTATTTTAGTGTTAATGGTCTTCAATACTTTTCCAATAAATTCACTCAGTTTTTTGAATTTATTAGGAATGAAAAGCTATAGAACTATTAGAGAAACTCCCCCAATAAAATGGCCTATGATAAAGGATGAATTGGAAAAACCTAGAATGATTATAGACAATTCATAAATACTCAACCCTTTTCTACTCATTTTTGAAGAGGATATCAGTACTACTATTTATCTCAAAAATAGGTGTCCTTACTCTTCCAATAAATTAAAAACACATGAATAATTTTTAAATGGAATCCACTTCTAATACCTACTTAAGAGTCTCTGATTGTACAATATATTCTCATGTTAAAAAAGATAAACTAGAACCAATATCTCTCTAATTCATTTGTATTGGGAATCATGAGAGTGTGAAGTGATATAAACACTAAGTGGATAAAAATAGTTACCAATAATGCATAATAAGTTGGGATGTTTTTTCATGAGTATTACTCTACTAAAATGATGTTTTCCACATCTGGAAGCTCTGAACTAGCCTTAGAACAAGCTGATAACGATGAACCTCTAACTCATTGTGAGGTTGCGGTCTATCCTACTCCAAAGACACTACAACCCACTACTGGGGCTATTTCTGAGTCTTATTCTAGTTCAGATTTCAATTATGAACCTCCAACCACTAATAAAGATTACCAATTACCCCATGATAGAGAAAATTGAGTCCTGATACCTCTTTCTCGGTTTATCCAATATTACATGACTTTCTAAGATTTCAATCGAGCCCAGGATCTTATATATTATGAACTTCATAACTATTGGAAAGCCTTAAATGAAAAAGACTATAAACACTAGGTATTTTCCATGGATGAAGAAATTAACTCTCTAGAAAAAAATCACATTTGGTTTATCTTTAATAAACCAACCAATAAATAAGTTATTTGTTTTAAGTGGATTTATAAGTTAAAAGAAGATAACACCAAGGGAAAAAAGATGATATATAAATATTTATTAGTTTCCAAATATTTTCTTCAAAGAGGATGTATTTATTAGAATAAAATCATTTCCCCTATGGTTAAGAATTCTTCCAGTAGGAGTTTACATAATTTTTATTCCTATAATGATAGGAAAAATGAACAAATGGATGTTAAAACTACCTTCAAACATGGTTATTTGAAAACAAATATCAATACAAAACCACCTAATGGTTATTCAAAGATATTCAAGGTAAATCAAGTCTTCCTGAAAAATAAATCGTTGTAAACATGAAACGACTACCTACAAATCGATATATGAAATTTCGTAAATTCATGTTAGATAAACAATTTATTATGTGTCAATAAGATACATTTGTTTATTTTAAATCATCTAAAAATTATGTTTGTTATAATATTTTATATTGATAACATGGTTATCATTTGTAAAAAATATTATTTTAATAATTTCTATAAAATACAAATGAAAATGAATTTTTTGAATGTAATACTTAGGTATAGACAAGAAAATATTTAGTATTGAAATTGTTATAGATAGACCAAATAGATTGTTGTACTTATCTCAACATGATTATATTTTATATATTCTCAATATATTTATGTTTGAATCTGTCAAACCTATTAATATACCTCTTCGAAAACACCATATACATTATTTAGTAGAAGCACCTACTACATAAGATGATATTCATTTTAGGTCTAAAATTATTTATGAAAATAATAATGGTATAATTTTGTACTCTTTGCATTTCACCAGCATTGATGTGGAATAAGAAATATTCATATTAAAATGTTTTATGCATATACCTAGAAATACACATTGGAATTCCCTTTTGTAGATTTTAATATATATTTCTTGTGGATCTAATATGTCATTTTATTATGGTAAATATGTCGATACAACTAAATTTATTACTAGATATATAGATTTTGATTATTCTGGAAATATAGAAACTAGAAAATATTTGAATTCTTCTCTGTTAAAAGCATGTTCTATCCCCATTTCATTAAATTTCAAAATGAAATCATTGTTTACACTATTACCCATTGAGTCTATGAATATTACCTTGACCGAGGCAGTAAAATATTCCCTGTGGATCAAGGGTTTTCCTTCAAAATAGAACCTGTATAATTTGGTTGATAAACTATATTATGATAGTCAATCATCAATTAATTTGTCATAAAATTTATTTAACCATGGTAAATCCAAAATTATTTATATTAATCAACATTTTATTATAGATTTTGTAGAATCTAGAAACATGCGTATCAAAATGGTGCATGCTAACAAAAACAATGTTGATAGTTTGACTATAGTCATAGTCTTGTATAAATTTATATTCTTTTTATATAGATTAAATATGGTTAAAATTCTATAACCATAGGTCCAATAATTTCACCAAATTTAATTGAAAATGGTGCTGATTTTCTAATTATGACATTTAATAATGCTTTCATTTTAAATTTTAATTCATTATATTATGTCCATTTAAATTATCAATTATTCATTCCAGGAAAAAGGGGTGTTTTATTTTAATATTCTATTTTATACTATGTCAGACCACTCCTTTGTGTTTGGGCTACATATATTCTTCTTTGGCCTCTTCATTTAGTCATTGTCCTTTGGTCGGCCTGTGACCCACATGCACCAAATTCCTTAGAAATCTGAAGTGTCATTTGTTCCCTGTCTATTGATCAGCTACACTACACATTAAATCATTTCCCTCCACATTATTTGACATAACATTATAAACTTATGGTGTTTTGTTTAATGTGGGTTTGTGGGCAAATCTGTTTGGAAATTCTATTCGAGGAGGAAAATATAATGTGAAGTGGTTTCATCACCATCATGTGATATTGTTTCTAGTCTGTGGTCATTCATCTCTCCTATTTAATCTTTCTCTAGGATTCTTCCACATAGAAACATTGGCTTGATGCTTTATTATAGATCTATCCTTGATTACCAATCTTTAAGGCTTCCTCCCGAAGCATGTTTCATGGTGGATATGGAATCTTTCCTTGTTAGAAGAAGTATATTTCCATTGATGGTGACATATCTAATAGCATGAAGGGAAGAGGGAGATATTTTTGGGTTGATACATCTTACACACATCGCAGCAACAGTAAGTGATCATGAACACTAGAGTTCATTACAAATGTTTGAACTATAAGTGTTACAATATAAGTCTCATTTTTATTCGATGCTATAAATATTATAAATACATATTCCTGTTTCATTCTCTTGCTGGTTTTTAATTATAGAATTTGGTTTTCTTTTGAGAATTAATAAAACGAGTGTATACCGTATGGTGTTCTTGTCATGCATGTAGGTCCCCAAGTGTCCGAAACATATAAAAATATGTGTTCTTATTATTTATTTTCTTCTTTTTCATTTCATTTTTTGGTTTTATAGATTTAGTTTTTTGTTAGATGTAAATCATTTCTGTCCACATTCAGGATTTGATTTTTTATTTCTGTCTAGTAAGTCATTATCCCTCAAGCTGGTGTGTGAAGATTAGATGTAGGCTCTCTTTTATCCTAAATTTAATAAATTAATATGTGTTCATCTCTTCAATTTTATCCACACACTCTTCACACATACACTAAAAAACTATATTAATAAGTAATAATTTAATAATTTCATACCACCAAATTGCAAAATTAATTTTTTATAACTCTTATAACCTTAATAAAGGAATATCCACCCCCTCTAGTCATTTTCCATCAACCATTATGATCTAAAAATTAGTGTTAGAGGTGGAAATTTTTTATAGATACTTTACACTATTATTTATTTTATTTTAGAGGTTAAATTGTATCATAGTTCTTAACATGAGTAAGAAAGGATCTATTTCAATTATGGAAAATCAAAATAGGAAATTCTCTATAAAAAGAAGTTCAATATATGGCATGAGCCAAAATATTACAAATTAAATGAGAATTCTGATTATGCATGTTATATCATTAAATCAACTGTGATTTGTGATTATGAATCCACTATTTTTAATAACTAAATTTTAGGTCAAATGTATGATAAGTGTCAAGAAAAACATCATGAAATGAGGTATTTACATTTATTTCTTGAATTTAAATATCAAGATATTTTTGAAGAAAATAAAATATTATCCCTAGAAGTTTAAAATTTTATAAATTAGGATATTGAAATAATAAATCATAACAATAAGAATGATAGATTTATATATTTTATTTATAAAAATTATCAGTATGAAGAATGAAAATATAATCTGTTGTTATATAATTTTTCTCAATAAGATAAAAAATTTAAAAATCATTCGAAATAAATTGATAAGTTGTGAAATTGTAAATATTGTTTTAATTATAACGTTTTTGATAATTGTAATTCAAAATATGACATGATTGATGTTATAAAAAGGTGGAAAATTTTAAAAATATCCTATTTTGGTTTTAAAATCTAAAAATTATTGTCATGTTTATTATATGAAGTGTGATTTTAATTGGAAGAATTTTTATTCTTCTGTTACATCCTTTAAATATTGGTTTCATGGACATTAATATAATGAATGTTATCTATTATTGAAATAATATATTTTTATTACTATATTTTCCATTTCAAAAAATTTAACTTCTCATGTACCTTCTATTACATTTATAAATTATTCTAGGCTGTCTAAAAATGTTATTAATAACCTTGTTGGTGCCAAAATAACATGGGTATGAAAAAAAATTGTTTTCTTTTTTACAGGATTATTCCATGTGTAGTTTAATTATAAATAAAATGTTTTATACTCTCTTCAAATGTTTCATTTTATTTAGATATAATTGTTTTTCAAAATTTTGTTTTAAATGAAATAAAAAATTAATTTAGTGGGATCTTCACTAATTTTATTTATTATTTCAATCACTTGACTTAATGTTTTATCATATGGAATGTTTTTCGTGGGAGTTTATATTATTAATATTTATATTCTCATATTAAATATTTTCATTAATATTTTCATATTATTAATATGAAAAGGGGGTATAATTATTTATTCATGATAATTAGTAGTATTTTTTTTTCAAAAGGGGGAGAATTTTTGGCTTCAATTATTTATTTTTATAATAAAAAATATAGAGATTCATTATACATGTAATTTCATGTGTTTTATGTTTTTTTATTACAGGAAATATTTATAATTCATAAAAATTACCAAACACACTTATCATATTCTATGAAAATTATTTTTTTACTTACTCAATGTGTTTTATAAATGGAATTCAATTATAATTGTTTATGTGGTGTAAAAAATTTCTTATGTTTATACAAAAAATCTAGAAATATAAAATTTATAGAATTCAATATCTTATGTTGTTTTATGATATCTATCAGGATATTGATTGGAATTGCACTCCATTTTTTGGTTTATAAATTTAATATGTTTTTATATATTTTATTCAACCAAATTAATCTCTAAAAATTTCATTTTGGGGCTTTAAATATTTCCATAATTTCAATGTTTTTTAAAAGTTTTTATTTTGTGTTTTCTTATTTTTTGACCATATATTTTTACATACTTATCATATTGAAATGATTAATGATTAGTTATAAATATCAAAAACTTATATACATTTTTTTCCTGGAACAAAATTATATTTAGTCATTTAGATGGCATACAAATTCCACAATGTTTGTTTGTTCTGCTTGTACATGTAATAATGCAGTAATCATCAATGATTTATTTAAATAATTAATTAATTTTTTAAACCATAAATTAATTTTTAATAATGTATTTAATTTATTTTGATGAATCAATTTTTTTAAACTATCAATTTAGTTTTTTGTAACAAAAAATAACTTTTTTTAAAACTACCAATTAATTTTTTTAAACCACCAATTAATTTTTTTTGTTTTTAACTGTTAATTAATATTTTTTTCAAATGGTGAATTAATTTTTCATATAATGGTGAATTAATTTTATTTCTAACAGTAAATTAAATTTTATTTCAAGTAGATAATTAAATATTTTTTTTTATAGTGAATTAATTTTTTATTTCGAATGGTGAACTAATTTTTTATTTCTAATGGTGATTTTATTTTTTATTAATAAGAGTGAGTTAACATTTTTATTTCTATTGGTAACTTATATTTTATTTCTAATTTTTAATTAGATATTAATTCAAATGCTGAATTAAATTTAATTTCTAAGAATAAATTATTATTTTTTCTAATGGTGAATGAATTTTATATTTCTAATATTTTATTTTTTATATTTTCAATTTAATTTATATTTATTTAAACATTTATAATTTAATATTGAATGTAAATAAAATTATTCAAACATATTTTGAAATATTAAATTCTATATAATTAAATGTTTTATTAATATGAACATTGTGTATTTGGAATTTCTTATGAATCGTCAATTTATATTAAAATAATTATGGGATTTCATTCACTTATTATTGGAGAAGCTATTTAATTATTTAATATCCAATTCAGTTTTTTTCGAATTCGTTTTTATGTTTTATATTCAAAAAATTAGTGTGGATAATTTCATTATCTATCTTAGATAATTATTTTAATGATACATTTTCACTCTCTCAAATTTTTATTATTATTATTATTATTTTATGTATTTTTCCTTGTTAGATATTGGTTTTTTAGCTTTTAAAGATTCTATTTAGACGGGTAAATGATACTTGGAAATGATACACCAGAAACTCATAGATCATATTCGTTCACACTCTTATGACATTCTATTAATCTATATCTTAACTATTTGTATCATTTGTGATGAACTCTCAAGGAATTAACAATTCCCCTTAATTATAATTCAACATAAAGATATGTATTATACCTTTGTTGGACTGCCCTGAATTCATCAATCACATCCATTCAATGGGACTACATTAAATATTTAATCAACAACAACATTTCTACTTATATATAGTTGTAATATTTGTTATATCATTTTTTATGGGTAGAGGTCTACACATAATCATTTTATGAAACATGTTATACATCCTCTAATTGGTATTCCCTTGGTTATGCACACCTACCCACAAAGTAGAAAACTTAGGTTGGGGACGATCTTGATGAATTCTTGAGTTACTGTATTCTCTATTAAAAAGTTGTGTTTAGGATGGGGTGCTCCATAGAAAAATTTCGTCAAGGTATCTCATGTTTAAAATTATGGGTTTATTTTTTTCCAATTTAAATGTTTTTCTCTCTTTCATAGTGGGTGTATACTCATTTGGTTAGGGTGTAAAGAGTATAATTGAGATTTATTTGATCAGAACAACTGTAAAATTAATTATATTAATCTTTTTAATTTTATGAAAACTCACATTAAGTATCCACTATAATACTTTTTTTAAGAACGAATCATTTAATAATTTTAGAACACATTATTTTACATTTAATTTCAAATAACTAAGATAGTTTTATTAAAGGCGTATTCACCCCCGTTATTCCTTCTAACATCAACCATTTCGATCTAACAATTGGTATTAGTATCATATCATGGTTATGGATACATTTCACAATTATTTGGTTTTTATCTTTGTTAAATTATATCATAATCATTAATAATACTAATGAAAGAATTATTTCAGTTATGGCTGGATAGAAAATGAAATATTTCCATAAAAATAAATTTAATAGGTGGAATTATCCAATATCATCTAAACTAATGGATAATTCAAATCATGAATGTAATATTTATAACTCAACTAATTATTGTGATAATGTGTCCTCTTTTTTAATAATAGAATATAGATGAGGTTTATGATAATTATCAAGAAAAACATCTTAAAAATATGGATTAAATTACCTCTTGAATAAAATATAGTAAATTTGATTTATAAAATGAAATGTTATCTCATGAAGTCGAAAAGTTTAGAAATTATGATCTTGAAATATTAAATCATAAAGATAAGAATCATAGATTAATGTATTTTCATTCTAAAATATGAGATGGATGAATGAAAATTTAATATGTTGTCAAATGATTTGTCTCAACATGATGAAAAATGAAAAAATCTTATGGAAGAAAACTATATATTGAGAAATTCTTATTAATGTACTAATTATAATGTTTTTAATGATATTAAATTTAATTATCGCTTGACTAATATTATTAAATGGGGGAATATTGTAAATAAATATATGATTGGTTATAAATATAACAATGATCATCATGTTTAGTTTAAGTAGTGTGATTTGTAATTGAAAAATGGTTATTCTTTGATTATAGGATTTAAATTTTGGTTGCATAGGCATTTTTCTAATAAATGTTATATAAGGATCCTATAATGTATTTGTATTATTATATTATCTATATATAAAAAATTTTCTTTGTTTGTTCTTTATAAAAAAAATTAAATTATTCTTGGGTACTAAACAATTTTATTACTAACCCAATTGGACAAAAAATATCATGGGTACCAAAAAAATATGTTTGTTTGACTTTTTTATGTCTCTACCACATGTGTTTCAGTTATAAATCATATTGTAGTCAATCTCTAATAAAGTTTTATTTAATTTATATATAATGATTTTTTAAATTTTGTTTTATATGGACTAACAATTTCATTTTGGGGTAGATTTACATATTTTATATAATATTTCTAGAAAGTGATTTACAGTATTATCATATGGAATGTATTTTGGGGGAGTTTACATCCTTCATATTCATATTTTTTGATTTATTATGTTCCTTAATATTTTCATATATTTACATAGAAAAAGGGGATAATTAGTTATTCATGATAATTAGTTATCTCTTTGTTTATTTACAAAAAATAGGATGAATTTTGGGATTAAACTATTATATTTTATTATAAAAAAGTGGGATATTTCTTGTACATGTGCTTGAGTGTTTTCAAATTACAAGTAACATTTATATGTTATGAAAATTACAAAACCCACATATCATTTTATGTGAAATTTTTATTCTCTTTCTTATCATTTTTTAACTATATCTTGAGTTATGATGATCATATTTTTATAATTCCTATTTTATTTTAAATATAACTGATTTATCAAAATTTAATTCAAATATGATGTAGTCTTATTCAATCTCGCATGGTCTCATTTAGATCAAAAAAATGGACATTTTTTTGTATTAAAAATATATTTTATCATATTGCATAACTAAATTTTATTTCAATACTTAATTATAACATAATTAATGTAGATATCTTTATTTCAAAAATTTTGTATTTTGAAATATAAGAGATATATCTACATTGAATTGTATGAAATAGAAGTCAAATTTTTATATTTATGTGGTGAGAAAACTATCTGAAATTTATATAACAAATACGGAATTATATATTTTTCAAAACACCAAAATCTTATTATTTTAATGATATCTCTCATGATATACATAAGAATATGATTTTGTTTGCTGGGTTATAAATTAAGGTGTTTTTATAAATTTTATTTACATATATGAATGAATAAAAATTTCATTTCAGTGCCTTAAAATTTATTATAAGTCGATATTTATTTATCATTTTTATTTTTTATCCCAAATTTTCTATCATATATTCATAATCCAAAATAGGTGGAAGCTATTATTTATTATTTATAAATCTAAAAACATTATATTAATTTATTTTCCTATACAAACTTTTAATTCAGTCATTTCTATTTCATAATAATTCACCAAAATAGTGTTTGTTCAACTCATATTAGAAAATATTCACTACCTATTAATTAATTATTTTTAAAACCATTGAATCTTTTTACAAAAATCTAAATTTATTTTTTTACAACCATTAATTTAAATTTTACTAAAACAATCAATTATTTTTAAACCATTAATTAATTTTTTCAAAGAAACAATTTTTTTAAAACCGTCAATTAGTTTTTTAAATCCGTCAATTATATTTTTTATTATTTTAATGGAGAATTAATTTTTTATTTATAATGATGAATGATTTTTTTTTCTAATTGTAAATTAATTTTATTTATAATAGTGAATTAATTTTTTTCTCTAACAGTTATTTAAGTTTTTTAAATTTGAGTTAATTTTTATTTCAAATGGTGAATTAATTTTCTATTTATAATTTTTAATTAATTTTTAATTTTTAATGGCGAATTAGTTTTTTATTTATAATTTTTTATTAATATGTTTTTCTAAATGTTAATTAATTTTTCTTTTTTACGTTGAATTAAATTTTCTTTCTAACGACGAATTATTTTTTTATTTCAAATAGCAAATTAATTTTATAATTCTAATATATATGTTTTTAAATTTTACATTTATTTCCTAGACTTTATTCTTTTCAAAATTAAAATTTCTTATGAATGAAATTATTCAAACATATTTTTTAATATTTAATATAGTGTAATTAATTTTATTTAGTAATTTGAGGTGCATAAATTTGGAATGACTTATGAACTGTCAATATATATTTCTGTAATTATGTGACTTATTTGACTTGTTATTATTGATACAATTTAATTATTTTACAGTAAATTTAATTTAATTTGAATTAGTGTTTAATTATTAATTTCAAACAATTATTTTTACATTTATTATAGAGGATAGTTTTCTCTCTCATAGATAATTATTGTAATAATAAATTTTCTCTCTCTATAATATTTTCAGTTATTGATATTATTTGAATATTTTTACCCATTTATAGATTTTTTTTATATCTTTTACAAATTGTATTTAGAGGAGTTGAGGATGCTTGGAAATGACACACTATAATCACAATGATCTCATATGTTCTTACTCTTAGGACATTCAAGTGATCTTGTGATCACCCATTTACACCATTTATGAAGAACTCTCAAGGAAGGAAAAATTCATCTTTTATTTCATTATCCATGAAGATACATACTATAACTATTCTAGACTGCGTAGATTTCATCTTTAAAAACCATTCAAAGGGACTATATCAACATTTTCATAAACAATAATATTTCTACTTCTATCTAGTTGAAATTTTATTATATTGTTTCTATTTGGGTATACCTCCACACATAATCATTTTCTCACACAAGATAAAATACCTCAAAAAGATATTCCCTTCGTTGTGCATGCTTGGACAAACAAAACACATAGACTGGGGATTAATTAAAGGTTCTATTTATGGTTTGGTGATTCTCCTCACTATGACTTGGGTTGGGATTTCTTGAATGTAAAATTCTTGGTTTATATTGTCCATAGGTAAAATTCTTTTTCTCTCTTTCATAGTGAGTTTCATACACAATTAGTTAGGGTGTTAAGAGTATATATTGGACCATGTTGATCCAAATTATAATAAAATTATTTGTCTTAGTCTCATTAGTTTTTAAATACAAATTTCACACATCCACTATAATAATTCTTTTAAGATAGAATCATTTCATAATCTCAGACCATAAAATTATTAAATTAGATTTTTATAGCTCTTATTATTTTCATAAAGTATTATTCAGACCTCATTCCAGTGCTTATTCTAGTAACATTTACAATAGTTGAAATTTTAATTTTTCTCTCATGATCAACCTTTTTATTGGACTTTGGATTTTAGTTGAGGTTAATAATGCTCTGTCTTACCCTTTCCTTTTTTCATTTCCACTATTTTTTTTCATTAATAAATGATGTTCACCCACAAACAACTTTTTTATAATTTTTTTGATGATTTTAAATTAAAATATGACATAGATATTATTATAAATGTTTAAAATTGATAAAAAATCATATTCTTATTTCAAAATATGTTAATGGTCATCCTAGTCATTTTAAAAAGTGTGATTGTAAAATGAGGAATTTTTATTCTTCAGCTACAAACTTTAAATGTCTATTGAACGTAAATTATGCAAATGAATGTTCTCTAAGGCTCCTAAAATCTCTTGGTATTCTTAGAGTTTCTATTTATAAATAGTTATATTATCTTTTACCTTTTAATATATTTTTAAATTTTACTCTGGTACCAAACATTTGTATTACTTACCCAATTGGGCCCAAAAATATCATGGGTACCAAAAACCTAATTGTGTTCGATTTTTATAGGGCTCTTCAATGTGTGATTAAATTATAAATCAATTGGTATCTACTCTATAATAATGTTACATATCATTGAGATATATGGTTTTTTAAAATTTTGATTAATTTTCACTAACAATTTCATTTTGGAGGAGGTTTACCTATTTAATTTATTATTTCTAACATCTCTTTTAGTGTTATATCATATCTTGTTTGTTTATATAGAGTTTAGGTTATTAATATTATTATTCTCATATTTAATATTTTTAATAATATTATCATATTCTTAAACAATAATTATTTTATTTTATTTTATCTTATATTTTTGTATTTTCAAAATAATGAATATATCTCTAAAACGGACCCCCAAAATGGAAAATGAGACTGCATATAAGTCAAAATCATGATATTAACCCTGTGAATGAGGTATGATCTGTTTTCATTGAGTCCACAATAGTTCATAATCAAAAGAAGAGTTAGATGAATATATTCAATAATTTGATTAATTAAATATTAGGGCTAACTATTCCTATATTTTAAGCCTTTTGATTCTCCATCAAGAGAGTATTTTTTAAACAATGTTTTAAAATCTTTATTAAAATGATATTAGGTTAAAACAATTTTTGAACTGTAATGTGGAAGGGCGGCATCACCGATGTCATCTTTCAGTAAAAAAATTAATTATTCTAAATATAATTGTTTTATATTTAAAATATTTATATATATATATATATATCTATATTTAAAAATAAAAAAATTCAATGGAATTTATTTTCTATTTAATATCCAGCATTTTTGACATTAAATCTATATAGAATTCTGGTAGGAACAGTCACATAGGTCTCCCTTTTATTAGAGGGCATACCCTAGAAATCATTTTGGATTTCAAATGTAACATTCAGGTTCTCCATTTCCTATGAATAATTAATATTATATTATTAATAATAATTTTTATCAATTAAATTTAAAAATTAATTTGTAATAAAAAATAATTAACTCTTAATGTTTACAAATAATTGTTAATAATTATCTAATATATATTAATAACAATTTAAAAAATATTAACTAATCGTGTTCATTAATATATAATAATATTATTATACTAATTTATTTCTAAATAGTAAATAATAAATAATAGGTTTTAATTAACAAGAAAATAAATAATATATAATTAATAGAAAATATTTTCATAACTATTTAATAATAAAAATATAAAATATATAATATATAATAAGGATTATAATTTATTAGTAAAAAAGAATAGTTTTAAATATTAATAAATAGTTAAAATTTATTAGACATGAATATTATTAAATAATAAATACTATTATTTAATTAACATAATTTAGTAATTTATATTAATTATAAAAAATTAGTTAAAAAATATATTATTTTTGTTTATTATTAATTATTCATTACTATTTTAATAATTTAATCATTATTAATAATATTTTTTAACTAAATAATATTTTTAGATATTTATTCTTAATCTAATAATTATTATTATTAAAAATTAAAAATTAAAAATTAATTAATCAATTGATTTTAACATACTATTAGTCTGTTTTTAAATGTTTTATAATTAAAAACTAAGTAATTACTAATAATTATATTTCTATTCTTAAGAATTTGTAACTAGGTAAAAATTTTAAATATTTTTTTTTGTAATTAACAGTAGTTAGTAGTTAATATTTGTTAGAAAGTAATAATATTAAATATTTTATCATATTATTTAAACAATATTTATTAATAATTAACATTTTTTGGCAACAATTTGTTGATTAATCAATACTGATATAATAGTAATTAATTATCATTTAATAATTTAACAATTTAATAATTATTATTCATAATTAGTAACTAAATTATAATTTTAAATATTTATAAGTAATTATTTATTAGTAATTATTAATATTCATTAATATATTAATATTTTATTAGTAAATTAGTAATTACTATTTTAGCACGTAATTTAATATTTCTCAATAACTAATTAATTAATAACTAAGAATTATTTTGTTTCTTTAATTTTTAAAATAATATTTTGAAATATTTTTTATTAATTCTTATTAACTTATAATTAATATTTATATGAAATTAAAATTAATAAATTATACATCATATTATTTAATTAATAAGTTAGTATTTGTTAATTAGATATTATTATTTATTAGAAATTATTATTTATTATTATTTAGTTATTAATTGTTAATAAAAATATAATAATAATTCTACGTTGGAAATGAATGACATCGATCCCACATTTAAAATTCATGTTTATTTATAGGGAAACCCCGCATATAAAAGGGAACCATTGGAGATTGTTTCTATTAGAATTTCACACTTTTTTATTAATGGTAATATTGGAAGTTAAATAGTAGTTAAATTGTGATTCAAATTTTTGTTATATACATAAAAAAAGAAAGTAAAAAATAAAAAAGATAAATGTACATAAGTGTATATTAAAAATAAGTACTTTTTATTTGATAGAAGGAGTCCATGGCCTTGCTGCCTTGGGGCCGACCAAATATTGGCCAATGTTTTTAAGGGTCTTTCCACCTTTTCCAATTAATTTGAATAATCTTTGAAATTTAACATTAAATATATATATATATATATATATTAAATTATATTAAAAAACCCTTGAGTTAGTGGGATTAATTGTAAAATATCATTAAGAGGAATAGGGATATATTTGATGATGGTGGATGTGATATCAGATTGATGAATGTGATTGGATCATGCGATAATGATGAATGAGATCTCGACATTGACATTAAACATTATTGTTTTAGAAAAACTCCAAACCTTTTTAGAGGTAGGGCTTTGTACTCCATTGAAAAATCCTTGTATTAAAATTGGCGGGTTTAGACCCCATTCCTCTCAATTGTTTCTAGATGATAGATTCTACTATAATTCACTCTCTAAGGCCATTTTTATATATAAAATCCTCGTTAATTGTTTCAAATTTCAATACCGTTAAATTTTAGGGACTGATTTGTTAATCACTCTAAATATGTTCCAAATATTGAGAGAACATGGTTTCATTGGGGACCTTTTTTGGATCCCTCTATCCAATCTATTTCTATCATTTTTGAATTTGATAAAGGAAAAAAATATTATTCACTATGAAGGGCTTTGTTTATTTAAATATACAACATTTTTCTAAATGATCATATTGAAATCGATCGTTTTAAACCACATTTTTACTAATTTGATCAAGGTGAATGATTCTGTTATAATTCTCTCTCAATCATTTTAATGTTTTTCACCATCAATTTATCACTAGCTATGTTCTATAGATTTTGAAAACATTTTTTCATATCAGAAATATCATTAGGTAATAACATTTCTCTACCTCTCTTATATCTATTTATTTTCACTCTAACATATCACTATGTTTTTTTCCATACTGACGAATGGAAGCTAACCCTAGAGATGGACAACGACAACGACATGGTGTGATGATGGGTGTGTACAAGGGGAGGTGGGGTGAATAGGGGTGGTTTTGATGGAAGTTTCTTGAGGCAAAAGCAGATTAGCAGTGCGGCTTGATAAAAGTTCAATATATAGAGTCGCAGTTAGCCTATGACGAGTTTGATAGTCGGAGTGGTCATTAATCAATGTTAAGGGAGACAATGTGGTGTCTCAAATAGAATTTATGATATGAATTGTTTAATTTTTTTAATTAATCAAGACTATGTTTTTTTAGATATGATGCTTCTGAGCACCAGATGGTGTGATGCTAGGGTGTTTAGGAAAAAATCGACCCATTGTGGGACCTTTTCTAGCCAAAAAGAGTCAACTAAATATCAATTGAAACCCACCCCATTCCATAAAAAAAGTTAATTTCTATTTTATTTGACATATAAAAATATGGATATATATTAATATTTATATATAATATATATAATTAAAAATTAAATAAATTTATAAATTTATAATTATATATATAATTATATATATATTAGAAAATAAAATTAAAAATTATAACATGATTGTTAATAGGGAATGGTTTGGGTAATATTTTTAAAACTTGAAAACTACCTGAAAACAATTTCAAGGATCTCTTACTTGAAACATTTTTACAAAAATTTATTTATCAATATATATATATATATAATTTATTTAAAATATATATATTAATATAATTATAAATACACTAATGAACACATATTTCTATAAAGATATTAATATAAATATATTAATTAATAATTGTAAATAATTAAAAAAATAATAATTAAATTTTCAAAAATGATTCAAATGGTTAGTCTTGTACATGATTAGCGGTGTAGGTTTATTAGAGATAGAGTGTAATGAGACTCATCAACCCCCATTTATGTCATATGTTTTGTTTTTGTTGTTGTTATTATTATTATATATTTTACAAAAACATATCTAGGTTTCTACATATTCATATGATAAAAGATTGAGGATTCATTTGTAACATCTTGACCTTAACAATGAGATAGGTTATTTATGTCAAATAATTGATACTTCATTTTGACTTGTGAAATTATACCCATTCCCATCAAATTACACATCCCATTTGCGATATGATCCAATGTGAATTTTTTGATCGAATAAATATTTTCATTGAGTATCCATTTTGGTAAACTGAGTAAAATATCCTACGTATTTTACGTTATTGATCACAATAAAAAAATCATTTTGATCATCGACAAGATGATGTATCCCACATTGTGTTCCCCTTCTAGACACAACAACTTTTTCTGGGTCTTAGTGGCTCTTCATATTTATTTTCTTTAGACTTGATTTTGGCTATTCAAGTATTTTATATTGGGTGTTTTATTCATTTTGGGATGTGATAGTGTTCATACTTTTGAATATATATATGTAACACATTAAAGATAAATCTTGATTTACTACAACAACTTTATAAATATCAAGATTGACTCTCACAATTCTAGATGGATTTTAATCCACCCAGATGATTTTGAGTTACCAAATAGAATAATATCCTCATACATTTCCTTAATGGGGTAGAGAATTACCCCTAAGGTATTGGGGTGTGGGTTGTTAGGGTTGATTCATTACTTGCCTATTCATTCCAATAATAACACATAAACCCTTTTAGGGTTCCGTCCTAAAAATATTTGGTGATTTGAGGAGTATCCCATCCAAGAATATATCTTTTCCACAAATCATTTTGGAAATTGATGTGGGGTAGATTTCCAACCCTACAATCCTCCCCTTAATCAAAACTCCACACAACATGGCATTCCCTTAAATGATAATCCACCCAATCCAAATCATATTACACTTGAACCTCCATACCACTCTCCACAGAGAAATGACACCTACCCTCTATTATCAAACACGCATTCTATAGATGGCCCTCCATCATGGATACCCATGTGCTATGACACACTAGTGTCGCGGTGTGGTTATTTTTGTGTTATTTTGAGAACTGAGGATTATGTATCATTTTATGGAGTTACGACTCAAAAAATATTAAATTTTTCAGTTTTTCCATTGTGAATGGTTATAGTTCATGGTTAGAGGAAAAATGTATTACATTCCTTCATAAAGAGTAATTTAAATTCATAATAACTCCACATTGTGTGTCAGCATGGGCAGTTTATAGTTAATTAAAAACCATATAGCCCCAAGGATAATCTATTTGAGTTCCCTGGTGTGTATATGGTATGATACATTACTTGAACATGATTTGGTAAATAGTTCGAATAGCGTGCAATTGGTTCTACAATTTTTAACAGAATTAATTTCATGAATTCCGCACAGTTTCTCAAAATATGAGGGGAACCCTTGAAGTTCATTTGAGGTTGGTGTGGACGTAAATTCATGGTTTTATCTAAGAATTATGCCTCTCAGTAGTAACTATGCATCTTAAAATTTTTGGGTGTATGTGGCGCTCACACGATTTGGGAAGGATTTTTCTAACGGGGTGGAAAAACACTTTGAGTTGTCTAATTTTTTAAAAAAATATGTAATTCCCATTTTTCCTTTTCAAATAAGATTTATTTCACCATAATTTTCACCCATATGAGTCTTCCAACCCATGGGAACCCTTAGAGGTGTTCTTCATTCCTTGTTCCATGATTCTTACCCTTCCAATTGTGCTTTCCAAGAGATTTGAGGTGTATTTCCCTCTCATTCTCTCTTTTTTCCATTACCATATCTTTTCTATTATATTTATCTCACCCCATGAAACTAGTTATCAAGTGGCTCACATTAAGGATAATTGGTGGTTTAAATGGTGGCATGTATGGCATCTAGGGGTTGTAGACACCGTTTCTTATTCTCTGGGTTTCGTCACTATTAAGGGTGATGTGTTTTAGGATTTTTAAGAATGGTTTCTGATTTTTTAAAGTATGTGTTACAATAAAATTATTTCATTTTAAATTTATAATAATTCTTTCACTTTCCAAATTCCAATTTTGATAATATTGGAATATATGTGATAGCTTTTGGTTTTTTAAAACCATATCTTGATGGGATAATCTGGGAATAAACTGGTTTTCATTAAAATTCAATGTTTTTTATGTTGAAGTGATATGTTTAAATAGGATAATCCATTAAAAAATTCTTTATGTATCTTTTTAAATTTTTTCAAGATGATAAATAGGTTTTAACCTTGATTTTATTCTCATTGAGTGGAAATAAGTTTTTAAAGTGAAATTAGATTTCTAATTGGGGTGTTAACCTCAAATTGTTTTGTGAAAGGGTTTTATATTTCGATTTAAAATAGTTTTATTAATTGTGTGTTTTGATTAACCGTTGTCAAATACCATGGTGGATAGTTTTAATTGCTTTGATTAAAAATGTTTATCTCTATTTACATTATTTTGTATTAAAATTGGAATACCATTGTTGAAGGGAGACATTGTAACATTTTAAATGAAATGAGGGATTTTGTTGAAACTATTAAAATGATTTTAAATGTTTTTCATGATATTTTTGATGGAAATGAAGGCCATTATCCTAATTTTCTTTTTTCAACAAAGTAAACCTTTATAAAATGTTGACTGTGAAATGTTTTAAATGTTTGTTTTTTTCCCGTTTTTTTCCAATTGGTGTTTGGAATGTATTTTTTGAAATATGAAAGGGCATGGAATTATGAGTTGTGTTTTTGTGAAGAAGTCCAGTTTTGAACATATTTTTTAAACATTGCATGTTTATATAAAACTTGATTTCCTATTTCATGTTACCCCTTGTATGGGTTCATTATCAATATATGATGTTTTTTCTCCTCCTATGTTGGAATGTGGGGGTTATACCTTATATCCATTTTATGTTTATAAGTATTTTCATCATTGGGTGTTATTGGTGGGGGGTAAGATTGGTTCTACCATTTATTGTATACATGGCTTGTTTTCACTATGCCACACTTCTTTATTGGTCATGGGACATTGGGTACAAAGTGGAAGCACTAGCATGTTCCACTAACTTGTTCACACAACCCTATATTCCCACTAGTAATGCTTGGCACAAGGGCTACGTGGGGGTTTTCATCATTTTAATTATTTTATGGGCTACCAATATAACACGTATAGTCTTATAATATGAAGATATCTATTTACGGTGGTTATACACATATACAGTTAAATAATTTTCATGTTAGTTGTTTTGGTTAGGACTATGACACATTTGTTTTCTCATTATGTATGTGATTCAGGGGAGTTTGATCTAGTGATTGGTTACGTCATTTCATTTGAATTATTTTGTATGAAACACTCCTTTCATATGTTTCATATTTTATATATCTTTATATATATATATATATTAATGTATGTATTTCCCAGTTATTTCTATTAACCCGTGTGAGTTGCGATGTTTCCTTTGAAAATGAGTTCTCAAATATGTGTATGAAAACCTAATTTTATTATTTTTATGTTCTCCCAAATGAGTGAATTAAAGTGAATTCTTAATTGGTTTTAGTTTAAAGATGACTTTGATAGGTAATTTTTTTAAAGCAGTAATTTTCATTAGATAAAATGTGTGTGAATTGTTTTCGAAAAATGATATTGGTGTGTGTGGATTGGAAATGAATTTAGCCGATGGTTTTGTTTTCAAAACACACATTATAGGTTTTTAAAAACAAAGGGAAATTTTTCGAATGTTTATTATTAAATTGATTTTATTTCCATGAAATTTATGTCTATATATAGTACTTTTTAATTATTTTCATTCAAGCATTGATAAATTTCCTTATGGAATGAAATTCATAATCAGGATAGCTTGTAGTGACCAAATATGGTTTTTATCATAAACCTAAAAGATTTTAGGTTCTACGTTTTAATTTGAATCCTTCTTGTTTGTTATGGATTATATAATTTGATTTCGATGGTGGTTATAAAATATGGGTTTCATGGAGTTCTTTTGAGATTATATTGAGTTTGTTGATTTGGGATAGTTTTGTTTTTTATTATTTTTTTTCACCTTTTGTATATCAATTTTTTCATGGATATTGTTCAAGTATATTCAAATGGGATGGATCATGGTAGTTTATTGTAACCTATTTGGAATTATTTATTTATTTATTTATATTCATGTATTTATTTATGATAATGTTGTATTTATGATTATGGGATATAATTCCCAAGGGGATTCTTTTTTTCCCTGGTGCGTGTCTCTAGAATGTGGTGTTGTGGAATTTTCAGTAGGCCTTATGATGGTCTTGGTTGACTCTATATTAAGACAGTACCCTAGGTTGGGTTTTTATTTTATAATATTTGAGTTTGAGGTTTTCCTTTAGTAGGAAACTATGCTTCTTGAGTTTTCATATTTAATTGGGTATGTCCTGATAGAGAAGAAATTATTTTTATTGGATCTTTACAGGTAAGGCCTAGAAGTGTCTAGCTAGCTATTTCTTGTCCCAAGACTAAAGATTACAAGGGAATTTGGATTCAGAATCATTAACTTGAGTTTCTTTTATCTGATTCCTCTAGTGTTTTTGTGATGTGATTAATATTGTTTAGATCTGATTTTATTATTTATGTGATATTAGGGATCAACTCTTCAGTTAGGAGGTGATGTAAAAGTTAAAATAGGCTACACAATTATCTCATAAGACATAGGAACCTAAGTGGTGATTGTGAGGTTGGTCATACCATTCATATAGGATGTATCTCATAGTTGACAATGTGTTTCCCAAAATGTGGTGATCAGGGAATGCATAACATTGTTTCCCCATGGCTAGCCTATTTAGAATCATCTTGATGCTAGATTACTCTGAATATAGTTTTCACTCGTTGGAGGTGGAATGAGTATTGTTTTTTCCCTTTTGGATATGGTACA
Organism: Viscum album; assembly: GCA_963277665.1. Classification (NCBI taxonomy): domain Eukaryota; kingdom Viridiplantae; phylum Streptophyta; class Magnoliopsida; order Santalales; family Viscaceae; genus Viscum; species Viscum album. Next base: position 1,436,932,985 of record OY728120.1, read on the forward strand.
CGTGACACTTTCTTGTTTCCTCCTCTGTTATGTGAGGTATGCTTTGAATTAATTTTTTGGTAAAAGTCCTCGAGTTCAATCTCTTTGGGGATTGTTTAGTTGTTTTGGGAATTTTCCTTAGGATTTGTAACATTAGTTTCATGTGTTTCCACTGTTGTGGTTAGTATTGTTAATGACTTCCCTTTTGGGATTTTCCATGTGGATAGTTTCCCTTTAGAATGTTTTAATTGATTGATTGAATGTTATTATATAAAATGTTCTATTTTATTGTGAAATGATTCTGCCCCACTCCCACAATCATTACTATTTTTTTCAATGCTATGAGTGATGTTTTATTGAGCCTTGTTTTTTCGGAAAAGCTCTCTTGATGATAGTGGGTTGTGCCTGTTATTTTTTTGGATCTTAGTTATTTGCATTTTTTGGACCTGAGAGAGTATTTTGGGGGCATTATCTAGTAACTGGGGTGTGTGTTTTACATGTTTAGTTTATTATAAAAACAGGTGTCTGGTCATGGGACTTTTTTAGGAGGACATGTCTGAGGTTGTTTTGGTGTTTAACCCTAGGTTATTTTCATTTGTATTGAACCGAGGTGAGTTCTCTTGTAATTCTTTATGGATCTTAGTGGTTTTTCATCCTTTCCTTGGTTTTAGAAGTGTTGTTTAAAGTGTGTTCCTCTCATGGTTGCTAATATTTTTAAAGATGCATTCTTAGTAGTGATTTATTTGTTTCAACATGTTAGAAAAACCCTAAAATGAATGGATACCATTTAATCAGAATTTTAAATTGTTGGGAGACCCTTCTAGGTCTCCCGTACTTCATTGGGAATTTTGTTTGAGGTTATGTTTTGGTCCTTCTTGGATACATTAAATTTTATTATTGTTGATTAGTTTGATCTTTTTCTGGATCGTGGTGATTGGTTAGAAACATAAGCTATGTTTAGTGGCTCGTTTGGTTAGATAATTTTTACGATCTTCCATTTATGTTATCATTCATTTCATTTGAGACATTATGGGTTTATAGAGTGGATGGTGGGGATATTGTGTTCCTTCTCATGTCCCAGTGTTTTTAGTTTTGAGTCCTTCTAAGATGTGGTGGATCATTTACATTTCTATAGGGATTTAGATCACAACATGGAATTTTTTTTTGGTTTTACTATTTTTCATATTTATGGTACATAGTTATAAGGAAACCATACAACATCCCTTACTAAGGAGACTTTTTAGTTATTTATTAACTGCACTCTATTTTTTAGCAAGTGCTATGAACGGTTAAGTCTAATCCATTTAGCCCCTAAGAGAAACTATGATGTTTCCTTGGTTTATCTATGTTATGGTTCATGACATGAAAATATTTTATAAAACCATTCATTAAGAATGTATTTGGATATGAAATTTTTTACAGATACTTTTTCATGAATTCCACATGGTTTTTATAATAGTGTGAGGAACACCAGAAGGTCATGTGAGGTTTTGTTGGTTTTGGAGAGATACATATGATATTTTCTAACTTTGCGACCTCTCAAGGGTATCTATGTGGCATAATGTTTTCAGGAATTAGTGGATCCCACATGGTAAAAACATACTTTCTCTAAATATGAATCCAAACCTAATGAGTTGTACATGTGTTCACAAATGTGGAAATTCCCATTTTTTCCATATGAAATAAGAATTATTTCGATCCTATTTTCCCCATATGATTTATCCAACCACTGGGATCCCTTATAGGTGGTCATCCTTTCTCCTCCCTTGATTCTTACCCTTCTACTTGTGTTTTCCATGTTATTTGAGGTGATTTTATCCTCTATTTTCCTCCTTATTCCTTCTCCCACTCTTTTATCTTGGATTTTGATACCCCCAAGAACCCTAGATATCACGTGGCTCGAGTTTAGTTTTCCTAGAGGTTCTAATGATGGTTATTTATTGTCTAGGGTTTTTAGACATAGTTTCATGTTCCATGGGAATAGATTCCATTAAAGGTTACATGTTTTATTGTGTTTTGGCTATGTTTAAACTACATTTAGTTTGGTGTAACTATAAAATTTTTTCAATCTTAAATTATATGTAAGATTTCACTTTCTAGTTTTCTTTTTGTGAATTTATAGCTATATATGACAGATTTTTAGTGTTTTTAAACCATTTCCCGATGTTTTAAGATAGTAATAATTGGTTTTTCTGGAATATAACATGTTTCCATATTTAAAAAGGAATTTTTATATATTCAACGACCATGTGAAATTCCTTATGGCTCTTTGGAAAATTATTTTCTTGATTCTAACTAGTTTTTAACCTAGTTTTGGTTTTTAATGATTAAAAACAATTTTTTAATGGGAAAATAGATATGTAATTGAGTTTATATCCTCAAATTATTTGGAAAAATGGGTTTCTATTTTTATTTCAAAATGATATTTTAAAAGGTATGTTTGTCTTACCCCTTTTGAAATGCATTGGTGGATTGTTTTACGTGAATTTACAAAAAATAGTTGTACTTTTATTATTGTTTTTGTTTTCGCAGTGGAATACCCTTGTTTTATTGAAAATTTAAGATGTATTAAATTAAATGGGTGATTTCATTGAACCTAGAAAAATTATTTAAGTGGTCTTAATGAAATATTTGAGGGAAATTATGGAAACATTACTGCTTATTACCAATTAATTCATTATTTATTACATAAAATTACAAATAATACAACTTGGAAGATCAATAAGTACATTTTATTTTATAATTAGTTACATTTCTTAACATCTTAAAACATGGGATAAAACAAAATTATTGAAAATATCCCTCAAATTCTAATATTATTTCATTATACTTAATAGTGCATTTGATAACCTGCGGATATACCTAAGAAATGGGTGAGATATAAAGACCGGTTAGGGAATAAACAAGAAAAAAACTGAAGATAGTAATACATGATAGAAAATAGCCATATAAATGGGTAATAAAATAAGTTTAAATCATAAACATGAACAATGAGGCATGACATAGAATGATAATCATGAAGGAAACATTTGAAATGTGGCAATAACATAAGACACTGAATCGTAAACATAAGTTAAGAATAATTCAATAAATAATAATAAAAAAAGTCCCATTATATATTAATTTCACTCCATAATGCATTACATTACATCCTATGAGACTAAAACATTACGTAATGTGTTGGAGCACAATATAATTAAAGGAACACCCATAATTTTCTTTAATTCTTATGCTTATGTGTTCCCCCTTGGACATAAAATATGAAATCATTTATCATCAAATTTATTCCATAATCAAGGATTGTGGAATATATACATATAATTCCCAAATCAAATTATTATAGGTGCATTAAATTAAAAAATCATGATAGTAAATGGGTACGGTCATTCACTACACAATTGATTGACATAAAAAATTGTAGTGAAATTTCGGAAGCATAGTGTGGGTGTATAAATGTTATTGGAAGGGATTAATGTGAGAGGAAAGGATATCCAATAATTTATACATAAAATATAAATTAAGTGTGATTTATATGAACAAATACTATCATTAGTAATTGTAGATAAAAAACATAAGATAAATAAGAAACATGAATAAAGTGGAGAAGGATAGGATCCCTTACTAAAATTTGATGTGGTAATGGGTGTACAATAATATTCATGGGAGGGAATAATGTGAGTGAAAGGGTAATCAATTAATTTATAAATGAAATTGATCGTAATGGTGATATTTAATAACATGTTCTAACCTGAGAAATTGTTAGGTCCACTACATCAAATAACCTAAGAGGGGGGTGAATGAGGGTATGGTAGACTAAAACATTATCCCTTTCGGATCTTGTTTCATTGTTAGAAAAAAACTCAATTCTCTATTCCTCACGTGGAAATATAAAAACTGATATGAAATCATGTATGGGGAAAAATTATTTTTACTTGGTTCACCCCCAATGGGCCACGTCCAAAGAGAATACAATGGAAATGTGCTGATATACCAAATTCACAAAGGCTCATGAACAATAATGAGTACAATTTTCATGCTACATCATCTGTACCCAAGTTCACTACCTTTACAAGGTTTAGGGACTTCTCATTTCATTCCCAAGGTCAATATCTATGCCTATTTTTCTGGTTCACTTCTTGTTTAAAGGGTCACTGTCTTCCTCTTCCTTCACTCATGACTCTTAAAAAGGAATCCACTCAAAGTTTATTGACTTGTAAGAAAATCTTAGTTTATGGGAATGTAGGTCCCTTCATTATCATAAATCCATACATCCCCAACTCTAGGTAGATTCCATCTTGAAGTTCTTTTTTCAACTGCAGATGAATACCACCTTCTTGAGTACTGTTATGTACTGTAAAATACCTTCGCAAACTGAATTAAATTATTCACAAGATTCCTTGTGCAAATCACAAACCACCATCCTCTTACCGGGTATTGTGTACCAAGTTTGTTATGCGGGATCCCTTCTTCATGTACCACATCCACTACCACTAAGAACCACCTTCGTCTGTGGACTTCCTTCGCCTTCGCGATTGGTTACCACTACCACATACCCACTCTGCAAACCTCTTCTACGAAACACCTTATGTCCATGAACAGTTCTCTATTTGCAGACGACCTTCAAATTCTTATACTAGAACTCTCGTTCATCATACTACTTGTGATACTATCCCCCTCGTGAACCAAGGATTCTTCCACCTCATACTGAGACAACTCTTACATGTACAAGACTTCCCTCTTAGCATACTAGACTTCCTTTGCTGGTTAAGAATCCCAACAAACACCTTCATCGCGATCCAATTTCAGACTTTTCCAAATTCTCAGTGCAAAATATGTTTTCTAATGATGTTCAATCTCCATAGAAATTTTTGGGGTTAGCATTTCTTATATAGGAAAATATACATGCTTAATCCTTTAAACCTTGATTTTCTAAATCATCAACCCACTACTTACCGGTACACATGCCGCTCCAAACCTTGGCCATCCACGAACCGTTTTCCTAGGTGCTCCACATATGTCTTTTTCTCTTACACGGTTGACCTCCTCCATCAACTTCAGTGCATCCGGGTAATGCATATCTTCCTACCGTGAATAGTGTTCAGTTTCGCAAACCAGACCCATGTACCTTTTCTATAGCTTTGCGTACCATTCCCAGAACATGGTATGTGACCCATGTATTAGGTTACATGGTTAACAAACTTTTCCTATTTTCTGAAACATAATTTATAAAATAAACTCCTTTGAATAAGTCCTTCCTTTTCCTACATCAAACTCCCAATTTTGAGGCCCTAAAATTTTCCAAACACTAGGAAACTATGCTACCATAAAAACATGTCTTCGGTGAACATCAACCATACTCACTTGTGGTTATCTTTCTTTGTCAACAAACACAACCACACCAAAAACATACCTAGAGGGCATATTGAGGGATTTTTCCCCAACAGAAAATGAAAATTAAGTGACATTACATAAATGAGGTTCTTGATAAAAAGGGGTGAGTGAGAAACACCTTACTAAATTTTCGCATGGTAACATGTGTTCAAAAAGGATCATGGTTGTGATCAATGAGACATAAAGGGATCACTAATTAAATAGAAATGAAAATTATAGTATGAATTTTTACAGGAAAAATTCCCCAATAGTCACAAATGGAATCTAAGAGGCATAACACTAAATTGGTGCATGAATAAAAAACATGAGAAAAGTCATTTAACTTGATAGAGTGATTCCAACAGTTAGGGAGGATATTCTTGAGAGATTGGGGGAACCATGGGAGGACTCTGTATAGTATATGGTAGGTTAATAATGTAACCTAAGGTTTTTTAGAGAATAGAAATGGGATATTCGGTGATTTTATATAATAAATGAGTGTGGAATTATTTATCATTTCTCAAACATTGTTTTTGGACTCTATATAATAAAATAATAAAAACCAAAAATTTTCAAATAGTTATTTTCCTTGGTTTCTATGAAAGAGGGGTGGTTTTCATTATTGTATTATGATAAAATACAAAATTATTACAATAATATAATTTATTATGTGGAGTTGAGTCATGTTTACAGTTAAATGATTTTAAACCCCTAAAATATATTGTTGATTTTGGAGGATTCATGAAAGATTCATAAAATTTATAAAATAATCATTACAATACAATATTTTAAATTTTAAACATATGTTCAGACTTTTATATCTATTATAGTTTTTATTACATCATTTTGGGTCAGTATGTTGTCATAATATATATCATATATTTAAACCATAGTTACTTTTTTACTTAGAAATTAGAATGTCTCAAAAAATTATGAATAATACACCATTAGATAATTTGTATGTTTTAATTCCAAAATTCATATTTATTTTAACCATATAATTTTCTAAATATGTTTATTTTATCTTTTAATATAATAATATATTTTTATTGAGAAATACTGGGTTTTTACAGTTAAACTTTTTTAACCCTTATAGAAATATCATTTTTCATCCTAAAAATTAAATGATCATTGATATTTAAAAAAATTATTTTATAATAATATTTAATTAATATATTACCTATTTCAATAATATATTAATTAATAAATTCGTTAATTTAATTTGATTATTACAAAAAAAATCTAATTTTTGTTTTATTGTATAAAATTAAATGTAATTTTTAAAGTAAGAATAATAAAATGAAAATATATTCATTATTCTAATATATATAAATTTTAATGTTAGTAGGGTCTTCACTCATATTCCTTTAATAAAATAGAAAATCAACAAAGGGTAAGGGTCATGACGGTGAGACTATTGTGGGGTGGTTTGGTGTACTTGGTTTGGGTCGTGATCTCGATATGCATGAAGTTCTCCCATAAATATTTTCGATCATGCTTAATTTGTTGTATCTCAGTTTGTTCTTGGTGATGGGTAAATCCTCATGAATATATCTCCCCTATAATCTCTAATAAATGGGATTCATTGGGTATTATCCAAATAGTATTTTCCATCACTTCCTTTGTGTCAATTTGATTTGTTAAAACCCTATATTTATACTAATCATATGATCCTTATTGAATTACTTTATTATCAAGGGTAATGATACGTAATGGTATTTTAAATATGGTAGGGTGTAATAAAACAAAATAATATCATGTGTTTCAAATATGCATAATATATAATAAAACATTTAATTCAACCAGAAGGATAATTTTTCTCATAAAATCTTGGGTTATTACAATCTTCTACCCTTTAGAAATTTTACGATAAAAATTTTAATATTACACAATAAAACAGATGACGGTAATTTTTTTCATCACTTCCTCTTTTTCCCACATCACATTATCAAATTCTTTAATTATTCATTGCACTTTGAAAAAGTATATTTTTTATGTAATGTATCTTTTTTTCTACGATCTAAGATATTAGTTTTATTCTCCTCATATAAGATATAATTCTCTTATGGTACCACCTCTGGATTGAGTACATGTTAGGGGTGTGGTAAATACTTCCTGGAGAGTGATATGTGAAAAAATCATGTACATAGGATAGATTAAGTGGGAGTGCTAGTTTCTTGGCCACCATTCTGATGTGATCAAAAATTTAAAAGGGACATATGTATTTTGGACAAAGATTTACCTTCTTTAAAAATCTCATTAATTTATTCCATGGATATAGGAAGATGAATTCGTTATCTATGACATCAAAATCTAGGATTCATCAAATATTTTTAACATATATCTCTTATCAGATATGACCAACCTTGAGGTTCCACTTAATGTTAATGGTATTTTCCACCGTTTCCTTGACCATTTTATGTCCTCACATTTTTTTGGACCAATTTCTTCCCATCACGACAGTGTTCTGCATCTATTCTCGTAATGTCTATCATTTGGATACATTTTAATGTTTTAGTGGAAACTATTATTGTATGATAAATTTACCAAAGTAACATGTGGATCCTATCATCCATTAATGTCAATTGAGAACACTCTCAACATGTCCTTCAGTAGAGGGATAATACACCTAGATTGGCCATTTGTACGCCAGTGATAATAATTGGTAAAGTTCAACTCAGTATTTTGAGAATGTAAGAGACTCCTCCAGAAGATGGATTTAATGCATTGATCTTGATCAGATAAAATAAATATTGTTATTTCATGTAGTTTCAACACTTCTCGAATTTATTTCTTTAAGTGTGGATCGTATAAGAATTCCTCTCGAATTGTAATAAAGTGATAAGTCCTTGTAATATGAAATACGAAAATACATATATCATTATTTCCTCTTAATGTCTTCGGAAGTCCATTTACTAAGTCCATGGTAATATTTTCCCATTTCCATGTTGTTATGGGTTATGTTTTCATCACCCCCTTGTATTTTTTTCCTTTCCTACATTACATGTTAAAATTGAAGACATATTCATGTATATTTCATGATCTCCTTATTTATATTTCTTCCACCAATAGGGATATCTGAGATATTAATAAGTCATTGTCCTTCAAGGATTAATATAGAAGGATGAGTTATGTGAATGATCCCAACACTCTTTATTTAACTAAAATTTTTATGATACACATAGTCATGACTAATATTTTATAACTCTGAATTCATTTACTCTAAAATCTGAGGATTTCCATTTTTTATAGCTTCAAATTTATTCTAGATTCCTTCATTCTCTCTTTGGGAATCCGTTATCTTTTCCAAAAGGGATTTTTTTCAACCTTTTATGAAAGGATTAAATATTTTCCTTACATTATGATTCCCATTTCCATCATTTTCAAATATAAGAAGATAAAATACTTCTCAATTATCATCAATGATAAATTTGATGGATCATTTATACTTAGATCTTATGCCACATTATTTTCTTTCCAATGATGGAGGTGGATTGAGAATTAATAATAATTTATCCACTTTATCATCATAAATGGTCTATATTCAGATCTTTTTGTTTAAATATATACTGGTGGCTCTTATTATCCATATATAATCAACAATTATCTCCAAATAGGTCATGATGTCTGATTTTCAATGCAAATATCACTACAGCTATCATCATATTATGAATTAGGTAGTTATATTCATTAAATTTCAATATAATATTATCATATGATTTCAATTTATCATTCTACATTAACACAAATCCCAATCCATTCATCGATCAGTCACGTAATTCCTTGAATGTTTCTACACTCGTGGGTATTGTGAGTACCGTTGTTGTAATAAATATCTTTTTCAACTCCTTAGATCTCCCTTATAATTCATAATTCCATGAAAACTTGATTCCCTCGATTAATCTTTGTAATATGGTTTCACAATCATCATGAATTTCTCAAAAATCAATTATAATACCCAGATAATACAGGCAATCTATGAATTTATATAAAAAATTCTAGTCTCATCAATCATCAAATTGATTCTATCTTTCTGTTTTTCTATTGTGCATGGTTATGGTTCATGGTTAGTGGAAACATTTAATGCATTCCTTCATAAATAGTAATTTAAATTCATAAAAACTCCACATGGTGTGTCAGCATGAGTTTTTCATGGTTAATTACAAACCATATATCCCCTAGGATAATCTATTCGAGGTCCCTGGTGTGTATGTGGTGTGATACATTACTTTAACATGATTTGGTAAATAGTGCAAAAAGCGTGTAGTTGGCTCTACAATTTTAAACAGAATTAATTTCATGGATTCCGCACAGTTTCTCAAAATATGAGGGGAACCCTTAAAGACCATTTGAGGTTGAGGTGGAGGTAAATTCATGTTTTAATCTAAGCATGATGCCTCTTAGTAGTAACTATGCGTCTTAAAAATTTTGGGTGTATGTGGCGCTCACACGATTGGGTCATGATTTGTCTAATGGTATGGAAAAACACTTTTAGTCGTATACTTTTTTTAAAAAATAGGTAATTCCCATTATTTCCTTTTCAAATAAGATTTATTTCAGCACAATTTTCACCAATATGAGTCTTCCAACCCTTGGGATCCCTTAGAGGTGTTCTTCATTCCTTGTTCTATGATTCTTACCCTTCCAATAGTGCTTTCGAAGAGATTTGAGGTGTGTTTCTCCACTCATTCTCTCCTTTTTCCATAAACACATCTTCCATGTTGGATTTATCTCCCCCTATGAAACTAGGTATCAAGTTGATCTCTTTTAGGAAAATTGGCGCTTCAAATGGTGGAATGTTTTCCATCTAGGGGTTGTAGACACCGTTTCTTATTCTATGGGTTTCATCGTTGTTAAGGGTGATATGTTTTAGGATTTTTAAGCATGGTCTATGATTCTTTAAGGTAGTCCATAAAATGATATTATTTCATTTTAGAATTATAATAATTCCCTCACTTTTTAAATGGAATTATTGATATTATTGGACTATATGTGACAGCTTTTGGTTTTCTAAAACCATATCATGATGTGCTAATCTTTGAATAAACTAGATTTCAAAAAAAATTCAATGTTTTCATGTTGAAATGGCATGTTTAAATAGGATAAGCCCTTAAAAATTCATTATGTAACTTTTTAAATGGTTTTCAAGATGATAAATAGGTTTTATCCTGGATTTTATTCTCATTGAGTGGAAATATGTTTCTAAAGTCAAATTAGATTTCTAATTGGGGTGTTAACCACAAACTGTTTAGTGAAAGGGATTTATATTTGGATTTTAGATAGTGTTATTAAATGTGTGTTTTGATTAACTATTGTAAAATACCATGGTGCATAATTTTAATTTCATTGATTAAAAATGGTTATCCCTTTTCCACTATTTTGTTTTAAAATTGGAATACCATTGTTGAAGGGAGACATTGTAACTTTTTAAAAGAAACGGGGGAATTTTTTGAACCTATTAAATTGATTTTAAATGTTTTTCACGATATTTTTTATGGAAATGAAGACCTTAATTAATATTTTATTTTTCAACGATGTAAACCATTATAAAATGTTGATTGTGAAATGTTTTATATGTTTGTGTTTTATCAAATTTTTTTCGAATTGGTGTTTGGAATGTATTTTTTGAAATTAGAAAGGGCTTAGAATTATGAGTTGTGTTTTGGTGAAGAATTCTAGTTTTGAACTAATGTTTTAAACAATGCATATTTATATAACACTTTATTTCCCCTTTCATGTTACCCCTTGTATGGGTTCATTATCAATATGTGATGTGTTTTCTCCACCTATGTTGGAATGTGGGGGTTATACCTTGTGTCCATTTTATGTATATAAGTATTTTCATCATTGGGTGTTATGGGTGGGGGTAAGATTGGTTCTACCATTTATTATAGTCTTGGCTTGTTTTCACTATGCCACATTTCATTATTGATCATGGGACGTTGGGTACAAAGTGGAAGCTCTAGTTTGTTCCTCTAATTGTTTCACACACCCCTAGTTTCCCACTAGTAATTCTTGGAACATGGGCTATGTGGGGGTTTTCATAATTTTAATTCTTATGTGGGATACCAATATAACACTTATAGTCTTATAATATGAATATATCTATTTAGGGTGGTTATACACTTATACAGTTAAATGATTTTCATGTTAGTGATTTTGGTTAGGAATATGACACATTTGTTTTCTCACTATGTATGATATTCAAGGGAGTCTGATCTAGTGATTAGTTATATCATTTCTTTTGCATTCTTTTGTATGAAGCACTCCTTTCATATGTTTAATACTTAATGTAACATTATATATATTTATATTAATGTATGTATATCACACTTATTTCGATTAACCCGTGTGAGTTGGGATGTTTCCATTGAAAATGAGTTTTTAATTATGTTTATGAAAACCTAATTTTATTATTTTTATGTTCTCCCAACTGAGTGATTTAATGTGGATTCTTAAATGGTTTTAGTTTAAAGAGTACTTTAATAGGTAATTTTCTTATAGCATTAATTGTCATTAGATAAAATGTGTGTGAGTTGTTTTCGAAAAATGATATTGGTGTGTGTGGCTTGGAAATGAATTTAGCCGATGGATTTGTTTTCAAAACACACATTATTGGTTTTGAAAAACAAAGGGATATTTTTTTGAAATATTATTATTGAATTGGTTTTATTTCCATGAAATTTATATATGTTTATAGTACTTTTTAATTATTTTCATTCAAGCGTTGATAAATTTCCTTATGAAAGGAAATTCATAATCAGGACAGCTTGTAGTGACCAACTATGGTTTTTATCTCACAACTAAAATATTTTCGGTTTGAGGATATAATTTGAATCCTTCTTTTTTGTTATGGATTATGTGGTGTGATTAGGATGGAGTTTAGAAAATATAGGTTTCATGGAGTTGTTTTTGGGGTTATATTGAGTTTGTGGTTTGGGATAGTTTTCTTTTTTATTATTTTTATTTCAAGTTTTCTATATTTATTTTTTCATGGATATTGTTTAGGTATATTCAAATGGGATGGATAATGGTAGTTTATTGTAACCTATTTGGAATTATTTATTTATTTATTTATTTCATGTATTTATTTATGCTAATGTTGTATCTTTGATTGAGAGATACTATTCCCAAGGGGATTATTTTTTTCCCTGGTGCTTGTCTCCAGAATGTGGTGTTGAGGAATTTTCAATAGGCCTTATGATGGTCTTGGTTGAGTCTTTAGTAGGACAGTACCCTAGGATGGGTTTTTATTTTATAATATCATAGTTTTAGGTTTCTCATTTAGTAGGAAACTATGCTTCTTGGGTTTTCATATTTATTTGGGTATGTCCTGATAGAAAAGAAGTTATGTTTGGTGGATCATTAGAGGTAAGGCCCAGAAGAGTCTAGATAGCTCTTTCTTGTCCCAAGACTACAGAATCTAAGGGATTTTGGATTCAGAATCATTAACTTGAGTTTCATTTATCTCATTCCTCTAGTGTTTTTGTGATGTGATTAACATTGCTTAGATTCTCTTTGATTATTTATGTGATATTAGGGATTAACTCTTCAGTTAGAAGGTGTTGTAAAAGGGAACTTAGGCCACACAATTATCTCATAACACATAGGAAAGTAAGTGGTTCTTGTGAGGTTGTTCTCACCATTCATATAGGGTGTGTCTTATAGTTGACAATGAGTTTCCCAAAATGTGGTGATCAGGGCCTGAATAACATTTTTTCCCCATGGATATCCTATTTGGAATCATCTTGATTCTAGATATCTCCAATTTTAGTTTTCACTTGTTGGAGGTGGAATGAGTAGTGTTTTTTCCCTTTTGGATATGGTTCAGATGACACTTTCTTGTTTTCTCCTCTATTATGTGAGGTATGTTTTGAATGATTTTTTGGGTAAGAGTCCTCGTGTTCAATCTCTTTGGGTATTTTTTGGTTGTTTTGGGAATTTTCCTAAGGATTTTGTAACATTAGTTTCATGTGTTTCGACTGTTGTGGTTAGTTTTGTTAATGACTTTCCTTTTTGGGATTTTCCATGTGGATAGTTACCCTTTAGAGTGTTTTAATGGATGGATTGAATGATATTCTATAAAATGTTCTATTATATTGTGAAATGATTCTTCCCCACTCCCATGATCATTACTTTTTTTGTTTAGGCTATGAATAATGATTATTGAGACTTGTTTTTTGAGAAAATATCTCTTGATGATAGTGGGTTGTGCCAGTTATTTTTCTAGATCCTAGTTATTTTCATTGTTTGGACATGAGAGAGTATTTTTGGTGCATTCTTTAGTAACAGGGGTGTGTGTTTTACCTATTTAGTTTGTTATAATAACTTGTTTTTGGTTGTGGGACTTTTTTAGGAGGACATTTGTGAGGTGGTTTTGGTGTTTAACCCTAGGTTATTTGTATTTGTATTGAAACAAGGTGAGTTTTCTTGTCATTCTTTATGGATCTTAGTTGTTTTTTATCCTTTTATTGGTTTTAGAAGTGTGGTTGAAAGTGTGTTCTTCTCATGGTTGCTAATATTTTTAAGGATTCATTCTTAGTATTATTTTATTTGTTTCAACATGTTAGACGAACCCTAAAATAAAGGGATACCATTTAATCGGAATTTTAAATTTTTGGGAGACCATTCTAGGTCTCTCATGCTTCATTGGGCATTTTTTTAGAGGTTATGTTTTGGTACTTCTTGGATACATTAATTTTTATTATGGTTGACCAGTTTGATCTTTTTTTGGATATTAGTGATTGGTTAGAAACATAAGCTATGTTTATTGGCTCGTTTGGTTAGATAATTTTGGGATCTTCCATTTATTATATCATTCATTTCATTTGAGACATTATGGGGTTATAGAGTGTCATGGTTGGGATATTGTGTCCCTTCTCATGTCCCAGTGTTTTTAGTTTTGAGTACTTTTGAGATGTGGTGGATTAGTTACATTTCTATAGAGATTTAGATCATAACATGGAAATATTTTTTGGTTTTACTATTTTTCATAGTTATGGTATGTAGTTATAGGGAAACCATACAACTTCCCTTACCAAGGAGACTTTTTAGTTATTTTTTAACTACATGTAGATTTTTTATTATGAGCTATGAACGGTTAAGTCCAAGCCATTTATCCCCTAAGAGAAACTGTGAAGTTTCCTTTGATTATCTATGTTATGGTGAATGACATGAAAATATTTTATAAAACCATTCATCAAGTATGTGGTTGGATATGAAATTTTTTACAGATCCATTTTCATGAATTCCACATGGTTTTTAAAATATTGTGAAGAACCCTAGAAGGTTATGTGAGGTTTGGTTGGTTCTGGAGAGATACATATGATATTTTCTAACCTTATGACCTCTCAAGGGTATCTATGGGGCATGATTTTTTCAGGAGATAGTGGATCCCACATGGTTAGTACATAGTTCTTCTAAATATGAATCCAAAACTTGTGAGTTGTACATGTGTTTACAATTTTAGTAATTCCCATTCTTTCCATTTTAAATAAGAATTATTTTGATCCTATTTTTCCCCATATGATTTATCTAACCCCTAGGATCCCTTATAGGTGGTCCTCCTTTCTCCTCCCTTGATTCTTACCCTTCTACTTGCGTTTTCCATGATATTTGAGGTGATTAAATCCTCTATTTTCCTACTTCATCCTTCTCCCACTCTTTTATCTTGGATTTCGATACACCCAAGAACCCTTGATATCATGTGGCTCGAATTTAGGTTTCTTAGTGGTTCTAATGATGATTTTTTTAGTGTCAGGTGTTTTTTGACACAGTTTCATGTTCCATGGGAATAGATTCTATTAAAGGTTACATGTTTCAGATTGTTTCGGCTAATTATCTATTAAATTTAGTTTGGTGTTACTATGAAATTGTTTCAATCTTAAATTATATGTATGATTTCACTTTCTAAGTTCCTTTCTGTGAATTTAAAGATATATATGACAGTTTTTAAGGATTTTAAACCATTTCCTGATTTTTTAAGCTTGGAATAATTGGTTTTTCATGAATATCACAAGATTCGATTTTTAAAAAGGTATTATTAAATATTCAAAGACCATGTGAAATTCTTTATGGCTCTTTGGAAAATTATTCTCTTGATACCAATTGGTTTTTAACCTGGTTTTGGTTTTTAATGATTAAAAACAATGTTTTAAAGAGAAAATAGATTTGTAATTGTGTTTATATCCTCAAATTATTTGAAAAAAATATGTTTCTATTTTTATTTCAAAATCTTATTTTAAAACGTGTGTTTGTCTTACCCCTTGTGATATGCATTGGTGCATTATTTTACGTGTATTTACAAAAAATGGTTATACGTTTATCATTGTTTTGGTTTTCGTAATGGAAGACCCTTGTTTTATAGAAAATTTAAGATGTATTAAATTAAATTGGTGATTTCATTGAACCTAGAAAAATTAGTTAAGTGGTCATAATGAAATATTTGAGGGAAATTATGGAACCATTATAGCTTATTACCAATTAATGCATGATTTATTATATAAAATTACAAATAATACAACTGGGAAGATAAATAAGTAAATTGTATTTGAGAATTAGTTACATTACATAACATCATAAAACATGGGAAAAAACAACATTATTGAAAATATCCCTGGCATTCTAATATTATTTCATTTTACTTAATAGTGTATTTGATAACCTCAGTATATACCTAAGAAATGGGTGAGCTATAAAGACTAGTTAGGGAATAAACAAGAACAAAATGAATATAGTAATACATGATAGAAAATAGTCTTAAAAATTTGTAATAAAATAAGTTTAAATCCTAATCATGAACAATGAGGCATGATATAGAATGATAATCATGAAGGTGACATTTGAAATGTGGCAAGAACATAAAACACTAAATCATAAACATAATTTAAGAATAAATTCAATAAATCATAATAAAAAAAGACCCATTATATATTATTTTCACTCCTTAATTCATTACATAACATCTCATGACACTAAAACATTAGGCAATGTGTTGGAGAACTATATAATTAAGGGAACACCCATAATTTTCTTTTCATTCGTATGCTTAAGTGTTCCCCCTAGATCATAAAACATGTAATCATTTATCATCAATTTTTATTCCATAATAAAGGTGTGTAGAATATATACATATAAGTCCCAAATAAAATTAGTATAAGTGCATTAAATTTAAAAATCATGATAATAAATGGGTACGGTCATTCACTACACAATTAATTGACATAGAAAATTGCAGTGAAATTTCGGCAGCATAGTGTGGGTGTATAAATGTTAATTGAAGGGATTGATGTGAGAGGAAAGGATATCTAATAATTTAGAGATAAAATATACATTATGGGTGATTTATACAAAACAATACTATCATTAGTAGTTTTAGATAAAATACATAAGATAAATAAGAAACATGAATAAAGTAGAGAAGGACACGATCCCTCTAAATTTTGATGTGGTAACGGGTGAACAATCATATTCAGGGGAGGGATTAATGTGAGTGAAAGGGTTATCAATTAATTTATAAATCAAATTGACAGTAATGGAGATATTTAATAACATATTCTAAAATGAGAAATTGATAGGTCCACAAAGTCAAATAACCTGAGAGGGGGGTGAATGAGGGTATGGTAGACTAAAACATTCTCACTTTTGGATATTGGTTAACAGTTTGACAAAACTCAATTCTCTATTCCTCTCATGGAAATATAAAAAGTGATTTGAAATCATGCATAGGGAACATTGATTTTTACTTGGTTCACCCCCAATGGGCCACGTCCAAGGAGCATACAATGGCAATGTGCTGATGTACCAAATTCACAAAGGCTCATGTACAATAATGAGTACAATGTCTAGGCTAGATCATCTATACCCAAGATCACTAACTTTAAAAGGTTTAGGGACTTCTCATTGAATTCCCAAGTTCACTATCTATGACAATTTCTCTGGTTCACTGCCGGTTTCAAGGTTAATTGTCTTCCTCATCCTTCGCTCATGGCTCTTGAAAAGGAATCCACTCACAATTTATTGACCTGTAAGCCAAACATAGTTTATGGGAATTTAGGTCCCTTCATTATCATGAATTCCTACATCCTCAACTATAGGTAGATGCCCTTTTGAAGTTCCTTTTTCAACTGTAGAAGAATACCACCTTCTCGAGTACTGTTAGGTATCGGAAAATACTTTCACAAATTGAATTAAAGAATTCCCAAGATTCCTTATACAAATTACAAACCACCTTCCTCTTACCACGTATTGTGTACTAGGTTTGGTATGCAGGACCCCTTCATCACGTACCACATCTACTGGCACTACGAACTACCTTTGTCTATGGACTGCCTCCGCCTTCGTGATCAGTTACCAATACTATATACCGACTCCGCAAACCTCTTCTACGAAACACCCTGTGTCCATGAATAGTTATCTATTCGCAGATGACCTTCACATCCGTGTACTAGAACTCTCCTTCCACATACTACTTGTGAAACTCTCCCACTCGTGAACCAAGGATTCCTCCACCTCATTCTGAGACAACCCTTACGTGTACAAGAATTCCCTCTTAGGGTACCAGACTTCCGTTGCTGGTTAAGAATCCAAACAAACACCTTCAACACGATCCACTTTCAGACTTTTCTAAATTCTCAGAGAAAAATATGTTTTATAATGATGTTCAATATCTATAAAAATTGGTGGGATTAGCAATTTTTATTTAGGAAAATATATTTTCTTAATCCGCTAAACCGTGATTTTATAAATCTTCAACCCACCGCTTACAGATACACATGTCGCTCTAAACAATGAGCTATCCACAAACCGTTTTCCTAGGCACTCCACATATGGCTTTCTCTCTTACATGGTGGACCTCCTCCGTCAACTTCAGGGCATCCAGTTAATGCATTTCTTTCTACCGTAAATAGTGTTTGGTTTCGCAAACCGCACCCATATACGTTTTCTACAACTTTTCATACCATTCCCGGAAAATGGTACGTGACTCATGTATTATGGTACATGGTTCACAAAATTTTCCTATTTTCTGCAACATTATTTATAAAATTAACCCCTTTGAATATGTACTTTCTTTTCCAACATCAAACTCCCAATTTTGAGGCCTTAAAATTTTCCAATCATTGGGAAACTATGCCACCGTAAAAACATTTCTGCGGCGAACACCAACCATACTCACTTGTGGTTATCTGTCTTTGTTTACAAACACAACCCCGCCAAAAACTTACCTAGAGGATGTATTGAGGGATTTTTTCCCAACGGAAAATGAAAATTAAGTGAAATTACATAAATGAATTTCTTGATAAAAAGGGGCGAGTGAAATACCCCTTACTAAATTTTCGCATGCAAACATGTGATCATAAAGGTTCATGGTTTTTGTTAATGAGACATAAAGGGATATCTCATTAAATAAGAATAAAAATACAGTATGAATGTTTTCAGGAAATAAAATCCCAAATAGTCATAAATGGAATCTAAGAGGTATAACATTAAATAGGTGCTTGAATAAAAAACATGAGAGAAGCCATTTAACCTGATAAATTCATTCCAACAGTTAGGGAGGATATTCTTGAAAGATTGGGGGAACCATGGGAGAACTCTGTATATTATATGATAGGGTAAGGATGTTATCTATGGTTTTTAGTGAATATAAATGGGATATTCGGTGATTTTATATAATAAATGAGTCTGGAATTATTTATTATTTCTCAAATTTTGGTTTTGGACTCTATATAATAAAATAATAATAACAAAAAATATTCCCATAGTTTTTTTCCTTGGTTTCTATGAATGAGGGGTGGGTTTAATTATTGTATTATGAAAAAAATACAAAATTATAACAATAATATAATTTATTATGTGGATTTGAGTCATGTTTATAGATAAATGATTTTAAACCCCTAAAATATATTTTAGATTTTGGAGGATTCATGAATGATTCATAAAATTTATAAAATAATCATAACAATACACTATTTTAAATTTTAAACATATGTTCAGACTTTTATATCCATTATTGTTTTTATTATATCAATTAGGGTCAGTATGTTGTCATAATATATATCATATATTTATACCATAGTGATTTTTTACATGAAAATTCGAATGTCTCAAAAAATTATGAATAATACACCATTAGATAATTTTGACGTTCTAATTCCAAAATTCATATTTATTATAACTAAATAATTTTCTAAATATGTTAATTTTTATAATGCCCTGACCTTAAAACTTACTTAATATTGATTTAAATGAATAATTCACATTGAGGATCTTTTTAGGTTTAGAGTATTACAAAATAAAATCATAAATCATGATTTACATTCCACATTTAAACAAAGTGGTTACAAAAAAGATAGTATTCATTTTCTTCCGATCAACGGAAACATATTTAAAATAAAACATGGATTCGTTCTTGACACTTCCTTGAAACTATCATCATATCATGCACCTTTCCCTTGACCTGTGAAAAATATTTCAAAAACATCAGATGAGCACAAAAAGCTCAGTAAGGGATATAAAAGTACAAAAAGAAAACATTAGTCCATGTATGAAAACATACTTTACTCATAGAACATAAACATTTTAACATACCTTATCAAATCATGAATAAATCATAGAAATCATAAGGCATAAAGGTAATTTGAGTCATTCCTAACATTCTTACATATGGAGTAACCCTCTTGGTTACGTTTGGAATACCCATCACAGTATATTCCCTAAATCTTTTCGTAGAAACCATAACGTTTAACCCCTTCGCGTTACCTAATGCATTGGAGAGCTATATCGGGCTCACCTACCCTTAGTTTATCACGGAACCACCCGTTTTCATAAAAAATGCCTAAGAAACATAACATAATAGTATCACATAACTTAAGCATAAATTAAAGATAACATTCCTACATTTCAATAATAATATAACATTTTAAGATATTTAAATAATGAATCCATTCAAAAAAACATTTTTAAAAACATTTAAAACTTTAATAATGAGATTTTTGAATAAAAGTGTCTCATACCACCTTGAAGCTTTTATAATTTTAAACCATTAATATCCATACAAATAAATCCTTAAAAAAAATTTAAAAACATGGATATTAATGAGAAATATTTATAAGAACAAATCATTAAACGTTTAAAGCGATACTTTAGTTAGAGGGTTTTTACCAAAATTAGAGACACTTAAATAAAATAATTGAGGAATAACATTTAATAAGAACTTTATTATATCATGAGAATAAATTTATTCATGATATAATATTACAAAGGATAGTATATACACCATATAAGAGTGAATTGGTGCTTAACAACAATGACGTCTCAATAGAAATGAAAAATGATATGAAATCCCTTATAAAGAAGGTATCCTTAAATTAATGATAAACCAATATCATAATTTTGTGTGACAAATATAAATACACCCAATATAAGTGGATATTATGTGTAAAACAATCAAAGTTCATTCACACGTATTCAAAGAATGAAATATTCAATAACTACAAGTAGAACCCAAAGAAATCGAAATTGGGATAAAAAGATCCCTTATAATAATTCGACAGCCTAACAACATCGCTTGAAAATTTATAAAATGAGTTGATGAGAGATAAAAAGGGTATCTCATCACTTGGACATAGAATTTACATCAATAAGGATATAGAAGAACATATCCCAACATAACAATATGTAAATTAAAAGACCCAACAAAATAAGTCTTTTAAAAAGAGGAGGGTGAAAGGTTCCCTTACCGACTTGGGTATCTTTCGAAACAAATACCCCATGAGAGAAGGACAATACAACATTGATGTAAATACTCATAAATGAAATTATATTACACAAAGAGTAGAATAATGGGCAGTATATATACCAGTCAACAGAAATGGTGGCAAATGTAGCATAAATCTCCCGGGAATAAAAGTGAGATGAAAAATCCCTTACAAAAACTCGGCAGCCTAACAGCGCCACTTAAAACATCCAAAATTGATTGATGAGAGAATGTAGGTTCACTCATCATATGAACATAAAAATTACAGTACGAGTAATATACAAGAAAATTTCAATCATAAGAAAGATGAGCTTAAAAGGAATGACATAAAAGATTGTACTTAAAAAGAAAGAGAGGGGTAAGATCCCTTATCTCGTGTCCAACATGACTCGATCGTTCATTAACCTCCTGAATAATAAAAATTGGTCAATTTATAATTTCATAAGGAACTACTTTAAAGATTATTATTCAGTTCATATCACATATTATAATGTTATAATAATTTGTTAATAAAGTAATTTCATATCAGACGTTTTTGTTGATGTTCGGTACACGAGTAAAAATTGAACTTGTTGGAGAGTATTTTCCATGTAGTTATAGGTACATCATATCCATAATAGTATTGATGTTTTAAATATCATATATATCCAGTATATATTCATTTTATACTATTCCATAGCATTTGGAGATAAAAAATTAAAAGCACCATTCATGGAGACGGTAGGCCATACATACGCATTAACACTACTTTAATTTTTTTTCATATTAATGGAATTAAAACAAAACGAGATATATATATATATTATAATTCCAGAATGATAACTATGATTTATATGTAATATATTACATCTATATCCATTATATATATGTACTTATAAGAGTACATAACATTTTGAGATAAGAAATGAAATGTACCATTCATGGAGACGGTAAGCCGTTCGTACGCATGAACGCTACTTTCATTTCTTTTGTTTTTGTATTCAATGGAATGAAATAATAATTATATAATGGTATATTATAATTACAGTAGGATATCATATGTAATACCATTAATTCCAACCTTTATACATCCCACATATGACATTAATGAATCAAATCACTTTGAGGGGGTGGTTGTCCGCACTTCCTAAAATCAAGATATCGCGTTTACCCATAATGGAAACCATAAAGGTATGCCATAAATGAAAAATACATAATCTTAAGGAAAACATAAACATATTATATATCATATATAAATATAGTAACATCTTAATGGCCACCTTTGATGGTGTTAAAATAATATTGAACAATCATCGTTTCGTGAGGCAGTAATTCACCATCCACAAAAACAGTATGTTCTTTAACCATTAGACGGAGGTGTGTGAAAGTGTAGCTTTAATCCTTATTATAACAACATAATAGTATATTTAAGATACATTTGGTGTTACAAAAAAAGTATTAAAAAGATTTCAGGGGTTTGGAGAAGGAAAATAAAACAAAAGAACACAAGGGAAGACATTACCTTTAAATTTGGTAACTCTCTTTGATTTGAGCTCAAAGGCTTACTTGGAAAGGATTCTGACCAAAGTGATGCTTCAATGATGATTAGAGGGATGTGGAGAGATGAAATGGGCTTGGTTTGGCCGATTCAAAGGCTTGAGAGGTGTGTGTGAGGTGGTAGAGGTGGGTGCCTTTTATAAGAGGAGAAGAGGGTCACTCTTGGAATGTTATAAAATATTACATTATTATAAACAGATTTTCGGATTTTAAATTTCCCAAAAGGATATATTTCTAGGATAACGTGATAAGGTTTAGAAATCCACCCATCCAATAGGTTTGTGACAAATTTATGACTTAGATTTCACCCTATCTTCTCATTTTATTTAAATCGTTCATTTATGAGATAATCACTACATCATCACGGTGTCATAAATAATTAATTTATTTAAAGTCTAAAAATTATAAAAAAATATCATTATGTAGAAAATCTTTTTATCTTTGAAATTAATATTTATAGTAAAACATATGACTTATATAACCCCATGTAAGAATTGTTTTAGTAAAACAACACATGTTTGTGACATTTTAATTTTAACTTTAAATAAAAAGGTATTAATGACATTTTCTAACCAAAGTGGCTACATGGAGTCCCCAAGTTGACCCATCGATTTTATGGGTCGGCCATGACTCATCTAAGAAGGGAGGAACATGTGTCAAGGTCATTTCATATTATTATAACAATATCATTACCTTAAATTACACTAATTACCTCTAAGCACGATTAAAAACTTATGAGTTACTATTCACCAAAAATTATTTTAATCCCATTGAACCAAATTTTACATCATAATGAAAACCATGTATGTCAGATTTTTAAAATTCAAACCACAGAAGTGGTAAAGTTTCATTTAATCAAAAAAATAGTTTTTAAACTACCACTTAGTGGTTTCACTATTCATAAAAAATTGGAGTTTTTCAGAAAAATACCAAAAATTCACCCTAAGCTAAATTTGATATTCCGAATTCAGAAATGATGTCTATTTTAAAAAACTCATAACATATATGTTGCACTAATTAATTTAATAATTAATTCCCGCTGTCAAAACAAATAGCGTGTTTTTATGAAACAATATCTATTAAAAGATTGACACTATTTTAAGTTCAATTTCAAAGTAAAAACAATTAAAATGACCAATATTGGATTAAATTGTAAAAATATATTCTAATTTCACTTTAAAACGAATACAAAAGATAATCTAATCATATAAATAAATTAGATTAAAAAGTGGTTTTGAATTAAAATACAACATTTTTCACTATTCATTAAAAAATGAACTTTTTCGGAAAAATACCAAAAATTTACACAAAGTAAATTTTGATGTCCCGATTCAAAAGAAGAATTTTATTTTTTCAAATATAACACATAAAATTTTCAAAAAGTGGATTTAAAAGAGGTTCTCCATCCAAAGGCGGTTAATCAACTTTTTAAAGAATATTAGATTATTTATTCTTAAAATTGGATTCATTCGCATTTAAAATATTTGACAAACATATATAATCATTTTTTAGTTAGTTCTGTTCATCCCTATCATTACGGCGGCTAGGTTTTAACTACCATTTAAAATAAAATTATTTTATTATTAGAGTGCAATGTAATATTTCAAAGGAAGTCGTTGTTGTTTATTGTGTACGCCAACGAGCATAGCGTCCCCTTTAAAGTATTATTAACATTTTATTCACAAATATGGATAAATGTGAAAATTTCATATTCTTTATTTAAAATTGGGCTTGGAAACTTCATTTAAAATCCCACATCGGAACAAGAGTCAGTAAAACAATAACTTTAAAATAAAGAAAGAGAAGTATAAGGGTCACCAAAGTTAACCCATACTAGGATTCCATGTAGGAAAACATGGATATGGAGGGAAAAAAGGGTCATGTTCTGAGGGAGAGTGATAGTAAACATGTCTAGGAGAAAGTTAACCATAAGAAAATCACAAACTTGTGATGGGTTAAATGATATTCGATTCCCCAGTAGGAAAAGTTAACAGAAAACATTTTTGTTTTAAGTTACTCTTTGTTGAGGAATTTATTTTTGAGCTTAACTAAATCCTAATTAAACATGATTACTTGTCACGTAGACTTTCAAATTTTACTATATTACTTAATCAAACTCATATTTTCTCCAAATTTTGAGTATTTAGGAAGACTTGTTTGTATTAAGAGCACTATAATCAACTTCATGAGAGTCACCTAATCCAAAAAAGAGAACTATATACTTCGCATGTCTTTAGACAAAAAGCAAAACCAAAATTTTTAGTATGAGATCAGATAATCCACAAAAGTATAATCCTTTATATAAATAAAATCTATTATTAATCTCTATAATTAGTCCAAAAAAACCCAAAGTTCAACGAAGACCATTCGATAAATAATTTTCCATAAAATTATTCAATGTAAAACAAACTAAGATTGAAACCCAAATATTTGAAGGATTTAATCATATAGTGTTCCAAGGTACAAATTAACTTTTATCTCCAAATAACATCATTTTATCTTAAATTCTCATATTGAAAAGTAATTAACCTAATTACATATCCTCCACGATAGGTTAATCATTTCCATAGATAACCCAAAATAAACTTACTCTTGATTCCTAAAATAATCTAACTAAATAGAATTAGTCAAACTGACCAGGTACTTCACATAGTCCAGTGGTAGGCGATAAATACAAGTCGCACGTTGGTTGTGGGTTTGATTCCCGCAGCTTTGTTCGACGCGACGGGTTGTCAAACGGTCTGTGTGTTGTCCTTTTTTCAAAACTATATAATTCTTAAAACATTCCCCAAAACGAGATAAAATCTTTAAAAATAATCATAACATATTTTAACTTCAAGTTTATCTCATGCCTTTAATTTTCCATCATAACATATAATAACCCATAATTACCTCAAAATTAAGGATCATATAAACTCTAATGGTCACCTTTGTAATTATTTCATGGACTTCCTCATCGATTGGTCATCTCATACATGATGAATTAGAGAAATCACCATGGTTCAAGTGGTTGATCATGACTCATGATAGTTGGTTTAGAACAACCATGAGTTTCCTCATGGAATCC
This sequence comes from Viscum album, assembly GCA_963277665.1. Taxonomy (NCBI): domain Eukaryota; kingdom Viridiplantae; phylum Streptophyta; class Magnoliopsida; order Santalales; family Viscaceae; genus Viscum; species Viscum album. The sequence continues at coordinate 1,436,958,694 of OY728120.1, forward strand.
CCCATTTCATCCAGTCTCTTAATCAGAGAACCACCACAGTTTCCTTCAAACCTGTTGTCCCTTTGGTGCCTTCTACATCCATCCATTCACTGAAAACAGATATTTCAGTGTGAGTATATCAACAAAACCATCATGTACTAATGAGAAAGATAAACACTATGATATACTTACTCATTCACTTTATCTAAAACTAGGACTCTTTCTGAAATCCTAACCTTTATGTTAATGTCACTTATTCTTAGAGAATACCCTAACCTCTAAAGTAATCAAAAGTGACCTCTGATACAAACAATAAGGCACTGACATTAAACCATACTTAATATTGGGATTAAATGAATAAATCACATTAAGGATCTTTTTAGGTTTAGAGTTTTAGAGAATTAGATCATAAATCATGAATTACATTCCACATTTAAACAATGTGGTTACATAAAAGATAGTATTCTTTTTTTCCCCACCAACGGAAAAATATTTAAAATAAAACATGGATTCTTTCTTGTGACTTCCATGAAACTATCATCATATCAGGTAACTTTCCCATGACTTGTGAAAAACACATCAAAAACATGGGATGAGCATAAAAAGCTCAGTAAGGGATATGAATGTACGAAATGAAAACATTATTCCATGTATGAAATCATACTTTACTCTTAAAACTTAATCATTTTTACATACCTCATCAAATCTTGAATAAATCATATAAATCATAAGGCATAAAGGTAACTTGAGGCATTCATAACATTCTTATGTAGGGAGTAACCCTCTCGGTTACGTTTGGAATACCCATCACAGTATATTCCCTAAATCTCTTCGGAGAAACCTTAACGTTTAACCCCTTCGGGTTACCCAATGCATTGGAGAGCTATGTCGGGCTCACCCGCCCTTAGTATATCACCGAACCACCCGTTTTCATAAACAATGCCGAAGAAACATAACATAATAATATCATATAACTTAAGTATAAAGGAAAGATAAAATTCCTACATTTCAATAACAATATAACATTTTAAGATATTGAAATAATTAATCCATTCAAAAACAGATTTTCAAAACCATTTAAAACATTTAATAAAGAGTTTTTTAAATCAATGTTTCCCATACAACCTTGATGATTTTAAAATTTTAAACCATTAATATCCATAAAAATAAATCCATAAAACCATTTTGAAAACATGTATATTAATGAGAAATATTTATAAGAACAAATCATTAAAACATTTAAAGTGATATTTTAGTTAATGGGTTTTTACCAAAATTAGAGACACTTGAATACAAAAATTGAGAAATAAAATTTAATAATAACTTAATAATATCATGATAATAAATGGATTGATGATATAATATTACAAAGGACAGTATATACACCATATAAGAGTGAATTGGTGCATAAAAACAATGAAGTCTCAATAGAAATGTAAAATGAGATGAAATCCCTTATAAAGAAGGTATCCTTAAATTAAAGATAAACTAATCTCATAATTATGTTTCACAAAAATAAATACACCCAATATAAGTGGATATTAAGTGTAAAACAATCAAAGGTCATTTACACATATTCAAAGGATGACATATTCAATAACTACAAGTTGAACCCAAAGAAATCGAAATTGGGTTAAAAAGTTCCCTTGTAAAAATTCGACAGCCTAACCGCGTCACTTCAAAATTCAGAAAATGAGTTGATGAGAGATAAAAAGGTTATCTCATCACTTGGACATAAAATTTACATCAATAAGGATATATAAGAACATATCCAAACATAACAATATGTAAATTAAAAGACCCAATGAAAGAAGTCTTTTAAAAAGAGGAGGGTGAAAGGTTCCCTTACCGACTTGGGTATCTTTCGAAACATACACCCCATGAGAGAAGGACAATAGAAAATCTATGTAAATACTCATAAATGAAATTATATTAAAAAAAGAGTAGAATAATGGGGAGTATATATACCACTCAATGGAAATGGTGGCAAACGTATCATAAATCTCACGGGAATAAAAGTGAGATGAAAAATCCCTTACGAAAACTCGGCAGCCTAACGACGCCACTTAAAACATCCAAAATTGATTGATGAGAGAAAGTAGGGTATCTCATCATATGAACATACAAATTAAAGTAAGAGTATTATAAAGTAACATCCCAATCCTATGAAAGATGATCTTAAAAGGAATGACATAAAAGAGTGTACTAAAAAAGAAAGAGAGGGGTAAGATCCCTTACCTCGTGTCTGACATGATTCGATCGTTCTTTAATCTCCTGAATAATAAAATTTGGAAAATTTATAATTTTATAAGGACCTACATTAAATATTATTATTCAGTTCATATCACATATTATAAGGTTATAATAATTTGTTAATAAAGTGAGTTCATATCAGACGTTTTTGTGGATGTTCGGTACATGAGTAAAAATTGATGTTGTTGGAAAAGTATTTTCCATGTAGTTATAGGTACATCATATCCAGAATGGTATTTATGTTTTAAATATCATATATATCCAGTATATATTCATTTTATACTATTACATAGCATTTGGAGATAAAAAATTAAAAGCACCATTCATGGAGATGGTAGGCCGTACGTACGCATGAAAGCTACTTTCATTTTTTGTCATATTAATGGAATTAAAAAATCAGAGATATATATATTATAATTCCAGAATTATATCCATCATTTATAGGTAATATATTACATATATATCCATTATATATATGTACTTATAACAGTACATAACATTTGGAGATAAGAAATGAAATGTATTGTTCATGGAGATAGTAAGTCGTATGTATGCATGAACGCTACTTTCATTTATTTGTTTATTGTATTAAATGGAATTAAATAATAATTATATAAAGGTGTATTATAATTCCAGTAGGAAATAATACGTAATTCCATTAATTCCAACCTTTATACCTCCCACATATGGCATTAACGAATCAAATCACTTTGAGGGGGCAGCAGTCCGCACATCCTAAAATGAAGATATCGCGTTTACCCATAATGGAAACCATAAAGGTATTCCATAAATGAAAAATACAGAAGCTTAAGAAAAACATAAAAATATTAAATATTATATATAAATTTAGTGACATCTTAATGGCCACCTTTTAAGGTTTTAAAAGAATATTGAACAATCATCATTTCGTGAGGCAGTAATTCGTCATCCACAGAAACAGTATGTTCTTTAAAAATTAGACGGATGTGTTTGAAAGTGTAGCTATAATCCTTCTTATAACAAAATCCTATTTTATTTAAGATACTGGTGTTGTTACAAAAAAAAAGTAATGAAAATAGTTTATGGGTTTGGAGAAGCAAAATAAAACAAAAGAACGCAAGGGACGACATTACCTTTAAATCGGGTAACTCTCTTTCATTTGCGCTCAAAGGCTTCTTTGGAAAGGATTATACCCAATGTGATGCTTCAATGATGAAGATAGGGATGTGGAGAGATAAAATGTGAAGGGGATGGAAGAGACAAAGGCTTGAGAGGTGTGTGTATGGTGGTAGAGGTGGGGGCCTTTTATAAGAGGAGAGGAGGGGAACTCTTGGAAAGTTATAAAATATTACTTTATTATAAATTTATTTTCGGATTTTGAAGGTCCCAAAAGGAAATATTTCTTGGATAAGGTGATAAGGGTTCGAAATCCACCCATATAGTAGGTTTGAGACAAGTGTAAGGCTTATATTTCACCCTATCTTCTCATTTTATTTAAATCGTTCATTTATGGGGTAATCACTGCATCATCACAATGTCGTAAATAAATTAATTTATTTAATGTCTAAAAAATATATAAAAAATATCAAGACGTAAGAAATATTTTTTTCTTTATAATTAATATTTATAGTAAAAAATATGACTTATATAACCTGATGTAAAACTTTTTTTATTAAAACAACACATGTTTGTGACATTTTAATTTTACCTTTAAATAAAAAGGTATTAATGTCATTTTCCAAACAAAGTGGCTCCATGGGGTCCCCAAGTTGACCCATGGATTTTCTTGGTCGGCCAAGACTCATCCAATTAGCGTAGAACATGTTTCAAGGTCATTTCATATTATTATAACATTATCTTTACCTTAAATTACACTAATTACCTCTAATCGCGATTAAAAACATAAGAGTTACTATTCACCAAAAAATTATTTTAATCCCATTGAACCAAATTTAACATCCTAATGACACCCATGTATATTGGATTTTTGAAATTCAAACCACCGAAGTGGTAAAGTTTCATTTAATCGAAAAAAAAGTTTTTAAACTACCACTTAGTGGTTTCACTATTCATCAAAAATTGGAGTTTTTCAGAAAAATACCAAAAATTCACCCTTATCTATATTTGATATTCCGAATTCAAAAATGATGTCTATTTTACAGAATTCATAACACATAAGTTGCATTAATTAATTTAATAATTTACTCCCGCTGTCAAAACAAATAGCGTGTTTTTAAGAAACAATATCTATTAAAAGATTGACACTAGTTTAAGTCCAATTTCAAAGTAAAATCAATTCCAATGACCACTATTGGATTAAATGGGGAAAATATATTCTAATTTCACTTTAAAAGAAATTCAAAAGAAAATCTAATAATATAAATAAATTAGATTAAAAAGTGGTTTTGAATTAAAATATAACATTTTCACTATTCATTAAAAATGAACATTTCCAGAAAAATACCAAATATTTACACAAAGTAAATTTTGATGTCCCGATTCTATAGAAGAATTTTATTTTTTAAAATATAGCACATAAAATTTTCAAAATGTGGATTTGAAATAAGTTCGCCATCAAATGGAGGTTAATCGACCTTTTAATGAATATTAGATTGTTTACGCTTAAAATTGGATTCATTCGCATTAAAATTATTTGACAAAAATATATAATCATTTTGTAGTTAGTTCTGTTCATTCACATCATTACAACGACTATGTGTTAACTACCATTTAAAATAAAATTATTTTATTATTAGAATGCAACGTAATATTTCAAAGGAACTCGTTGTTGCTTATTGGGTACTCCATCGAGCATACCGTCCCCTTTAAAGTAATATTAAAATTTTATTCACAAATATGGATAAATGTGAAAATTTCATATTCTTTATTTACCTGGGGTGTTACAATTTTAACTTTTAAAATAATAATCTATGTTTATTGAGAAATAATGGGTTTTTACAGTTAATCTTTTTTAACCCTTACAAAAATTACATTTTTCAACCTAGAAATTAAATGATCATTGATATTTAATAAAAATTATTTTTTAATAATATTTAATTAATATATTACCTATTTCAATAATCCATTAATTAATGAATTTCTTAATTTACTTAGAATATTACCAAAAAATATAATTTTTGTTTTATTGTATAAAAATTAAAAGTAATTTATAAAGTAAGAATAATAAAATGAAAATATATTCATTATTATATTATAGATAAATTTTAATATTATTGGGGTCTTCATACATATCCCTTTAATAAAATAGAAAATCCACTGGGGGTAAGGGGCATGACGGTGAGACTTTTATGGGGTGGTTTGGTGTACTTGGTTTGGGTCGTGATCTGGATATGCATGAACTTCTCCCATAAATAGTTTCGATCATGATTAATTTTTTGTATCTCATCTTGGTCTTGGTCATGGGTAAATCCTCACGAATATATCACCCTTGTAATCTCTGATAAATGGGATTCATTGGATATTATCCAAATAGTCATGGCCATCACATCCTTTGTGTCAATTGGATTTGTTAAAACCCTATATTTATACTAATCATATGATCCTTATTGAATTACTATATTATCAATGATAATGATGCATAAAGGTATTTTAAATATGGTAGGGTATAATAAAACCAAATAAGTTCACTTGTTTCTAATATCCATAATATATAGTAAGACATTTAATTCACCCTCAAGGATAATTTGGCTTATAAAAGTTTTGGTCATTACAGTCTTCTACCCATTAGAAATTTTACGATAAAATTTTTAATATTACACAATAAAATAGATGAGGGTAAATTTTACCATCACTTCCTCTAGTTCCCACATCAAATTAATGAATTTTTTGATCCATTTTTGCACTTTGACAAAGTATATTTGTTTATGTAATATATCTTTTTTCTACGATCTAAGATATTATTTATATTCTCATCATATAAGTTATCATTCTCTAAAGTTACCACCTCTGGATTGAGTATATGTGAGGGGTATGGTAAATACTTCCTCGAGAGTGATATGTGAAAAAATCATGTACTTATGATAGATTAAGTGGGAGTGCTAGTTTGTTGGACACCATTCTGATGTGGTCAAAAATTTAAAAGGGACTTATGTATTTTGTAGTAAGATTTACCTTCTTTAAAAATCTCATTAATTTATTTCATAGATATATGAAGATGAATTATTTATCTATGACATAAAAATCTAGGATTCATCAAATATTTTCGATATAGATCTCTTATCGGATATGATCAACCTTGATGTTCCACTTAATGGTCATTGTATTTTTCACTATTTCCTCGACCATTTTAGGTCCTCAAAAATTATTGTGGTCCAAATTCATCCCATCATTAAGGAGTTCTGTATCTATTCTCTTAAAGTGTGTCTTTGGGAGACATTTGAATGTTTGAGTGGAAACTATTATTGTATGATAAATTGACCAAAGTAACATGTTAATCTCGTCGTCCATTAATGTCAATTGAGAACACTCTCAACATGTCCTTTAGTAGCTGGATAATACACCTAGAATGGCCATTAGTTTGAGGGTGATAATCCTTGGTAAAGTTCAACTCAATATTTAGAGCATGTAAGAGACTCCACCAGATGATAGAGTTAATTCATGGATCTTGATCAGATACAATCAATATTGTTATTTCATGTAGTTTAAACACTTCTCTATTTTATATCATTAAGTGTTGATCATATGAGAATTCATCTCGAATCGTAATAATGTTACAAGTCCTTGTAATATGACATACAAAAATACATATATCATTATTTACTCTTAATGTCTTTAGTTGACCATTGAAAAACTCCATGGTAATGTTTTCCCATTTCAATGTTGGTATGCGTAATGTTTTCATCACCCCCTTGTATTTTTTTCCTTTCCTACATTACTTGTTAATATAGAAGACATATTGATGTATATTTCATGATCTCCTTATTTATATTTTATCCACCAATAGGGATATCTGGGATCTTGATAAATCATTGTCCATCAAGGATGAATATAGAAGGTTGAGTTATGTGAATGATCCAAAAACTACTAATTTAACTGAAATTTTGATGATACACATAGTCATGACTAATATTTTATATCTCTGAATTAATTTACACTAAAATATTTGGATTTTCATTTTTATAGCTTCGACATTCTTCTGGATTCCTTTATCCTATCTTTGGTAATCCTTTATCATTTCCGAAAGGGATTTTTTTCAACATTTTATGAAAGGATAAAATATTTTCCTTCCTTTATGATTCCTATTTCCATCATTTTAAAATCTAAGAAGATAAAATAATTCTCAATTATCATCAATGATAAATTTTTTGGGTCATTTCTACTTAGATCATATGCCACATTATTTTACATCCCATGATGGTGGTGGATTGAGAATTAATAATAATTTATCCATTTATCATCATCGATGGTGTATATTTAACTCTTTTTGTGTTAATATATACTACATGCTCTTATTATCCATATATAATCCAAACATCTCTCCAAAGAGGTCATATATGGATAATAAGAGGCTATAGTATATTCAACTCTTTTTGTGTTAATATAAGAATAGTATTTCAATTTATCATTCTACATTAACACAAATCCCAATCCATTCATTAATGAATCTCTTAATGCCCTAAAAATTTCTACACTCATGTGTATTTTTAGTACCAGTGTTGTGATAAATATCTTTTTCAACTCTTTAGATCTCCTTTTTCATTCATAATTCCATGAAAACATTATTCCCCTCCTATTAATCTTCGTTATATGGTTTCATAATCCTCATAAATTTCTCACAAATCAATTATAATACCCAGAAAATCCAAGGAAACAATGGATTTATATAAAAACGCTATTTTCATCCATCGTAAAATTTATTCTATATTAGAAGGGTCCATATATATCTCATTTGTTGTTGTAACAAGCCCTAGTGATATTAATTGGTCTAGGTATCAGTTCTATTTTGAAATCAATGACTCATTTTGGAGGGATTCTAGAAAATTATTATGGGAAGCACATTATTGTGTCCCCTCAAAATGGGAATATCTTCAAGAATTACTTTTACAAAGACTTTGTCACTGAGCTAGATACATTTTCTCATTTGGAAATAATATCCATTCGTGAAGATGATGGTTCCAAATAAATTTCATCCACCTCCTTTCACTACTATATAATTTGGGGTGATTCATAATATGGAGGGTAGATTCCATCTCCCATCAATCATTTTTTCTTTAAATACTTAAGATTATTAAATGACTATAGAAACATCAAATTTCACTAATTTTAGACATATATTTTTTTAATAAGAAAATGCCCACAAACTTCAACATCTAATAAAATAATCATTGATTTTTTTCCAGATGATAAAAAATAACTATAGGTCGTGACATGTTGTTTTTAGAAAACATACATTTTATGATAATAGGGTATGAATTTAAATACAACATGTCATACACTACTTTAGTTTAGATGATATATATAATTAAATCATCATCATCAATATCAGCATAGGACATTCCTTGTTCCATTGATATTGGGGATTATTGATTATCATCATTCTTGACAGCCCTTAACTTTTAATATTGTCTTTGATAATGCTTGAATTCTCTAAATTTACGACATATAACTGTATATAGTACATATATGGAACAATACTTCCACCCATGCAATTATATATTTTCACATTGTAATTATGTACATAATTCCATATATTTACACACTTGAAACGTCTACCAAATCCTTTATTACATATCAATTGGTTCATCTTTCCAAACTTTTTTCCAAAATGAAATTGAGACTTCTTTACCATGTCACCTTTATTTGATGATCTACCTTGAGATTATGTCATCCTATTACAATAGATCATTTTTAATTCAACAAATTTCTTGTTTTTAATTGTAATTTTTTATATCTGTTTGGGAATAATCACAAGATGTCCTACTTGCAAACCCATAATATTGGGAATCTCATTTGGTAAGCCATCACATTTCCCTTTACATTGATTTTTTACTCAGTCAGTTATATTTCCAAACATTTTCTAGAATAAAGGGGAAAATAGGGTTGAATATTTTTAAACAATTAAAGACATAATCATGAATATAATGACATTATAAAGATTACTTATAAATGTCATTTATTTATTAAATTTTGAATTTCCAAACGTCAATATATACTATCCTAGATCTATTTCAAAATATATACTCTTATGGAAATTTTTATTCCCTTAATAATGGTTTATAATGATCTTTTGAATTGACTAAACCATATCCTCTAGGAGTGTAAAACTAGTTGGGCAGAAAGACATGTTTTTCTACACTAGCTCGAGGTCTATTTTAGGTCAACGTGATGCTTTTGAGTTTTACCCCAATGTATAACTATTCCAATGCCACATAAATTGTAGTATATACATAGGGATTAATTTTATTTTAAAACACAAAATTTTTTCTTTATCAAAATATAGGTATAAGATAAAAATTTTGGTATTATCCTTAAGGATTTCTCTTTAGTTTTCTAATCATATTCCAAAAAATAAATAAAACTCCCTTTGATGCCAACTATGACAACCTGAATCTATATTACTCCTTAATTCATCATTTATTACATTCTATTACAAATTATACAACAAGGAATATTAATAAGTATAGTGTATTTTGGAATTAGGTACATTACATAACAGAATAAAATATAGGAAACAACAACATTATGGAAATCATTCAAAGAATTCTAAAATTATTCCTTAACATGTAAAACTACATGGGATAACTCATGGATATGCATAAGGAAGTGTTGAAATATAAAGACTAGTAAGGGATTAAATATATAATAACATGAATAATGTTAGATATATTATAAAATAGGCATATCAATGGGGTATAAAAGATGTGAGAATCATAATCATGAATAATGAGTCCTGATATAACATGATAATCATAATGGGAATAAGAGAAATGGGGAAACAACATAAACAACTATATTATAAACATATTTCAAGGATATATTCTAAGAAATAATGGTATAAAAATTCACATGATGGATTAGGTTCCCTCCCTAATCCCTTTCATGAAGTATCATGAGACTAAATCATTACCCAATGCATTGGTGCACAATATAATTTCATGCACACTTGTCACTTTTGTTTCATTCTCATGCATAAGAGTTACACATATATCATAAAATAAGGAATCCTTTATCATAATTTTTTTAATGATCAAGGAGTTTGGAATACAAACATGTAATACCTAAATCAAATAAGTATATGTTCATGGAGGTGAAAACCCTTAATAGGAAAAGGGTATGAGTATTCATTAAAAAAATGATTGGCATGGAAAACCATGATGAAATGTCTTCAGCCTAAGAGGGAATATTAAATTTTCATTGAAGGGATTAATGAGATTATAAGGGTTATCTCAAAATGTATACATAAAACTAAAATTAATTGGGATATGTCAGAACATATTCCATCATTAACAATTTTATATAAAATTCATAACATAATTAGGGAAATTGAATAAAAAAGTGAAAGAGAGGATCCCTTACTAAATATTGACATCATAACATCTGTATATAAAGGTTCATAGGAGGAACTAATGAGTGTGGAAAGGGGTATATAATCATTTATAAATAAATTTTAAATTAATGGTGATATGCAAGAACAAACATCAATATGAAAAATTGTAAATTAAGATGAATAACATAGAATAGGTTCTAAATAAAAAGGATAGGGGGAGACCCCTTAATAAATTTCAGTATGGTAATAGGTGTTCAAAAAGTTTCATATAAAGGATTAGTCATAGTGAAATGGGTTTCTCATCACATGTTTATCAAATTTATTGAAATGTGATTATATAAAAACACAACCAAATTACTACAAATGGAAACTAAGAGGCATAACATAAAAGAGTTTCTTGAATAATAAAGAAAATAGAAATAACATACCATGAGAGAGTGATTCCAAAAGCTTGTGTGGAGCTTCATGAGAGCTTGGGGCACATTGGGATGAATCTATAGATGATATATTTTATTAAGGAAAAGATAAAAGGGAATTTAGTGAAGATAAATGGTATCTTGGGTGGCTTTATATTAGAAATGGGTGGTGAATTATTTATTATTTCTTAAAATTAGGTTTTGGTCTCTTTATAATAAATTAATCAAAACCAAAAACCTTACCATGTATTTTGATCATTTTTTCTACAAAATAAGGGTGTATTTAATTATTATAATCATTAAATGGCCTAAATAATTTAAATAATAACCCTAATGATGTAGAAATGAGTCTTGTTTAAAACAAAATGATTTTAAAACCATTAATTATATTATAGGATTTGTAGGATTCAAGAAGAATTTATAAAATTAGACAAATAAAAATAATAATAAATTATTTTAAATATTAAAAATATATTTTGTTGTGTATACCCATGATAGTATTTAATACCAGATTATTAGATGATTATGATGTCATAATATACACTGTATTTTTATACTGTATTTTTTTACCCAAAAATTCAAATATCTTGAGAAATTATCTAAAAAACACCACTGGATAATATCAAAATTATTATTCCAAACAGAATATTTATTTTAACTAAATAATATTTTAAATATTTTAAATTTTACATTTAAAATAATATTCTACATTTATTTAGAAAAAATGAGGGTTATTTATAATAATTGTTTTTAAACCCTTATTTAAAAATACATTTCTGTTCATAAAAATTATTTGGTCATAATTATTTGATAAATATTATTTAGTAAAATATTATATATTTCAAAAATACAATAATTCATAAATTCTATACTTGAATTTTAATATTACCCAAAAATAATTTTTTGAATCATTTTATAATAATAATTTTTTTTATAAAGTAACAACAATAAAACAAAAAAATATTCATTATTCTATAAAATATAATTAATTTTATTGTTATGTTATTCATACATATCCCTTTAATATATAATCTAATACCATAAGGGTAAGGTTCGTTATGGTGGGAATTTCATGTGGTGGTTCGACCTAAACGATTTGGGTAATGATCTCGATGATCTTCAGCTTCACCTATAAATAGTTTCACTCGTAGTGAAGTAGTTGGGTAAATTCTTGAGCTTAGTCAATGTAAAATCATTATTATTCTATATCCCATTTATTCTAATATAAATTGGATTCATATGTTATGATCCAACTAGTTGAGGCCATCAATTCTAATTCGATGTCAATTAGATTTGTTAAAACCCTATATTTAACAAAAAATTTGATCATTGTTTAACAGTTATGTTTTTAATGGTAATGATATTTAATGTTCTTTTTAATACTACATTATATAATTAAAACAAATAGTGAATGTGTTTTCTATATCCAAAATACATTATATGATATTTAATTCATCCACAAAGGAAACTTTATTTATAATATTTAAGGTCATTAAAGAAATAAAGGCATTTGGACATGTTTTGGATTTTAATAGAAAATAGGCCTCATGTATGGATGAATTTTAATTTTTCTAATTATTTGGATAAATGATATCATTTTCAAGAATGTAATTTAGGATTTATTGTGTGAAATGTAAATTTTCATTCAATTCCAAGCCATGTTTTTGTATTAATGTACTGTTTGGAATGGTGGTATTAAATGTTGTATGTGTATAAAGCCCTTGATTTCCCCTTTCTTGTTACCCCTTATGTTTGTTCCATATCACTATGTGAGGTTTGTTTATCCACTTATATGGGAATTTTCTTGTTATGACTTGTCTATATGGTATGTGAATGAGGATTTTCATTAGTGTGTATTTTGGTGAGGTTATTTTTGGTTATGAATTATTTGGTAAAATTGGATTATTCTCACTACGACATACTTCCCTTATTAGTCATTTGTTTCTAGGTACTAATTTAATGATCTTGTTTTTTCCTCTAGTAGGATAACTCGCTGCTAGTTTCCCTCCAGTTGTTCAAAGAATAAGGGCCTGGTTGGGATTTTTCATTGGTGAAATTATTGTGTAGTCTACTAGTGTGACAATTATGGACTTATCATATGATGATATCTAGTTCAATTGTTTATTCCCTTACACATTTAGATGCATGGAACAATAGTGAGTCTGGAATTTTCCATGAAACATTCATTTTCATAGTAGTATGTGATTTTCGGAAGACTAATATAGTGCTTGTTTATAACATTTCACATGATTTCTTGGGTAACAAACCCTCCATTATAATATTTCATATTTTGTATGCCTTTTGACATATATAGGGGGTTTCATATTGTTATGATTATGCCATGTGAGATAGGTTGTTTCTTTTTAAAATATGTTTTCAATGATATTTTAGAAAACCTTTTTTATTATTTTTATTTACTCTAGTGTGAGTGATTTAATGTGGATTCTAAAATGGGTTTTCGTTTAATGATAGATTTATCTAATAAACTGATTTTAGAGAAACTATTTTCACTAGATAAAATAAGTTTTAGTTTTTTTGATAAGCTATAATTGTTTTTGTGTGGTTTTTTAATGGATTTGGTTGATGTATTTGTTTTCAAAATGTGTGTTTTTACTTTTTGAAATAAATGGAAAAACATTTTGAATGTGGATTATGTAAATGATTAAATTTACATGTAATGTATATATGTAAATAATACATTGAGATTTATTTTTAAACTAGCATTGATGAATATCTTTATCAAATTATTTTCGTATTTTTGGAAATATTTAACAACATGATGGGATTTTTATCTCATTCCTATAAATATCAAGTTATAGTTTCTCTATTGGATCCTTTTTATAATCATGGATAATGTGGGATGAGTTGGATAGTGGTTAGAAAGAAAAGGATTAATATATTTAGATTAAGTGTCTAATCCAGTTAGTTGTTTTAGTGTAGTTTTAGTTTTTAGTTAGTTTTTTGATTATTTTCTGTCACTCTTTGTTCATGGATAATCACCAAGAATCTGAAATTGGTTTGGATCATGAATGTTTGTTGTATCATATTTTTGTTGTTGGTTTATTTATTTTTGGATCCTTTATTTATTTATTCTTCTATTGTTTCTATGATTTGGTTGAATCCATTTCCAATGGGATAACACTGACACACTGGTGCTTGTCACTAGCTCACGGGGATTATGAATACTCTTTGGGCTCGTGATGGGTTGGGTCCTATGTTGTGTAGGTATGAAGTTCTGACTATTTTGTTATGTGATCCAACCCGATCCATCGCTGTCATTATCAAACTGGTTTGTGGACATCCACATTATAGCTGGTTACACCATGGCTCAGATGCCACTTGTTGGGGTGATTTTTATTATCCCAATTCTTATAGGCTCAACAAAAAACCCATTGGGGTTCTAACCTAAAACAAATTAGTGATGAGAGGACTATCTCATCCAAGCATATTTTTTAGACACCACTCATTAGAAAAACTGATGTGGGGTTGAGTTTTCACCCAAAAATGGTCTTAAAGACCAGTTAGGTTTGACATTTCCCATAATTATATGGAATTAAATCCACTATATGTATATTCAATATTCCCCATGTCTAATGAGATAGGGAGAGATGATGTGTCTTCTATTCGAGTTGGTATCCCCCAATACTACTAGGGGTTTGGGATCCTCTGCAACTAGTATAGAAAGGTTAAAATAGTTTATAGTTTTATTAATATGAACCCCTTGGGATAATTTATGGAATTATAATTACTGGTATTGAACTCTAAGCTTTCACTCTATTTCTTATTTACAATTTTTGGGATATCATATCTAGATTTTTCACTATATATTTTTTAATGGATACTATTAAGTATCATGAGATTTGACCTTCCATTTTTTATTTTCCCCTCTTGGTAATCCTCTTTCACATTTCACATACCTAGACATCATTTTAACTATTGTTTAGTTCTCACTTTTTGATTCCAGGGAATCATACAGTGTATGTTTATACAAAACCCTACGTAGGCCCCATGTCCCTACATCTGTGTCGATGTAGATGAATCATAGGTTTGGACATGGTCTAATGGATGTGGAGTTGGCATGGATTATTAGGATATGATTCCTGGTGATGTTTGGTAGAACACTATTGAACACAGTGTCTTATGATAGTGGAAAAGGTCATTATAGTTGGAGATTGATCCTTGTGTACTTGTACAATATAATATATTACCATGTTCTTGTTGTTTATAGGATTGTTGAATATAGTTAGTTTATATAATGTTATTTTGAAGGATGCTTCAGTACATTTTTGTAACATAAATTCCATTATTTTCAATTTATTTAATTATTGATAGATATTTGGTTGGTATATAATATCATTTAGTGCATTGGATAACTATGTTTATAATATGATCCTATAGGATAAATCAAATCAAATTATAGGATAATCCACTCGATTCTTATCACTCACCCCAATCCTATTAGTGTTGGGGATAGTGTGGTACTCCCAGCTTACCATCAACATGGAATGTGCCCTCGTGGGTTATGTAATGTTATATTGGTATCATATTGGGTCTATCATTGGGATGGTGTTCAGATTTAGAAGTCATGTGAGGTCTAGTTTGGGAAAATAGGGTAAGGATGACAAGGGGTTTTTGAGTTTGGTTATCATATAAGGGTGAAAGAAATAAGAGTGGTAATGAACATATCTTTTTTCGAGGACTATAATACTTGATAGTCAACCTTGAGCTCAAATAAATAGTTTTTGATCTACATATAGGTTGGTATATTCATCACATAATAGTAAGTTATCATCTTCTACATACTTCTAGTTTCATTTCATCCAGATATGCTCTAATCCTTGTGCGATCACCCGTAATTAATGGTTTATATTTGTTGATATCTAGATTTTGTACAAATGTTGGATTGTTATTATCTAATTCCTATTATTGAGCCCTTCCACCATAAATTTCATTGAAACGAGGCATTGTTTTTTGAGATTCGGTTGATAGATAAATTTACCCTTTGACTTTAGGTGGTTTCTCTCCACTTAATTTTTTCGATGGAGGAAACTGGTGGAGCATAAGGTAGTTCATTCTAAGATGAAAAAAACTACCCATGGTTGGATATACTCTATACAACCAAATAATTAGTAAAATTCAGATTCTTGGATTACTAAGATTATACTAGATTCTAGGGATCCCATTTTCTTCTTGATGTGGTATTTATAGACAATATGATGATTCTTATATTAACCTCTCTACACGATATCATGAGCTATAGATGGATGACATTAAATTACTCAAACACGCAATAGGATTTCTCCACCATGGATAGAATTTGATCCCTTACTTTCTTAATTTGTTTTAATATGGATTTTTATTGGTATATATCAAATTTTTTCTGGTGGTGTGACCATATTTGAGTATGTGTTGAGGATTGTACTCTTTGAAGGGTATTTTTGGAGTGTGATTTTGTGGTGTGATAGTTTGAGATGAGTTATTCTTGAAGTGAATTTGAAGTAAAAGTATGATCTATAGTCATTCTTCATTGTAATGAAACCTATAACATGTTCCTTTTAAGAATTCAGTGATTTCAGTCACAGTATAATGATGATTTACATAGAAGATTCACATATTTCAGCAATAAAAATAATTGAACTGAGTTTGACTCATGTCCATATTCTGTTGAGCCTCACACTGGTTGATAAAGGAATAATTTATTCATCCAAGACCATATTCATGAGGGTTAGAGATTCCAATAGATCCAAAATAAAGAATTTATTGGCTAGATAACTTCTATAGATGATGGTCATATTTAATTTGACACATTTTATTAATGTGTGTTATACCTTATTAGATATGTAATTCCATAAGTAACATTGAGGAAGAGTTTAGGTTTCTCTGTATTCGTCCTGGGAATAATTGGTTTCCATTTGTGTGTGTCATTGAGGTGTTGGGGAAGGTGTTTATGAGGTGGCTTATGTCTGTGACATTTAGTACGATCCCTCAAGTGTGGCAAGTGAATAAAAAAAGTGGATGTTAATGGTAGATTCCCATGATCTTGCGAGCAAGGATTTAAATTTAATCTTAGTGGATGAGAAAATTTTCTATTTATATTTGTCATGGAATGTGTGGTTTCTTATGAAGGGTTCATTATAATTGACCCTTACTGAGTGGCATGTGTATGCATCTTTTTTCATTTTAGGAATTATTTTTCTTTTTCAGTGTGGGATGATGAGAACTTTTATGGAGTTCTGACAAATCAAACAGAAACTCTCATTATGGGGATTCATGAGGGAGTCTAATATGGGTTTAGTAATTTCTCTGGTCATTCTACAAGAGTGGTAGTAGACTCTTAAATCAAGATAAGAAAAAATGTATAGAAATATTGATATTAATAAAGATGAAATAGTAGAGGAAGATAAAATTAGAGTGGGGTAAAAGTAGTCATGGTGGATTTTTCTTCTTAAATATAGAACCAATGTGTGGATATTGGTGGGGGAATGTGAGAAGTTATATTCGGAGTAGTTTATTCATTGTTTGTGTGGGATAAATTTCTCACCTTTACTAAATAGTGGTGTCCTCACACATATCCATTGTTTAAAGGATGATAAGGTGATGTTTTCATCTTAGTGGTCTTGTGTGACCATATGTTCTTAGGTGATGGAACCAAATGTTATTCATAATGGAGGAAATCAAGTCATCCACTTTTTCATACATTTATAATGTGGTTCCCTTGATGTTAATGTTAAATATCATGATGGTAATTTTTAGATGATGCTACTCTAGAAGAGTATGGACCTCAATATGGCATACACAATGAATCCTTGCAGTTGAATCCATCACATGAAAATCCTTTTTATGCGATAAAGAATGAAGTTTTTATCTATTCATTGTGAATTTTGATTGCATGATTAGGTTCTTTTTTGGTGTCTATGGTCGATAGTGCAGGGTCATCAAAATGTTCATGATCCTTCTATATAGAATGTGGATGATTAAGCCACTTGAAGGGAAGTGGTGTGATGTTTAGAAAATGGTTGAGGTTTTTGATATGTCTAATGTGCCCATTGATAAATTTAATGAATGATATTTGACTTCAAAATCAGGATATGTTCAATATATAATTATAGTATGTTGAATATAACGATGAGGATGAGGAATATTCATAGTTGTTTTTAAAGGTTGTAGAAATATGTAATACTACTCTTCATAGAATTTATCAATGATAGTGACTATGAATAGTTTATGAGGTGATTTTAGAGGGGATAACATGGATTCCAAAGACTGTGCAACATTGTATATTTATTGGTATTAGAATAGAATTTAATAAAGATGATGATGTTTTTATATTGTTGGGATGTATTTCTCTTATAGGGAAACTATCTGTAACTATATTTAAAGGTGTATATTGAGGCTCTACTATTAGATTTTGACATTTTGGTAACCACATCCTAGATAAATATTTATTTTTAGTGCTACAGAAAAGCAAGTCTCACCTGGTTATGATATATAGTTCCACTTATTTATTAATTCATGTTTGGACTAGATCATGTGGTTTAATAAATTCTTTAGGAAATATTACCATGTAGACAATAATATATCAAGTTTCCTCAGGTTCCCATACCTATGAATTTAAAAGATGTTTGTGTGATGGTTTTTTGAATTGCACATGTGTTGATTAATGATTTTTTTTGTGGCAATAATATTTCCTTATATGGGATATATATGTTTATGTTGGGAAGGATGTAGTGACCCAGGTTTTTTAGCCTAGGAATGACTAAAAGTTTATTTTTTCAGTTTAGCTCCTCTCTTGGAGTAAAATAGTAAATTTACCTTAGATGAATACAAAAAATTATTTTGATGAATCTTATGATTCCAGGGTATGGTATTTAAACCTAGGATGGGTTTTAGGGAATTTATGAGCATGTTTGGTTTTATAAGAAATTTTATATTATATTAATTAAATAAATATTTATGCTAGAGCTTGAATGGTAGTTTCATGACCATTATGTCTGTTGATTTTGTCCTTTGAATAATTAAAATTATATTTTTAATATGAGACACTGATATGGTGTGGTGATACCTACACTATAGAGGATCAATAACAATACAATGAAAATATTATATTTTTTAGCTCATAATCATGTCTTTTTGTTGGAATAATTATATCAATAAAATGAGTGAAAATATTGTCTAATGGAGACTATAGTTAAGTAATGTGAATGAAATTAAACATATGAATGATGCAAGTACGATTTACATATGGTTCAGTGATAGTTTCCATTCAGGGGTGGAGTTTTAGGAATATATTATGTAGTTAATAAATTTTTTAATTAATTGTTTGTCCTAGAAATTCCTCCATTTAATCCCCACTGCAGAATACTTCCATGTATAGCTACATTGTTTGGAAAACCACATTGATTTGAATATTGAAAGATTTAAAATAGGTGTATGTGATATTAGATCCAAGAGCATGATAGGATCATGTGATGATGAAGAATGATATCTCCACTTCATCATTGGACAAGAGTTTAACTCACAAATGATAAATCATTTTAAAATTAAGGTAATTTTTTATTATCATGAACCCCATTTTTCAAAATCATCACATTGAAATCACTAAATATAAACCATTTTCTTCCTATTTTTTTATGGTGAATTCTTATGCTAGAATTCTCTCTCTAACGCCATTAAAATTTATCAAATCCTAATTTATATTCTAAAATTTCAGTGTTTTTTTGATGAATTTATTTTTAATGACTAGTTATTTTATTATAAATGCGTGAACATTGAGTAATATTAAATGAAATAAGTAGGTGATAACATTCCACTCACATTCTTATATCTTTTTCTCTTCTCTCTGGATTTGAAATCAGGCATGAGCATTCTTCATTAATGATTGATCCACTTTTAGGTTAGGGATTTATTTATTATTTTGTGATTCAATTTTCGAAATCCTATTAAAGAAATTAGTGGGATTAAACACCATCCTTCCTCATTGTTTCAGTTAGAAATATTATACTACAATTTTCTCTATATTCCCTTTGTTATTTATCAAATCCCAAATCATCATTTCAAATATATGCACTATTGAATTTTTAGAGAAGAAATTATTAATAACTAATTATGTTTTGGTGATTGTGAAAACTTGTTTTCATACAAATTTAGAATGAGATAATATTTCCCTCCCTCTCTCCTTTCTATTTATCTTCTATCCCACTCTCACATATCACTCTATTTTATATCCATATGGATGAAGGGAATCATACACATGTGATGGTGGGGAATGAAAGGACGTTGTGATGATGAATGTGCACAAGGGGAGGTGGTTCACATTAGGAATGGATATAATCAATGTGGAATGAGTTGAATGTAGGATAGAAGTGTGCCTTGATGGAATCTCGATATGGAGAGTCTAGTTTAGCATAAGAGGAAGATTAAATTCATAGATGGTGTTGGGATTTTTTTAATTTAAAATTTGAATATCAGATAGGGGAAAAGTGAGAATTGAGTTTAAAAAAGGTATGAGTGTTTAAATAAAGTGAGTGGTGTGATATTTTTTGAAAACCAAATAGATATGTTTTTGTTAGTTCTATGAAAAATATTATAAAAGGGTTCACTAAAGTCATACTAATATATGAGGTGGGATAGAAAATATATAGGCACTGTGAAACAAAATGGTGAAGGGTGTTCCACCATTTTGGTTTCTCAACTGCATATGAAGACTATTGATGTAGAGACGATGGTGTGTCGATGATTGTTCATTGATGAAGTAGATAATGTGAAGTAATCGAAAATAAAGTTTCAATGATGGACGGAATAGAGATGATGATTCAACTATGTTTTTAATATATTCATGGTTTTCCGGATTAGGCACAGGTTTTGTTTCCATATATTAGTGATACAACAAAATTTTATGCCCATGGGTGTGTTAAAATATCTTCGGGTGAAAGAAAAAACACTTTAGGTGTTGAGAGAAAAATCATTTGGGTTAGTTGAAAATTACTTTGAGTGATTATGAATTTCAATTCGGTGAAAACAACATTAATATATGTTTTCTTTGGTTTTTGATTACAAAGGATTAAATGTTGAGCTCCACCAAAAAACTTGTGTTAGGAAAGAAATTTCAGTTATCAAAGAAATAAATTTAAAATATAAAAATCTTGTGAATTGGCATAGTTTAGTATAAAACTACTATACTAGAGAATTTTATATATTGTAATCAAGTCAAAATTCGGAAATTCTAACAATTCAAAGACACTGCAATTTTTTTTTCAATATGTGTTGAAACAACATGCTTTCCTTATCTACTATGGTGCTCGGTTTCAACAATTATGGTCCCAAATCATGGATTCATTCTCTTACTACTCAGGATTCCTTTTTTTCTTGTGATAATTTATTATATACCAAATATTCCTTTTTATAAAACTTATTACTAGTTATATTTGAAAAAACACCATCTCGTTATAACTTGAGATTTAAAAATTAAAGTATCTCCCTAATTTTCCACTATGGCTACGTCATAAAGAGAAATATCTCACATATTTAAAATCATTAACTAAGCACTCCCAACAATATATTACATGATTTAAAAATTAGAATAATTTACCACTATCATCCATTTTTATCTTCATTATAATTCCAAAGACTGAAATTATCCATCACACCAACCAAAGGTGTGATAAATTCTTAAAGATGATGGACTAAATATTTTCATTCCACTATTCCATGAAAAACTGAAAAAAATATTAACTTATTTTTTAAATAACAAGTTCTATACACATATTTATAAAAATCACATATAATGGTACATTGGGTCCTCAAATAAGCTCTACCTTCTCAGATCATCTTGTAAAAATTCCCAATTTTCAACGCTTTGATCAAGGTCATTAAACCTCTCATTACATTAATAACATTACCTCCAGTTAGAATAAAAAACCTTTGGAATCCAAAATTCCCAGTGATATCAATTCCATTATAAATTTTTTTAAATAAGTAATAATTTTATGTGTTCAAATAACTTCCTCAAACATAAAAACTGACAATATTCTGATGCCATAAATAATGCATTCAATATTGTTGTCCAATTTCACAATATCAACATTACACTCTTCTTCACTATAATTTTTTTTCATATGGATCATTTATAATTAAAGTAAACAGAATCTAAAATACAATATTAGTCAGTCATATATTCCATATTTATAAGTTATAAATCACTTTAAACCTCCCATATTGAGTCATAGTATTTACCTCAGCTGATTCTTTATCATAATTTTCTTCTTATAACAACAGAACTTTGTATAGTTTCTAATAATATTACATTCATAACTACACTACCAACATTAAATATAACCTCTTAGTCTTTATTGGATTCATTATATCCTATTATATGAGCCATTTGATAATTTTTCATACCTTTAATGATAGTTTCATCCACCCATAATAGAACAAATTCCATTATTAACTGATGATCCACCATCATTTCATTTCAAGTCTCATTCATTTTGCATGGATTAAATCATATCATCCATCTTCATAGTGTATTTTCTAAAAAATAGTGTTTTTCTGAGATTTCCATATGAATCTAGAAAAAACCCAACATATGTAAAGCTTGGTCTTTTTCATTCATTTCTACTAGCACCACATTATATTTATCAACATTCATGACCATCATTATAGAAAGTTCACTCATGAGTTTTATGAAATGACCAAAATGGATTCCCAAATCACCACTCTCTAACATTTTAGGACAATATAAGCATTTTTTAGATGGAAATTTTTTTTCAATTATTTAGATTTATACTCGTCATTCCAACATCATAATGATATTCTCCATATCTATTGGATACATCATCCACCATAGTGTATTGTATTCTAAATACAAATTAATAGTTATCATATCCAAATCTAGTATATATTTTCAATCATCCAAGAAATTATTATTCAACTACTCAAAATTTTTAGTAAATTCTTTCACTATCCATTCACGATTCAAAATATTATTTTCTAGCAATTTTCGCATAGTGAAATCATTTTTCTCATTAAATAAATGAATATGTAAAAAACAGTTTAATGCGAATTACCCATATTTAATTACAAATAAGAACAAGTCAACCCCATACGATACAATTTTTTGGGGAATAAATTGAATTTATAGTAGAAACAAATTATAAAAGCCTAAAAACCCGAGAGATTCCATAGTTCAACACAACCCTAGAGGATAATATAATTTATAAAAAAAAAATCATATGAAAATTAAAAACATTTCACAAATAAAATAATCCACACATTTAATAATCTTCAAATAGGTGTAATAATCGCATTCGTTCCTAATCCAATATTATGATATCTTTCAGCAAGTTCAGTCCTTAATCTAGGATCCCTTCTCTTACTTTCTATGCATCCCTTTCGCTTTTGATCATTTTCATGATCCCATGATTTCACATTATATAATTCTTATATGTGCCTTTTTTTTAAAAAAATAACATCATTATCAAATGATATTTTTGAATAAAAGGATCTCCACAATTGTTTTGAGAATTATTCATAATGGGAAAATATATCACATATTGAAAATTTTGAAAAATCACTACGAACATATTTATTGTTGATGCGATGTCAATCTCACAAATTATGGGGAGGTGATGTAGTGGCATGACTAGATCAATTGGAGGAAGGTGACACAATATTTGGAGGATAGGGGTGGCCCAAGAGTCTTTATACTAATTTAAGTGGAATGAATGAATTTATAAGGTTTCAATAGGATGGGATGTGTGTAATTCAACTATATGTAGATAAAAAATTGGAAAGTGGAATCAAAGAAGATAAAAAAATTTAAAAATAAAAAAGAAATTATTTTTTAAAATTCTAAAAAATGAGTGAAATTGTTAGGTGGGGCATGTGAATAGTGGTGTGGCGTAATTTAAGTGAGAGTGTGGTGTGAATATTCTCCCCAACTCACTTTTAATTAAATGTTTTATAATATTAATAATAATAATAATATAACAATTATTATTAATCAATGATTGCCACGATAAATGAGCAAGGAGGAAAAACCCAAAGGTTTCTTTATTGAAGATAAATAAAAGTAGTACAGAGTGAACTTTCATGGGAGAAATAATGAAAAACACATCCAAAAAATTACAAGAGGAAAATTTTCCCAAAAAAGTGATACATGCTAAAAGAATAAGGCTCTCTAAGCCAACTAAATAAGAAAATTTATTTATTATTATGACACTGATCATTATCCTGACATCTCATGTGATTAACCATAAAACTTTTTTAAATTTTCAATGTTTTTTAATCATAAAATTGAGTATCAATGTTATCATCATAAAGGGATCAACGAACATATTTCCAATATTGACCAAAATAATAAGGATTATCCATGTAATGATCTTGGTGAGAATAATTAGAATCCATAAAATACAGTATATCCATGGTTGTATCCATCCATAAATTTCCCCCACATTGATGGGATTTTTCTCTTTAACCCTTTAGGATAGAGTTTCCGTGAATGGGAGAAGAAACCTTTACAATAACATCATGTTTCAGGGATTTTCTACAAGAAAGGTGATGATGGGTAGACTCAATGATCACCTTGTCTATATGAAACATGATAGAAGAATCCACTACCCTGGTTTTGTTCGATGTGGCCCCAGTGGTTCCCTTATATGATCTAGAATCATAGGCATGAGAATGAATAGAACCAGAAGTCCTTGGAACAATATTATCCACCCCTATAACAGCCATCTTTTGGGACTCAAAATCCAACATATCAGTAGTTTCAAACTGTCCGAAGCATATCCATTTTCCATCCAAGACTATATTAAACTACAACACCTTGGTGGACTACCCAGGAGCTTTCTGATTATATCCAATTTATCTAGATATAACAAAACTTATCTCATTGGGATAAATAAATATAGTACCCTTATTATCCATTGGTTATTTAGGGGCCCCATGCAGTCCCCAATGTCCATATTTGTGCGGCTCATATTAATGGGAATATGTGAACCATCAATAATGATGAAAATTTGAAAGGATCAAAATTGAATAACATACTTTTCTCTGCCGGGGCTCATTTTATGTCTTCCACTAGTAGATTTGATATTGGTATAGAGACCCTTTCCATCATCCTTATTAGTAGTATAATAATACAACCTATGTATCCAAATCATATTTTAGTCTGGGATTTTAGAATTAATCCCAGAAATAAATCCTCATTAATTCTTACAAGAAAAGTAATCCATAGAATTTGGTTTCCCAACTCTATCAGTATCACTAGGTATGGAATATCTCTTATAATATTTTCCTTTAATACCACTAATATATACTCCATCCACCAATATGTCCTTCCCATATCCATCATGTAATTCCTCTTCTATGATAAGTGTATTTTTATTTTTCATTCATCCCTTAATTTTTAATTGGATAAGATAATTAACCCATAGGCTACTTTCAAAACTATTCTATCACTCGGGAGGAGAAACTTATCTTTTTGTAAGTCTGATGTGTCTAGGTTATGATCAATATTTGATGAACACCTATATTTATCTAGGTAGTCATCCTTTCAAAGAGGAGACAATTTCATCTTGAGATATTATTACATTATGAACCATTAGGTCACTACTCTCCTAATATTTTAGTAAAAACTCCAAATTAGAAACATTATTATAATAGATAAAACCCCAAAACTCTACTAGAACTAGTCCATAACTACTGCCTTCTATATGATTAATTAGGTCTACTTTCATATCATCTTTACCAACACTAGTTCCCCTTATAAACATGTCATTATAATTCCCTCACATTCTATATTTCATACAAGTTAGACCTTAGTCACATTTTTCATAGTAATTCCCAATATTATTAAATCCATTAAAAAATAAAGTACCTTCTAAAATTATCCCTTTAAATCAATTTTTTAATTTAATAGAATTCAGGATAATTTTTTTGATCAATGGAATGATGAGTTAAAATTAAACTAAAACTCTTAAGAATTTCCCAACCCAATCCCTTATGGTTTCCATATCCAAATTTATTGGATCTCCAATTGTATAATCTATTTACTATAATATATTGGGTCAAAAATAATACAATTTAAGCCTATTATTTGAATATAGACCATTGTCACATAATTTATCACATTTATGGGGTTAGATAGTGGATTCCAATCAATAATTTTCATATTATTTGGATATATGTTGATAAATAAATATCCATATGACTTATATTTGATGAGTGTACAATGTAAAACAATATAAAAGTATCGTTTCCAAGATGATGTCACTATCTATTCATTAGTGCTCCATCATTTTAATAATAACTTCTTATGATCAATAAAAATCAATCTGTTAAACCTAGATTGAAAACGCATGTGACTAATTTTAGGTTTTTTACACTCATTAAGACTATAGGTGATGATTGATTTTTTTTGCATCCAAAAAAGTTATTGGCCATTTCATTAAAATTCTCCCACATAATGAATTTGGCTTACAAAAATTATTAAAATACTTCGCACATATAATATTGGCCCAATCTTACAAAACATTATATGAGAGGGTCTCAACTACAACCCAAACCCATGGTTTAGGAGTGTGAAGTTATGTGTTACCAATTATGATATCATTTAATAAATAATGGGGCCTCAACTCAAAATATCAATTTATTACCATTTTGAAGGAATCATATTTACCCTTATCATTAAAAATTATTTAGAAGTTGAGATACTATTAGAATTTTTTTTGAGATCATTAGGAATAATGATATTCTGAATAATGAGCATATAGAAAGATAATTCCACACCTTCCAATGGAGGAATTCGATAATTAGTTATTTAAGTAGCTATAGGATCCAGGAATCAAGAGAATAAATCATGATCATCATTCTGATCTACAGAGAGAGGATTTAATTACATCACCATTATCTATAATAATATTATTATTTATATTAGTATTATTATTTATTTTACAAAATATAAATTTTTCATCCATATATGCTTCATATGAACATAATATGATGATTAATTAGTGATATACTAACCATGAAATCCAGACAGATGATTGAAGATCAATATGTGAAACCTAATTTCACATCATGGAATTATCCACAAGTCCATTCAAATTAAATGTCTCATCCATTATAAGATAAAATGTTTTTTCTCACCAAAAGTAAATTTTTTAATGAGTATCCATTTTGGAAAAGTAAATTATCTATCTTGAGTGTTATTTCACATAGATAGTAATTATTATTTTTATTCATCCTATAGATGAATAATTACATGTTGTAAATCCCTTTATGATTGCCTTTTCATTTTTTATCCATAGTAAAACTTTGGATTTCATTTCTTCATACTTTGTTCTGTACATTCTAGTATTCAATCTTGATTTCCTTATTTTATGTGAAATTTTATAATTTCAAAACTTTTAAAACCCTATGATTTTAAGGAAAAACATATATTTGGATTCATATTGAAAAAAGGGAACCTTAATTTGGGTTTTAGTTGAAATTGGGATCTATGATATGGTTCCTTAATTGTTTTATAGAGGATGTTGATACAACATTGTTGGGTAATTTTAGTGTGGTGGTAGGGGTTAATGATTTTGGAAATTTATGTCATATCCATGACATGGAGCACTTACTTTAGTGTGAATCCTGTAAAGGTGGGTTTTGTACGTTCTTCCAATGTTTATAGTGTTATGACATGGTGCATTGGATACTATAGGGTTTCCTTATGAGGACATAAAGGCTATAACGTACTGATGTACATTACAACATAGTCCCATTCTCTAGTTTATAAGATCTCTCTATTTATGACAATATATATTACATACATCCTTTTTACTAGGAACTACTACAACATGTCCAACTCCATTACATCATAACCCCTAGAATTTTAGGACCCATTATGGTGTCGACCAATGCGTTATTCCATGGAGCCTATTTTTCAATATTTACAATAAATTAACAAGTCCCCTTAAATGCGACCTTTTCTTAGCCTTCCCTTTTATCCCTTGGCCAACTCTAGTGGATATTTTAGATTTCTTTTAGCCCCAAATATCTTAGCTTCATTGTGAACAATTGATAATAAAATATTGGTAATTATAAATGAATTGTTCACATGTTCTACATGGATTCTTTCATTTTTTGTGACGAATTATATATCTATGCATATGTCACAATTTTCATCAAGGATATTATTCTGAAATATATTTTGTGATGATTAGGAGTTATTTTTAAGGATTTTTGGCTTGCAGGATTGATCAAGTTGGTTTGAAGGTGTATGTTATGTAATGAATTATGGAAGATCCTGACATTGAAAAAAAACAAACTTGAGGTAAGAATTCCATTACCATATAGATACCTAATATCTGATTGTTGGAATGATAAGATAGATATGATTGTGTTCTATGCATTAGCTTGGTTTTATGTGTGTGCAAGTGAATCCCATGATACCATGTCTGGTATTGATCAAATATGTGTGTATCCCATGAGACACATATTTGACTTCGATCACATGTGTGAATTTATTTATGGCTACTGATATTCATGTTCGACATTCTATTTTATGCCAATATGCATTATTACTTATTGTGTATGCATATATGATAATTGGAAGACATACTTTTGGTAGAAACTGATAGGTGGAGCCTCATGCCATGATTATCCCATTGAGAGGGAGCAAATAGGACATGCTATGATTATGATGATGATAGAGTGACATAGAGGGTAGGGGTGTGAGGACCTAGTGGCCTTACCCAAGTGTCGGGATATGACGACAATGTGGCATGAACTAAGAAAGAGGTATGAGTATGACAACATTGTTTTCTGGAAAATGATAGAGATAGAGTTTAATGAACTTGTATATTTACCCATGAATTATTTTCCTTGTGTCTACTAAGATACATATTATGGGGCCTTATGGTAGACCAATGATCACCACTATTTTTATTTCCATTCTTTCAACATGGATCCAAATTAGGTACTTCTATGGTTTTTGTGACTTGGTTAGTATAGAATTACTCGGCCAATGAATAGTTGTTATTAAATTTCACATTTCATTTTTATCATGAAATTAACTCTTATGCATATTCACGTATGGTAAGGACACATTGGGGGTCTCCGTACGGGTTTATTATTGTAGCCTACATGGGTATCTTTGTGCACATGAAAACTACATGATTAGAGATTTATAGAATGGAAGGGGCCCTATGGTAGGTTTTTGAGGAGGTTGGATTTAGTTCTGGGACAAACTATAGATATTTTCCACATTGTCTTTTATATATATATATAGTTTTATGGTAATATTAATGGCTTACAACATTGGGGGTCTATTTTATTGTTATTATTGTGTGACCCAACAATAAATCTATTAATACATTTATTTATATTACCTTACACTTCATTATATACATGACATATATTTATGTTTTTATTGTCCCATTATGTTTTTGGTTAATGAGGGTATAGTCTCCTAAGATCACTTCAAACCCTTGATTTAAGTTGGAATCCTCCTTCATATGGGGAGGTGGAAATGAGGTTTTGTTGAAATTTGGATCATACTGAGATATTTGAATTGCCGTGTTAGAAAATTGTATCAACGTTAATGGTTTCCTTTATTTTCTTTTTCAGTTATGGTAAATAGTTTATGTGCTATGTGAAAATTGGGTAGTGGAGTTTTTATATTGTTTCCTAGCTCTTGTTTAATGGATCTCTATGTTATTGGTGATGGATTTTTTCTACTTTTTTATGGGATCTAGTTGTGTTCATACAACAAGTGTGCACAAATACAATCACATGTCATTTATAGATGGCTGTCATTCGATGTATACTAGATATTTAATTTAATTCGTTGATTTTTTTAATCTATTTGATGAGATATTGGTGTTATATAATTTGAAGATAAATATACGATGAAATGTTTTATTTGACCTTAGAGATTATTTTATGTATTATATATAAATAAATATGATTTTTAATAACCTGCTAGTATAGAGGACTGGACTATATACTTGGAATAGGAGTACCGTACCATGTATATGGGTATATCCTATGATAAGTCATCTAATATAAATACATTATGATTTCTATATCAATTATTAATTCATTTTTAAAAGAACTTTTTAAGAAGTATTGTAAATTTTAATCTAGAAATTCTAAAAAATTCCATATCATAGAATCCATAATGTTCCTAATAAATAAATGAAACAGTCATTCCACAATATTTTATACAGGAGGACATGCCTAATCAATCTCTCACACAAGATTAAGTGGTTTATGTGGAATACCCTCCCCATACCGGACTCGAATAAATTGTTCATAATCATGGGTGAGGAGAAAAATGGGCAATGGTTGACTATATCTGAGACTCTAGGTACTACCATCCACTATCATTCCAAATCATTAGTGGCCCTCATGATAGTCATTACATGATTGAAATTATCATGGACATATTTTACCTAGTAGAGACTTCATTGGATAAGAGGGTCAATTGGGATACCTTTATGCTTTAGATACCAGACAAGTGATAGTGGGGTGTCATGGGCTAGGTAGAAAGATGTGATATCCTTAGATAGTAGGCCTCCAAAGAGATGTTATTTGAGGAGTTATTTCCTAACACAAAGAAACATACACTGATCATAGGGGTTTTCAAAGATTCAAAATGAAACAATATATTCTTTCTTATACTTTGATCATTTTGAATATTTTCTTCACTTTACCACTCTAATATATGGGATTGATTTGATGAATTATAGAAAGTTCATGATTGGTGTTCTTCTAGAGAATAAATGATAGGTTATTTCCTTTGAACCTACAATGAATGTTAATTTTCTTTTCCTTACAATATATTTTTGGATGGGGATAGAGAAGGATTAGAGTATATGATTTCTTATGGAATATATATTTTTGAGGACCAAACGTATTTATTCATAATTGATTTTCTCTCTTAATTTTTGGAAGAGGATGGATAAGATGGTAAAGTAGGGAGATAGGTTAGTGAAGTAGTGTAGTGTTTCTCCCACCCCTACTATGAAAGGTGTAGGTTCCCTTTGTTTTAACCACGTACAAAGTGAAAATTTCAAAAAAATCCAAATACCATAGATCAAGTTTAAATGATGCTGGAATATTAAATAGTTTAGCCATTTTTTCGATCCAATTACACACAAGATCTTTTAGGGGTGTAGGGAACATGCCTGATATGAAACATTTATATATAATAGGTCATCAATAATAGAAATATGTACCATATAATTTTTTGGTCTAGATATGTTATATTGTTTTGGGGTTGGTCTATGAATTTGGGGAAGGATGATTATATGTGATGGACAAGGGTCCAGCTAGTAGTGGAGAGGGACCTTCTATAGTTTTAAATATAAATAAAATTACATTATAATATCTACATTGTTGTTTTATGAAAAATAATCCTTTGTTTTATATATTCTCATGATGTTATTGACCCAGATTTACATGTCATGTTATCCTTTTAGTTTCTCTCTCTCAAAACAACTTTGGGAATGATATTTTCTGACAAAAAGTGATGCATTTAGTATACAATAATAATTTAGAGAGATAGATATATATATGGGAATTCATGTTACAATAGATTATTAGTTTCTATGTGATACTTAGAATGGGATATGATAATATTTCTTGATCTAATATTTAATGATACGAGAGATGTGTAGGTTTCACCATGCATAGAGGTGGGACGTTCATGTTTTCCAATGAGAGGAATATTATATCTAGTAGGATGGGACCGAACATGTGTTAGATCGGAGAATTCAAATTTATGTAGATGGAATGGATCATGAAGTAGGTTAAAAAATGGCTCCCTTAGTGATGGAACATTACTTGGATGCCTTCCCAGATGACCTCCTAGGTCTTCCACCAAATTAAGTAACCGAGTTTTAGATTTATCTCGTGAATGTGGTAAAACTGATGTCAATTCTGCTTTATCATATGAAAATAACTAAGTTGAAAGAGTTTGAGTTTTAATTAGAGTATTGTGGTTGTGATGGGATTTATCCTACTAAGTACTTCACCCAAGGGTGATCCTTTATTTTTTTCTAAGTTGGAATATGGTAGTCTATGACTCTATGTGAAATATAAGAATATTAAACAACTAATAATGACTAACAAGTAACCATTAACTATGATTGATTATCATTTTATTAAGATATATGGTTTCTAGTGATTTTCAAATAATTATCAATATCCAGGATACAAATATCTATAGGTCAGAGAGTTTTTTATTCCCAAGACAATGTTTAGGAGTTGGTATGAAATGTATGAGTATCATTTCATTCCTTTCAGTTTAAAAAATTCTATAACATTTTTCAGGGGTATCATACATTTTATTTTCCCTACATATCATGATTCCTTAATTATTTCACTCATAAAAGATATAATGATATATTCTAGGTCATTAAATATTCATTCTAGGCACCAAGATATAGTATTGAGAGCACATCAGGCACATTATCTTTATGACAGAATTTCAAAGTTCCACTAATCGATTTATGAGGTATGATTTTAGAGGGGCATTGTCTATAAAGAATGAATTTTAGTGGATCTATAGAAGGATTATGGATTGATTTCGTTGAAAAGTATTATGATCATGTTTGACTTCCAGACATTCCTTGGGATTTTAGGGTAATATCAGTATTTTATACAAGAATTATAAAATTTTAGAGTGTTGAAGAAGTAATTGACACAAAAAGAGGTGAAGTTGGAGTGGTTTGAATAGCATGAAGTGACCTTCCTATTGTTTAAGAGTATTTTTACAAAAACTCCAATTTTGAACCTTTAAGATCTTGTGATTGGGTAAACAGTACGCCATGATGCCTAAAGCATAGGGTTTGGATTTGTGTTAAAATAGGGAGATTATGTAGTTACCTATGGATCACACTAACAAAGTCATTGTGAGAAAAACTACCTAACACATGACATAGAGTTATTAGTTTCAGTTCCCACCCTGAAGTGTTTGTGAAATTATCTCTTCGATGAGAGGTTTTTCATCTTCACATACCACAAGAGATTATGATATATCTTCTCTCATTGGGATATCAAATGTGGTAGAGTAATCGGAAGGAGTATATGCATACATTCAACATTGATATGGAATATTCTCTAGGGAAAGGTAATGTTCTTATAGATTATCCTTTCATGAAAACATATAGACATAGGGGTTGGTGAGAGGTTGACATAGGAGAAGTGAAATATGAAGAGTTTAATAGATGAGTAGCTTGTGGATACATCTCTGGATCATAGAGTGCAGACATGTTCATATTTTTTCTCACATATTCTTTAATATACTAGGTAAAAGGTCATCCAAGTATCATATCACGAATGAATGCTGATGCGGGAGCACTTAGAAGTGGATGATTCTAATCTAGGGTTTGTGGTAGATGCAGATAACATGATCTATGATCATGGGAGGTAAGTAGTTCAAGTTTATTTTATGGAGGAGTTGATTGAGATAATCTCATTATTTGGAATGTGTTATGTATCCTGTATAGATTAAAATGTATCATGACATCAAAGGTTAGTTTTGGTTTCCATGTATGACGAGGGCCATCATTGATTTTTTTAATGTCTTACCTGCCAAAGGGAAATGGCCATATATCAGATCCCTAGTGGGATTATCAAGACACTTCTAGTGGATATGTGTATGTGGGATAACATGGTGATGGAATTTATCATGGGGTTACCTATAACCCCTAGGATTTTTTATATCTTTTGTGTGGTGCGTGACCAACTGAAAAATGGGGATCACTTCTTTTTATTCAAGATACCAATTTATTAGATGAGTTGGTAAGTTGTCTCTATGGGGTCTTGTATTCATACATGGGGATCCATTGTGCATCGTATCAAATAGTGATTCAAATTTCACATTATTTTTTTATAAGGTATTAAATAAGGCTTTAGGTTCGCAACAAAAACTGAGAAAAATGTATCATTTATAGAATAATGGTGAGTCAGAGTGGAAAATCCATATTTTAGAGGATGTTCCATGGGAATTAATTCTGTAATTTTGTTATGCTTTGTATGATCACATAAACTTGGTTGAGTTTTCATACAACAATATATTTTTAGCCTCTACTCTTTTGAAACATTTTGACTCTCATTTATTTTAACTGTTTTACTCATTGATATTTGCGGAGGAGGATAGTGGGAAAATAGTTGTGGGGTAGAGATTGGTATAGAATCCCTTAGAGCGATTCCCATTGATATAGAAGTGGTTAGTATCAATATAGAGTAGACATCAATTGTATTTCCATTGGAGGAGAAACCCTTATTGTTCACTATGGGAAATTGAATTTTCATGTGGGCGACTCCATGATTAAGTCATCAATGTATGTGGAAGGATGGAAAATTTTGAACAATATTTGTTTGAATATTTTAGATTACTATGAATTTTGGAGTATTGGCCAACCATTTGGATCATCCTCTATAATATAGAGGTTTGAATTATGTGTATTATGTCTCTCATCTTCAGAGGTATATTACTGATCCTATGGATTTGGTCAACTGTGAGGACATTGTGCTCAAGCATGATGAATCATTTGTGAAGCACCCAATGAGAAGGTATTGTGAGGAAATAGGGAGAAACTATTCAAAAATCTATGGTAGAATAGAAATATACAAGAAGATACATGGGAGAATGAGTAAAAATTTGTTCCCAATGGATTGAGTTGTTTGAGGAATAATCCTGGACGAACTTCATGTTGATGATAATATGTTAGTGGATAAGATTTGTGAAACTATGATATTTTAATGAATAACCTGATGTTGGATCTATAGGAGAAATAGGGAATTTGGTTTTTTTAGGTGAAACTGGATTTTATGTCATGGTGCCTGATTGATTAAATGGTGTTTGTATCTAAAACATGATTTGGAAACTATGGGATAAAGGCTATTATTTTTTGTTCACTTTAATTTTTGTATAGACGTGTCTTAGAGTAACAGTTGTTGTGTAACAACTTGGAAGGTTAGCTTTTGTAGTTCTTCAAAATTTGATATATCTATGATGTGTATTCTTGGACATGGTGTAGTGTGCTTATGTTGGCATGGTGGTTTTGTTGTATTTATTGACATTGTTTCATGGTCCATTTCATTATTTTATAAAATCTCATCATTGTCCGCAATACACATTCTGAAAATTCATTGGACCAGTCATGACTATTGTCTTTCCATATTTCCTAAACCATGATTTTTATCATTTTTAGACCAATTATCATGTATCACTATGTGATATGACATGATTCATGTTTTTCAATATTTCCAATTAATTCTGATGTCCCCTCAAACCAATTATTTTATCAACCTTGTTGGGTTTCGTATGATCTTTTAATGATCATATGTAGTGGATGGAAAACCAAAACAGAAGGGATAAATCATAAATAAATTAAACTGTAAATAATATGAAAAAAATTACATTAAAATCATAATTTCAGTAGTTTTAATCATCCTTACATAGATAATGTCTGTGGCAGATCAAGAGTAGTGAACATAACTACCCTACCTCTAAGTGAGTGCACAAACAAATAGGTCCCTGAATAATTCATGAGAAAACCAAAAGAAATTAAGGGTTACAAGAACTATATATGGTGACATAAATATTTCTCAAGAATAAGAATATTCAAAAGAGGATCATACACATCACCCCACACACACCCCCCAACACGAGAAGATCCCAACCTCTTATATAGGTAAATCACAAGGATTTATCTATTCATATTGCATCATATGTGTTTTTTTAGTTGTGTGTAATCTGTTGATATTTTTCAATGAATTTAATTAAAATAAATTAATCTATTCATAATGTGTTGTAATATATTAATAAAAAAATCGTTATGTATATATATATATATTACATTCATCCATCACAAGAAGGAATATTAGATGCATCATATGTATATATAAAAATATTAAATTTATATGACATTAGATATTATATATATAATTGTCTAATGAAACATATACATGTGTACTTACGTCTCATTCTTGTTCATTTTATTTCACAACCAACAATCCTCTTACTTGAACCTTAGGTGACTCTAGGGCATTATTAAGAGATCTTCAATCACCTAATCTCTTGGAACTGTTCTTGATACCAGAAGATCAAATATTTATGATTATAATTGTGTTAACATAACATTTTACTTGGTTTTACTCCCTTATCTATGGGTGAATCACATATATAATACTATGTCTCAATTTCCTTCCATGATATTGTTATCATAATTTTTATGATTATTTTGGTTTTGTTTTAAGGATATTTTGAATACTGGCTTGATCCTGTCAGTACGTGTGGATATGTTAAGGTATGAAATATTTAAAAGACCATATTTTTATATCAATATAATTCATGTGGTAATTTAATATTATATAGATCTCTTGTATGTGATTTTTGGAATTTTATGATGGATATTATTGTGCCCTTTGAGACCATGCTTGAGATTAATTGCAAGTGTGTGCATGAGTAGCTCATGAGACCATGTTTTTTCTTTATCACGTGCGAGTGAATGTGTATCCCCTAATACCCATGATAGATGTTGATAAATTGTGTGTGTGTGGGTCGCTACTGATATTCATGTTTTATATTCTATGTTGTTCTTATAAGGGTTATTCTCTTTTTATGGATGTACAACCTTTGGAGGACTTATTTCTAGTACCAAATAACAGGAACACCACTGTGGATTGGTTATCCCGTAGTGGGGATCATGTGTGACATACGATGATGAATATTCTAGACCAATATATATGGAACGGTTATGATGCATTAGTGTATTGACCTGAGTGTTAGGATACAGTGGCCATATTGTCGGACCTGCGGTAGAGACATTTGTATGATGACCTAGTGGCCTAACCATGATTGAGACAAGCCTTGATGAAATTGTGGTCCGACCCTTGACTTGTTGACCCAGTTTCTTCTTGAATATAAAAGTCAGGTTATTTTTTGACCCATGATCAAAACTTTTATTATATCCATTCATTCAACATGGAGCCAAAGCAGACACAGACAGAGTTCATGGAGGCTTGGTTAGCACACGGTTCCTCAAAAAATGATTTGTTGTGACTTGATTGTGTATTTCCTTATTATAATTTCATAAACATTGTATTCATGTTAAACTGTGTTAAGGACACATTGGTAGTGTCCTATTGGGTTTATACTCACACCCTACATGAAGATATTGGTTTATGTAAACAAATATATGATTTGGGATCCACATAAAGGCAAGAGACAAGTGATAGGTTATTGAGGAGGATGGACGCATTTATGAGATAAAATTTGTATGGTGTCTAAAATATCTTATTTTAAATATGTTTAGTTATACAATTATCATAATGGCCTGTCACATTTTGGGTCCAATTTATTTTTGATTTTCTACGACCCAATATGGAATCTATATTACAATGATTTTTATAAACTTATATTGTCTTGTTTATTTATTCTATATTTTTGTTCTTATTTTCATGTGATTTATAAGGTTACCAAGTCTATAGTCCCCCATGCCTGTTAAAACACTCACCACTAATATGTTGCATCTT
Source organism: Viscum album (assembly GCA_963277665.1). Taxonomy (NCBI): domain Eukaryota; kingdom Viridiplantae; phylum Streptophyta; class Magnoliopsida; order Santalales; family Viscaceae; genus Viscum; species Viscum album. The sequence continues at coordinate 1,436,996,365 of OY728120.1, forward strand.
GCTTATGGGGAGGTGTGCATGAGGTTATGTGTCACTTTGGATCAATCCTTGTTATTTGAGATAGGGTGTAATAAAACTTTTCAAAATAACAATATAACACTGAATGTACAGATCTTGGTCAACCACAATACAATTATTGAGGTAGGGAATGAATCACATACTTCTCAGTGAATATGAACCACCTTGGTGATAGAGAGTTACATCAGGGAATTGTTTTCCTTATACCATTTGATGTAAGGGTCAAAAATTCCCTCCAAAGTGTTAGGGGATGTGATCCTCTACCAATGGATCATATAAGGTGGATATTCAACCAAAATCATGGGGATGATATCATTTGTATACAATGTTGGTATTAACCATGTAGAAACATATCTAGAAACGTATGATCTCTACTAATGAAGTTAGTATCCCCCACTCACTACTATGGTTATGAGATACTCCACTATATATTTAGATAGGTACATGGGTTGGAAGTTCATATAGAACAAAAAAATTTGATGGATTAGAATATTATCTTGACTATATATGGAAACTTAGAATGTACGTAGTGACTTGAGTACCTTATATTAGTACATCATATTTATATTTTCCACTAAAATATTTTAATTTGATACTCTAAATGTATCTAGATATTTTTGATGAATTGTTATTTCTTCCACTTATCCCTCCTCCTGGGCACTTTTCATCCCTTCATTCTAGCTAACCTATTTCTTCCTCTTTTTGTGTGGTTTTAGGGCATCCTAATATATACGTTTTTAGTCATACCTTCCCTACCCTTCTATCCACACATGTTGCGTTGATGTATAAAATTCATAGGTTTATAGATGGTATAGTGTGTGTGGGCTAGAGTTTCTTAAAAGGACATTATGATTAGTGATGTTTAGTGGAAAATTATAGTGGATGGTATTTTATGATAGTGGAAGAGGCTTCTACAACTGGGTATTGATCCTATAGTATATGTACTATGGTGGATTTCCTTGGTTCTTGGTGTTCCATGGATCATTATGTGTATTTAATTTCCTTTTCTTTTTCTTATGATATGTTCTAGTATGTTCTATCTTATTAATTGCATCATTTACATTGTAGTTAATTATTGATATAATTTCAGATAGTTTTTAGATCATTTTTTGTATTAGGGACATGTGTTTATTGTAGGTCATTATAGGATAAGGAATACAATATTGTAATATATGACTAATTGGTTTTACATACCAGTACTTGACCAATTAGTGGTGTGAATGGGGTGGGAATACATGGTTAATACATTCCTGGGTAAGCCATAAGTGGGTCATTTTGATTTACAACTCAGAAAAAATACGGAGTTGATTAGATAGATGAAAATTCATTATTTTTGAATGGTGAAGTTAAAGGTTTTATATTGAACAACCATATGGAATCAAATATTACTGGAATGGAAATATGGTTTTTAAAATCATGAAATTATTATTTGGGTTGAATAAATCTCCTTGTCTATGGAACGCAAAACATGATAGTTGCTGAAGATATTGATATTTTCCAAAAGAAAATTTGTTTATAACTTATATGGGAGGATGTAAACTATAATAACATTTATATTCATAATCTATGTTGAGGATATAATAATTTTTGGGTCAATTATCATGCATTTAATGAGATCTCATAGGAAATGAATCAGTAAATTGAAATTTTAATGCATGGTATGATGAATTTCGTTCTCTGTCTAGAGATTTTATAAAACAGAAGATGTATCTTCTATTCATTAGAATATTATACGATGAATAAATTTAGGAATTATGAAATCAATGATTCAATGGATATCCCTAATCCTATATCTACTAGTGTAAATACAAGTTGATATGAACATGGTAATTGTGTTAGTGAATGTGACTCAGAAAGATGAAATTTTTTTACTCCATCTTACTATATCATAGAGACATTTTGTTTATGAATTCATTTTTATTTCCATATAATAAATTATTCTAAAGTAATTACACTTTAAGTATAAGAAAATAATTTTGAATTATGTTAAAGGAAAACAAATTATTTTCTAAACTGTCCAATAAAGTAATTTGTTGAGCTTACTTGGATTCATGGATATTTATTTGGTTGGTGATTCTAGTGATCAAAACTAAACATCCTTAGAGAAATTCTGTATTGTATAATAATTTTATTAGTACTGTAGAAATATCACTACTAACATGAAATAGGACTTCAGGCCACAATTTTTAGCCATCAGACTACAAGGCCTTCGGGCCATCCATGGGCCATTGGGATATAGAACCTATGAGAAATGGATATTCAGGAATTTGGAACATATTTCTTGTAGGCCATAATTCAAACTAGGTTAAATTTCATAGAAATTCTTTTAATCTATGGATTAGAGATAAATATTTTACCATTTATCGATAAATGAACTCATAATATAATGGGCGTATGGAACTAGCGATCATCCCATTTAACATTCACAAGGAAACAATAAGTTATTAGAAACTCTATGTGGGGAGAATGATGAATATGTGATATGATACTAGGGGGAGTTTATTTACGAGTAGTTGCGGAATTAAAATATGTATGGTCTTATTCCCCTAGTCCTATGAACTATGGAATTCAGGATTTGAGCCCCTAAGACTCCATGTCATGTAAGGGTTCCCTATCAACCCAATTAGAAATATGGATTATCAAATAAAAAATATATTATAGTGTAGTATAAAAAATTAAAATTTCTGTGACTTTAGTACATCCAAATCATAACATGTTGATACCTACCATGTTTTCACACAAATTATTTGGATATAAGATCAGCAGAAAGACACAAAAGTGAATGTCAAAAATACATTGAAAATTATCTATAAAATTAAATATACAATTGATCTTTCAATTAACTAATTTAGGACCTCTTGTTTAAAACATATTAGCATCAGGTTTTAGTTCATCAATGATAATGTTGATTCTAAATAAATAAAATTGGTTCTTACTTAGATAAAGGGTTACATTTTGGAATAATTTACTAAACAGACTCTAGGGGAATTTTATGTGAAATTAATTTTGAGCCTTTCAATTTATACTTCTCCTCACACTGAATAGATGTTATTGGAAGGTACTAAACCATAAATTTTATTATTTTATAATAGAGGTAGTGGTGAAAAAAAATTTCAAAAGGAGTAATTTTTTTTTCTATCAGTAGATAATATAATGATAGAGTTCTTATCAATAAGGAGGATGAAATTTATAGGGGAAGAATTGTGGGTGAGAGCATCAAAATCACCAAACCAAAAATATATTGTCACCAATTAATTCAACTTTCTAAAATCAATTATTTTTTACAAAAGTTTGTTGTTATGATTTTTCTCCATGATAAAGGTTGTTCGTTTATAGAAATAAAAAATTGTTGAGTGTTGAAAAGAGTTGTTTTTCTATAAAATACCACGGTGGGATTGATGTTTCCCTGTGGTTATGATGGTGTTTTATTTTTTTCAACTTTATTTGGTATAATTCAATTGATTTATTCATTAACAATTAGGAAATACATAGTATAAAGTCAAGAGGATTATTAAAACTCACCACAAGATCATATAGAAATAATGAGTATTAGGTTTAACAAAGAAAAATTTATAGTTTTAGTCAGAATATGCATTTACAAATCAATAAAATTATTAAATTTCACCTTTTATAAAGACCAATTATTGATCAATATATGTTGGCCAAATATTAATTTGACTCGAAGAATGTTTGATGTTGAGGTACTTGAATAATAAAAGTAGTAAGATCTATTATTTCATAGGAATATAGATAAATATAAGTCCAATGAATGTATTTATTAAAAATAATTACTATAAGATGATGTTCTAATACAATATATTTATAGTGGGATCAAACTTCTAGAATCAGAAGTGTTGCGTCCAAAAGGTTTTCCTTATGACATTTTCATTCCTTCTTGTTTTGAAAATCACAAACACCATATACATAAGCAAATGTATGTTTTAACCCCATCGGGATAATTTACTTCTTTAAATAAATTTACTTTAACATGAATTTTCCTATACATAGTAATATTTTTCTTAAATTCAAAAACCGGATTCATACCCAAAATCCCAGAGCCATATAATGAAAATATTTGGAGCATTCTGTTTTTTATTAATCCGAATTCTGGATGTGATCTGTAATGTAGTTCTAATCCGAATTCTAGACTCCAAACATTCATGAGTTCGACTCTGAACTCTTAATTAGTTTGACTTTGAACTCTTAAGGAGTTCAACTCCGAACACTTAAGCAGTTCGACTCCGATCTCTTAAGAAGTTCGACTCGGAACTATTAAGGAGTTCGACTCCGAAATCTTAAGCAGTTCGACTCCTAACTCTTAAGGAGTTTGACTCCGAACTCTTATGCAGTTGGACTCTGAAGTCTTAAATAGTTCGACTCCGTACTCTTAAGCAGTTCGACTCCAAACTATTAAGTAGTTCTACTCTGAACTCTTAAGTAGTTCGACTCCGATCTCTGCAAGTTCAGATTCTTATCTCTGGTGAAACCAGACTCTGAATTCATTCAAAACAGAATCCAAATATTTCTTAACATAGACTCTGAACTTCATTTTGGTTAGACTCTGAACTTTTGACTTGCCTACACTCTGAAATATTGATTAGATTTTACTTACATATGATTCATTTCAAAACGATGTTGTGCATTCAGTTATACATGGTCTGTTATAAAACGATGTTATCTATTCTGTTTCTAATTAACCGTTGGTTGAGTTACACGTGTACAGGTACCTCCGAATTTCATGGAAAATATGACCGTTAGTGGAGGGAGCCGACCATTGGAGATTTTCATATAAATTGGAGCTCATTTGAAAGAGCTCAAGAATCAATGGAAACGAGTTGATCGATCTAAAAAACACATGTTTTAAGGTGATTTCTAGAGAGATGTGCTTTTCATGACTTGTGCTTACTACACCGGTCGTTCATATTTCTTTATGTGACTCCAGATGTTGGTGATTACATTTGAGGACATCTGGGGATAGGAAGACAGAGGTTCCGACTACCTTGAAGTTTGAGGGCTTCCTTGCCGAGGAAGACAGAGGTTCCAACTACCTTGAAGTTAAGGGATTGCGGGGATAGAAAGATAGAGATTCCGATCATTGTATCGAGGGCTTATCCTGGTGTGGGTAAGATAGACTTGCTTGAAAGTATAAATCAAGAGACCATTATCCAAGGTTGTTGGATACCCTTCACTTTGGGTTATAAGAGTTATTGTTTGTTACTTGTAGTTTTACTACTTGTTTGTTTCCGCTACATATTGTATTGTAAGGAATGTATAACCTTCTTGTATTTCCTTACACTTGTACTCTAATTAGTTTAGATTCTATACGTCTTAAGGAAGAATCTTATATTGTAAATATTGGTTCCAATTCTCCAGTTGGTGATCAGATGTGTTGTGAATTTTCTTGATTTAACATTGTTAAATCTAGAACTTCCTTGTCTAAGGAATACATAGTTATCCATAACTAACATTAATGGTTCCAAGGGAATTTTTAAAGTGTAAAATTCACCCCCACCCCCTCTTGTATATTGAGCATCTATATCGTTATTTTGATCCTACTGTTGGTATCAGAGGAGGTCTCTGAAATACTCGTACTCACGTATAAGTTTTTCTTGCTCTTAATCATTCCAAACTTTATCATTCTGAACTTTATCATTCTGAACTTTTTCATTCCGAACTTTGTGGTTACGAACTGTGTCTACTAACTAGATGGGTTGCGCAAGTTGTTTTAGAATGGCAGGAGTAAATGTTCTTTCTATTGACAATCTAAATCCTACATGACCACCAGTCTTTGATGGTAATGACTATGAGTACTGGAGAGATCGAATGAAGACTTATGTTATCAACACTGGAGTGGAAACATTCGTTATGCTTACTGGTGATTATAAAATACCTGATAAGGAAGTTAGAACTTTCACTAACAAGGAAAATCAAGAGTATCAAATCAATTATAAGGTACGCAATACTTTACAATGTTTAATGAATAGAAATATATATAGCCAAATTTCTTCTTGTGAATAAGATAATTGTATCTAGAAGAAGTTATAAGCTACACACTTTGGAACTTCTAAAGTGATTGAATCTAGGAGAGCTATGCTTAGAGCTGAATACCATGGATTAAATTTTCTGTATGGTGAACCAATCTGCAATGTTCAACAGTGGTTTATGACTATAGTCAACAGCTTACAGTCTATGGGAGAAAAAGGGTTAGATGATGAAGTGCTTGTAGATAAGATAATTTATATAATTCCCAATGAGTGGGAATCAATGAGAACATCTATAGATGAGAATAGGAAGGTCACTCAAATTTCTGTTGATGAGTTATTCGGAACTCTTCTCCAACATGAAACTAGAATGAAGAGAGATTCTGACAACATCAAAAGAAAGAATGGGAATCTTACTATTGCTTTTACAACAACATCAAATCATATGAAATCTAAGACTCCTGATAGAGTAACCAGATCCAAGTCTAAGAAGGTATTTATCAATCAGATTCTAGAGATAGTGAAATCTCAGAAAATGAGTTAGAAAATATTGCTCAAAGGATGAACAAGATGGCAAGCCAGAGAAATTTACAATCCATGTATAATAAAAAGGATAGGAAATAAAGGAAATATGGAGAAGTTTCTTGTTACGAATGCAAGAGATCTGGACATATTAGACCAGATTTTCCTCTACTCAAAAATAAAGAAAGGAATGAAAGGGATTTTGAAAGGAGCAGGAAGAAGTATTACAAAACCAAAGCTAAGAACTTTCTGAAAGAAAATGACACCTGGAGTGCCAGTGGTGGTGACTCTTCAGATGAATCTTCTAATTATGAATCTTCAGGAAAGAAGAATCTTGGTCTTATACCCAGAATACCAATTGAAAATCATTGCTTCATGGCTAAGGTATGAAATGATTAATCATTGACCTATGTATCTTTGAATTATAATGATAGTAAGTATTATAACTCCTCAGATGATGAATCCCCTTCTGATGAAGAAAATACTTCACCTACCTATGAAGAAGATTCTAGGTTTGCTGAACTTCTTGAGATTGAGAACTCTAAACTCAATAAGAAACTTGATAAAGAAAACTCTAGGAATTCTATTCTTACAGAACAGATATCAGATCACTCTAAAGATCTTGACAGGAAAAATTCTGATTTTATAAGTATTTCAAAAAATCACGAGGAAGTAAGTTCTGAGAAGAACAAACTTTCTAAGGAGTTAGAAAAAGTAATTTTTAAGAAAATTGTTTTAGAGCCTAGCTCTAGTTCTAAATCTAATGATTTTGAAGATAAAAACTTGGTTATAAAACTCATGTCCGAAATCTTTTCCTTAAAGAAGTGTTTGTCGAACTTTACCCATGGTAAGGAAAATTTTGATAAAATGTATTCTCAAATACAACCTTTAAGAAACAAATCCGGATTTGGTTATACCCATGCAAAACCAATTTTTATTAACAACTACTTTGTTCCACAAAGTGCCCCATTCTGTACCAATTGTCAATGTGGTGGTCACTGGGCAATGATTTTTTCTTTAAATAAAACCCAATCTCTAGGTTTTCATAAAGCCTATTTTTCTAATAAAGTGTGGGTTCCAAAAATTTTGTTGTCCAGAAATCCCGGATCCAAGAAAGATTGGATTCCGAAAGTCTAATTCTTTTATTTTTTTCAGGAAGATAGAGGAAGTACCAACAACAATACATGGTACATGGATAGTGGATGTTCACGGCACATGACTGGTAACAAAATATATTTTGAAAAGATTATCAAAATGAAAGGAGTAAAGGTAACTTTCGGAGATAATACACAGGGAGAAATTGTTGGTATTGGTAATATTGTTCTTCTAGGTAAAACATTGATTTCAAATGTTTTATTTGTTAAGGGTCTTAAGCACAACCACATTAGCATAATTCAGTTATGTGATGAAGGATACCTTGTGAATTTTAGGAATGATAAGTGCTTAGTACACAATTCCAAGGAAGAATTTATTCTCTCAGCCAATAGGCACGAGAATGTTTACACTATGAACTTAGAAGACCTAAAGAGTCAAGATTTACCTTGCCTAAGTGCAATGGAAAATCATTCCTGGCTATGGCATAGAAGACTAGGACACTGTAACCTTAGAAACTTATGTAAACCCTCTAAGAAGAAACTAGTTTAAGGATCTACCGAAGATTAGATTTGATTCTTACAAAGTTTGTGATCCTCGTCAATATTAAAAGCAACAGAAATATAGCTTTAAATCAATTGTTGAATTCTCAATGAATGATGAATTACAGTTAGTGCACATGGCTCTTTTCGGTTCAACACAAACTGGAAGTATTGGAGGCAAATACTGTGTGTTTGTTCTAGTTGATGATTACACCAGATTTACATGGGTCTATTTTCTAGCAAAGAAGTCTGAAGCTTTTTCTTATTTCAAATGTATTAGAGCACAAGTTAAAAATGAGAAAAATCTTCCACTAAAAACTATTCATAGTGATCATGGAAGAGAATTTCAAAATTCTGATTTTGAAACATTTTGTAGTTGGAAAGGTATTACTCAGAATTTTTCAGCACATAGAACTCTTCAACAAAATGGTGTAGTTGAATGAAGAAATAAAATTATTCAAGAGATAAATAGAACCATGTTGACTGAATATTCTATAGCTAGACATTTCTAGGCTGAAGCTGTAAGTACTACTTGTTATACTATAAATCGAGTTTTGATTAGACATTTCTTTAATAAAACTCCTTATGAGTTATGGAATGGTAGAAAACCAAGACTTTCCTACTTCAAGTTTTTTGGTTGCAAATTATTCATTCTGAATACTAAAGATAACCTACATAAATTCACACCAAAATATAATGATGGAATTTTCTTAGGTTATTCCACAACATCTAAGGCTTATATAGTTTTTAATAAAAATACTTGTACTGTTGAAGAAACAGTGCATGTAAAATTTGATGAGTCTAATCATTTTGTTTTTAAACTATCTCAACCTATATCCTCAGATGTGTTTTCAAAAACCAATTTTCAACCCTTGATAGAAGATCCTTATGATAAGGAAAATGTTCAAGAAGATACTTCTAAAATATTTACCTCAGAATACATTCTACCCTATGTTGTTGAACATGTTTTACAAAACCCAAATCAGGTGTTTCTTAAGAATCATCCCAGTGATAGCATCATTGGTAATGTAAATCAACCAGTAAGGACTAGAAATTCCTTAATAAATGAATAAGAAAATCTAGAATTTCATTCCCAATTAGAACCAAAAAGCACCGATGAAGCTTTAGGTGATGATGATTGGATCAAAGCCATGCAAGATGAACTAAATGAATTTGAGGGGAATAAAGTCTGGACCTTGGTTGAAAGACCTAAGGAAACTTCTGTTATTGGAGTAAAATGGGTTTTCAGAAATAAATGTGATGAAAATGGAGTCATTGTAAGAAATAAAGCTAGAGTCATGGCTAAAGGCTATAATCAATAAGAGGGAGTAGATTATGAAGAAACCTATGCTCTAGTAGCTAGACTTGAATCTATTCGTATTCTACTTTCCTTTGAAAAATTATTCAATTTCAAACTTTTTCAAATGGATGTGAAATGTTCTTTTCTTAACGGTTATGTTCAAGAGGATGTTTTTGTTGAACAACCTCCTGGTTATGAAGATACAAAACATCCTGATCATGTTTTTAGACTTACCAAAGCTTTGTATGGTCTTAAACAAGCCCCATGAGCATGGTATGATAGACTTATAGGATTTTTACTTAAAAATAACTATGTTAAGGGAAATGCAAATCCAACCCTTTTTATAAAGAATGATAAGAAAGATGTTTTGATTGATCAAATTTATGTTGATGACATCATATTTGGTTCAACTCAGCAATCTTTAATTGATTATTTTGCAAGTCTAATGAAGTCTGAGTTTGAAATGAGTATGATGGGTGAGTTGACTTTTTTCATGGTTTTCAAATTTCTCAAAAACCAGAAGGAATCAATATATCACAACATAAGTATATTAAATATCTTCTCAAAAAGTATGGTTATGACAACACTAAGAGTATAAGTACTCCCATTGGTACCTCAAACTCTTTAGATCTTGATGATGCTGGGAAACAAGTAGATCAAACATCTTTTAGAGGTATGATAGGAAGTCTACATTACTTAACATCTAGTCAACCAGATAACTTTTTCAATGTGCTTATGTGAAATATATCAATCCAATCCTAAGGAATCTCACTTAAAGGTGGTGAAAAGAATTTTTCGCTACCTAAAGGGAACAATGGATCTTGGATTATTTTATACTTCTGAAAATGATTTTGTTCTAAAAATCTTTTCTGATGCTTACTTTGGTGGATGTAGAGTGGATAGAAAAATTATATCGGGAACTTTTCATTTCTTAGGAGATTCATTAGTTTCTTGGTCCTGAAAAAGTCAACATTTTGTAGCACTTTCCACTACTGAAGCCGAATATGTAGCAGCTGGAAGTTGTTGTGCTCAAGTATTGTGGATGCAGCACACACTCCCAGACTATGGCCTGAGTTTTACTAAGACTCAAATATTGTGTGATAACACAAGTGCCATTGCCCTAATTAAGAACCCTTCACATCACTATTGTGTATAGCACATATATATTAGGCATCACATTCTTAGGGATCCCACACTTAAAGGAGATATAATTCTTCAGGTTATCGGAACGGAAGATCAACTTGCTGATATTTTCACAAAATCATTACCCTCAGATAGATTTGAATACATTAAAAAAAAGTTAGGAATGATAATTGTAAGGTAATAATTCTTCATTAACTTCTTGTTGAACAAATTCTCCTAACAGTAATAAACTCCCCTTTATAGGGGGAGTACATTTAATTGTTAGTGTGACTAATTTTTTTTTATGTTTTTCAAACTTTTGAGAACAGAAGTTTGCATAATGGAAATTTATGAAACCAAAATTTCTGGAATGGGAATTTCTGGAACTGAAATTTTTAGGACTAAAATTCTCAGAATGAGAACTTTTGAAATGGAAATCTTCTTAATGAAAACTTCCGGAATGGAATTATCGTACTGGTATGTTTCGGAACGGAGAGTTTTGTACTAAAGTTTTTGTAACGATATTTATGTACTGGAACTTTTTTTCCCTTCAAGAAGAATATTACCAATTGCAAACAATATTTCTAGTCAATAGATAAGCTATGATTTTCATACTTATAGTTTTGTAATCAAATTTTTCTTACTGGTATTTTCCTTGTTTTTATAAAATGTTTGGATTCTTGTTTTTCCTCAAATACGAATGTTTTTATTAAAAACCTCAAAAGATCGGAGTAAAATTTTCCTTGCGGGATTGTTCTCAACCATCAGATCAGATCAAAGTTTTTTCAACCATTAGATGGATTTTGGAAGAACAATGGTCAAATGATTTCCCTATATAAAGGGGACCCCGAGACTCGTCCCACATCGGTTTTTCCAAGCTTGTGCATCTCGAAACCTTGCAGCTCTTCTTATGGTTGGTTCTGAACTTTGTGATGCCGATCCGAATCTTTCAGTTTACTTCATTCTGAATGTATGTTGAAGCAACATCTCAAGATATGTCAACTGTGAAACCAATATCCAAGTGGTTAGTCTTCAGGTAATGATTAGTTCATCAGGATTTCTATAAGCTTGATTCCCTTATTTCAAAGAACATTAGACTGAATGGATGGGAAGATCTATGCATAGCAAAGTCAGATAAATAGGATCTGGTCTAAACTGATTTATTGAGAGTGTTTTACGAGTCTATTTCCTTCCAGATGTAAGATGGCAGAGAGAGTTTTTCTTTCAAGTCTTATGGGAGGACTTATAAGATTTCTTACACAAAGGCCGCTAGCCTAGTTGGTTTATCATTAGAAGGAGAAGCTGAATTCAGCTCACACAAACTTCCCGATGTGCAAGGAAGTTTCAATAAGGAGAAGCAACTGAAGTGTCATGGGCTCAAGGATGATTCAACTATCAAGATTTCTCGTCTCACTCTGAACAATAGAATTATTTAGCTTTGGGTGCAAGGATTTCTGGTTCCATGAAGAGGTGATAAAGACAATCTGAAGAAGTGTGATATCTATGTCTTAGATTTCATGGTAAATCTAAGAAATATAAATCTGATGAGGCATGTATTTTTTACGATCAAGAATATCAAAGAAGGAAATTTGAGAGCTCATATTATCATGTTTCCTGCATTATTATCTATGTTGATTGTTCTATGCTTAGAATCCTTCAAAGTTGCCTAAAAATCAAAGATCCAGAATTGAAAACTAATGTTAGTGAGTGATGATACTCTCAAAAGGATGAAGATGGGTTTTTCCACTGAATCTAGAGAATTTTATCCTCTCTGTGTGGAAGAGGTTGAAGCAGCTCAGAAATAGTCACAGAATCTGGAACCATCCAAAAAGCTAAGGAAGAAGAGAAAGATTATGGAAATAGTTGATGATGAAGAAATCTCCAAAGCTAACGAAACTGAATCTGCACCTCCCAAGCCGAAGAAGTAGAAAACATATACGGATGAAGTAGCAGCCAAGTGGAGGGAAGATAACGAAAAGAGGAAGTAAGGGGATCCTCAATTCGGGCTAGACCCTGCTGAGGCTAAAGCCTTAAAGTAAAAAGCTGCTGAGGAGCTAGAGGGACAAGCGAAGGAAAAGAAAATGAGAAAGAAGATGTTTGAAGCTGAAGTGGTGCGACCTTTTCTGAAATATACAGAGTTGGCTTCCGAAATGCTTCTAGTTCTGGAATCATTTGGTGTTGAACCTTCTTTACCCGAAAATCCAGCCAAGAACCATGTCACTTCGGAAAAGGACAAGGGTAAAGAAATAGTTGAAGAAGTTAAGAAGGAAGTTGCTGAAGTATTAGGGGAATAAGTTGAAGAAGAAGAAGAAGAAGAGGAAAGTGAAGATTTGGATACTCTATTCAAGCAAGTATAGGACTACAAAGATAAGGCTGAATCCTCAAAGTTAGTTACTCCAGGTAAGGGATTTGAGGAAGATAGCATTCAACATCAAGTAGAAGAAGAAGAAGGAAACGTGTTGTATGATGAAGAAGAATCCTATGAGAGGAATTTTCTTGAGGGAGGTCATGAAAAACCGAAACCAGACAAAGACCATATTGTTCAAGTTTCTGAATCCAAGCAAGTATCTCCTAATGCAGAACGCATTCTGAATTCTGATAAGGGGAAGAAATCTCTCATGAAGACACCTATAAAAGATCTTATCAGGAGGAAAGAGGTTGGTGGTACCTCTAGAAGGAAGCTGGTGCAAGTTGAAGAAGAGAAATCTCAAAGAGAAATTTCTGATTCAGAATCATCATCTCACGTGAATGATTTGGTGGTTCAGTCTCTGAGAATGTTGGTGGACACAATTCCGATTCTTCCAACAATAGATTCCAGATGCCAGATACTGCAACAAACTATGAATCAGAAATCAGATTCTTTATCTGTGGTCATGGATAAGTTTGTGAAGTTGGAAGCTGAACAGAAAAGTTTTCTGATCGATTGTGATATATATATATATATAATGTCTTGAAGTAAGGTAAAAAAGTGGTCTAATATAGTTTAATAAGACTTGATAGTGTATGATAATTTTCATAATGACATGAAAGAAGCTTTTGAAACAACAGATAAAAATGTTAATAATCTTGAAGATGAGCTGATTATTGAGCAGAGAACCTAGAGTCAACAAGTGAAGGTACTCAATGGCAAGGAAAATTCTCAAGCTCAAAATCTTATAAATGATATAAATCTCCAGATTGAGCTTTAAAATAAAGTGGTTCAATAAGATGAGTTGTTAAAGTTGTAGAAAGTTGCCTTGGGGGCTCAGGCAGAAGCATTAAAAGCCCATGAAGAAAAGGTAAAAGCTTTGGAGAATCAAGGTGAGGAAGATCAAAGGGACTTGAAGAAACTCAAAACCTTCTTAAAGAAGCTTATTCCGAAGGAAAAGGAAGTCAAATGAACCCACTTCGATCTTTTGTTGTGATTGTCTTTCCTTGTAAATTTTTTTCCCAACTCTAATGAAATGGTTATCTGGTTGGTTGTATCTTGTTATATACTAATGCTTCAGGTACCACACTCTCTTTTACATTCTCATCAATTCTTCTTGAAAATCACAAAGGGGGAGAAGGAAAAAAGAACTACTCCTAAGGAGGAGAAAAGAATAAATTTCTAAGTGAAATATCCTTAAAGAAAGGGGGAGTTTCCCACTATGAAGTATTTCATTCTTAAAAAAATGAAAACACCACTCTAGAAACATAGAATACAATCCTTATATTTTCAATCCGTAAGGGGGATTTAGTTGTATTCACTTTTATACATGAATAAAGGGAGATAAGTTTTAAATTTCAAAGTCTAAGGAAAATTTTCAAAATCCTTATATATTTTTTCGAATGGATGTATGTGCTTTCCAAAAAGGGAGAGATTGTTGAGTCAATAATGTTTTTCTTATGACTTTTCTATTCCTTCTAGTTTTGAAAATCAGAAAAACCTTATACTTAAGAAAATGGATATTTTAACCCCATCAGGAAAATTTACTTCTTTAAGGAAATTTACTTTAACCTGAATTTTCAGATACATAGCAATATTTTTCTTAATTTCAGAAACCGGATTCATACCCAAAATCCCGGAGCCATATAATGAAAATATTTGGAGCATTCTGTTTTTTTTAATCCGAATTCTGGATGTGATCTGTAATGTAGTTCTAATCCGAATTCGGGACTCCGAACTTTCATGAGTTCGACTCCGAACTCTTAAGTGGTTCAACTCTGAACTCTTAAGTAGATAGACTCCAAACTCTTAATCAGTACGACTATGAAGTCTTAAGTCGTTCGACTCTAAACTCTTAAGTAGTTCGACTTAAAACTCTTAAGGAGTTCGACTCCAAACTCTTAAGGAGTTCGACTCAGAACTCTTAAGCAGTTCGACTCCGAACTCTTAAGTAGTTCGACTGCGAACTCTTAAGGAGTTCGACTCCAAACTCCTAAGGAGTTCAAATCCGAACTCGTAAGCAGTTCAACTCCGAACTCTTAAGGAGTTCGACTCCAAAATCATAAGCAGTTTGACTCTGAACTCATAAACAGTTCGTCTCTGAACTCTTAAGCAGTTCCACTTCGAACTTTTAAGTAGTTCAACTCCGAACTCTTAAGTATTTCGACTCCGAACTCTACAAGTTCAAATTCCGATCTCTTGTGAAACTAGACCCTGAATTCCTACAAAACAGAATCCATATATTTTTTAACATAGACTCCGAACTTCATTTTGGTTAGACTCTGAACTTTGGAATTGCCTACACTCTGAAATATTGATTAGATTTTACTTACATATGGTTTATTTCAAAATGATGTTGTGAATTCAGTTATACATGGTTTGTTATAAAACGATGTCATCTATTCTATATCTAATTAATCGTTGGTTGGGTTACACGTGTACAAGTCCCTCCTAATTTCGTGGAAAATATGATCATTAGAGGAGGGAGCCGACCGTTGGATATTTTCCTATAAATAGGAGCTCATTTGAAAGAGCTCAAGAATCAATGGAAACTAGTTGATCAATCTAGAAACCACATGTTGTTAAGGTGATTTATAGAGAGAAAAAGCTTTTAATGCCTTGTACGTACTGAACCGCTCGTTCAGATTCCTTCGTGCAACTCTGTATGTTGGTGATTACATTCGAGGACTTCCAATGATGGGAAGACAGAGGGATCGACTACCTTGAAGTTAGAGGGCTTCCTTGCTGAGGAAGACAGAGGTTCCAACTACCTTGAAGTTGAGGGCTTCTGGGGATATCAAGACAGAGATTCCCATCTTCATATCGAGGGCTTATCCTGGTGTGGGTAAGACAGACTTGCTTGAATGTATAAATCAAGAGACCTTTATCCAAGGTTGTTGGATACCCTTCTCTGTGGGTTAAAAGAGTTATTGTTTGTTATTTATAGTTTTACTACTTGTTTTTTTCCGCTGCATATTTTATTGTAAGGAAACGTATAACCTTCTTGTATTTCCTTACACTTACTATAATTAGTTTAGATTCTATACGCTTGAAGGTATAATATTATATTGTAAACCTTGGTTCCAATTCTCCAGTTGGTGATCAGAGGTGTTGTGAATTTTTTTGATTTAACTTTGTTAAATCTAGACATTCCTTGTCTAAGGAAAACATAGTTATCCATAACTAACTTTAAAGGTTCCAAAAGAATTTTTAAAGTGTACAATTCACCCCCCCTCTTGTATATTGAGCATCTACATCGTTATTTCGATCCTACAATAAGTTTTATATCAATTCTATTCAAAGTAATAATGTTTGTTTTTTATTAAGTTGAGAAGAATTAGAGGTAGAACTAGGAAAAGAATAGAGTTAATTATATCGATGTATATAAACATAAATCATTATAAGTAATTTACATTTGTTTGGTATCATAACAGTGTTCGCGATGTTAAATTGGATTGTAAAATATTTATATTCATGATGGGAGAGTTGTGTTTCCAGATAAGTATTATAGATGGATTAAATATTATGTACACCAATATTTTTTAGAATTTTGGTGGTGTCAAAATCTAATACCCTTAAAATATATTAATATTTATTGATTGGAGACCAATAGTTAGTTGGAGTTCCAAATTAAATCCCTTAATCCATTTTTTTATTCACGTAAATCAATCTATATTAAGGGGAGACTTCATTTAATTAATGGATTTTATAAAACTGATTATTTTAAATGATGATATTTATCGAGAATCTGAAATTTATTCTTTATAAAATATTATTTATTTAACAAATTGGTAACTATTCTTAGAAGACCAAAATTTTAAAAACTAATGGATATATGTTTCAGAAACCTATTTTTTTGAGATTGAATTGTGTGAGAAGAAATTAATTTTCTATAGACATGTCTTTAAATAAATTCTATATATTGAAATTAGTGGGTACAATTATAATCCATTTCTTGGGATATATATTTCTCATATTCGCTTTTTGATAATGTTTTATAAATTCTGAAATAATTTTAGTTGATAATTTGGTATAGTGTTTAATCTATGAATTAGACATCCCAATATATCAACTATTTGGTACTCGGATTGAGGACAAAACTTGTAAAAATCTCTATGCATTTATTTCCTACATATTAATATGAGAGAGTATTATTATATGAACCACCAATTTAACCCTTTACTCAGTAGTTCAAACATTTTTTCATATCACATGAAATTTCTTTGTTATACTTGATGAGAACTAAATATTTATAAAATAATTTCATTCCATGTAAATTTATTTTGTTGGTTGAGTGAGAAAATGAGTTACATTTTTATCTATGAAATGATTCTTTTTAATAATTTTTCAAATGTTGTTTACTTGGTATTATGTGACTATTCTTAAACTTTTATCCACCAAACATTCTTTGATTATGGATTTTGGTACACCAAAATTGATTCCAGTTTTTTCCTGGTTTATATCTTACTGTGAGTGAAACAAGTAAAAGATATGATTCTACATGTGTTTATAATTTTTAATATTATTTTTATTTTAAATATAGATAAATCCAAGGGAGAGATAGGTCAAAAGTTGTTCATACTAACATTGAAGGAAGATACATATATTAGTAATGGTAAATTTTAAAAGATAAATCTTACATTGGTTTTCACTTTGATTCACCCTACACACTTAAGGTGCCTCAAGACTCCCATATTAACCTGTTAGTCTAAATAAATGGAATTAAATCCTAATGGATCTGATTTAATATTGAATATTTTAAATTTTGTTTAATTTTCTTCTATAATTAGAATAATCGATAAGGACACTTTTTTATGTCACTCACTAAGATGGTTGAAAATTAGATATACATATTCTAATACACTCTTATATATATGATGTCATAGATTTCTTATATTTTTATAGAAATTTGATAATACATAGTAATATAATTTATTAAGATAAGGTGTCTTAAATTATTTTAAATTTCATAATGAAAATTTATGTATTTAAGAATACTCTTCCGCATGGTACAACATTTGAAATATTCGTTCCATTAATGATTATTTACAGGGATCTAATGAATGAATAATGTGTTGTAATTAACCTAAAGGTATCTGAATAAAATTTATAAATATTTAATTACTTATGGATAAAAACTAATATAATTTTTTTCAAAAGGTAATATTGAAAAAACAAAAAAAATAAAAGTATGGTCCATAACTAGGAAAAATATATAATGTAGGTGTGTGATATTGGATTCATTAATTTATTTAAATATAATATTTTTGAGAGGTTCCACTTAAATATTTACATTTATATCCACATGATAATATGATGATATGATTATTATATTGATGGAGAAGTGGATACACTGAGTAGAAAAATCAATGTATGATCCTTTAATAATCAATAAGATCATTTGGAATTATGTGATGTAGATCAACATTTTGAAGAAACAAAATAGCTATAGACACAAAAATAATATTATTATTTTAAGGCTCTAGATGTAATGAAATATCCTATTAAAAAATTACAACTCATCTTTAATCATATTCAATAGGAAATCCATAATTTAGATTATGGTGAATGTCTAGACGAATGAAATGTTTCAAAATAATATTGATAAAAAAGGACAGAACTAAGAGAGGGTATTTTCATGATAAATTAATAATTATTTTAAAAAATTAGAATAAGAATTACCTTATTCTTGAGTTTTTTCTTCATGGAAGGTTTTTGATAATTCAAACCCCATTTGGTATATATAAGTTTCATTGTGAAGATATAAAGTATAAATCATCATTTAGTGATCCACATGTGATCCATTGATCTATGAACAAGGATGAGGAAACATTAGGTGTTAGAATTTTTTATTGATTATCATTCATTATTCCCCATGATTCTTCCATATTACTAAAGGATTAAACGAATGTCTATGTTCTTATTAATCTTTATAGGAAGATAGTATGAGGTTGGGGTTATTTCTACATTGAGAGTAATACCTAGATAAATTCTTCATTCGGAGATAATTGTTTATGTAAGGAATATTTCACACTCATTGACCCCTTAAAATGACATAAATTTCTATTTATAATCTAATGGTTATGGTTAAATATTAATTAATTGAACCTAGGCCCATAATAAGTTACCGAAAACCATAAATATTCACAGTCCTTGTAAAATAGTAATATAATTATTTTATCTAATAGTGTGCACAAACCAATGTGATGATAAATATTATTCTATAGCCAGATAAATAAATACTTATCATTAAACCAAAAACATGGTCTTTTTTTCCTCCTAATAATTGATGAAATTCTTGATTAAATATTTAAATTAATATTATTCAATAAAAATGTTAATAAATAAATATCATATTCATTTATTTCTTAATAAATATTTTTAACAATAACATGACTAATTAAATTTTATATTTAATAAATACTTATTTAATTTATTAGGAATAACAAGAGATAATAAATATTATATGAATTTATAATTAAATAATTACCATGGAAATAATATTTATTTATTATTTGTGATCAAAAAATTCTAAATAAATATTAATTCACGGTCTAGTGAATAATATTCATTCTAATTGTTATCTAAAAATATAATTAAATTGATATCAATAAAAACAATTTTCATGTTACCCTCTATCCCTCTTCATCAGTGGCATTAGGTGAGTTTCCCTAAATTCCAAGATTACTATCAAGATATTCGATTAGGAATCAGTATAGGAAAAATATATGACATAATGAAAACAACCACATATTAATTTTCATTGAATAATATAATCTCTTTATCTTGATATCTCATCATCCTGGCTACATAATTATATCATCAACCTATGTTATTGATATATATTTCAATTAGATTTTGTTATGAACTCATCCATAAGATATTTCCACGGAATGTAATTACATAGTTCTATTTCATGAAAAGTGTATAGATGATGAATTCCATGATGATGGAAATAATAAATCATTTCCTAACCTATTCATTAATAACAAATCATTTGTGACACAACCAACATACCCAACTTCATCATGAGCATATTTCATCATCATTTATTACAATAAATATGATTATATAGGTCATTTCATGCATTAATAAAAAAACTAATGTCTATTGTTCATTATATATGACCAAAAGGAGTAATATCAAATGACATATAATCTTATAGATTTTCTACTAAGGGCATGTCCTAATGATCCTATGTTCATGGAGGCCACCGAGTATGAACGTATTTGGAATAATTCTCATCCAATTATGAGTGCTCACACATGATAGTCCACACAAAATGTTTCATATCATAAAATTTATTCCAAAAACAAAAAATATTTTTAAGAATATTATCATGGAAGTTATGGTTCCCATCATAGCGGGGAACATATATGATCTTTTCAATGTGACAGATAATCTAGAAAAATATTGGATTGACTTCATTTTGATCAAAAATCATAATATAATATGATATTTTATTATCAATAACATCATTAATTATAAATGTAATATAAATTAAGAATAGTGGATTCTAGGACACTAACTCCCACAAACTCCAACGTTGACTTGTGCCAATTACTAATGAAATTAATTTTTATAGTTCCCACATGGTGACTATGTTTCTAAAAAATAAAAAATCTAGTTATATGGTCATCCTTATTTTATTCTATGGAGAATCTCTTAACTAGTATACCACCCTTCTAAGAAAAATTATGTAAGTGGTGATACTTTCAAAGTTTGTGGTCTGTCTGCTGATGTGACATGAGATCTTTTATATGGGACAATATTGAAATATTATCACAATATATTATGATTGGGTATTTATTTATAATACACATGTCAGGATCTTAGAAAAAATATCATATCCAAACCTCTTACATAGTTTCATTTGAATACTCATGAGACTCAAACTCTACTATTGAATTGGTGGGAACATCTTTCTTTTGGAACTTCTATCTCACAACACCTCCATAAAGAGTGAATATGTATCCCAAATATGATTTCAAATCATCTAGATAAATCTAGAAACTACCACTAGTATATCCTCTAATGAATATATTATCATCTCCTCCATTTTCTAGGAACATATCCCTAGTACACATTACATACCTAATAGTAGTTATAATTTCCATCCAATGGTGGTCAGCTAGGTCAGATTAATATCTATATACTATTGTTAAGGAATATGAGATATCTAGTACAGAATATAAGATATGATACATGGCTGGAATAATCATTTATGTGGGGGGAATCATTTCCTTCCACTACATCTCCTCATGTGTTAGAGGAAATATTTTCTAGGAAATATGAATTCCATGTAAGATTGGAAACAATACCATTACGATTGATCCATATTAAATATCTTTAGTAACATATCAATGTATGTAGATTTACATAGTATAAGTGAATATCAACTTAATGTGTAAATTATTTCTTAAATTTTGAGGATTTTTTGTGTGCATCAATTTTCATACAATCCTTGGTTAATTCACTTTACAATTTTCACATCAATTATCATCATTTTCACATTTATTATTTAAAATGAATTAATCTCGACCCATTTTAATATCAAATTATGAAAGATCCATTATTAATGATTTGAATTATAAATTTAGGGATTTTATTTCTCAATTCCTGTGGTATAATTTTCATCCTTTTAGGTCGATAGTTGATTAATATTGAAATATTGACATATTGGGCCTCTACCTGAATGGCCCTAAGGCCTTACTTTTTTATTGATTTTTGATAACCCCCCTTTCAAGTAATGAGGGGGGAACCCATACAAGGACCGTTGGCTTAGAGATTAAATGGCCCGTAGGCATAAGAGATTACATGACTCGAAACTCTTATTGAATTCAACCAGACTATCTTCAAGAAACATCCCATCCCCAACATCTGAATCATGATATTAGCTCTCCATCTTCACATGGCCATCTAGCTGGGCTTTCCTTGCAAGTATAGGCTGGTCCCAAGGGCATATCCATACCCTCTCATTCGGAAAAATTCATTTGGTTCTCCTCCAGTGAGTGCACCTGCTCTGAATCCTCTTCCGGGGCTGCTCCTTTTTTGTAGAGTGTCTCGGGAAACTGGATGTGGCCCGAAGGCCTTGAGGTAGCCTGAATGCCTTAATGGTGGCCAAAAATCCCTACTGACCAGAAGGCTCGGGTGGCCCGAAAGTCTTAAGGGCTCCAAGCCCAAACCAGTGGCCCAAGGTGAATAGTTCCAGCTGCTACAGAACTTAACAATACCTACTACAGTAAATGCTACTGTGCCTACTATTGTACCCGTACAATGTATAGTTCTGCTACAGTACATGTACCATATACAGTTCTACTATAGTAATGCATAGTTTACAAGATGCTACAGTACAACAATAGTGCCTATAACAGTCCCTGCTCCAGTACTGCTACATTACCAGAAATATGCCTATACCTGGTTTTGAACCTCTGTCATGTGGATGCACTTAACGATACCTCTCCAACTGGGATGAGGCTGATGTGCTATTGGGCCTCTAATATAAATATTGTTATGAAAAGTAAATTTTTCTTCATTACACAATAATATATATGTAAAGCCTAAAATTCATGTAAAATAAAGTTGATAATTTTTAAAATATATAATAATTAATTAATAAAATTTATTTAAAATATTTAAAAGGATAATTATATCATTAGGGAGGAGATTTTGGTGACCTAATTACTTCATGAAATTTACTTTTTTTATTTAGAATGAGACAAGACATCTAATGCCACGATAGAAACAAGGAGCCCTAAAGAGGTCAAAAATAGTAAAGGCCATGTGAATCCCCTCTAATCAGATTGACCCATTCGGGTTTCAATGTAATAATATCATGAAACCATACCTTTTCATTACTAGGGACCTCCATCAAATCTAGAGGATCTGCCACTAGGTTACCCTCACACCAGAAGTTCCTAATTTTGATGTTATTGGGGATCATGCCTTTTCAATTTCTGATAATATATATAATAGTCATTGGGGGAGATAAAATATCATTCAGGACATCATGGAGGATATTTGATTCCATTTAAACATTTGATAAAATTAATCCCTACTGGTGGTAGAGATTAATACCCTTAAGCCTGGCCTTAGGTTCCTCTGGAAGAGAGGAACCATGGCCCAAGATTGTAGAGAAGGCCTTGAGGACCAATCCTGAAGCGTATCATACAACCCCACCCCCACTAAATATGCCCCTCCTACAAGACCCATCCTTATTGAGCTTGATGCCCTTGGAGGTGGATGTCATCACACCCAGAGGCCTCGGGTAGTTCAGATGTCTGTCTAGGAATCATGTAGACATGGAATCATCCACTGATGGGAGGGGGATCCCTCCAGCTATGAATGAGCCTAGCCAAATAAATGATAATTCTTTTAGCCATAATGATGATAAAATTACCAACTAAATGAATCATATCTTTTCTATAATTATTCATGTCCTTCCTAAGTTGAGGTATTACATTGGGGGATTATTTTAAGGCCCAAAATGTCATCCCACAATTTCAAACATAAAATTAAAATTTCTAAACCAATTGGGACAAAATATTTCTATATATTGGAGAACAAATAAAGATAAATATTAATATCCTTTTATCTAGAAAATTTACATCAATATCAATGTATTTATGCACATCAAGTGGAGGGATGAAGTTTTGATTCAATCTTTTTGGTCAGAGGTTTAAAATCTTCTTTCCATTTAATTTACACCCACCAATGACAAACTAAATTAATTATTAGGGGTTTTACAAATGGGGTTAGAAACAAGAAACTAGATAATCCTATTGATGGTAGTGTTAGTAAGGTAATTTAGAGGGTAATTATTTTGTTTCAACTATTATGTTATGATGTTATTTCTTATGAACTTTTTTCCTCTTATAAATTGAAATGAATAAATTTACTTGATTAATAAAATTTAATCTAGTTCCTTTAGTATATTATTATTTTATAATTTGATACCATTTTCAGAAGGTGTGAGTTTTATTCACACAAAGAAGGTATATTATTCACACAAAGATGGAGTGTTTTTTATTTGTTTGTTTTATGTTTATCAACCCTACTTCTATTCGTCTTCTTCCATATTACGCAGAGACAAATGAATCAATAGAGGGGCTCCACTCATATGGGTTGATTTTGGATTTTATGGGGTTGTATTACATATTATTTTCTATTATTGAAACTTCCAAATTATTTTCATAATTTGATGTTTCCATAGGATGATTTCTTTTATCAATAATTTTTATGTCATTAAAGTATTTATATTTTATGTTTTAGAGTAATCCAATTTTGTAGTGTGATCATTGAATTGATCTAATATGTTAATTTTGTATCAGCCTTGTAAATTTTTACAGAATAGATATTTTAATATTTGGTTCATTATTATATCATTGAATTAATATTTCTTGAATTGATGTGATAAATTTTAATATGGAAAACAATTGAATCCAATATAACAAAAACATAAACCTTGGATCTATTAATTTTAATTGACTGATTCAATTAAAACATTTATGTATTCGGTTCATCAAATGGACGAAAAAATGGCCACTTAATATTGAAAACCCTCAAGGATTTTGACTATATTCTAGTTCATGTATCTGGTCCCTAAGGACTCAATACCCTTCCTATTCAACGATCAATCAAATTAATATGTAGGGTAAATTTGGGTGAGGAAAAATTTTGGAACCTTCTCTGGGGTACCAATTTATTTATAAAAAACAATCATTTTATTCTCCCATTATTTATCAATTATCACCCAAATTTCTATAATATTTTCTATATTAGGTCAATTTGATTCATGTATGTATCATAATAGTGACAAACAAAACTAATTATTTAGGTTGGACAATTCTATGGTTGGATAGTCAAGTGTATAAATAATGGCTTTTTCCTTTTTATACTACTGTTACCAAGACTATATATTCTAATATTCAGTCCAATTTCATGGATAATTATCCAAGAAAAACTATGAAAAAACCCATATGGGATCAAAAAATTTGCATACCTAAACTCATGGAAAATGACTCAAAAAACTATGAAATATTACAATACACATAGATGTACCAATGAAACATCATCAATTATAAATTATTCCCTATGAGATACTAACTATTTTTAAAAACAATATTTCCTAAACAACCTTCCTACCTTTCATGGGATGGTGTCTAGGATTTTATACCTCCACATCAATGATACTTCTAGCATTGTCGAGACCATATGTCCACCACATAATCTTGAGTCAGATAAGATGGATATTAATAATATTTCTCTAATGGAGTAATAGAAAAATTGGTTAAACAATGTATAACATTAATCCATACACTTTTGGTTACAATTACAAAAATAGTTTTTGAATAATTACATTCGCAACATAAAAAAATTAACATAAAAAGGGAATCCATTTTTTAAAAAATAAGGAGTCATTTTATAAAACACTGGAAAAGATTAATGATATAAGAAACATGGTACCTTACAAAATACCATGACATGTTAAAATGGTTTTTGAAGGGGTCTTGATTGGAAACATATAGTTTATTGACATAATATCCTCTAGAACAATTAAAAAAATACCCAAAAATGCTTACTGGTTTATAAAGGGTCATTCTGAATGAAACCGAACATGGGGAACCTCACCTAACTATATGATACCTCCTAAATCAGGTGGAATTCATACTATCTTGGTAGAATAAATATAAACAGTTAAACATTCACCCTCACTAGAATGGTTGAGGATATCAATCTTAGGAAAGTAAAAAAAAATCCAAATCGTTGACCTTGTTTTCAAAATTTGTGACAAAAATGACCATAGTACAAACAAATACACAATCATTTCTTCTATAACGGATTTTATTTTAGGAGGACCACAAGATGAATTCAAATATAATAACATTGAAACTCCATAATAACCACACATTTTTTGATCCAAGGTACATTCTCTATCCATGCTTCTATTATAAGGATAATCAATAACCAAATCAACAGTAATGTCCAAATCCCTACCCTGAATAAAATTATATTAACAATAAAAAATTATATGATCAATATTTATAACTCTTTTAACCCCAATAAAATTCTAAAAACAGATCCAACTACCTAAATATCATTCAATGATAAACCAATCTGCTTAAATAAATGGCCAATACATTCCTCAACCAATATTCAAATAATTGTTTAAATAAATGAAAAAAATTAATTATGAAGTTAAATCCCAAAAAATTAATTTAAAATCATTAAAACGAGAAAATAACCCATTCTTAATAAAGATTTTAGATACCCAACATTATTGTGGGAATATAGTTACACATAATATTCTCTTGAATATCTCAAAGATATGAATGTCTTAAGAAGTAGAAAATCCATTACGAAACACGAACTAAACATTCTCAAATTATATAAATAATCAATCACTCGTGAATATGATTATTAATAACCTTTAGAATCTAAATTTTTTATTTTATTGTTGAGGAACCCCCACAATCCCAAAAAATCTAGTAACCTATTCTTTTCCCAAAAAAGAATTGGATGAAAATCAAATCATATATAGATTAAGACAATAAGGGAAATACTCTCTAATGTTAATATTAATAATACACTTCTCGATATAATATAGACCATATCTTCATAATCAAATATGGTTACTAAAAATATTTATATACTTAAGGATATTATCATATAAAAACTAAGTATTTTTGGGGTATAATGTGAGCAACACCAGCATAACAACTACAACTCTTAAGTTTAATGACCTTAGTGGTATATATATCAATGTTGAACTAAGAGAGAACATTATTTCATGGACTTAGTTTTTATAAGATCCAAGGTTAATCTAATTCTATATGTCATGTAATGTCAGTTAGGTGTTAATAAGCTCCAACCCACTTCTATCACTCATTAACTTACTGATCGTAGTGTTTGAGTACCCAAGGGTATCATAAATGTTGTTTTAGTAAAAAATATTTACCTTGTAAAATAAATTATCATAGAAAATCATCAATTAGTAGGTACTAGGGAGAATCCCACCATTATTCATGGTAATGTTTTCTTATAAATAATCAACATAATTATCTGTGGTAGGAATTAGAATATGAAAATAATTTTTTGAAAAATTATATTTCATCTAAACATTTATAATATGATCTCTCAAATTGGGGATAATGAGGTTATTCCTGAGTTGAATAGATTGGTACTATTAAAAGTGAAATAATTGAATGTTAAGTGATTGGAGAAGAATGTTTACGTAAAGAAGAGATCAATCTTCATTTTTTATATGAAGGATGTTTTAATTTTTGGAATTTCACTTTTTCATATAGCTCCTATAATGATTTATTAGAATAAATACTCATCAAAAACTCTTTTCAGAAGTAACAAGATTCTATTTTATACCAATTCCATCTCATAATACTAATAATTTTGTGGGTGAAAATTATATTTTAAAGGAACTAATTATGTCTAGAAATATAGTGAAATAAATTTAGTTTTCATCAATCAATGAACATTAAAAGGTTAATTTTATTCAAGTTAATACATACATCAGCCAAATATAAATTTTAAGGGGGAAACAACCCTACTATATTTTAATCTCTTCATCTCTGGAATCAAACTAAGAGTGAATGATTATTTTAATCATTAGTATGAATAATGAATAATTTGGATGGATCCCTAGTAATTGTTATATAATTTTAATGCTCAAAGATACCCATAGTATTTTTCAAGAAAATAATTCCAAACCATGCATCCGATCTTTATGGAGACTCAATCCCAATATCATGGATGTTGTATATAAGGGACTCCTTAGGTTGTTGAAATATTGTATAATTTTCCTCATTACTAAAGGTGATTGGGTAAGAATTATACAAGCTATTTTCAAGAAGGATAGGATTTTTATAGTTACTAATGATGATATGGATATTCTACCTAAAAGGTTCTTTAGTGGAGAGTGAGTGTGAATTTATTATATGATGTTGAATTCATGTTCTATGAAGGATCATTTGCCTTTTACCATCATTGATCAAGTTATTGATATTGTGGTAGGGCATGAGTTTTAAATATTCATAGTGGGTAATTTAGGATATAATAAAATTGATGTATCCATATTGGATCAAGTGAAAAACTCATTACTTATCTATTTGGATGTTTTTTATTCAAGTATATTCTCTTTGGATTATTTAATTATCATGTTACCATATAGAAGATCATAATTGGGATATTATATATTGTACATAGAGATTTTTAGTGGTTTTTTATTGATGATTTATCCATATTTCTGTATCTGATTAAATAATTACCAAGAAATAGTATGAGGGTTTTATATAAATATGAGGATAAAAAACAAGATTAAAATTGGGGAAAATTCTATTTTATGGAAAAAGAAGTATTATTCATTGGAAATATTATTTATATCATAGGGATCAAGGTTAATAAAGATAAGGTTGATATAATTCACCACCATTACTCTATAAAATAAATCTCATAATTTAGATCCCTCATAGGTCACGGTTGTTTCTATAGAAGATTCATTAGGATATTTATTTCTATTTTATGCCCCTTTTGAACTTTACATAAGAACCATTATCTATTATTATGTAGAGAAGCTATGAGGAATAATTAAAAATACTTAAGTAATATCATTTATCTCATACCATCACAAAAAATTTTATAGAAGTTTTCTATATAAATAATTGTGATACAATTTCTTTTGTAATTGGTTATGCCAAAAAATCATTTAATGGAAAAAAATAAACTACCCCACCACAGATGAATATTTTTTAGTTATATTAACATTATATAAGGATATATAATATCTATTAGGATCCTTAATCACTTTTTTCATCATTCATTTGATATTAAAATACATTTTCCAAAAACAATATTGCAATGTCATATTTATTAGGGGGTCCTTATCTTGTAATAATTTTACAAAACAAATAAGGAAAAAAGAGTGTTGAAAATATGATGGATGATCACTTTTCTAGTATAAACTCATGGATAATTAATTTTTTATTTTGATTTTAATTTATTACCTAATAAGTACCTATATTATGTGAGTGATCACCCATGGTACAATAACATATAAAACTATTTGGTCATAAGTAACTTTCCAAAAATCATAAGCAGATATGTTATGATAAAATTCATTTTTGAAGTCAGACACTATTTGTTAAATGATCCAAACCTATAAAAATTCTATCCTAATCAGGTCATTAGATTGTTATCTCAAAAGGATAAGAAAGAGGATATTATAAAATATTTCAAAAAGATCCATTTAGAGGAGAAATTAACAAAATTAAAGTCAAAATAATGTTTCTTAAAAGTGGATTATTCTGTCATATTCTCCTTAGGGATTTCAATACATTCAATCAATGTTTTACTGGTGTCAAAAACTAGGTTCCATTACTAAAATAAATTAGAATCCCCTTACAACCATTCTCGTTGACAAATCATTGATTGTAGGAGAATTGGAATTATGTGGCCCTTAGAAAAATCTAATGATACGACTACATCCTCTTGTCTATTGATTACATATTTAATTGGGTTGGGTATATTAATACTATGTCCAATGACCATCATGTTGTGACTTTAATCCTAAATGAAATCATCTTTCCCTGATTTAGAATTCCTAAAGAAATCATCATTTTCTGTAGAAGACATTGTGTAGTTATACCTTATCATCGCTGATGTACAAGAATGGGATCTTTCACAAAGTGTTCACTACATACCACCCTCATACCAATATATAATATTTGAAAATAAATAATATTCATGTAAAAAATGATGACCCATATAGTAAATATTTGACAGAGAAATCTTTGATGTTCTTTGGACACATTATAACTCATTAAAAAAATCCTAGTAATGTCAAAATATTGGTTCGTTTTTGTCAAGGATTTCCATACACCATATTAAATTCAGAAAAAATGGTTTTCTGGAAATCAAGAAATGAATGTTTACATTTAATTATCCATAAAAATAAGAAAATATACCCCAATGAACATTTGGTACTTAGTATATATGCATATAAAAATTCAAGGATTGACAAATGAGATTTAAAGTCTACAAATATATAGACTTTAAATTTAAACAATTTAATGAAATATAATATAGGATACTTTATAATTCAAAACTATAATTTTCACATAGTAAAATTAAGGCCAATATTGTCAAAGCACTATAATATGAATCATTTGTACCCTTATAGTGTACATGAGTTTCAGGATCCCACTAGTGGACTTATTTTCGATGGAAACAGTCATTGGAATCAACCTTTCATATTTCATTCAAAAAAAATTAAATTTAGGAGTTAAAAAAGACAGGCTATGAATCAGAAAACTCATGATAATTTTGCAGTCTATGTTTTGATAAAAAACATTAAACTAAGTTATTTTATGGAGTCAACAAGTATTTTTTATAGATTTTATAATATTTTATTATTTTATTTTAATTTAGTAAAGGTACACATTGAGTTTTACATGGTTTCCTAACATGGTATTTTATAAGATTCATTTGCTTGGTGGCATGAAGGATTTGTCACATTCCGTCCAATTGTGTCATTTTCTCTATAGAGACTATTAGTGGAATGTAACTAAAATGATCTATTTGTTGTGGAATGTTATTCATCATAAAACTAGGTGAATGTTTTTCCATTATTTCATTTTAAATCATATAAATTAACTTATAACCTACAAATTCTACCCAATTATGAACAATCTCTTCACTTCTCTATCAATAATGTGGGAAATGTAATTCAATATTGGTAAGAGTGAAAATTATATATTTTCTTAATATTTTTGAGGATTTTATATACAATATAACATTATTATCCTCTAATGTTATAGTGTAATATTTGGGACATGAAAAATTAATGTTAAATTATTTTTAAATCGCTTATTCTGATATTTATGCAATTAAAGTGTATGAGTGTAATTTTGGTTGGTATAGTAATTTTTCAAATGTTATTTTTCACCATAAAATTTTTATTCCATTTAATTGAGATATAATAATATATGTACATAGAATTTTGGGGTGTGAATTTGACATATTAGGGTATATTTTAAATAGATTAGGATTTGGTATCACTTTGGAGTTTAATTAGAATATCCCAAAAAAAAATTAAATAAACTATATAGATAAATGTTTTGACCAAATTTGTGGAATTTGACACTTGGGGATAATAAATCCATTTTTTCTTTTCCCATAGTTAGTATTTATATCTCTATTATAGGTCATGTAATTTAAAAATTGTTTGAAATAATACACTTTAATTTAGTGACTTTACACTTTTCAATCATAGAGTTGGTCTTCCATCTCTATTGTTGAAAAAAATCCAAAAAAATGAAAATTGGACTCCTATATTATCTTTAAAATTTGAAATCTACCTAGAACATCTATATTAGCCCTTTAATGAAAATGAAATCCCAATATTTTGAGTTACCCAGTACATCATCATGCTTAATTATAATTGGATGAATGATTGTACTGATTTTTAAAAAAAGAAATGGGATTGGGATTGAAATATGTTTTTGTATTTTTATTTTTTAAAGGATTTTTTATCAATCCATACTATTTTTATATGAGGTGATTTTGGAAAACATCGTATGTTGAAATGTTTTTGGATAGGGAAATATTTGTTTATCAATGTGTGTATTCAATTTTTTGGGGAAAACAAAAAATAATGTTTGGTGGTTTGATTAGCCCCTTAAAGTGCACAAGTTTTATTAAATATTGATGATTTTTCATGTGTATATAATTTATAAAGTCCTAGGCTAATGGGTTTTACAATTTTAATTTCATTTCTCGCCATATCTGAAATTAGAATTAAAAATTTATTGATATCATGTTTTTAAACATAACATTTCGGAACACTCTCTATTCATGATTCAAATTTTAAATTTTGTATTTTTTACTCAATTTATTGGGAAGATTTTGTTCTTTTATACTAATATATGGTTCACAAAATAAGATTGACATATTGGGTGAAAAATAAAAAAATTATTAGCAAAACAAAATTGGTCTGTAGACCACTAAAATGTATTTGAAGCCCATAATTAATGTAAATAGTAGATAATATTTTAACTAAACATCGTGTAATTCATAATAAAAATTTTAATAGGCTATAGATAAGGATTATTCTTTCATTTATAATGTGATATAGGCAGCCCATGTGTTTATATAAATTCTAGAAATGCTTTAAAGACTTAGAAATTCATCCAACCATTTTGACCATAATATTTGAATGGAGAATCCCATATGGCTCAAAATGTTCTGGATATTTTAAGTAATATTTGAAAAATTATCACTTATATGACCTAACAGAATTTTATTAGGATTTAAGTCTTTTTGGCATGCCAATTCGACAGATGCAAGCTATATCTTAATTTTTTGGGTCAAGTGTTGAAATTATACATTCAATTTAATTTCCACCCACATATGACTACAATAATTATTTTGGATGGCATTAACTAATAGTGGGTTTACCTGAGGATTCATGAATTCCAATTTTATGAAGTGGTGGTAAAGGAATTAGAAAGGTTCTTATTTATTCTAATTGTAATGATTTTATGCATTTTCCCCTTATATGTTATATTGAAAAATCATTTTTTCTTAACAAAATTTATTATTCATCCATTCTATTATTATTTAACAGTTTGGTATGACTTACTCATGGAATTAATTTTTTAACACCAAAAAATGTAAAATTATTCACACAAAATTTGATTATTCTTTTTTATTTACTATTCATCAATACTAATTATTTTATTCAACTCTTGTATTACATTGATTTAATTCAATAAATAGAGGGATAATCCTATCATGGGATTATTTTAGGGAGTTTCATGTGGTTTTATTGGATGTTATTTTATGTTGATAAAGAATTTTAACTATTTAATTAATTTGGGGGTTCTTTTTTATGAGTTTTTTTTCTTCATATTTTCTTATTTTAATTAATAAATATTTTTTAGGCCGGTATGATCCAATTAAATTTAGTGATCATTGAAGCGATCCCCTAACTGCATTGTTAAATATCTATTGAATTATATAGAGATTATTTTATTTAATAAGGTTTTCCTTTTTTACCTCCTTGAAATGATATTTATTAAATTTATGGGAAAACATTTTATATAAAATAAACATATATCCACTATAACCCTAGTAATACCCTTGGAGAAAACCATCTTTATTTATTTTTTAAAAAAATCGAAGTTCTATTTTCATTTAAGATAAACATACCTAATATAGTTTGAGATTTCATATCCAACCACTCAACAAATTAAAGTTTCTCAGGGTTTAATTATTTATTCCTTTTGTATTTAGTATCCAAATTATACTACAATGGACTACATATACTCGTAGGGTGAATTTGGACAAGACCACTATGTGTATTTATTGATCAATCATGAAAAATATTGATCAAAAAATTTTAAGAAGCTTAGCCAAGGTCAATGATGGAAAATATATTGATAAACATTATATTAATAGACTATAACATTATTATATATTTTAAAATATGTAATATTTAATTTATATATACTATAAATAAAATTATTACTTTCCCACTAAATCCATTATACACAGAAGGATGAAATTTTTTCTTTATGATATTGAATTTAGTTAAGGGTTCATCAATAATAATTATATGACCTGGATTATTAGTTTAATCCCTAAATGTATCTTTGAAACTTGAAATTTTTTTTGTATCCTTTTTAGTCATAAACCTTTGAGTTTGTTTCATATATGTAACACCCTAATATTTGTATGAGATAGATTTATCTTTCAATTTATTTCATGCCTTGTGTTTTACACTACACTAAAATAAGATTTCACAATACACAAAATCTTATTATCTTACGGAATAAAAAATTTTATTTCTTGAATGTATTACACACAAGTTTAAGTTCTTTTGATATTATTCATTTCATATAAGACTAAGCATAAGTGAACAATTAAATTTTATTATGTTAACTTTTAAACTTCTTATTATAATGGTGAGAATGAAAATTATTAATTGATTTATGAATATATTGATTACACATGTTATAAATTAATTATTCTATTAACAATTATTTATAAATGAAAATAAAACCTTTTTTTAATTAAAAGGAAATGCTTTTTTGAAAAACTATTTAAATGAAAATTAGTGAGTTTATAAAAGAATAAAATCTCTATTTATGGATTTTAATAATAAAATATATATTTAATATATTCAACTAAATATTTAAAATTGATAATATATGTTTTCTAGGTATGATATACGAGCAACTTCAATTTTTTAGATAAAAGAAGTATTTTTCAAAAAAAAATACAGTTTTATAACCTTTTGATAGAAAAGTCATTTTAAATATAGTTTTTTACACTTTTAAAATTTATTTTTTAAAAAATAAACTTATTTTTTGGAATAAAGACCAATTAAATTACTTTGGATGAAATTTTTGTATTTTCCGGAGAAAGTCCATCTTTTCATAAATAGTGAAAAATACATCATTTTAATTCAAAACTGCATTGTCATCTACTTAATATTTTTGGAGATATTAACTTTTGAATTGGTTTTAAATTAAATTTAGATTATATTTTTATAATTTAGTCAAATATTTGTCATTTTATGTAATTTCACATTGAATTTTGTTATAAACACAAGTCAATCATTTGATGGTTTTTACTTAAAAACATATTTTCTCGCATTGACAACACAAATTATTTTTAAATTAATTACTCCAATTTCTGTGTTTATAATTTGAAAAAATGGATTTTATATTTGGAATCAATAGTTACAAATTATGAAAATATTTACCTTTTATTTTTTTACATTATGAATATTAACTTTGATAATTTTTATTTACCACAGTTAAAGGTAAATCACGTAAATTAGGGTGGAAAATAATATGATAAGGATAATAAAATTGCCCAAAAACCTAAATGAATATTATTTGATGAATAAAAGTAAACCCTTAATAACTAATGATAAAAAATTTATTAGTTTAATAGATGTTGATCTAGAAAAGTGGTGTAATTTTTATTTAAACAAAACAAAGTGACAACATGTCACTCTCTTATATCATAAAAGTATAAATTTCTAATGTAGTGATATACTTGATGAAACAATGAAAATATGAATTATATATAAATATAATGAAATTTCATACATCATGTGAATTTATTTATAATTTTTAGATATTAAATAATTATCATATATATTAACACAACACCGATACAATAGTTATATTATTAAGATTAATGTCAAATAAATGATATTATAAATATTTAAATAAATATTAAATGACATAATTTATGCCATCCATAAATTTTATAGGTGAATATGATATATTATAAGTATATTCAATTATTTGTTTCTATATTATCTCTTTTTATTAATTTTATTTAAAGTCAATGAAATAAATAATGTAATAATTGACACTATTGATATTTTATAAATAATATATTTAATTAAATTATTTAAAAATAATAAAAATAATTTAAAATGACAATGTGACTATTATAAGCTCTATAATTTCATTACGTGTCCAATTAATGGAATTTAACTCCATATATGTAAAATTTATGACCTCTTAAAACATAAAATGTTGTTACCACCATAAAAATTAAAAGAGAATAATTAATGGTGAACCAAAAAGATAAGGTTTAAAATAATCTCAATACATGTGTTCAAATTATTGTATGAGACTATTTGGAACCATAATCTTCATATATTATATATGTTTTTATTTCTAAGAATCCGGATTAAATAATTAATTTACATTAATTTAATATAGTATGTATTTTCTAGGGTGCCCCTCACCTCAATTATAAAAGGGAACCTCCTCCCTCACTTATTCACTTAAATTTGAGCAATAAATATCATCCAAACCCTTCAATTGTATCTTATAAACATACATAGCCACATTATAGACGTTCTTATCTTCTCAAAATATCATATTTTGTGCCTTTAGGAGGAGATTTAGAGGAAACATGTCGAGAAAGATGTAATATCTTCCACTGATTCATTTAAAATTCTCCCTGCTAATCCTTCATCTTGATTTTTTGTTTAATTATAAAGTAATAAAAAAATAATGCATACTATAATGAAATGTTTTTATAATTATTAAAAAAAAATATTCCCCCTTTTTCTATCCTAAAAAAATTGAAATCTCTACACGTGCGTAAGTATGACTTACCATCTCCACACCATGGTGTAATCGATTTTTCACCACCACATTACATGGATTGATATAATGATGGAAGAAATAACCCTATATGATTATAATAACATTATATGGATCATGAAAAAACATATATACTATACACTTCCATACCATTTCACAATTATCAGAATGATATCGTCGTTGGTGTGTACAGACGGTCTATCATCTCCATGATGCGATGTGATTCATTCCATAAGATATCCATTAAAAATGATTATATAAATGTAAAAAATGAAGAAATATGTCATGTATTATGTTAAAATAAATTTTTAAATGATGTAAATATGAATTAATAAATAGAAACATAACTTATTTGGCAGAACATGCATAAGAATGATTTGTAGTTTATACCTGAATAACGTGTAATATGAAATATTATTACCAAAATGGTGATAATATTATAATATATGATATCATAGAAATGTATATGATTCTGGAATAATTAAATTACATCATTTAAATAATTATACATCAGTTTTGGATACACACAATGGATTTAAGACCTAAGGAAGTAGATTATTTAGTCTCACTTTTATTTATATGGGACATATTCCTTATACACCACGTATTTATTTTTTTGTGGTGTTTATGCTTCCCATGAATGTATTATTATTATTATTATAAAGGTTATAATATTTACATATGCATATATTTTTCTTTATTTTAAGAGGCATATGATTCAAATGATTATAATTTCTAAGGGATTATTTTTTCTCACATTTATTTTTGTGGGACTTATGCCTTGTACACTATCTATTTATTTAGCATAGTGTTTAGGATTCCCATAAATGTTTGATTATTATTATTATGAATTTTATAACATTTAAATACGCATATAATTTTATTTATTTTATGAGGAATATTATTTGACTAATTATAATTGATAAGGGATTATTTTTCCTCTGTTTTATTTTTACGGTACATATACCTTATACACCAAATATTTATTTTGCGTAGTGTTTGTGATTCCCACGAATATTTTATGAATATTTTGATGAAGTTTATGATATTTACATATAAATATAATTTTATTTATTTTATGAGTCATATGATTATACTAATTATAACTGGTAAGGGACAATTTCAAAATCTTATTATTATTTGAGATTGTTTATGTGTAATTATTCACTATGGAAAATTTATCATTCGTGTCCATGTATTCTAAAAAATTCTAACATAAAATGTTTAATATTATTTTATGGATTTTTAATGAAATTTAACCAATTTATTAATTATACTACTTGGTTTGGAAGGAATATTTCTTTAGTTTTCCATTTGAGGTACTTTTTAGCTTTTATAAAAAAAGTACGAGGAGAATGTTTTTTTAACTTATATGGAATGAATGTAATTTTACAATATCATAACACAATATTATTATGAATATTCCCATATATGATTTCAGGGTTATTTTAAAAATAATTATTTTTTTAAAAATTAATATGGTGATTAGAGAAAAGAAAACATTTTTGAAAAAGAAATTATATTTTCCCTAATAATAAATTTCAAGTGTTTTATCATAATAATTTTCTATCTATTTTTATTGATATTTTTACAAGTATACTATCCAAATTATTCATATATTTTATTATGTTTATGATGAAATTATATTTAAAAATCCATTTGTTTTACATGGATTTTGTTATGAAGGGATAATGTTTTGGAAAACGGTTTTTTTCTATGGGTTATATTATAATGAATGATTTATGTTTGGGTGGCACACATATGTATGAATTTCATTATGTGATGGGTGGGACCTATATCTCCCTCTAATATATTTTTTAAATATGTATATCCCATGTGATAGACATGACTAGAATAAAAATTGAATCTAGTTAGGTAATTTAGGGTTGGAATGTCAATTAAATTTGGTTCAGTAATACTGGGCTGGAATAGAAAGTAAATCTTGTTTAGTAATACAAGGATGAAATGAAAAGTAAACCCAGTTTAGTAATAGACTTTTTCCACTATTATGGTATTGTAAAGGAGTATTAGCTAATATGGAAATGATTTTCTATTCTGATGTATTTTTCCCAATTTCTTGTTTTATGCGAATTCTTTGTTATCATGGATAAATTTCTTTTATGATTTATAAATTATGTACTGCTAAGAATTATTTATTGACTAAATATTTTGATGTTAAAAATATATGTAAATGTTTTTACAATATATTTTTTATATTTTTCATTATTTCCCTCACTGAGAATTTTATATCACCTTATTTTATTCTTACATTCCCCTAGGGTAAAAATATAGGTCTTAGGTAGGAAAACTAAAGGTGAAGATATTTATAGGAGATGTTGAAGATCTTTCACCAACATAGAATAATGTGTTCCATGTTTCCAAAGACACTAAACTAATATAATCTATGGGAATCTATTTGTGGAATGTATTAATTATTCTATAAAATAAATATAATGTCCACTTATAACAAGATTATGTCATTAAAACTAGTATTAGAGTGAAGGTTTAGTCAATATTTAGAAACAAGGGTGAAAATTCATTAGTGAGCTACTTGGAGACATTTCTAAGTCTATATCTAGGGATGTCCTAAGTACAAGTCAAATTATAGGTCACAATAATATGGATTTTATGATAATCCTGAGAAACCTAGAGATAAACTAAGGAGATCATAGATTGAAATATTATAAGTAATTTAACTTAATTATGTGTTTCTAATATCTGATATGTATTTATCAAAATTTTCATTCTAGTCATAGTTAATAGCTAGAACTACATAGAACATATAAAAACATTGAATGTTTTATATCTGGAAATTATGGGAATTAGGAAGATTTATTTTATAAGTGGAAATATAATGAAGATAATCATGATGATGGTACAATTATTGGTCATACAATTGAGGAAAATATATTGAAAATGAGGTGAGAAAGGTATGTGATGTTCTTACAGTAATATTTATATTAAACCTAAGAATCCTGATGTTGATAACCCTTGACAAGTGATTCATATATAAAGAAGAATGAAGACGGTGGATCATATGAAATGGTTTAAGAATAAAGTCTGATGATTTATGGGTATATGTATTGGAATATGATAATAATGTTATCTGAATCTTGAAATATATAAGTGTTTTAAGTATAAGTTTTTCATTAAGGACTGGAAAGGATATGTTGAAAATTTCTATGGTGCTAAAAAAAGTGATTGATTGGCAATGTGATATATGTTGAGAACACATGAGTATAGTAAATATTACGCTTAATATGTCCCTTATGTTATGATTATGATGACTGGATAAAGATATATTGTATTTGAATAAGTAAATTAGATGATTCTAGTTTCTTGGGAAGTAATTGTTGAGTTGTTCATAAGTGAGTTATGCTATCATGGATGATGTATACAACATTTTTGGACATATGAAATATATATAATAAGTTCTTGAATATGGAAACATGAATGTTTGAATAATGATATCTGATAATTCAAGTTGTTACAATGAATCAAGAGATTACATTATGATTGTGTTCAAATTTTTATAATATGACCAACCATAGATATCTTATGATATACAGGGTAAATATGTTAAGTTGATTTTGTGAACCATTTTCTATAGTTTATGATTTTTCATCATTTAGAATACTGTGAGGATATAATTTTTCTGTAAGGTTTTTGTTAAACATTATATGAAATTTGATGGAATAAACTATTATCTCAAAATATATGGACTTATGCATGTTTAATAACATCAGTAACATTTTTTGTGATAAATGCTTAAGGAATGGAATATCATTAAATTTTTAGATCGAATGATCTTCTAATATATCTGGAAGAACAAATTCAACTTCATTTCATTGAATAATATATGAGGTGGTAATTTTTCAAGGCACAACCAATGAAGATATTTTAAGAAAATCAAGTAATTGTTTCATATCATATTTTTAAAATTAATGAAAAGGATCATAAAATATATATATTTTGTCCAAGTACCTTGTTATCTGATGAATTATAAGGTCCCTTAAATCATTTCTTATTTATATATTTCGGATTTTTAACTTTCTATTAACCTTTTTCTCTATCACTCTCCATTAGAACTTGATGGTTATATTTTTTCTTCCATATGAATGTTTTTTCTTCTATCCTATGTTCTCCTTGTTGGTATCCCAATGATGAATAACTTTTTGTAACAGTTATGTTTATAAACTTCATTTTTAAAATGACGTTTTAGTATTACATATTATGAAGTAGGTTTCTATGAAAGAAGCTTTCAATTAGTGATCCTTTTTTATCTTTGATGAATTTCATGTCCGAAATTAATTTAAAGGGTCTTATAATGTAACACCCCATGATTGTTTTTAGAGTGTGTTTTTTTAATTTCATTTATAATTTATGTTTTATGCTACACCAAGATAATCTTGAAAAATAAGCAGCATCATCTAAGCTTGTGGTATAAAAAACTCTATACCTATCTTTTTTTACACCCAAGATCATATTGTTTTGATACTATTCATTTCACGCATGACCAAGTATAAGTGGACAACTAAATATTATTATGTTATGATATAACATAGAAATTAAAATGGTGGGAAGAACCTTACTAATCAATTTATGAATATATTTATTACACATGTATTCAATTAATTATTTTGTGAAAAATTATTTATAGATGAAAGTAAAACCATTTTTAATTAAAATGAATTATTTTTCTAAAAAACTATTTACTTTGAAATTAGTGATATTATAAAATATAAAAATCACTCTTAATTGATTTTATTAAATAAATAAAAATGTAATATATTAAATTTAATGTTTAGAATTAATCATATATGTATTCTATGCATGATAAAATTCAATATTTCGGGTAAAAGAAATGTTTTTTAAAAAAATATATAGTTTTGCTGCCATATGAAGTTGAACCCTTCTTAAATATAGTAGTTTTCCCTTTTATATGTTCTTTGTGAAAAAATTAACTTCTTCTTTGGATTTTTAAAATCAAAATTTACTTTGGATGAAATGTTTTTATTTTTTTGAGAAAATTCATATTTTAATTAACACTGAAAAATACTACATTTTAATTCAAAACTCTATTTTCTTCTAAGTTATTTATATAGATAGATTATACTTTTTATTGCATTGAAATTATATTTAGAATAAAATTTTATCATTTAATCTAATTTTTTTCATTGTAATTAACTTCACATTGAAATTGGATATAACTACATGTCAATGTTTTGATGGTTTTTACATTAAAAACTCATTTTCTCGATTTGAGAATGAGAATTAATTTTAAAATAAAAAATAAAATTTTTATGTTTTTAATATGGAAAAATGGAATCTATATTTTTAATTAGTTGGTAAAAATTATTTAAATAGTTCCATTTTATTTTTTTGGTCATTTTGAATAGTGACTTTGGAAATTTTTATTAACCACAGTCAATGGTTTATCAGGTAATATAGGGTAAAAAATTATACAATAGGGGTACTAAAATTAACCTAACCTATGAAAAAATAATATAGGATGAATAAAATTATACCCTTAACATATAAGGATAAAAACGATATGTTTAATGGACTTTTTTCTATAAAAGTGATCTAATTATTACTTAAACAAAACAAAGTGACCCCATGACACTCCCTTATCTCTTATAAGTATAATAATATTAATGTAGTGATAAACATGATTAAATTGTGAAAATAAGTATTCTCCATAAATATGATGAAATTATCTACATCATTTGAATTTATTTATTATTTTAAGAGACTAAATAATTACAATAAATATGGACACAACAATGATAGAAAAATTGTTTTATAAAGATAAATAAAAAATAAATGATGTTATAAATATTAAAAGAAAAATTAAATGAAATAATTTATTCCAAAAACTAATTTTTTAGATAACTATTACTTATTAAAATAATATTAAATTGTTCAGATAGAATTTATTCGTCTGTATAAATTTTATTTAAATTCAGTGAATTAATAGTGTAAAAATAGATACTATTGGTATTTTATAAAAATAATAATTTATGAAATTATTTAAAAATCATAAAAATAATTTAAAATCACAAATTGACTATTATGGAGTCTAAAATTTCCTTAAGTGTCCAATTATTGGAAATTTACCCAATATAAGTAAAATCTATAGACTCTTCATACTTAAAATGTTGTTACCTCAATTAAAATTAAAAGAGAATAATAATGTTTAACAAAAAAGATGTGGCTTAAAATAAAATCAATGCATGCATAAAAATTATTTAACGTTATTATTTAGAAAAATAGTCATATTTTATTTGACATATATCTATTTTTACTCTACTATATTATAAAATTAATTTATATTAGTTTAATATTTTAAGAATTTCCAAGGGTGCCTCTCACCACAATTATAAAATGGAACCTCCTCCATCACATATTCACTTAAAATTATTCACCTTATCCCATAAATACCCTAAAATGTTACCTTATAAACTTCCTTTGTCATATTATAGTGGTTTTTGTCTTACAAAACTGTCTTCTTTATTTCATTTAAAGGGTGATTTTGAAAAATCATGCCGAGGAAGAGGTAATATCTTCTACCAATTCTTTTTAACTTCTTTCTTATTATCCATCCCCTTAATTAGTTGTTTAATTATAATGAAATAACATATGTATCACCAATATAATTATATGTAATTAAAATTGTGAAGGAACCATATTCCACCTTCAGTCCATCCTACGAAAAATGAAATCACCATGCATTCATACATACGACTTACATTCTCTACACCATGGTGTGATCTATTTTTCCCAACCACCATACATAGATGGATATATTAACAGAAATAATTACTATATATGATTGTTTTAACATTATATTGATTATGGATCAAAAAATATTCCATCTAATTCTATTCCATTTCACAATTATCAGAATGATATCATTTTTTTCGTACATACAGCCTACCGTCTCCACGATGTGATGCGATTAATTTTACTAGTTATCCATAAAATAATGATAATAAAAATGTAATGAATGTAATATTGTGATATTTTCTATGTGAATATCAGTTTTTAAAGATATAAATATGTACTAATAAGAAGAACTAGAAAATATTCTGCCAAACATACATAATAAAATTAAGCAGTTTATACCTGAATAACAAGTAATAATGAAATAATATTACCAAATAAATGTTAATATGATAGTATATGTTATCATAAAAATTTATATGATTCAGGAATAATTAAATGACATCATTTAAATCATTATAAAGTAGTTTGGGATACTCACAAAGGATATCATACCTAAGGTAATGGATTATTTTGTCTCACTTTTATTTTTGTGGGGCTTTTTCTATATACACCACCTATTTATTTTGGGTGGTGTTTAGGCTACCCAAGATTGTAGTATGATTCTTATTTTGATAGTTAAAATATTTAAATAATAATATAATTTTATTTATTTTATGATTCATAAAATTCTACTTATTATAATTAGTAATGGATTATTCTGTATCACATCTATTTCTCTGGGACATATACTTATACAACACTTATTTATTTTATGGGTTGTTTATTCATCCCACAAATGTTTTATGATTATTAATATTAAGGTTATGATATTTACATATTCATAAAATTTCAAAATTTTATGAGGCATACAATTCAACTGATTATAATTTGTAAGCGATTCTTTTGTCTCACTTTTATTTTGGTGGGACATATGCCTTATACACCACCTATTTATTTTGTGTGGTGTTTATACTTATCATTAATTATTTATGAATCTTTTTATAAAAGAAATTATTTTTTCATATAAATATAATTTTTTTTATTTTATGAGGCATATGATTCTACTGATTATAAGGGAAATTGTATAATTTTATAATCTCATTATTAACTGAGAGTGTTTATATGTAATTATACACTTTGGTATATTTATCATCAATGTCAATGTTTTCCAAAACAATGTTTCCATAAAATATTTACTATTTTCTTATAGAGGTTTAAAGTATTTTTTACCCTTTTTTGACTTTTACTACTTGGTTAAGAACGAATATATATTTCATTCTCCATACCATGTACTTTTTTACTTTTCCATCAAACGTACGAGGATAGTTTTTTATACTTATATGGTGTAAATGGAATTTTACGCTTTCATAATTATTTATTTCCAGGAATCTTACCATAGACGTTTACACG
Organism: Viscum album; assembly: GCA_963277665.1. Taxonomy (NCBI): domain Eukaryota; kingdom Viridiplantae; phylum Streptophyta; class Magnoliopsida; order Santalales; family Viscaceae; genus Viscum; species Viscum album. The sequence continues at coordinate 1,437,040,674 of OY728120.1, forward strand.
GTTTTTATCAAATAAATTATTTTCATATAAAATTCTGTGGTTTTTTAAGAAAAAAAATTTAGGAATAAATCATATTTTCCTAAAAAATTAATTTCATGTGTTTTATCCAAATTATTTTCTATCAATGATTAATAACATTTTTCAAGTATACTATCAATATTATTTTTATGTTTGATTATTTCTATGATATAATTCTATTTATGAAATACATTATATTTACATAGATTATGTTATTATTTAATGATGTTTAAGAAAAAAATTTTAATTGTTGGATTATATAACGATGAATGATTTATGTTTTTGTGGAACACATATGTATAGTTTTCATTATGTGATGGGTGGGACCTATATATCCCTCCAATTATTTGGGTAAATATATATATCTCATCAAATAAACATGATTGGAATTCTATTTATTTAGTTCTGTAATATAGGGATAGAATGGAATGTAAATCTAGTTTAGTAATATATGGTTGAAATAGAAAGTAAATGATGTTTTGTAATATAAGGTTAAAATTTCAAGTAAACCCAGTTTAGTAATGAATTTTGTCCACTATGATGGTCTTGGAAATGGTTATTGGATAATAGGGAAATTATTTTCTATACTTATGTGTTTTCCACAGGTTCATGTTTTATTCCCAAGAGATGCTATCGTGTTTGTTGTGACTTTATGATTTATACATTACATACTACCCATATTAATTTTATGACTCAAGATTTTGATATTCCAAATATATTTTCATGTTTTAAATTATTATATTTATGTTTTACTTGTTTTCCATTGTTGAGCATTTGATCTCACCCTATTTTTTTCTTCCTTTCCCCTAATATATAAATAAGGTTTTGAGGTTAGAAAACAAAAGGTGATGTAATTTAGAGGATATGTTGAAGATCTTTCATCAAGATAGAAGAATCTATTCTATGTTTCTTAATAGACTAAACTAATATGGTCTTTGGAAGTCTATTTGTCTAAAATCTTATGTATTCTACAAAATAAATGTAATTTCTATGTAGGTCATGCTTGGGTCATTAGAATAAAGATATCTTGATAAAATACCCAATTAAATAAAATGTTTTTTAAATCTATTTTTAAATTCTAATTTTCATAATAATATTCAATGGGAAGTGAAATTATAATGGATTTAAATACAAAAAATGGTGAAAAGTATTCATAATATTAAATTCCTTTATGAAATTTATACTCTTTTCTAACGAGTAATTTCTAATAGGTACAGACATGTCCATCTATGCCCATTTTCTTCTTAAATAGACATTTAAAAAAAATATATTTAAATATACCAAATTACTGAATAAATGACAAAACTTTATTTGGTACAATGACTTCATTTCATAATTCATATATTTGTTCCATTTGCTAGCTTCTATAACACTTACTACCTCTTTTTGTGTTAAAAGATCATTGTTATCAACTAATAATGATTCTTCATCATTAGTAACTAGAAATATATATAGTAGGATATCTAACCATTCATCTATGCCTATATAGTACTATTGTCTTTGGAATATCCTCTTCCAATGGTTTGGGTGGAATCTGTTCCTCAACCAACTCTTGGGTATCATGATACTATACATCATCAATTTTTATCTCACGTCCATTATCTCTTTAATAAATGAGCAACCCACTTAAGGAAAATGGGTTATTTTTTATCTATAAAATTTTCTCTAAGGGTTTATATAGTTAATATCTTTATATTTCCTATGGATAACCCACAATGATGCACATTGTGTTTTAGGGTGAAAGTTTATTTCCGTAAATTCCCTTACCAATTGATTTACAACCCCACACTCATACATTAAATACCATGAGATTATTTCCATACTAAAAGAGTTATAGAATAACATTATCCACATTAGTTAGATATCAATTTAGAATATGCACTACATTCACTAATTAAAATCACCTAAATCATAATAGAAGTGTTTCTTTACACTGTATTGATCTCACTTTTTAAAAAAGCTATGGTTCATACATTCATTCAAACCATTCCACTAGGGTTTATAAGAAATATTTAGTGGGAATAATATCCTAGAATCTCATAGCTAATCAATGAAGTCCTAATTAGAAAATCCTCCACTAGTATCAGAGTGGAGTTTTTAAATATCATTACCAACTTGGTTATCAACATCATTATTTTATTTTATGAATTTATCAAAGGAATATGAATTATAACTCTTTACTTAGACACATCCATATATTCAATAGTCATTATAAAAAGTTACAAAGTCTAATGTCACACCCCTAAACTCAATTAAATTTTGTTAATACACATATATATGAACTAGCTCAAGAAGAAATATAGTCATCTCACCTTTTCACTGAATAAGGATTTAATAATATATCATTATAAATTATCCTAACATACACCATTTGGATGTTTTTCAAAAGAATCAAAATATCCATCTTGTTGTAATCTTGTAAAACAATTTTCATTAACAATCTCTAGATAGTGATTCCATAGTTTGGTGTGGTATGAGTCATGTAAATTAGGTTATTTATCTATTAGTATTAATTATTTTGTATAATATAACATGTAAAGACCAGTATCTAATTGTTACTTACCATAATAAATATTATCTTTTTAAAAAAGGTAAAATTTGTTACCAAGTTTGTAAACTAATCAATATGTATCATTTCTTGATACATAAATAATGTTTTTTAACTAAAAACACATAATAATAATAATATTTTTATAATCAAAATAATTCTGATCAACAAAATTATTTTATAGTCTCCAATATCCAAAACAAAAATCATATCTATGTCGGATAATCCTAGATCCAACTCACATAATGAAATCATCCAAAATATTCTTATTTTCTATATTTGAATACATATGTTATCTCCACATTATATATAAAATACTAAATTTTTATAAACATATAGATTGAAACTTATATTGAATGCACCACGTTTATCCCATCACTTCTTTGTTTGGGTGAAATTATTCTTCAAATGGCCTTTATTTCTAATTATAAAATTTATAGAATATTGTCACATGCTTTACTCTTGATTCTCCACTTAGTCATGTTATTCATAGGTTCCTTATGTTTAGTATTAGTCATGGGCCCATGGATTATTCATTCCCCTTTCCCACCATAAGTACCAAAGTGATTTTTTACTTTTTATCATTATTAACCTGATGAATTAGAGTGAAATGATATACCCAAGGTTTATCAATGATGTTAATATAAAAACATCACCAGAAAGTTAGAGAATCTATAAGGTAGTTTTGAATAAATATTATAGATGCACATTTTTCTGGTTTCTTAAACCCTAGATCCTCTAGATTACAAATTTAACAAATTATTATAACTTCAACAGGCCTAACTGGTTTATATTCAAAAGTATTTCTCATAAAGAGTGCTTTGGTGATCTGAAACTATTCCTATCATTTTTCCTACAGATAAAAAACATATAGATAATTGAGCATGATATATGAATATGTGTTCTCATGTGACATAATGAGTTCACATGACATGAAAAAAATCTTATAAAATTAAAATATAAAGAATTATTTTAGTGTTTTTATGGATAAAATGGTCCTCATAACTCACTTATTTGTTTTGTGGTTCAAGGATTTTGGTTTCTAGCAAGTAGGACTCTCGTTCATGGAACAACAAAACTGGTAGGTATCTACACCATTCCAAGAATTAAATTCATGTTTGTAGATTTTATATCTATAAAATTTATCACATGGATAACATGGATGATGATATTTCAAATTTACAAAAAAAAATATTGAGAAATATTATTAGTACGTTTTTTTGATACAAAAATATTTTTGAAAAAAATAATTTTATTAATTTATTTGTTCTGTTATTATTATATCAATTCCTAACATCTCAGACCATTTGACTAATAATTCCCCAATATTGTTAAAATCTGATTGTAAATAATCCATATACCCATTATAACAACTCAATAAATGTCCATTAAATTCATGAGACATGAATTTAGTAACAATTATTGAAAAATTAAAAATGGAATCTCCCTGATCTATTGTGTGGACTCCCTGATACTAAAACCATTACTCTGATATCCATATCACTTCCCTCAAAAATTTTATTATCAATATATATCCATTACATCCAATAAAATATGGTTATGATAATCCAAAACCATCACAATTACTCTCTAATAAATGTTAGTGCTCAAACTATGTCCATGAAAACAATTAGTTCTACGATTTCATTTTTAATCACATAATAAAAGGGTTAGTATAACCAAATAAGTAGTTTATGGATTTAGTTCATCATTCATAAATTTAGTTAATTAATCTTTTACATTTCTTGTTAGAAAAATTTTGGTTTTACTTAAGTGATTAAAAAAGTTTTGATAAAACATTTACAAAAATATATTTATTTTTATTTAATATTTTCTCGTTATTTTATTAGTTTAACTGTGAGTGTAGTATTTCATCAATAAATTAATCCAAGAATAAGAAAGAAAGAATAAAAATTAATGAATTTATCATGATATTATCTATAATGTGATTAATTGAACATATAAAAAATTAACGGATGACATAGGGTAAAAACTCCTTATGTCAATATGGGCATAAGTTGAAACCTTTTTCTAGTCCTCCTTTAAATCACCTGGGATGGTTTAACCTTAGCTCCATCTTGAAAATCCTTTGTATGAATAGATAATATATCACTGAATATGTTTTATACTCACAAACAGGTGAGGGGAACCAAATAATTGGTTCAAGGGGAACTTCTATAAATGGAAATTGGACATATATGTCATATATTATGAAGGAAGGAGGGATGAAATATAGACTAAAAACATAATATAATGATAAATTATTGAAACCCCATATATTTAATACTAAATTATTTAAAACCAATACATACATTGATCTATTCATAGATAATGACCAGTCTTATTCATGTAATAGCAATAAATTTAAAATAATTAAATACAAATCATTTCAAATAATTCTTTATTCAGATAAAATATTCACAAATTAATTCGAATAACTATATAATTAATCACTCTATTAATTTTATGTTAATATCATTCCAATATGTCTTATATATACCTTTCCCCAATGATGATAAATAAATTAAAAAATTCTTTAAAAATTTATTAACATAATTATAAAACTTTTAATTTGAAACAAGTCGGTGAGTACCTATTTGAATTATTTGGAATGGTCCTTATTTTATACAACGCACCAACATGAACTATAAAAATATAGTATATGATATAATTCTGTGAAATTTATTTTCAAAAAATTGAACATAGTACACATGAAACTTATGTCTTGTGCACCGATTTAATGCATGTGGAAAATAAAGTTACTAATGATAATATATAACTTCTCGTTCTATATATTACGTGATAATAAAATAATAATTCAATATATTATAAAAATATAATATGGAATATAATTATAATAAATCACACACAAGCAAATAACTTTTATGGTTGATGTAGTAAAAAAATTATTTTTAATTTTTCTCATAAATAAGTTGGGTACACAATGTATGAATTATACTATATGTGTTTTATCTTAGTCATGGTATGTCTGAACAAATTATTAGAGAATTTTCATGTATTGTTTCATGAAATTTCCCAAGGTTCTAGAGATGGGCTCTCGAAATAGTCCATATAATATCCTTCTCACATAACTATCAGTTCTTATACACCATATAACTAATACATTTTGAATACATGACTATTTGTTTTCCACTATGAATTGCATGGACTACAAGGCATGTAACCAAGTTACACAATTGATAGTCTTGGATTCCATGTGATATATTTCTATTGGAAACACGTGGTTTATATTTTATATAATCATGTGTATTTATTTCATGATGAATCATGGAATACAAAATTATTCCATGCGTTTTTTATTAGGATACATGTTTTACAACTTTATGATACATGGTGTGTGCTCCTATACTATACTTCTATAATATCCATCACATCCACATAGTTTTTTAATATTTTTTTAATTACCATCAATCATATAAATGTTATATGATTGATAAAAATTTAATAGATGAAGTTATCTCTACAATCAGACTACAATAAATAGTTTATTGAGGTGAAAACTAAATTTTAAATTCGTAAAAGCTCAACTATCAAAAAATGATTATAAATTTAATCATACCCACTGTAATAACCCGTGAACATTATAGATGTAGAGGTATTTCCTATTAGAACTTTTTAAACTCATATTACATCAAATTTAGTGTATAATACACAATATACCTGAAAGTGAACTTCATGACCAATGTTATTTTTTCAAATAATACTGAAGAATAATTTTAGAACCAAGATGGAATATTTTAATTATAAATTTTTATTTAATTTCAAATTTTGGAAGGATAATTACCTCAATACTGGGTTTTTCTTCATTAATGGTGATGATTATTTGAACCTCATATAATGTATCATCGTTGATTCATTGAGAGCCAATGAATAGCTCATCTAGTGTTGATCTACATGTAATCGATTAATATCTATCCATCATTGATGAAACACCAGGTGCTATCATGGATTATTGGTCATATTGCATTGTTTTCATTGATTACATCATGTTATTTTAGGGTTAAAATAATCTGGCATGTTCTTCTTGGTCCTAGGAAGAAAAAAGGATGAGGGATAGGTTCCCTCAAGCTTAGGAGTAAACCCTAGAAAAATTAATCATTGAGTCATAATTCTCTAGGTAGGGATATTATGCTTACATATTAAAACCTTCAATAATAGACATAAAATTCTATTTAAAGACTCATGGTTAGGGTTAAATTATCATTAATTATGAATAGTAACATAATGATATATTAAACACATAAATAGAAAAAATCCATGTAAAATATAGATACTATTATTTAATCTCATAGTGTATGGAGACCCTAACAAAGCAAAATATTATTTTCAGGTCTAGAAAATAAATTTTTCTCATTGGACCCAAAACACATCTCGTTCTTCCTAATAATTTGTTTAGATATAAAATATATATATAAATAAATATTATTAAATAAATAAATAAATAAATTTTTATTCTATTCGAATGCTAACGAATAAATACTTGTTTAATATCTATATAACTAAAAAAATTATTTCTTTATTTATGAAGAAAATGAGGTAAAAAAATTTATATATCATTGTAATAAAAAACAATACATGTGAATTAATATTTATTTATTATTTGTGATTAATAAATCCTAAATAAGTATTACTTCTTATTATAGTGAATTATATCTATTCCAATTGATAAATTTATATAATATTTAACTAAAATCAATAAAAAAATTTATGTCACCCTCCCGACGTCATACTCAGTGGGATTTAGTGGGATTTAATAAAGTCCAATATTACTTTTTTACTATTGGTTGAGGCACCCATAGAAGAAGACAACATGTCACAACGATAAAAAGAGCATAAAAATTCCCATTATCTAGTATAATGTCATTATCAACAAATATCACCAAGAAAATTTAATTGTCATGTTAAAAACTAATTTACTTAATATATCTTTCCTAGACTTCATGAAGTGAGCTGATCAATAAACCATGACCAACAAATTTAATGTGATGGTTCCATTTCAATCAAAGGGTCCTCATGACAACTTCAGTGAAGATGGAAGGAAAACTCCTTTCTCAGCTTGTTTATCAGTAACATATGAATTTTGACTCACCAAATGTACCTGACATCCCCATCAACACATTTCATCAAGATTTAAAATAGTACATCTATGTGGGAATGTTAGGATTTGCATTAATAATATTCGTAATGTATATGGATCACTACACACACTCACATAAAAGTATATCCAATTACACAAAGACATGTGTAATTCCTACTAAAGGGTCTTTCTTAATAATCCTCCCTTCTTTGAGATCACCAAGTAAAGAATTCAGTGAAGAAGCATCATCTTTTTATAATTAATTCCACAAGAAAATATACATCCTATGTGCCTTTTCACAGAAATTGTCGCAATATTAGGGAATATGTTTAAGAATATGGTAATGGAATTTTGAGGTTCTCATCATAATGTCGAACTTCTATGTAATTTTAAATGTGACATATATTATATGAAATTATTACATTAAATTAATGTAAAATAATTAAAAAAAATTAATAATATATTTTATTAATATTCACTTCGTTAAATATACATCTAATCTAAGGATAAAAATTTGGATATAGGACACCAAATACAATAGGACTAAATTTATAAAATATGATATTCAAGAAAGAGGAGTTGATTTTAAAATAATCTATTTTAAAGATGAGTGAATATATGAAATGAAAAATCATGTTACTTGGAGACCCCTCATATGAATTTGATGATTAAACCAAAATATATTTAAAACATAAAGTTACCATTATTCCAATCCAAACACGACATGAAGGGAGGGTAAAATATAGTTAATAGGTTTATCTAAAAAATTGAGAAGATGATTATATAAGTGAGGGAAAACAGACATAAAAATCATAGAGAATTAGATGAATCTAAAATACATTGATATGATGAGGATGTTTGAAACCCACCAAATAATAACATAAAAAGGCAAAGTGTAGCATGATTATAAAATAAAGTCTATGAATAATATAGGAAAATTTTATAAATCATGAGTGAAAAATATATAAATGTATAATAGTTATGATTATCTACTTCTATGAGGGTATGGGATACCAATATGGAGTCCAAGGAGTAATAAAAATTAAATAAACTATTATAACATCTCATACTAGAATAGTGTACTCGATGTATGTGTGTTTTGTATAAGATGATTAATATTTTATTACAATAACTTCATTAACATTTATTTATTTATTAAATGTCATAATGAAACCAAGAAGAAATCCATCATTCCCATTTCAAAATGAGGAAATTATGAAAAAGGAAAATTTTATTACATTAAACTTAGATTCATGGTATTTGGAAAAGTGAAAATATATGGGAATTAGGAATGCACTGAGAAATTATGATTTCTTACATATTACTTTCATTATATAAATATAAAAATATATATAATAGGTAAAGGGGAGATGAGTCTGTATTTTTGGATAAAATATAATTCTTCATGAAATAACAACCAATTTAAAAAGAAATTTTTATGATGTCATAATGGACTTTTGAATTACCATTGTCCTAAATTTTTTTATAAAAGTTTTAATATTAGTTGGCAGTTATCTTTTTTGGGGATGAATGTTATTGTTATCCATGAATTGGATGCATCTACATCGGATTAAGATCATTAAATTGAAAATAATCAGAGGTTTAATTTATTGGTTTATGGAAGGTTATCTTTGACTTAATCAGTGAAAGAATTAAGTTATTAAGTTAATATGATAGAATTTATTGACAAATAACTTGATGGTTGAAGATCAAATTTTGTTACGAAATAGGTTTTGTTGAAGAAAATGATGTCAACAGTTAGAATGTTTTTATACTTTCTAAAATTACTCAGATAATTATTTTCAAATCAATAGGTTATAAAAAATCATTAAAATATTGATGATAAAATATATTGAAGAAATTATGTAGAAATTTTATTCAGATTCACCAAAAAAAATAGATGCATTATTGTCAGAAAATATGATCCATCATTATTATTTTGAAAATAGGATCCAATATATTCAGAAAATCGGATCTATCAATATTGTTCTGAAAATCAGATACAACATAATTATTCTAAAAATCAGATCCAACATATTTGTAAAATTGGATCCAATATTAATGTTCAAAAAAATAGATCTATCATTATTGTTCTAAAAATCAGATACAACATTATTGTTATAAAAATCAAATCCAATATCTTTAGAAAATCGAATACCATATTATTGTTTGGAAAATTGGATCCATCATTAGTGTTCAAAAATTTGGATCCATCATCTTCAAAAAATCAGATCATGCATTATTGTTTTGAAAATCAGATCAAACAATTGGATAAAATCGTAACAAGTATTTTGAACAAATTAGATCTATAATTCTGAAAAATCTAATCTATTATTCTTAGAAAATCCGAACCATAATTCATAGAAAATCTTAACCAATATTCTGAGAAAACTAGAACTAATATTCTACTAAAATAAGAACTACTCTTCTAAGGAAATTATAACTAGTTTTTTGAGGAAAAGAAACAATGTTCTAGGAAAAATGATCCAATATTATAAGAAAATCAGAACTAGTATTTTGAGTAAATTGAATCCAATTTTCTGAGAAAATCAGATACTGTATTCTGAGAAAATCGAAACCAGTATTTTGAGAAAATCATAACTTGAATTCTGTAAAAATAGTATCCAACATTCTATAAAATTATTATCCATTATTCAAAAAAATATTACACATCATTCTATAAAAATTGGATCCAGCAATCTGAGAAAATAAATTTTGATCTAGCCAAATTGGAATGAGTATTGGACAGATCAATCGTAGAGTAGATTCAACAATGTATTTATTCTTTTTTTGGATAATTTTTGTTATAGTTAAACATTTTAAATAGATAAGAGTCATAGTAATGTTTATTATTGGGAGATATAAGGTGACTAACATGAGTTGGATTAAGTTGTATTCACTTCATTATAAAAGTGGATTTCTATAGACACATGGGAGTGGCTATAGAAAGGATGTAGGTTCTCACACTGTGGATGAACCTTGTAAATATTGTGTTCTTTTCGTAATTTCCAACCATTTCATGCATGAGTAATTATTAAAGGTTAGGAGGTATATAAATCATTCCAGGTTGTATGGGTTATGTTTCTAAATGTTTTAAAAATTATTAAAAGTGACCAATTGATTCAACCCACCCACCCCCCCCCCTATTAGTTGTTTTTCAATCCATAGAACATCAATTACAATAAAAGGGTCTAGGATCCCATGTTTAATCCTTACCAACGATAATATTAATTCATTAAATAGTAGATAAATTCCTATATTTGATGGAAAAAATTATTATTTGTGTAAAAATGGGATGATTTCTTACCTCTTATCTCTTGACCTGGAAGATGATGATGATACTAATATTGGTTTTCCACCTATTGGCAAATATGATCCCATGACGTTTTCTGATAAAAGAAATATTGAAGATGACGAAAAGGTTAGAAATTCTATTCTTATGCCCATATCATAAAATTTTCATCAGAAGGTGATGGGTATCAAAGATTCAAAATGTATTTGGGACAAACTAAGAAGTGTTTTCTATGGGAATACAAAAGTTTAGGAAATAAATATACAAATATAGAATAGTAAGTATGAAGACTTCATAATAGGAGTTTAAGAAATAATTGATGAATATTTCACCAAAGTAAATGAATTTTTTTCAACATGAGGTGATTTTGAGATATTTTGGTATACTCTATAAATGTGAATAAATTTATGAGTTACTTTCCTAACATATATAAAGTCGAAAATGCAAATTTTCTAGATGTTTGAAACATTACAACATAAACTCAATCTTAATGTCTATTTAAAGATTGTGGATGATTTGTGGTGTCTAGTAATCATGATAAAAGATGGTTCAATATTTTCCCAAAAAAGATTCATATGAATTAAAGGAAATGAAAGATGAATTGAAGTAGGTTGAGGGAAGATATTTTGTTTTTTAGACAACATTAAAATCCACTAAGAGGAAAAAAATGTGTATACTTGGTAGTGGTTTCTCTTCATATATGACAGGTTATATAAAAACCATGAAACATGCTGAAATTCATGATGGAGGGGAAGTTACGTTTGGAAATGATAGTTCCTTAAAAATTCTATTAATCAGAATGGAGGATATTGAAGTTGGAAAATGTGAATCCTATGATGTTTTACATTTGTATGGGCTGAAACATAACTTATATAGTGTAAGTCAACTTTGTGATGATGGAAAATAAGTAATCTTTAGAAAATATTCTAATACCATCAATAGTGTGAAGGATATAAAAGTCATTAAAAAATTAGACAGAACCAATGGGAATCTCTTTCAAATGGAAGAATTCAATAACTCATATTACATGAGTGCATAAGATTAAAATAGTTTGTGGCACCGAAGACTAATCTACCTAGTGAAGAAAAACATGAATTATCCTTCTAATGTAAATGTTGTCTGTAATTTTACATAATTGAAATGAAGAGATTAATATGTTTTTATTACATTCCAGAAAGGAAAGATGAATAATAAAAGTTATAAAAGAGTTGGGATTCAATCTAACAGAACACTTGAGCTTATTCATTATTAATTAGGTGGACTGATTAGACCTCATTCAATAAATGGATTCTTGAACATTATCAATTTTATTTAAGATCTCACTAGAATAAAAAACATCAAGTTCATGAAGAAAATATTAGAGGCCAATGAAATGTAAAAATTATTTAGAAAATATATTGAGAAATAATTAGGGGTTTCCATAAAGAATTTGAGAATAGATTATGGTACCGAATTCACAAACAATACCTTCGAAGATTATCTGAGAAAAAATGGTATCAAACCAGTATAGTTCCCCCTATACTCCATAAAAAATTGGATTATAAAAAATAAATAATAGAATCTAGTTGGAAATGGGAAGAATAATTTTATCATAATAAAATTTTCAAAATTATTTCAGAAAAAAATCTATTAGTATAGTTTTATATGTTCAAAATATATGCTTATTGAGATAGGAAACCGACATTAATCCTTATAAAATGTGGTGTAACAAAAATCATTCACTGAAGTACTTCAATGTTTTTGGATATCCTTGTTTGATCAAAGTCAAAACCCCAAATTGGGGAATGTTTTATGAGAAAGATTAGGAAGAAACATTAATGTTTTATTCACCAAATAAAATAATTTAAAATGTTGGAAAAAATGTTTACAAAATTTTGTTCTCTCATATGATGTTAAGGTAATTTACAAAAAATGTTCCATAACAAAGGTTATTAAGAATTATGAGGAGGATAAATTAGATATTTCCAAAAATAGTGAAAGTATTTTGAATCATTTTTATCTAGATTAATAAGAATCATTTGATAAGGAAATTCCAACAAGGGATTAAACATTGAGATTTACTACCTTACAAAATTGTGTTTCATCAGAAAACATTATCGAGAAAAATATGTCTCTCGTTTAGAAAAGAAAAATGTTTAGAGTAGAAAATAATACATCACTTATCGTTATTGTTGAACCATAATTAGTTATAGAGGCTATTCAACATAATGAATGGGTGGATGCTATGAATGAAGAGTTGGATCAGATTGAGAATAATGAATCATGGGCACTTTTTCTAAGGATAGCATGTAAAAATGTTATCGGTACCAATTTGGTTTATTAAAACAAATTGAATGGGAAAGGAGAATTTTAAATAAAAAAAGAAAGAAATTTTTGTAAAGGATATGCGTAGGTTAAAGGTGTGGATTTTGATGGAACTTTTCCCCCTGTTGCAGTATTGGAAACTATAAGAATGTTTCATTTAGTAGAAAAACAATGGAATTACAAATTTTATCAGATGGCTATAAATTCATATTTCTTAAATGTTGATAATGAAGAGTAATTTTACAGGGATCATCCTTGTGGTTTTTTACAAGATGTGGATGGAATTTTTTTTGTAAACTGAAGAAATATTTGTAGTGAATGAAATAGGCTCCACATTCATGGTATTCAAAGCATTATAATTATTTTATAATGATGAAATTTTCTAAAGGTAATGTTTATATAGAATTATATGTGAATGATGTTGACATCAGAACCTTAATTTTAACTATTTATGTGGATGATATAATATTATTGTGGATGAATAAAAGGTTTTTGAAGAGTTTTCTGATGAAATGATGGCTAATTTTGAAATGTATGTATTGGGAGAATTAACATTATTCCATATCTTAAAATTTTAAAAATGGAAAAATACATTTTCTTATATCAATAAAATAATGCCAGGGAATTATGAAAGATGTTTAGAATGGATGAATCCAAAGAAGTTCCAACTCCAATTTTAGTGAGAACAAAATTATGAAAAAAATGAATTCGAAATAATCATGAATCAGAAAGTGTTTCGAAAGCTCATATGATGTCTTTTTTACCTTATAGATTCAATGAATGCTATTTTTTATACTATTACTTTTTGTGTTAGGTATGAAATAAATCCAAAGGAATCACATATGTTGGTATTAAAAATAATTATAAGATATTTCATAGGAAAAAATTCACATGGGTTGTTATAAAAAAGTAATTGTGAGACGAATTGTTTTAATTATACAGGTGCTTATTGTGATGGATATTGTAATGACTGAATGTCAACAATACGGGGAATAATTTTTTAGGTGAATTTAATTTGAGTGTCCATAGTAAGAAACATTGTTCAATAAATTTTTGACCAACTAAAATAAAATATTTAGCAACTACCTAGTCATGTACTCAAATTTTGTCGATGAAAGATCAACTGTAAGATTTTAAAGTAATAGATTCTAAAAAATTGAAAATAATTTATTATAATTAGAGTGAAATTGATCTTTTAAAAAATCCATCCCAACATTTACGATAAAAACACATTGATATAAAGTTTCACTTTATAAAATAAAAAGTTGATGATGGAGATGTTTTGCTGGAATATATTTTAAAAAAGTATCATATTGCATATATCTTTATAAAAGAAATTTAAAAATAACGATTTAATGAATTGAGGTTTCATCATCTTTTTCATCCTCTTATAATTACTTCCCAAAACACTTATGGAAGAACCCCCATTGTGATTTTGATTATGCTGAAAAACGGGGAGAGAAAGTAACAAAATTTTAATTTGAAAGAAGTTTTTACCTAGATTTCCTTTATGAATATGAATTTGTGGTTATCATATAATAGGTAAGAGAAAATGAAAAATTAAGGAGGAAAATTTAGGGAGAAAAAGATAATACTAAGGAGGATTTTATCTGTACCTGGCCACAAAATGTTCCTTCAACAAAGGGAATGAATTCCTTAAAAAATTACCCTATCTGGTAGTGCGTAATTAAGGCACTTTCTTCAGTTAAAGTCTATATATTGGTAAAAGTAAAAAAAAATTGTTGTTTAAAAAATGGGACTGTTGATAAATTTTGAGTGGGAAAAGTAGTTATCATGGGTGTTCAGCAAATCCTTATAGGAGATTATAGTACCATTATGGTAAAACAAATTGTCAATGTTTTTTTATATTTTGACAACTAACTATTTTGTTGAATAATTTTTCTATTATAAATGAATCAGATCAACCTACATTGTATTTAGATCATTTTATTCAAAAGAAATAGATATAGAAATTATTGGCTGATGTATGTTTTTATTTACCTTAATTACAGAAATAATGACGCTTATGAGTTATAAAGAATGAAGATGCTGAGTCATAAGTTGTTGGGTGAAGATCACATTTGGTTGTGGAAGGTGTTTTGTTGAATAAAATGAAGTCAACAGTTTGAATGTTTTCATACTTTATAAAATAAATCAGATGATTCTTTTCTGATCAATAAGTTTTAAAAATTCAATAAAAGAATAATGATAAAGGCTTTTGAATAAATGGTGGTGAGGTTTGATTTAAGTTCAATAAAAAATTTAAACATGCATTTTTAGAAAATCATATCCGGTATTATTATTCTGAATATTGGATCCATCATATTCAAAAAGACAGATCCAACATTATTTTCTAGAAAATTGTATCTAGCATTGTTGTTTTGAAAATTCGATATAGTATCTTCATAAAAGTAAATCGAGCTTTATTGTTTTGAAAAATGTAACAATATAAGCTATTTTAAAATTTGGATCAAATATAATTGTTTTGAAAATTGGATCGAGCATCTTCATAAAATTGGATGCATCATTATTGGTCTGAAAAGTGAATTTATAATCACTCTTCTGAAAATTAGATATATCATTTTCATAAAATCAGATCTAGTATTATATTTTTGAAAATTGGACCCAACATTATGAGAAAATCAAAATGAATATTCGGTTGAAATTTGGAAACAATATTCGGAAAAAAAATTTAATATTATTTTGATCAAGTAAGAACCAGTATTATGAGAAAATTGTAACTATTATTCTGAGAAAATCATAACCAGTTGTCTGTTAAAATTGAAACCAATATTTTGGTGAAATTAGATCTAGTATTCATAAAAAAATCCAAACCAATATTATGATAAAATAAAAACCAACATTATATGAAAATATGATCTAGTATTCTCAACAAATGAGATCTAGTATTTTGAGAAAATCAGATTCATCATTCTACAAATATCAGTTCCAACATTCAGTAAAAATCAGATCCATTATTTCTCAAAAATTAGATCCCACATTTTTTAAGAATTGATCCATCATTCTAATAAAATTAAATTGGATCCAACCAAATTGGAATACGGATTGAGACTGAGCAATTGTAGATCATATTTCACAAATTCCTTATTCTATTGTTTGGAAAAATTTCTTAGTAAGAAAACATCGTAAAAAGATGGTATTCATAATAATATTTCCTATTGAGAGATAAACCATGTCTAATTGGTTTTTTACTAGTTTTAATCACTTCTTTATAATAGTGGTTTTCCATAGACCCATGGGAGAGGATTTGGAAGGGTTGTGGGTTTTTACATTGAGCCCGAACCGTGTTAATCTTGTGTTTATTTCGTTCTTTCCTACCATTTCTTAACTGAAATTTTACTAAATGTTGATAAGGATTTAATTCCTAAAATATTATATGGATTAAATATCTTAATGTTTTGAAACATATAAAAACTGAACAAATAATTCAACCCCCACTTCTCAGTTATTATTCGATCATTGAAACATCACTATGAAATTGAAGAATTCTAAACCATGCCTAAGTATAATCACATTTTCCACAATTAGGAGTTTGAAATGAAAATAATTGTAATTTTACTCCTATGGAGGATTAAACATTATATAAGATATAGTAATGATGTATTAATTTAGGAAACATACACTAATAGTATAAAACTCACATGGAATGTGGATTCCTAGGGAAAAAGGTTAATGGATATAGATATAAATATTTAAGAAGAATATTTTTAATTGGTTTCATTGAAAGGATATTCATAAATATATCTTGGAGGGATATTCTATGCAATGGGTTATATCATAATGACTAACCACATTGTATAACATTTTGATTCTTGGGATATACTTCTCTCCCCTTGTATTTAGTCATCAAAACTAGTTCTTGACTGATATAGTTTAATAGAATGATAGTATCCATGGGGTGAGTTTAATAAAAGAGTTCATTAAATTTAAAATACTCAACAATATATAAATGTTATAAATTTATTAACTCATAATATATATCACTATAGATATATAAAAACAATTGGAGAATATGATTGTTTTGATAAGAGATTTATTTTTACAGTGGTACCTATCTTTCCCACCTGATGAATCCAAATTTAATTTCAAAATTTTAGTAATAAGCATTTATGAACTAGTTTTAGACCATGAATAATATGGATGATAGCTTTAACATTATATCATAATAGTAACATTAATGAAAAATTTATTGATTTATTTTCTAAATCTAGATTAGAATCATAAACCTTTATGATGGTTAATAACTATTGAAAAGAGACTCCCTTGATAAATATTATCCATTAATTTGGTTCTAGAGTATAATTAAATCATTTTTTCTTTGTTGAAGATTTAAAACTATTGATCAACATTTTTCGAACAAGAAATACATTATTGAATAAAAAAACATATTTCAATAATTTTGATGATGTGGTGTGGCATTTGTCTACTATCTAGGGATTATCCAATTGGAAATGAATTGCACTTGGTAAGTGTTATTTCAATATCATTTTCTCCTTGATGGAACCGTACTTAATTGCATGGGTTCATACTTCCATTTCCTTGAAACTTAGTGTTCCTGCATTTCAGAAATGGGATGTTTCATTTGAATCCCTTCACTCAATGGAACATTTTGGCCTAGACATGGATTATAATTATATATCATTACTATATTTTTTAGTATACTATAATTTTATTGTAAATTTATTATACTAATGGTATCCCCATAAAAATAGATCAATATACAGATAAATATAGTATTGTTTATTATGCTAAAATTCCAGTATAGGTAGTTATTAGTTACCCATTAATCAATAAGGTCATCCAATCAACTCTAGTAGATGGTATAGGTATATATTTTCTTAATGAAAATATCTCTTTATTTTGACTTTTTTTAAACTTTATTGGATATTTGAAGGATAATTTATTTCGCGAAGGGGTGACTTCTCATTGATTTATAAAGTGACATGGACAGAAAAGATGTCATAATATATAAAAAAATAATGATCATTGATGGATTCGGTCCCTATAAAGTTAATTTAAGGGTCCTAGATAAATGATATGAGATAATTTTAGTCCTATTTATATTATTAATGATTTCATGTTGATATATAATGAAGCTGGTCATTCTACTAATGATGTTAGTGTATTTAATTCAAGAAATATTTAGGTTACTTATATTGGTAATGATAAAAATAATGAAGATGTTCAAAGCATCCAAGGAGACGATTTGTTTGATGTTGGGCCACATCAGGCTAGTAATTCTTCTATTGAATAGTCACAAGGGGAAACCAAAGAAATTGAGGTGCAGGGGAACTCTTTCAGTGACTATTTATTTCAAGTTGATACAAAACTGACTCATGTGATGGATTTAGTATTAGTGCATGTATTTTCATTCTAAAATTTACAAGTAAAAAAGGATCTTACATATACACAAAACCGAAGAACTGTACATGAAAATGGTTAATTTACTAGATGTCTACATGATCTGAATATTCATTCTAAAACACCATAGATGGTGGATTTTTCTTTTTTTATGAAAAAAATGTAATGATGGGGTAGATTAATGGTATTCAAGGTAGTTGGTCGGACATGGAGGAACATAATTCTGCAAATAAATATTCTTCCATGGAAATTAAATAAAAACTAAAGTAGTTTTTGGTTGAAAATGAGGGGTTTCAAATAGTTCCATTGAGGAAATCAAGTTGAAAGAAATATTATTTTTATCTATGACCAAATATGGTTACTATATCCTATAGATATAAAAGGTACAACTCATAGTCAAAATATGATTTTGATTATGATCATGATATATTATATTATGATCACTAGTTTTTTCTAATTTATAGTCACTCAAGGATGTCATGTATAAACGCACCCACATGTTTCCTTTTACATTTCTTAAATAAGTGGGGATACAGCCATTGATTCATACCTCTAATATTTAAAGTAAAAAGATAGATTTATACAGGAAATGATATCATGAATTGTTCTCAATGATATCCTTCCTAGAATGATAGTAAAGAAAAATTTGACCATGGTAGCTCCCATAAAATTAAAAAAAGTAAAAAAATACTAATTGTATGATATATGGAAGATAGGAGAAATTTACTTCTACATCCTATCAATAATATGAATAAAAAATAATAAACTCTATAAGAAAAAATGATACCAAATACCATCAATAATTTAAAATGAATATAATTTTATATAAGAAAATAATATCTATGAAGTGCATACTAATCGAATGGCTCATGTGATAAGGTTTAAAACACAAATAACAAACAAAACATGTTATAAATTTCCAATTCAATCAGAAAATACATAATAATAATATATATAAAATTATATATAAATGATAGGTGTGAGCATAAAAGTATACATAATATGTTCCAAATAAGATACACTCATGAAAATGTACATGAATTATATTAAAGTTCTTTTGAAAAATCATAATAATTGATTATTTTCACAATCCCTAGTCTACATATGAACCCGGACACAGTAATTCATAATCACCAAATCAATATTTATGTTTGACAATATAAAAATTATAATGATAATATGTTAGTAAAGGTACATAAAACACCTTTACCTACAAATTTAGTCACCTACACATCCTAATGGTATATGTTTTGGTGCAATCATTAATTACAAATCCAAAAAACCACATATCAAAAAACCAAATCACATACAAAACAACATTACCATATTCTAACACAAAATAACATAATATAACCACATACCTACAACAATTCCACATCATTTCATCATTATTATCACATCACCTAAATATCCCAATGTCACTACAAAACCCAACATACTACATACACCAACCTCATTCAATTACTATATAAAGATAATATCTCTAGAAGAGTGAGCATAATATAGGGTTTATTCAGCTATTCATATCACACAAATCCTATATGTTGAGTGTAATCAAGAACAAATCTCATAAATGGGAAATTGTTTTGTAACTTCACTCAGTTGGGGGTGAGTATGAAATAGAAAAACTAAAATTATTTTATAGAAACGCTCAATACTAACCCTTGTTTGACTCCCAATCACATCAATATTTCAACTATAATCCAATTCACACCACCACTGCCACAAAAAACATATACCACCTATAGATTCATACCAACTAACACCCCAATACAAAAATAATCTCACAACAACCAAATGAATTCCCAATTTTATATCTCATTAATAAATTATATATTATCAAAGACGTAACATCAGAGGTAAATAAAAAATATTAAATTCTAAGGTTTATCAATATTTGTGAAAAAAAATGTTAATATTACTTTTAATGGAATTCAATGCTTGGTGGCGTACCCAATACGCAACAACAAGTTTCTTTGAAATCTTACGTTGCACACTAATAATATAATAATATTATAATAGTTAATGCCTAACTTTTGTAATGGAGGGAATGAACAGAAATAACTAAAATATTATTACATATGTTTGTTAAATATTTTTACATTTATCCAATAAATTTTAGAGGCTTAAAATCCAAATGAATCCAATTTTAATAATAAATACTCTAATATTTTTAAAAGATTGTTTTACCGCCTTTTGATGGAGAACCTTTATTAAATAAAACGTTTGACAATTTTACAAGCTCTATTTTTCAAAATATACATACTATTTATGAATGGGACATTGAAATTTCCTTTGGATAAATTTTTTTTATGTTTCTGACAATGTTCATTTTTGTAATGAATAGAGAAAATATTTCATTTTACATCAAAACTGTTTTTTCATCTAATTTAAACATATGGTTATATTATCTTTTTAATTTGTTTTAAATTTTAATTTCAATATATTTTTAAAATTTAATTCAATGGTGGTCATTAGAATTAATTTCACTTTGAAAATGGACATAAACAAGTGCCAAACTTTTCATAGATATTGCTTCCAAAAAACCTGCTATTTGTTTTGGCAGTGGTAATTAACTATATGATTTATAAATGAAACTTCTATGTTTTTAATTTAGTAAAATAGCAATAATTTCTGAATTTTAAATATAAAATATAGCTTTGGGATAATTTTTGGTATTTTTCTGATAATGCTTTTTTAATGAATCGTGAAAAATGCAGTTATTAATTCAAAACTGCCTTTTTGTCCAATTTATTTATATAATTAGATTTCCATTTAATTGTTTTTAAAGTATAATTGAATTATTTTTTTATCACTTAATAAAATTTTTTTCATTGGAAGTAATTTCACTTTTCAATTGGATGTAAAAACAAGTCAATCTTTTAATAAATATACTTTTTAAAAACCCGTCATTTGTTTTGACAACGGGATTTACTTTTAAATTAATTACTACAATTTATGTGTACTGAATTTGATAAAATGGATTCCATATTTGGAATCAGAAGTTCCAAATTATTAAATTTGGACTCTTTTGTTTTTGGACATTTTGAATAGTAACGACGATAATTATCTTTAATTATCGTGTTTAATTAGTAATCAGGTAATTAAGGGTAATAAAAATAATATCATAAAAATATAAAATGACCCCAACATGTGTCCTAATACTATTGGTGGTTTCATGTCCGACCATGGGATTCCTTGTGCCAACCTTGGTACCCCATGGAATCACTTTAGTGTGATAGTGACCTTTTATCATTTTTTTTAGAAAGGAAAATGTATCCAAAGTATGTAACACCAAAGTAAAATAATTTTAATTTTGTCTACATAAATGACATATTAGACTATAAATAGTCATTGTAAAGATAATAATATTTCTTACATCATTATAGTTTTTTTATAATTTGTAGACATTAAATAAATTATATTATTTATGACACCGTGATGATGCAGTGATTACCTCATAAATGAATGATTTAAATAAAATGAGATGATAGGGGGAAATATAAGTCTTATAGTAGTCACAATCCTATTGGATGGGTGTATTTAGAAACCTTAACACCTTATACTCGAAATAAATGAATTTGGGACTGTTAAAATCTGAAACTCATTTGAAAATAAAGTAACATTTTATACCTTTCCAAGCGTGCCCCTCCTCTCCTCTTATAAAAGGCCCCCAGCTATACCTCCTTACCCACACCTCTCAAGACTTTGGCTCGGCCAAGATCTTCTCATTTTGTCTCTCCACATCCCTCTCCTCATCCTCGAAGCCTTACCTTAGGCAAGAAGCTCTTCAAGAAACCCTTTTGGTTCAAATCAAAGGGAGTTACCCGATTTTAAGGTAATGACTTCACTTGTGTTCTTTTGTTTTATTTTGCTTCTCCAACCACAAAAACTCTTTTCTTGACTTTATTTTGTAAAAAAAACAGTATCATAAATATACTAGGATATTTTTATAAAAAGTATTCGAGCTACACTTACAAACACATCCGTCTAATGGTTAAATAACATACTATTTCTGTGGATGGCGAATTACTACCTCCCGAAATGATGATTGTTCAATATTCTTTTAACACCATTAAAAGTGGACATTATGATGTCACTGTATCTTATATATGATATATTTGGTATTTATGTTTTATATATGGTTATGTATTTTGTATTTAAATCATACCTTTATTCATTTCATGTTGTGTAAAATGCGATAATTTCACATGAGGAAGTGAGGACTACCGCCCCCTCAAGTGATGTGACTCATTCATGCAATAATGGAACGTATAAAGAATGATATTAATAAAATTATGTGACCTATATAACATATATATTATACTGCAATTATAATATATATATATATATATATCTCAATTATTTTTAATTCGATTAATATGACAAAGAAATGAAAGTAGCATTCATGCGTACGTATGCCCTACCGTCTCCATGAATGGTGAATTTCATTTCTTTTTATCTCCAAATGTTATTGAATAGTATAAAATGAATATTTACTGGATATATATGATATTTAAATCATTAATACTATTCTATAGATAATGTACTTATAACTACATGGACGATTCTTTTCAAACAAGTTCATTTTTGACTCATGTACCAAACATCGCCAAAAAACATTTGATATGAACTAACATAATTAACTAATTATTATAAAATTATAATATGTGATATGAATTGAATAATAAACATTAAATTAGGTCCTTATTAAATTTTAAATTTACAAAAGTTTATTATTTAGGAATATAAAGAAATGAACAAGACAAGTCGGACTTGAGGTAAGGGATCCTACCTCTCTCTTTTTTTAAGTACTCTTTTTATGTCATTTCTTTTAAGCTCATCCTTATTATGTTTGGGGATGTTATTTTATATTCCTCATACTGTACTTTTTATGTTTATATTATTAGAGACCCTATTTGATCTCATAAATCCATTTTTTTATGTTTTTCGTGGTGCTGGTAGGCTGCTGAGTTTTCGTAAGGGATTTTTCATCTCACTTTTATTCCCGTGAGATTTATGCTACATTTTCCACCATTTCCTTTGAGTGGTCTATGAACTGAAAATTATTATACTCTTTGTGTAATACAATTTCATTTATGGGTATTTAAATCTTCATTTTATAACCCTTCTTCCATGGGGTTTACGTTTCAAAAGTTACCCAAATCGGTAAGGGGACCTTTCACCCTCATCTATTTAAAAGACTTCTTTTGTTATGTCTTTTAATTTACCTTTTATTACGTAGGGATATGTTCTTATATATCCTTATAGATGTAAAATTTATTTCCAAGTGATGAGATACGCTTTTTGTCTCATCAACTCATTTTCTAAATTTTAAAGTGACGTCGTTAGGCTGTCAAAATTTTAAAAGGGAACTTCTTAACCCAATTTTGATTTCTTTGGGTTCAACTTGTATTTATTGAATGTTTCATCCTATGAATATGTGTGAGTGACCTCGGATTGTTTTACACTTAATATACACTTATATTTGGAGTATTTATATTTGTCGCACATAATTATGAGAATGATTTATCCTTAATTTAAGGATACCTTTTTTATAAGGGATTTTATCTCATTTTGCATTTCTATTGAGACTTCATTGTTGTTATACACCAATTCAATCTTATATAGTGTATATACTATCCTTTGACATATTATATCATGAATCCTTTTATTCTCATGATATTATAAAGTTTTGAATAAATTTTATTCATCAATTTGATTTCAAGTGTCTCTCATTTTGATAAATACCCTTTAACTGAAATATCATTTTAAATGTTTTAGTGATTTATTTTTATAAATTTTTCTCATTAATATCCACGATTTCAATATTTTTTTAAGGATTTATTTATATGGATATTAATGGTTTAAAATGTTAAAATATTCAAAGTGTTATGGGACACTTGGATTAAAAAATCACATTATTTAATGTATTAAATGGTTTTAAAAATGGTTTTTAGAATGGATTCATTAGTTTAATATCTTAAAATGTTTTATTGTTATTGAAATGTTGTAATGTTATCTTTCCATGGGGCTTAAGTTATGTTCTACGATTATGTTTTGTTTCTTGGGCATTATTTATGAAGAAGGGTGGTTCCGTGATAATATAAGGGTGGGTGAGCCCGATATAGCTCTCCAATGCATTGGGTAACAAGAATGGGTTAAACGTTATGGTTTCTCTGAAGAGATTTAGGGAATATACTATGATGGGTATTCCAAACATGACCATGAGGGTTAATCCCTATGTAAGAATTTTTTGAATGCCTGAAGTTACCTTTATGTCTTATGAATTCTATGAGTTATTCGTAAATCTTATGATTTCATGAGGTATGTTAAATTGCATATGTTTTATGTGTAAAGCATGATTTCATTGATTCTTATGTATACATGGACTAATGTTTTCTTTCCGTATTTTTATAACCCTTACTGAGCATTTTATGCTCATCCCATGTTTTTTTGAAATTTTTATCACATGACATAAAGTTGAATAGGGTTAAGGATGGGATCATGGAAATGTTAGGCTGTATGCAACAAGGAACTATACATGACTCATTTGTTCAAGAGTTTTTATTTTTGTGAAAACAATTTAAGCTGTGTAGATGTGTCAACTTTGTAATCTTTGAGATGTAATAGTTATGCCCTAATTCTATAAAACTCTAAACCTAAAAAGATCTTCAATGTGAATTATTCGTTTAATTCAATAATAAATAATGATTAAGGTCGGCTCCTTATATAAGAATTACCATATTCATTTATTATACACATTAATTTTAGTATTTACATTTACCATATTTTTCTTCAGTCACATTAAATTACAACGATTTTATTCAACCTTTTTAATTCAGGTTATTCCATAAATAATTAATTCAAATCAAACTCTTGCAATTTAAATTTATCGAATTCATTAATTTGATTCCACAATATTCTAAGTACAAAAGAAATTAGAATGCTAACTAAATCAACCACTCAGACCATCACATTAAAACTATAAATATCTATGGAAAATCATTTTCCATCAAAACAAACTGAACACATAAAAACCTCAACTTCTCTCACAATAAAACATCAAATAGACCATAGCATAATAATAGAATAAAGTTTTGTTGGAAACAAAAAATTATCTCATCTCCTGAATTTTCACATTTTTAAAATTTTTCAACATCATGCTCAACAAAATAACATTAAATAATATTTATAAATATTTATTTATTTATTTTTTGTGTCCATTTACTAATTAAATCATTATTAATCAACCCACCACCAATAAAAATATAGCATTATACTCCATATAAATCCAGGAAAAACAATATAGAAATTAAAATTGAAACGAAGAAAAAATCTTAACACCTCTTACCATATATTACATTTCTTGATTATCTTTATTAGATCAATTTATTTTCATTACATAATTATAGCACCCCAACCCAAAAATCCACCTAAATAGTAATAACGGGCTGGCTGCCACTGGCCATTATTGTACATCCCCAAAATCCAAAGGCTTTTGACTAGCATCGAGGGTGTGAACTAGAATATTGGGGTGGCTATACCCTATGGGAATAGATATTATACTTGTTGAAGTATAACAAGATAACATTCATTGAAAATAAATAAATCAGCATAATCGAACCAGACCAACAGAGTATAAGCACATCCAACATCCATAAACCTTGGAACCAATAAATAAATATAAGTATCATTAAAATGTAAAGAGAGGAAAATTTAATAAAATCACTTGTAAACACTCAAAAAATACAACAATTAATTAATCACATGTTATGTCACATAATACAATATCCAAGGTGCTACCCATGGCATACCATAGTAGCTATAAAAAAATTATCATTCTAATAAATGAGTGAAAGATAAACTAATATAAAACTCTAGATAGGAATGACCTCAAGGTCAATGCCAATCTCCATGACAAATAGTACTATGAACAAGCTCTTGAGGTTGATCCTTTACCTGTATGTAAATCCCTAAATTCTACACAAATTACAAAGGGCCCATGTAGGGTGTAAGAAGAATCTCAAAATGATGCCACCAAATGGTGCATACCTAGTATATGTGTTTAAGTAGACATGAACCTCTAAGGAAAGTAAACAGTATGATGAAATAATAAACACAATCTCTATAGGTGCTCAGAATCCACTAGGGAGTGTCACTTGATTCGGCCAATGCCAGAATCTCATAAGAAAAGAGAATCCTTGGACCTTGAACCAAGGTACCATCATATTCATAAAGCCCTGGTGAACCCTCAGGCTCCACCGTAATCTCATAACCCAACACCATGTGCCTTCTTAAACCTCATATCTCAAGAATTGACATCTCAAAGGCATGCCCAAACATTTGTAAATTTGTCCCATAGACCGCTGTTTGAATGCTCAGATCAGTCTAATGCCCAAAAATAAGAGGAATTGTGATGTATATCTTCGAATAATACCCAGACCTATAGCCTCATATAGGGAAAGCATCAGATCATATCCAGATTGCATCATTGATACCATCCAAAGGCTCCACACCATCCTTGTGGCTTTCTACAGCAAGCACACCCAAATCATAAATATGTATCCCCTAACTATTAGGGGCCACTACCCACTTGAGTAGTCAAAACAACCTCATTATAGAGACAAACTGTGTGCACGTGACTCAATCGGTGCTTTTTACATCATGAATGAGAGAAAATGACCAAATTAAAACCTAATGAAAACCATCTTTGGCACCTTGTCAAAATGTGACCTTGTCACTGAAATTTGATGGCCATTACATCCAATTATTTTTGGCCTTTCACAACCTAATAGTCACATTTCCTCAAACCCACATCCATGACACATAATCCTATGGTCAAAACCACTTAGGAAAATTCAGGCCAAGCCCAATTAGTGATCAACATCACTCAATCCCAATGGTCAGGCCATCCCAATAATGGATCAATCCCATCACTGCCCCAAGGATCTCAACATATGTAATCTAAAGTATTTGATAAATATAAAACGCATTTAACCACTTTAAACAAGTAACTCAATTTGAATAGATGGAATTACACTGGGAACTAGCTATCGAACATTAGAATAGAGGTCTTGAATGCCTCTAACTCACTTATTACATCCTAAACAATTTAAACAAAAAATTTTAAATTAAAAAAATTCAATTAAAACCATTTTTCACCCTCAAATGAATACCATGGATAAATAGACACTCTCACAGCCTCGCTAATGTGTAATATTTATAGGGAATACCCAAGGCATCCAACATGGTTTAATAGTTAATTAAATATTATATTACATGGTTCTGATCAAAATCTATAATTTCACTAAAAAGTTACAACCCCCAAATGTATGTGAGAACTGGAAAAAATGTATGCATTACCTACCTTAGACTCGTAGGTATAAGGAAATCAAATATTTAAGTACAATTTGAAGCATATAAATAGAGATATGAGTATCTTTCAATTACCATGAAAATTTTAAGATGGAGATAGTGGATTGTATGATGAAGAGTCAATGAAGAAGACGTATGTGTGGGTTTAGCATTACCGATATGATCCTACAGCATTTGAAGGATCAATGAATGAATGAAAAATTGAGAAGATGGATAAATAGGCGGAAGGGGCATCTCACCCTTACTATGTGTTTAACAAAGAAGGAGAGAAAGAAAGGGAGAAAAGAAGAGATAAGGAAAAATAAGAAAAATTATAATTTTCCTCATATATTGGGCTTCTCGGTTTACATGAATGGTTTTAAAAACAATCTGAAGACCGTATATAAGTCACTGCCTAATATCTCCAAACACACATAGCCTCTCCAAACAGTTTTCCATACCATGTGAATACTATTTGTTATCCCTCTGCAATTCTGTAGACGCATCTGCATGGTCGTGCACCATCACTTGCACAGTTTCCCTAAACCTTGCACCTGAAGTTTCTTCTAAAAAACTAGGCATTTGGGCCTCCGATGATCCCAAAATGCTTTTGAACACCTAAGTAACTCTCCTAGCCTCTAAACCCACCAATAACCATCAAATAAGGCCAACATAACTCTATAAATTGGGTTGTAATCAATAAATCAAAAAGTATCAATGGCACTAGTTTAAACGTTCCAATCAGGAGGGGTTTTAAACCGAACTCAATAACCTAGGATGTTACAATCCAACCACCTTAATATAGATTGTCCTAGATATTTAAAACAAAACCCAAATATGGTGCCAAACTCCCACATCTTGTCTAAACAACCTAGACTACCCTATCATCAAAGGATCACTGTAAATTCCAAATGGGTCTCCCCACCTTATAAATTGCATTAATTGGTCTCAACCTGAAAAAAAAATACAAATCAATCAAGGAAAAATGACCTATTTCCATACCCATGGTCCTCTTGTGATGTGTGTTCACCCCTTCACCTCATCAGGTACTCTTGTGTAGTTCCCAACACCCAATAATAACCACCACTGCATTGGTTCCCACCTCGATCCCATAAAACCCATGGCACAGTGAGGTCCCTCATCCATTGGATGATCAAAATAAAATACGGTTCCTTGCACCTCAGGCAACCCACTTCCTATGGATTCCCCAATTCCCAAAGCACCGTAGGTTTCTTGCATCTAACTATGCTCCTGATGCCTAAGGCAGCTCAGCTAACCTGCATCAAATGATGTTCTTGATTCCAATCACCTCATATATATGTATATATATTTATATAATTCACTCGCACCATTTCCAACCCATTAACTAGAGTCTCGTGAGTCAAGATATATCATGTTCCCCTCATGCACTAAAAATTAACAAACCTTAATAGGCCATGACAAAATTAAACAAAATAAAGTCACAACCTCAGCCATGGCATGCCTCTAACCGTCATCGGCACACAATCCTGCACTACCCATGGAGGCTCCATGTTATGCACCTAGACTGACACGAAACATCCTAAAGCTTTTCCTCCCTACGGTGCTGCACCAGCCACCAGCTACAAACCCCACGGCTAGGTCCTACTATCTATTCCATTTCCTATGTGTACCGCTGATCCTTTGATACCCTTTCTTGGTACCAGTACTAAACTGATCTATAAGGCCTTAACCTATATTGGTCCTTATATGTTAGCTATCTGAGAAGGTTGTCTACAGATCCTTTAGAGATTACTGACCACCCCCCATTTTTGGAACTCCTTTGGAGGCCAGTCACACTATGTTTGGACATGACCTAATTTTCCAACTTGAAAGAAAACCAATTTAGATCATCCCTGAGGTGTTTTAGATGAGTCATTGTCCTGACATCCCTATTGGAAGACATCCCGACCCTATTTCCAGTAATATGAACTATCATCTGAAGATGCTACTTGGCTCAAATAGGACCTGTCCATTAGGTTATCCTTGGCTAAGAGTTCCCCATTCACTTCCTCTAAGAATGAGGTTATCCTAAATATTTTTACCTACAACCGTGTAGTGTGTCGTCATCAATATTCAAAGCACCTCAACCATGAAGTTTTATCAATTTCCACACCTAGTGCAATGTAAGAAAACACAGTGAATGTTGAATCATAGTCCATTATGAACATGTCACCCTGCTGAAGGCTCAATAAGTCCTGAGATCTCTCTACCCTCGACATCTTAGGGAAAAATTACTTGAAAAACCTATCCTCAATGTCCTTCTAGGCTATTCCCTTGTGTCTGTGAACTTGGACATACACATCCCAATGGTTCTTCACTGGCCCTCTAAAATGTATGTGCCAGCTTGACCCTCTACCATGGAGTTGTCACGAGAAACATTAAGATCATCTGGTTTCTCTCTATCTACTTCTCATCCACCTACGGACCACCCTCACCCAAAAAAGTGGTGTGTGATTCAACTAGAAATCATAAGTATGATAAGACATAGATGGATGTATTCCCTGAGTGCCCCTGGTGATTTTTTATAAGACACATACCATACTAGATCATTGTTGCTCGTGGAGACATAGACCGAACATTATCATACCCAAAATCATCCGTCCCTACACTAGATCGTGAACCTAATCTTATCCCTGAGCTTGTACATGTAGATAATGTTTTTATTATCCCTCAGGGGTCTTAACCTCCCAATTACCATGCCACATTCCATTTTACAAAAATTTAAATCTTGGCATGTTACATTTTATAAAATAATAAACTCAATCATATCACAGAATTTCATTTTTTTCAAATGTAATTTGATATTATTCATATGGTAGAATAATTCTAAAAATAATACATGAATTTATATATTTGAGATATCCTAAAATATACGTAAAAAAATCCAAACATGCAAGAATCACTAACCCTATTCCATACCAGGATAAGGGTCCATCTCATCTATTGCCATACCAGGACAATGGTCCATGTCTCAAATCCTAACCAATAATCATCACAAACCATGAGATCCACTGAGGAGTAAATCATATGAACTATATTCTATGAAAAATCAAAACAACATAACCCGTCCTAGGAAACACAATACATCCCTCGTAAATGGGGCTACAAGGACCCATGCAGTTGTTTAAAATCCAGTTATGAAAACAACCTATCTAAAGTTCACCATAACTATAAATAGAAATACCTAGAAAAGAGGAAAAGAACCTCCCTCTAATACCACATGTATCATCCCTAACCCAAACAACCAACAGAACAGTGCTAACAAGATGGGATCCACTGGCTTTAAGTGCACCTACCCAAATACCAAAGTCTCCTGCCAATGAGTGAGGGTGTAAACTTGTATAGTGGGGAGGGAATACCCTTTGGGAATATATAGTTTACTAGTCGAAGCATAATAAGATAACATGTAGTGGAAATAAATGACTCCGTAGACTCGATCTAGACCTGCATAGTGGAAGCACGTCCGTTATCAATAAACAAAAGATAAGATAAATAAACAGAAGCAATGACAGAATGTAAATATAATAGCATTATAGAAAATCACTGGTAGCCACTCAAAACAAAACAAGAAAAGAATGGCTCCCATTTCACATCGTCCAATACAATATCCAAGGTGTTAATCATGGGAGAACAAAATATCAACAAAAAAATATGCCTGATAATACAGGATTGAAATATAAACAAAAGTAAAATTCCTTCTAGGAACTACCTCAATTTCCATCCAATCACTAGGCCATATAGTACTATGATCCATCTCTTTTATATGATCCTTTACCTGTATATAACGAAATAATGTCTATAAGAATCCTGTAGGGACCATGAAGGTTTTCAGATGAATCTCAGTAGGATGCCACCAAATGGTGCATACCTTGTAAAGGTGTTTAAGTAGATATACACCTCTATGAAAAGAAAACATTAATGTGAAATAATAAAAACAATATCCACTAGTACTCAGAAACCACTAGGGAGTGTCAACTTCCTTGACCAATGTTATAATCTAAGAAGTCAAAATGAGTCCTTGGCCCATGGTCCAAGGTACACCTATAGTCACAAAGTCTTGGTGAACACTCAATGTTCCACCCAAATATCGTAACTCAAAACCATGTGCCTCCTAAAACCACATTTCTTAAGTACCTAAATCTTGAAGGAATGCCCAAAGATCAGTAACCTAGCCCAATCGACTCCCTCTCAAATTATCACATCAGCTCAAATCCTGACAACTAGTGGAATATCGATGTTTGTCCTGAAATAATATCTAGACCAATGGCCGTAAGCACGAAAAGCCTCAAATCCCAACCTGATATCCACATTTCTTCCAACTGACAGATCCTCACCTTCTAGAGCATATTCTATGGAAATAACCTCTAAACAATAGATACCTAAACAAAAACTATCATGGGACTCTACCCATAAAATTGGTAAAAACCACCTCATCATGGAGTCAACCTATATTTACATGAATCAGTCAGCGCTTTGGCCATCACATGTGAATAGACATAACCAAATCAAGACCTAAACAAAAAAATATCTTCCAGTTCTAGCCCCTACAACCATGTCACTCAAATATGATGGCCATTCCATCCCAGTATCTTGAGCCTTTCCCAAATTGATAGTCACACTGCCTCAAACCTATGTCCACAACACCTAATCATGTGGTTAGAACCACTCAAGAAAATCATTTCCAAGTCCAAGCAGGTATCAACATCACTAAATCAAAATGGCCATTCCATCATTATCTCGACCCTAGCCCATCACAAACCCAATTTTCTTATTTCATATAATATCAAGAATAAAATAAATATAAAACACATTTATGGACTTTAATAAAGTAACTCAATTGAAATTGATATAATTACACTATATAATAACTAAAAAACATCAAACAGAGGACTTTAATGACTCTAAATATCATATTCAATTATAAAAAATTAAACAAAACTTTTTATATTAAAATAAATCTATTAAAACCATTTTGGAACACTGGCCAAAATATCTGAAGGAGCAATAACAATTCACCTAGACTTTCTCAAGAATAACTTGTTTAAGGAATTCACATGACCTCCCACATAGACAAACAATTAATTCAATCTTCTATAATAGGGTTCTACTCAAAATCCAATCATTTCAAGAAAAATCTTCACACCCTAAATGTTCGTGAGAACTCAAAAAATGGTATGCATCACATACCATATTCTCAAAGACGTAAACACATCCTATATGAAATTCTAATTTGATGTGGATCAATATAGATATTATATTATATCTATACCTCTGAAATTATTTCAGATAGAAATAGATGTCTATAAGACGAATGATCAAAGAGGAAGAGGCTTGTGCAAGGTTACCATTACCGATATGATAATGAAACTTCCAAAAAATAAAAGAACAGATGACCAAAGGAGAATATGGATCAAGGAGGAAAAAGGGTCAGCTCACCACCTACTATGCGTGCGACCACAAAGTAGAGGATGTAATTGAGAAAATAAGAAATAAGGAAATGGTAAAAATGGGAATTTTCCTTATTTACCAATCCACGTGGTTTCCCTCATAGTTTTCCAAACTATGTGGCAACCATCAAGAATAAATTGCTTATGATCTCCGTACCCACACAAAAACCCCACATAATATACCATATCATAAGTAAACTATGTGGTAACCCTCTGTAATTCTGCAGATGCATCTGCATTGCTGTGTGCCATCACTCGCACAGTTTCCTTAAATTGTGTGCCTGTAACTATTTACCAAAAACCACATCATCAGTCCTCCGACACTCCCTAAAACTTTATGAATAACAAATAAACTCTCCATGACTCTAAACCAAACCAAAACAATCAAATAATATCAAGGAAACTCTCAGAAATGAGTTCCAATCAATGAAACAATAACTATCATCACCCCCAGTTCAAAAGTTCCAATCGTGAGGGGTTTTTATCCCATTGAAAAAACATGGGACATTACATAAATTAACAATAAATAATTATTAATCCACATTAATATAATAATATATATATATATTCTAAATCCCATACTGTAAAAAATTCTTGAACAACCACAATTCCAATAAATGGAAAAAGGAATTGAATTAATGAAAAAAATATAATAGAATTCCATAAAAATGTATAACATTTCATCCTACATCATCCCAAATATAAAAAATAACATAAAATACACCATCCTTATTCTATTTCCCTGTTATAATGGTTAATAATAGAATAAATAGAATAAATAGAAGGGAAAATACCTCAGATTACATGATCATGATCACGTGAGATCAATGGAAAAAAGGACCGTGAAAGACAAAAAAATGTCACCAAAAATTGAAATTCAAGGTAACTTAGGAATTGATAGAATCAAATGGATAAGTAAAAAGTTAATTTATAAATAAAATCATTAGGGGAAACCCCATGTATAATGGGATTTAATCATGTTGTTATGTATGTAGAGACCCAAAGCTTGATATGCATAGACATTACATTACTTTTTAGGAATATCTAATACATAACAAAAACAGACACCAAAGGACCTTAATAGTTTGGTGTCTTTGGAAACTCAGAATATAATCTTCTAATCTTAGTGAAATATCTTCAACATCTCCCATAAGTATCTTCTTTTTTTTCCTATAACCTTTCTTTATATATTGGGGAAAAGAAAACATATAAAGGGTGAGCTCAAATTCTCAGTAAGGGTAAGCATGGAGAAAATAAAACAAACCACTTACACTTGAACTTCAAAACATGAACATAATATTTAAACATCAAAATCTTGAGCAGTGACATAAAACATTGCAGTACATAAGGCATAGATCATAATGGATCATCAATCATGATAATATACCATGGGAATAAAGCATGTAATTGTGGAAACCATTAAGAAAATGTTATGATTTCCATAGTATCCAAGGCATTGCTACCAAGACCATCTTAGTTGACAAAGTCCCTTTTTGAATCGAGTTCACTCCTCGTTCTAGTCCTGTATCGCTGAACCGGATTAACTTACCGTTCCAGCCATGTCTATCTCATGAGATATAAATATATACCCAATGAATTGGAGGGAGATAAAGGTCCCACCCATCTCATAATGAAATCATTATTACGTGTGCCACAACATAAATATAAATCATTCATCATAACCCAAAGAATAAAATGGGTTTCGTAAACATCATCCCATTATAACATAATCCATATAGGAAAAATGGATAAAATATCATCATAATAAAAGTGAAACCATGTAAATCATAGAGAAAATATATTTTAAACATACACATATGAAATAATTTCATCTTATATGGAATATGGTTTAGATAAAACACTTGAAATGATTTCTTGAGAAAAATATCCTTTCTTCTTCAAAATCATTTTCTTTTTGAAAAATGCCACACAATTTTAAAAGAAAAGGAATTTATTGAAAATAACCATGAAATTTTTTAGAGGAATATTCATTGAAATAAGTCGTTGTGAAATTGTAAAAATCAATTCCATCCGTATAAGTTAAAAAACATTCGCATCGTACTTTTTTTGGAAAAGTCAAAAAGTTCCTCGTATGATAAACAAAAGAAAGATTCCTTCCATAACACAATGTAAAAGTCAAAGCGGGGTAAACAAGACATTAAACATACCTAGAATAATATTAAACACTTTATGAAAAACATTTTATGGGCATGGATGAAAAATATAACTGCAGTAAATACTTACGTATAAACAATCTCGGATAGAAATGAGAATTTCCAAATTATCCATTACCTTAGGTCTGATATGCTTTGTACGTATCCGAACCTCCTGTATAATAATTTAAATAATGTCATTGACTTATTATAGAATCATATTCACTGTTATGATATCATATATTGTTCACTTATTAATTTATATTACCCATTCTTTAGTAAATTACATGTTAAAGCAGTGTTTTGGGTAAAATCATTTCATTTATCATCCGTGTTTTGACTTGTAATTATTAATATTATTACATAGATCATGATTATTTAATTCCTGAATATAAAACATGATTTATATAATATATATTCAGAATATACATATATATAATGGATCAATAAATGGAAATAAATACACTGTTCATGGAGACAGTATGTTGTACGAATGCATGAATGTTGTTTTTTGTTTCCTTATTGAATTGAATGGAATTAAGTAGATGACATACATACATATATATATAGTAGAATAATTAGGTCCTATATTTCATGATTACTTATTATATATACTTTATAATCATTTTTGAATTGTTAACATGGAAAATGAATCTCATCGCGTCGTGGAGACGGTAATCTGTACGTACGCACGAGCAATGACATCGTTCCCATATTTATTGAATGGTATTGGAGTTGATGATATAATATAATATATTTAGTATTATTTTATAATAATAATATATAGTTATTATTTACTCCATTATACTGATCCAAGTACGGTGCTGGTGGAAAAACTGATTACACCACGGTGTGGTGATGGTATTCTGTACATACGCATGCGCGGTGATTTCATTTTCCGTAGGATGGATAGATGGTGAAATAGGGTTCTTTAATATTTATAATAACGTATCAGTTTAAAATAAATACTGATTTTATTACATTATAATTAAACAACTAAATAAGAGGATGTAGAAGAAGAAAGAAAATTGAAAGAGTCTGTAGAAGAGATTACCTCTTCCCCGATGCACCTCCTTTAAAATTTGCCTTAGGGCACTAGAGTTGGTATTTTGAGAATACCAGAACCACTATGATGTAACTAGCGAGTTTGATAAGAGGAATTTTCAGGGTTTTTCTGAGATTCAAGGCTTAAAATGGTGTGAAGAGAATAGTGAAGGGGTGCCCTTTTTTAAAGGAGGAGAGGCGCACCTTTGGAAAAACATAAAATATTATTTTATAATAAAGTCATATTCAGTTTATAATAGCTCCAAATTTATTTATTTCAAAGATAAAGTGGGTATGGGTATAAATAATCTCAACCAGTAGGTTTTAGGAAAGTTTAGGTTACTATTTTAACCTTATCATTTAGATTTAACTTAAGTTAAATAATTTAACTTTTACTGTGTCTTCTTGTTTTCTTACACTGTATGGTTAATAAATATACTATAACAAGACAAAAGAAACCAAATTGGTTCATTATTAATTTATATAACCTTATCTAAGTCATTTTTCCGAACCATATATTTTTAGGAATATAATAACAATTAATAATATAATATTTGTTTTAAAAACTATTTTATGTCAATTTTGACACTATTTGGTAATTGATTTTTGTGAAAATCATAAAAACATTTTTATTTCGAAAAAAAGTTAATTTAATCAATACATACATTTCATATTAACCTAGAAAATTATTCTAATTCACAAAGTCTCAAATTACATTTATTTGGGTATTTATAGCATAAATTATGTTAATATTTCATTAGTAAGGTAATTACTGTATCATCATTGTGTTGTAAATAAATTAAATTATTTATTATCTAAAAATTATAAATAAAATTCCATTATTTAGGAAATATTCTTAGCTTTCTAATTAATATTTATAGACGAATTTATCTTACATATAACCCTATATTAAAAATGTTTTAGTTATTAAACTTTGATTTTATCTATTTTAACTCTTCTTTAAATAAAATAATAATAAGTGTCCTAATCTAATCCAAGTGGACCTAAAGGGTAATATTATATTCCTAAGGTTGTTTTTGGTCGAATTAAACATATCCAATAGAATTAGGACAAGTTTTAGGTTAATATTATTATTATTTTTACCCTTAATTACCCTATTTACTTTTAACCGTGGTAAATAAAAGTAAAAAGTTACTTTTCATCAAAAAAATATTTTTATCTTATTTAACCACATTTTACATACTGATATCAAATGTGTCTCTCTGATTTTGGAAATTCTATTCACAGAAGCGGTAAAATTATGTTTTATGTAAATCTTCAAATTCTCCTAGGAGTTGGGTAAAATACGGTGAAAAGTTCAGTAAAATTATTATATATCTAAAATTATTATAAAATGACTCAAATGAATAAAATTTTAAATATATAGGTATTATGTATAAATTTTGACCTAAAATAAATTTATATAAAATAAATAATTATTTAAATAAAATGTTGGTTTTTAAATAGTAACCAAGTGTTTTCACTATTCATAAAAAATTGATAGTTTTCAGAAAAATACCAAAAATTCGCCCTAGGCTAATTTTGATATTCGAAATCCAAAAATGAATCCCATTTTGAATGATAAAATTTATAAAATTTCAAAAAGTGGGTATTACTATTCATAACGGCTAGTTCATAATAATATTATAATAATATCTCATTTAGTGAATCTTGGTATTGCGTACTACAGTTGCTATCGAAGAAGGTCTTGATTGCGTGTAATACAAGCCAAGTCACGGCTGTGCGTAGTGAAAGCTCCATTTGGTGTTGCGTACAACATAATCAAAACTTATTTCATTTATACATTAAACAAAATCTATACTTAATGTTGTGTAGAATAATTTCCGCAAAACGAACATGTATTTGTGTGTAACACATTCCAAGAATAGTGTTGCGTAGATTTAAAGATAATACGGTGTTGCGTATAGTACAAGATAACCTTTGTGTAGTGTATAATTGAAGACATAAAAGAAATTAAAAATAATATATCTCATAAAATCTCGTGCTGTTACAATGTATGTCTTTCAACCCAAGTTAAAGATCTGTATCTTTAAAATGGATTCATGCCTCAAATATCATGGTCAGTTTCATTCTTTTAAAATATATTTTAACTATACGATGGTTTAAAATCATGTAACCCTGTCATGGTCACTAGATTTACAAATATAATATATAATCAACAATTAAATAACACTAAAATGACTCTTGATCTTCTACCTTAATCCCCAATCATCCACAAAAAAATATGATGTACTATTTATAAAATCATGTCATTATAATCCACCTACACATAAATGGGATTTTTCACTATCCACATAGAAAATAGATATATCTAAAATATCACACAAGACCATGTCCACAATAATAGCTTCCCCCATCTTATAAATTCACAATATGTAATAAACTTTCTATAAAACATTTAATAAATGAAATCGGTGATTCAATATCCTTAAGTAGTGTCCAGTCACCATAACCATAACAATGAAACTGACCAATGCAGACTCACTATAGGGTTTTGAGTTCATTATTCTTTTATTATATCCTTTTTTATAATAAAACATTTCCCTTATCTCTATTTCCATTTATAAACACTGCTTTCCTAAAACCAATTCCTCAAAACCAAAAAAAATAAAGGACCAAATTAATTTAAGACTTTATATTAAAAACCAATAAAATGATTATTTTCTTCAATAATTAAATTAATATCAATGATATAAACAATTAAACAACCAGAACAAAATGAACTCATGACATTCCTCTCATAATTGAATTTCACCATCTTAAATACATAAATATATAATGAGAGGAGACGAAAAAATTTAATTTTATAAATGTAAAATCATTATCATCATTATAGAAAAATATTTTAATTTCTTTTTCCAAGATCACATATATGACCCATTCTAATTCATATATTCTTCTAATCTACCATTCCTTTCAAATACAAAATTCAAAGGAATGAAATGACCACAAGGAAAATTATTCTAATATTATTGAATCTTAATAAATTACTATATTGACATTTTATGCAATCCAATATCCAAATCACATAATTGATGATATGGGAGTCATGAAGAAAGTATGTAAGATGGAAAAACACATGTAAAACATCATTAATCTGATCCATCTATAAGGTAATAGTTTACTGGAATTCAATTTTCCAATGAGAACCCCCACCTATAATGATATAATAAAATATAAAAAAATTATTTATTTCATCGAAATTTTTATACCCATAATGATGTTAAGATTTCATAAACATATGATAAGTATTATTTAACACCAAATATCTTTTTATATGATAATAATTTAACATCTAGAGACATTAAATAGTTTTCTATCCCCTACAGATCATCTAATCCTTCTCTATTAGGATTACCCCCAAATACATTCCCAGAATCTATATCACTCCAAAATTGGTAAATTACAACACAAATATATATTATTTTTTATATAATTACATGAAAATATTCATACCTATAGTTAACCATACTATTAATATATAAATATTACTTCTTATTAGATAAATATAATTTACATAATAGTATTATTAATGCACAAATGTAAACGTTTAGTGTCTTTGGAGACTACATACATAACAAATTTATTCCAATAGGGATATCTAAAATCTCAGATAAATATTTCCCATATTATACCATTATTTGACATACCCTAAATACAATATTTCTTTATTATCTAAGGAAAGTTAAAAAATAAAGCGTGATATCAAATTATCGTTAATGTTATATAAGGAAGATATCTATCAATGTTCATATACATGCATAAGATAAGAATAAAGGTATGAAATATTGTTGAAAAAAAACATTCATACCCATAATATCAAAGATCATTAATAATAAATCATGGAATAAGTCATTTTCATAACAATAGATAAAATTAGCAACTACATAGAATAATCAATAATAAATTATAATCCATCTGATCACATAGAAAAAAAAAGATATATGCATTTAGAATATAAAAAAATATAAAATCATTTACTTAGTCAATGAATATTTTCCATACTATCATAATGGATTGGTGTCACATCTCATTCCATCATATCCGTAATTAAATATCACCCGCAACATCTTCCTAGTGGGAAAAGTCCCTCACTGATCTAGGTTCACTCCCCATTCCATCTATAATTATCACAAGATATATCCATCATTACACAATGTATTATAGGTATGTATAATTTATGAAGAATCATCACATATTCTTAATAAATTCATATATCATTTACAAGATCATAATTCTAATTCCCCGACCCCAGTTACCCAGAGTCGGTGCATTTTTAAATTACATTGGCATGATCACAAAAGATCAAGTCTCGAATGACTGATTAGTTTAGTAGCCTTGAATCACTAGATACATTCATAAAGTTTAAATTAGATCAAAAAGTGAAAAACTACAACTAGATCTTATCTCTATAGACCGCACTCATATCCCCACATACTATCCCTATAGGTCATTCATAAAATAATTCTTCACATCCTGGGAATAACAAAATATAGAAAGGGGTGAGCTTAGATGCTCAGTAAGGATAACAATATAGTGGAAACATTCATAAATAAGCATAAACATTTAAGGAAATTTAAAACTAAAAAAGCATTTTAAACATTAACATCAGCATAACAAGGAAGAAATAAAATGAAATAATGCCATTTAAATATTCACATGGATATTCTACTAATTGAATAATCACATGCAATATCAATAACCACTTTCACAATGATGGAATTCATAATTTCAGAAAATTATATCCACATAGTCAAGACCTTATTCAAAGAATACAAATAAGATTTTGTCAAGGCCTTATTCCAAGACAGTAGTTGGTCTCATGGGACATACTGATGCATCGAGGAGCTATAGTGGGCTCTACCCATCACCTATTAAGTCCAATGCATTCTTCATATGAACTGGTCTAAACATTATATAAGCATTCGTATTAAAACTAGCATACAAAATGTCAATACATTCTCCATAAACCATGAATGGTATAAAAATAATACATCCATAGTCAAACATATGACAAAACCATCAATAAAATATTGATGTTTTGTATCATTATAAATCAACTTCGAATATACTTAAAATCCATCAGTTGATGTTGACATAGATGAAATCAAAACTATTTGAGAGAAATATCTCTTTTTGAAATCATTTAAAAGTAACACAATTGTAAAAGAAAAAATTTACATTGAAAATATTTTTATAATCTTGTAAGGAATTCTTCGAAGATTTTATAACGGTGAAAAATAACCGCAACCACTGTATAATTTAATAAAATACATTCTTACCTTAATTTTGTCAAAAACGATAAAAGGACCTTGTTAGGAAAACGACGGAAAGATTACTTTCAAACCATTATATGAGAAGACAAAAAATGGTATAAATGAATTTATCCCATAGTCTAGTAAATAGTAAAAATATTTTGGAATACATTTTTAAGAAGCATTGATTTGGATGATAATGAGGTCCCAGTAGATAATTACATAAAAACAACCTCTGATAATGAAGTGATTGTAGAATTAACCCATACCTTGTACTTTTACTTGGTAGAGGGTAGGTTAAACTCCTGTATAATGGTGAAATAATTTGTTATTAAATTATACAATAATCATATACATAAATAAAATATCATGTCTGATCTTTTAATATTTATTTGTTAATAATATTTTACAATTATCGTCATTTTGGGTGTTCAGTTACTAATTTTATTTTATATGTTTTGTTACATAAGTTGTTCTTCTTATCCATAGGTTGTCTCATATTCATATCTAGACTTATCTTAAGACCATAAACGATATTTTTAACCATCTAATTAAAATTATTCTTGAATGGATACGATGGGGAATGAATCTCATCACGTTCGTGGAGACAGTAGTCCGTACGTACAGACGAGCGACAATATCATTATTTTGATATTAAAATCATATATAATTTGATGGTATATCATATATACAGAATAATAATAATGATATATTTATTATTTATGCAAATTACACATCATTATCAAACCCATCCAAATAATAATGTTTTGAATAACAATTCCACCACGATGTGGAGACGGTAAGCCATACGCACGCACATATGGTGACATGTCATTAAAAGGATTGATAGAATACAGAATATGGTTGTACC
Source organism: Viscum album (assembly GCA_963277665.1). Taxonomy (NCBI): domain Eukaryota; kingdom Viridiplantae; phylum Streptophyta; class Magnoliopsida; order Santalales; family Viscaceae; genus Viscum; species Viscum album. The sequence continues at coordinate 1,437,083,485 of OY728120.1, forward strand.
ATATTTATAATAACATCACAGTATATAGAAGATACTGTATTTATTATTTTATAATGGAAATATCAATTAAATAAGAAGTGGAATAATAAAGAAACCTGAAAGAGGGTGGTGAAATCATTACCACTTCTTCAGGTTCTTCCTTGGGATTTGATCAAAAGGGATCCATAGGTTGGCTTTCTGATCAAAATAATTCCTCTAGGTTGAATTGAGGGAAGTTTTAAGGATATTTGGGCAGGGTTTGGATGATCCAAATTGCTTTGAATGTGTGAATTAGAGAGAAGGGGGAGTTCCCTTTTATAAGAGGGGTGAGGGGAACCATTGGAAAATATAGAAATATTATTTTATAATAAATTCATATTCAGTTTCTAATGGCTCCAAAGTAGATTATTTAAAGTATAAGGTGGGTATATGTATGAAACCACTCAACCAACAGGTTTTAGACAGGTTTTAGTGACATTATTAACCTTATCTTTTAGTTTTAACTCTTAGTTAATTAGTTTGACATTTACCATGTCACTTAGTATTTTTTAATTATATGGTTATTAAAATTACCATAAACTAACAAAAGAACACCAAGTGGTTCATTAATAATTCACCAATAATTGCATTATTCTTTTGGAAAAACCATATATTTTTATGAATATTATATCAATTAATAAAATAATATTTGTTTTAAAAAATCTTTTATGTCAATTTTGACACTATTTAAAAATTAATTTGTGTTAAAGTCATAAAAACTTTATTAATTCGAAAAAAATTCATTTAAGAAATATTAAAATGTCAAAGTAACCAATAAAATTTGTCTATGTCATAAAAATTTTCAAATTATATTTATTTTATCATTTAAAATACCAATTATTTGATTCTTTCATTAATAAGGAAAATACTTCATCTTTATTATGTCATATATAAATTTAAATATTCAACGTCTAAAAATTATAAATAAAATTCCACTATGTAGGAAATCTTTATATATTTATAATTTATATTTATAGTTGAAAATATAACATATATAACTCTATGTAAAAAGAAAATTTCTAAAATATATATGCATATGTCATTTTTCTATTTACATTAACTAAATTAATATAAAGTGTCATTATCACTTACAAATGGCCCCATGGGGTCTCAAAATCGGCCGAATGATTCACATGGTCGGACATGTATCAACTAATATGGTTAGAACACATTTTAGGGTAATTTAATATTATTATAATATAATTTTTCTCACCATTATTTACCGGATTTACCCTTTAACCATGGTAAATAAAATATTTACTGAAATAATTATACTAAATGACTAAAAATAAAAGTTAACTATTTAAACATTTTGGACCTCCTTATTTTAAATATAAAATCCATTTTCCTAAATTCAATCCACAGAAGTGGCTGGAATTAATGTAAAATTTATTCTCGTTGTTAAAGCAAAAAGCGTGTTTTTATGAAATAATAACTATCAAAAGATTGGCACTTTCTTATGTCCAATTTAAATGTGAAATTCTTTCCAATTACCAAAATTTTATTAAATGGTTAAAATATAATCTAATTATACAATAAAATCAATCAAATTTATAATTTATCAATAATAATTATTTCTATTGAAAAAGTTGTTTTTAATTAAAATTTAGTAATTTTCACTATTCATCAAAATATGGAAATTATCAGGAAAACATCATTAATTCATCGAAACTAAATTTTTATGTCTTGATTCTAAAGAATAAGTTTATTTTGTCAAATTGAATATATAAAAGTTTCATATATTGAATTTAAGAATGGTTCACCATTAAAAGGCAATTACAGTGCATTTTCTGAGATACACTTATTTTATCTGAAAAAAATGAATTAGTTCTTACATTATATCTATGAAACTCATAATATGGAATCTAAAATTTTATGTATTCTATAAAGTTCAAAATTCAGTTAACACTATTCATAATCAGTTTTAAACGACTAGTTTGGTACGTCATGATGTACTTGAACTCGGAGTTGTGTGTAGTGCAAGTTATTGAATTAATTTGAAGAAATAACGTACTATGAAATCTTGGGGTGTTACATTCTTCCCTCCTTAAATAAATTTCATCATCTCAATTTGAAGTTGTTCTACTAAAATAAAATGTTGAAAACAGAAAATACCTTGGGGAAAACCCACATCATAAATTAGGTTAATAAAATTCAGTCTTAATAAGAGGAAGAGGAAAATGAAAGGGTCATCAAAAAATTATGATCTCGATTAAGATAAAATTGGTGGAAATTAGAGACATATAATTAGAGGAATAACGTAAAAAATTAGGTAGTGATTCATGTCATCAATCACAAACAAGTGTAAAATTAAGGGCCCTAAATTCATCAATTTATGATGATTTAAAATACCATCGATTCAACAAAACATAAGGTATTAGGATAACACATTTTTGGTTTTATGATCCCTTCACTAAATGTTAAGAATTAATTTGTTCATAGAATAAGAGAAGAATAATAAAATATACTTGACATTTAGATTTCTTTCCTTTAACTAATTTCTACTTCTAACTCATCTTTCACTCTAAAGGATAATATAACATAAATAAATATTCTCTTTATCCTATTCGTACAGTGTTCCAAAAAATGAATTTATAATTCATATACCAGACCTTTTTAAAAACACTACATTATTAAATCCAGGACATCACGTGGGCCAGTGGTAGATGATACACCCTTATCACCCTTCGGTTGTGGGTTCATATCTCGTGGCCTTGCCGGATGTGATGGGTTATCGCCCGACATCCGGGTTATTCTTTTTGTGGCAATCCAAAAATATTCTTAAACTAGAATTATAAAAAATACTTCTTTCCAAACACACAATACAAAATTTATAATGTAGGTAAACACAATGAAGATCCTTTTTTCCCTGTAATAACATGTGAACACCTTCATCATGTATTCTTTTAAAATACTGCAACATCCAGAAATACCATAAAACCATATTGATTACATTTATACACCCTTATTCTTTATAGAATACTGGATATATTCCTTCTATCCCAAAATATTTTAAACTCCAACAATGATGGAATATACAAATAATTAAACCATTTCAAGGTAGTCAAGAATATCCAATATAATTTATCCTAATTAATCATGTATTATTACAAAATCACAACCTGAGTATCAGAACCATGTTATAGTTTATCTTTCTCTCAACCATATATTTTCCAAAAATTTAACCTGATATTAAGTCACTTTTCTTGGTTCCACACAATCTCAAGTACTTAATGAAATAGTACTGAAATACAATCCTTATATACTACATAATTATTATAACCTGTACATCATTGATAAAAACACTAAAATGACTTAATTTTTTAATGATAACATAAGAACTCTAATTATTCCTCCTCATCTGTAGTAGTATCATACCGTGATTATTATCCAATAGCATCATTTGGGGCATACTCTGATTATTTGGACATTGGTTTGTGTAGTATCTCAATTCATTTTAGATCAAGCATTGTACATTTGAACCCTTTTTCTTAACCTTGCAGTCACGTACTGGGTGTCCTTTTTATCCACACTTATAACAGACTCACATTCCCTTCAGGCAAGTTCCAGGGATTTTCTTCCCACATTTATCACATATGGGAAAATTCTTCTTTTCCCTCTTCCCTTTACCCATCATTCTCTCTTTTATCCTTTTCTTCTCTCGCTTCCTTTCAAAGCCATAGTACTCAAAGAAATCTTTACTTATCTTATTAACACATGATACTATTTATTCATATGTTGAGACTACATGGGAGACTATTTCCATTCTAAATTTTGGCTTAATACCATGAAAGATATCATCCTTATTACTCTATTGATCATACGTATTGTTGGAGTTCACATTCCTTCAACTATGAGCCATTTCTATACAATGGAATAAACTATGTCAGTTTATAAATTGCAATGAATAATTACAAACATTTAAAATACCAAACGTAAATTGAATGGTTTGTTGATATAATCCATAATAATAAAGATGTTTTCATTGAGGAACTATATACTCATAAACCCTTCATAATGATTAGAAATGAAAATGAGAATTATCCTAAGCATATCCCACTAGAGTGTCGTAACCAAGAGTGAAGCCAGGCCTACTGTTGTGCACCAGTTCTCATTCAAGTATTACTCAAAGCGATGTTTTCGGGGTTTACCCCTATGTACATCTCTACCAGAGCCACATCTACCTGCCCACATCCAGTCAGGGATGTATTGCTAGGAAAACTCACAAAATCACTATAATATGAAAATTCTAAGAAGTTCTTCTATACTAATCATCAAAGTCCATCTTAGGTCTATGTGATCTAATCAGAGTTTATCTAAATATAGCATCCAAGGTTTGTATTAAACATCCTCTGATACTAACTGTAATTCCCCAACCCCAGTTACCTAGAGTTAGTGCATTATTACATAACATTGTCAAGATCATAAAAGATCAAGTCTCGAAATACCGATTAGTTTAGTAGCCTTGGAATCAGTAGATATATTCATAAAGTTTACATTACATCATAATGTGAAAAACTAAAACAACATCTTATCTACATAGACCACCTTCATATAACCTCATACTATCCCTGCAGGTCATTCATAAAATAATTCATCACATCCTAGGAAAAATAAAATATAGAAATGTGTGATCTCAGATGCTCAGTAAGGATAGCAACATAGAGGAAACATTCATACGTAAGCATAAACATTTAAGGCAATGTATAACTAAAACAAAATCCTTTTAAACATTAACTACAGCATAATATGGAATAAATAAAATGAGATTATTCCATTTAATTATTCACATGAATATTCTACTAATTGAATAATCACATGAAATATCAATAACCACTTTCATAATTATGGAATGCATAATTCTAGATTATAATAACCACAAATTCAAGGCCTTGTTCCAAGACTACAAATAAGATTTTGTCAAGGCCTTATGCCAAGACACTAATTTGTCTCATGAGACCTACCAATGCATCGAAGATCTATAGCAGGATCCACCAATCACTTACTAAGACCAATGCATTCCTCATATGAACAGGTTTAAACATAATTTAAATATTCGTATTAAAACTAGCATACGAAATGTCAATACTTTCTCCATAAACCATGAATGGTATAAAAATAACACATCCATAGTCAATAATATCCCAAAACCTTCAATACAGTATAGATGTTTTGTATCATAATAAATCAACATCAAATAAGCTTAAAATCCATCAAATGATGTTGACATAGTTGAAACCAAAATTATTTGAGAGAAATATCTCTTTTTTAAATCATTTAAAAGTAACATATTTGTAAAAGAAAATATATACTTTGAAAATATTCTAATGATATTTTAAGGGATGAATCTATGATTTTATAATGGTAGAAAATAGTCGCACTCTCCGTATAAGTTAAAAAAAAGAAATTCTTACCTTAATTAGGTCAAAAAGGTTAAAAAGGACGTTGTTTGGAAAATGATAGAAAGATTCCATTCAAACCATTTTATAAAAAGTCAAAAAAGGGTATAAATGTATTTAACCCATAGTCTAGTAAATAGTAAAAATGTTTTGTAATACATTGTTAAGAAACATAGATGTGGATGATAATGAGTTCCCAGTAGATAATTACGTATAAACAACATCAGATAATGAAGAGATTGTAGAATTAACCCTTACCTTTTACTTTTCCTTGGTCGAGGGTAGTCTAAAATCCTACATAATGGTGAAATAATTTTTATTAAATTATACAAGAATCATATAAATAAATATGATATCATATATGATCTCTTAATTTTGCTTTGTTAATAATATTTTAGTATTATCTCCATTTCGGGTGTTCACTTACTCGTTTTATTTTTTATGTTTTGTTACATAATTCATTCTTATTATCCATAGGTTTTATATTCTTAATTTACTGAATTATATCATATCCTTAAATATTATTTTTAATCATCCATTGAAAATTAGTCTTGAATGGATACGATGGGAAATTAATCTCATCGGGTTCTTGGAGACGGTAGTCCGTACATACGCACAAGCGACATTATCATTCTTTTGATATTAAAATCGTATATAATTGGAGGCTATATCTTATATAAAGAATAATTATAATGTTATATTTATTATATACTTCAATTACACATCATTATCATACCCATTGAAATAATAATGTTTTGAATAACAATTACACCACGACGTGGAGACGGTAAGCCGTACGTACGCACGTATGGTGACATGTCCTTAAATGGATGGATAGAATACTGAATATGGTTGTACAATATTTATAATAACATCAGAATATATAGAAGATACTGGATTTATTATTTTAGAATGGAAATTTCCAAGAAAGAAGAAGTGGAAGAAGAAATGAACTTGAAAGAGGGTGGTGAAATCATTACCTCTTCTTCCGCTTCTTCCTTTTGATTTGATCAAAAGGGATCCTTAGCTTGGCTTTCTGATCAATATAAGGCCTTTGGGTTGAATATAGGGATGTTGGGAGGATATTTGAGTAGGGTTTGGCCAATCCAAATGGCATTTAAGGTGTGAATTAGAGAGAAGGGGGAGTGCCCTTTTATAAGAGGGGTGAGGCGCACATTTGGAAAAGCTAGAAATATTATTTTATAATAAATTCATATTCTGTTTCTAATGGAACCAAAGTGGATTATTTAAAGTAAAATTTAGAGATTGTTCTATAACCAAAAAACAAAATAGGTTTTAGATTGGTTTGGGTCACGTTATTAACCTTATCATTTAGTTTTAACTCTTAGTTAATTAGTTTTACATTTACCATGTCTCTTTGTATTTTTATATTATATGGTTAATAAACTTAATATAAACATCAAAGTGAACCCCAATGAGTTCATTAATAAAACACCTATCATTATATAATTCTCTTGGCCGATTCTTAAATTTTTAGGAATATTATATCAATTAATAATATACTATTTTATTTAAAAATACTTTTATGTCAATTTTGAAACTATTTAATAATTAAATTTTTTAAAATCATAAAAACATTATTTATTCGAAAAGAATTAATTTAAGAAATAATAAAATATCATATTTACCAATTAAATTCGTTTATGTCATCAAAACATTCAAATTATATTTATTTTAACATTTATAATACCAATTATTTGATTCATTTATTAATAACGAAAATACGGCATCATTATTTTGTCATAAATAAATTTATTTATTCAATGTCTAAAAATAATAAATAAAATAACATTATGTAGGAAATAAATTTATATTTCTAATGAAAATTTACAGTCTAAAATATAACATATATAACCTTATGTAAATTTTTTTTTTCTAAATGATATATGCTTATGTCATTTTTATATTTATAAACATAATTAATACAAAGTGTCATTATATCTTAAAAGTGGCTCCATGGGGTCCCAAAATCGACCCAAAGATTACTATGGTCGGACTTGAATCAAATAATAGTGTTAGGACACGTTTTAGGGTAATTACTATTATTATAATATTATTTTTTAACAGTTATTTACAGGATTTACCCTTTAACCATGGTAAATAAAATATTTACTGAAATTATTATTCAAAATGTCTAAAAATAAATGTTAGATATTTAAAAATTTTGGACGTATGGATTCTAAATATGAAATCCTTTTTCATAAATTCTAACCACAGAAGTGGAAACAATTAATTTAAAATTAAATTATGTTGTTAAAACAAAAAACGTGTTCTTAAGAAATAATAACTATCAAAAGATTGACATTTTCTTATGTCTAGTTTAAATGTGAAATTATGTCCAATGACCAACATTGGATTAAATGGTAAAAATATAATCTAATTATACTTTAAAATAACTCAAATTCATAATTTATCACTATTAATTATTTCGATTAAAAATTTTGTTTTTAATTAAAATATTGTAATTTTTACTATTCATCACAATATGAAAGTTATCATAAAAATGTCAGAAATTTATAGAAACTAAATTTTTATTTCCTAATTCTAAAAGAGAAGTTTATTTTGTCAAACTGAATATATATAAAAGTTTCAAATATTGAATTTAAAAAGGGTTCACCATTAAATGGTGATAAAAGTGCATTTTTTTGAAAAATACTTCTTTTATCTAAAAAAATAAATTAGTTCATACATTATGTTTAAGAAACTCATAATTTGGATTCTAAAATTATAAGGATTGTATAAAGATTAAAATTCAGTTAAAAATATTCATAATAGCTTTTGAACGACTAGTTTGGTAAGTCGTGATGCGCTTGAACTCGGTGTTGCGTGTAGTGCAAGTTATTGAATTACTTTGAAAAAATAACCTACTATGAAATATTGGGGTGTTACAATAATATATTCATCATATCATCATATCATAACCCATGAAAAGGAAGCGTTCTTAATAAAAATTTCATCACATCATAATTAGTTGAAAAGAAATAGTTTTCATAAAAGTATCATCATTGTAATAATTAAATAAATATATAAAGAATAAAGATGTTATCATTGGATCATATCCTTGGTAAAGAATAATTGACATCAATGGATGTAATAATAAATAAAATTTTCCATTAAACGGTTAATGTAATTTTTGTTTTGGAAAATACCCATTTCATATTGAAATAAATTTTATAATATAAAAATAATTACAAAATATAATGAAAGACAATTTATTTCAAAATAACCATGAATAATAGAAAAATAAGCTTCTAATAATTGTTTTTTCATAATAGTGGGAAATTTCATCCCTGTTTTAATTATTTAAAAAATATTTCGTTAAGACCTTCAATAAAAATTACCCTTTTCAGAAAGAGAAAATAAGATTATTTTTATCCCTTTTTAAGAAAAATAAAAAATGGAAAATATTACATTAAAAATTTATCTAGGGACTATCCAAAACATTCTTGAACACATTTTTGAAAACATGTATATGTAATAAAAAGGTTTTCCAACCAAAAGATGAGAAATAAGGCTAAATTTTCTTATAAATGTTTACTAAACCATTTGGATCCTGAAAGTGAAAAAATTGGTACTAAAATATAAATATACCATAAATAAACAAAATATTAAAAAAATGAATTTATCATATAATCATCATATAATTTCCTCATTGTAAATTCAACCATAAAAAACCTTGATAAAAATGGGATTAAAACATAAATCTCATACCTCTTTGGTAATTTTGGAATTAAAACGCCATAAAAATATAACTTTATATGAACGTTTAAATATCTATATTTTTCATTATAATGATCATAAAATAAATTTTTGGGTTTTATATACACTACATAAATTATTTATTTTGTGAATGTGAAATATGTATCACAATAATAATAGTGAGACAAGACAACCCCTAACCCCAACTCTTATCTTGTATCATATACATTCCATAATCTTGTATAATAAATGTATACTATTATAAATATATTATATAACCATAATAACATATTTAATATCTTTAATTATTTACTTATAACCTATTATTAACCATTTATTAAAAATTATATATTAAAATAACTATTCCAGATGGTATTTGTGTCATTTTTCATGAATGTTTTGGTTTAGTAGACATGTTCATTGTAATTTAATCCTTATTTCATAATATATAGAATTTTTAAAATATAAAGGTTATAATATTGAATAATTTTATACAATTTTATATTATTCCTAGATATTGTTTATGAAAAATGATTCACATCAAATTATGGAGGTGGTATTTCGTAAGTACGCATGAGTGATGTTACTTCTTTTCGATGGATGAAATGAAAGAAATGTGAATTACAATTGAATTTTATAGAATAATTATTATATCATATATATATTATATATCAAATATATTATTTAAAAATATCATTATTATCATATATTTAAATATAAAATAAGAAATTAATCACATCGCTTCATTGTGGTGGTTGTCCACACATACACAAAAGCGACATTATAATTTTCTAAAGGATGGAAGGGTAAGATGTTATATATGAAATTATAATTACAAATGAATAATTATGCTATAAATATCACATATAAATATTAATTCTGTCATTATAACCATCAATGTGAAGTGGTGATAAAACCCCATCGCTTCGTGGAGGTGGTTGTCTAGACATAAGCATAAATGAAGTTTAATTTTCCCAATACAAGAAAAGTACGTTGATAATGAATGTTAAATCATTATAATAAAAATTAAGTATATTTAACATACTCAATTAACTATTATATAATGGATACTAAATATTGAGCGTATTTAGAATAAGTAACAAAATTTAAAGTACTTTTTATGAGTAGTAACTCTTTATTCAGAAACCTTTATGGAATAACACAATAATCGCTGATATGATGGTATTTTATCCATGAAAAGAAACTCTAGTACATGGAAAATTAATATAGAATGTTATTTCATCATATATTTTCTAAAATATATGGCTTGAAATATGTGTGTTAGGTCCACAAGGCTGAATACCCTGAGAGGGGGGGTGAATCAGGGTATGACTAATTTAAATTTAATGCTCGTTCTGATATTGTTTCGCTGTTGAGCAAAACTCTCTCCTCTCTTTTTCCTGTTGCACAAAGTAAATAGAAAGCGAAGTATGCAAAGGACAAAAAAAATTTACTTGGTTCACCGCAAAGGGCTACGTCCAAGGAGCATACACCGACAAGTTGTCGGTCGTACCAAATTCACTAATCTTCACTAGCTGTGGATTACAAGGTTCGGGCAAGATCACTTCTAAGCCCAGGCACACTGCCTTTACAAGTTTAGGGTCATCTCACTGCTTTCCCAAGGGTCACTCCCTGTTTCTCTCTCTATCTGGCTCACTACCGGTGGAGAGGATCGCCTTCTTCCTCTTTCTAAGCTCACTGCTCCAGAAGGGAATCCACTCACAGTTTATAGACTTGTAAGTCTCTTCATTTGTATGAATGAATGCATCTTCCTCTATATGTAGATGCTCTGTTGAAGTACAACATTCACCCGTAGATGAATATCTCTTTGCACCGAAGGTATTGGGCAACGTACCAGCTTCCACGCAGTCCGAGAAGCACCGCTGGAACAAAACCTTACTTGGCGCGCAAGTCAATCTCGGCGCGCAAGTATCGGCGCGCAAGTCACAAAGGGTGCGCAAGTCCTCCTCAGACACTTGCGCAACTCAAGCTTCCTCAACTCCAAACTTGCGCGACTCTCTTCCTTTTACGCCCAAACCAATATTGGCGCGCACCTGCCAACCGGCGCGCAACTTCTAACACTGGCACACAACTTCAACTACTGGCGCGCAACTTCACCTGTGCGACCCACACTCACCACTTGCGCGACCGCCACACCTGCGCGACCGGAGCTCTGATTTCTCAAAGTGTTAAAATCCATTAGAAATGAGGATGGGTGGTCCAGTATTTATAGGCAATCTGACCACCCTGCGCGACGGCGCGCAAGTCACCTGCGCGACCCAGTTTCGGCGCGCAAGTCCCCTGTCATCTTAGACACTTGCGCGACCAACTCCCAAACTTGCACGAACCTCTTTACATTGCAATATTTTGATCTTCTGATATTGAAAAACATATGGCACGCAAGTTTCCTATACTACAAGTCCTCGGAGCGCAAGTCCTTTATCCAAAAACACTTTTCTTCATTTGCCGATTTTCAGGCCCTAAAATTTGGCAAACAATGGAAAACGGTGCCACCTTGTATCTGTTCTTTTGTACCGCCTCCAAATCATCCATTCATTTTATCGACGTTCTTGAATCAAAAATGGATTGTTGAACTCAGCTCTTGAACTCGACATTCCACCATGAAATCCTATTTGTCAACAAATTTGTATGTCATTGTTTTGCTTTGTCAACAATCACTACTCAGATGTCCACTTTGTCAACAAACACAATCACCTCAAAAATGAATCAATGATACCTTGAAGGATTTTTTCCCAACAATGTGAATAATGATGAAGAGGAAATTTTATTTTATATGTTAGGGAATGGACACACATGTAATTAATTAAAATATTACATTATATATATATATATCATAATGTAGTAAAGTTGTTCAAGTAACCCACTAATAACATATAATATGTGATATAGTCCAAATTAACTCCAAAAATAATATTTTGGAATGTTTTGGATACATTTTAATCTTTATATTATAGTTAATCCATTTTAAACCCACTTTATCCTTAACCAAGATGACTTAACATTTTAACTAGGATAACATAATTATATGACAAAAAATAAAATTTTATGGTATATATTTATTGATTTTATTATTTATAAATTTGAATAAATTTTAACTAATCTATTTTTTATAGGTGTTAGAAATTAATTTCAATTTTAGAATGCAAAACACATGAATAACATTTTTTAGGAAAATTCCATATTTAAGAGTAAACATAATTTTACCTACTAATAAATTAATAAATTGTTTTCCATGTTTTTTGTGTTCAATAATAAACAAATAGAATTTTTTATTCTTTTTTATCATGCCAAAACTTTGTTAAATATTCCATCCATTCTTTGTAAAGAGTCAAAATTATTTTTTATTTTTAATAAAATATATTTTTTCTTTCAAAAAAGTCAAGCTTGAGTTCCCAAATTCAAAATTTTTTTAAAATAATTATATTTCCCCTTAAAAAAGTATTTGGTAGAAATAATCTCTTGAAATAAGACAAAAGATAGTTTTAAATAGATTTTAATGTTTTACCCCATAGTTTTAGCCCAGTTTTACAACTTTTACCAAGGTGAAAAATCATTAACATAGTTACTATTCATAATGACCAAAACATTTGTTGAACCTACTAAATTATATTAATTATTATGATTAAATATATTTAAAAAGTATTTCCAAATTCAATTACTATATATAGAGAAATTTTATTTAAAATTAAACCCACAAAACATGAGGAAAACAAGATTTCTAGAAAACAATTATTCTAAATATAAAATATTATTATAGAAAATTAATGAATAAAATTGATTCCAATGATTATTATTATATTATTATTAATATAAATGAAATAATTTTATATAAAAACCATTTTTAAACAAAACCTATGTTTTTAAATTCTTGAAATTAAAAGATAATTTTCAATAAAAATCAGTTCTTTCAAATATTCACTAAAAATTTAATCTTCTCAAAAAATATAGAAATTTCATCATATTTTAATTTTGATATTATGATTTCAAAACAGATACGATTTTATTAAAATATATTTTCAAAAACTAGTTATAATATTCTCTCATAAAAATCAATATAAATATTTTTAAAAGAAAATGTATTTTTGAAGCATAAAACTACTTTATTGAAAATTGGGTAGATATATATTACGAAATAATAAATTAATTAAAATGTATTAAAATATTTCTTTATATATAGTTTACAGTGTTTTTAATCCAATTCATACCCAGTAATTTAACTGCTATTTTATAATTTATTGTAGTGTTTTTAAGATCTGTGTTGATTGTTAAGAAAGCTATGAAACATTTATAATTTATTTAAAGAGAAATATATACTAAAATCTCATTGTGTTACATTAAAACCCCTTATATAAAATATTCCCTCATAGTATCATCTGTTATATCAAAGGTGTAATATTTGAAAAATCATTTATTGAAAACCCACGTCAAAGAAAGGGATAAAACAAACATTCATTAAAAATGAATATGGGAAACAAAAGGGGTACCTAAAATAAAAATTACCCAGGATTGAAGATAAGGATAAAATTAGAGGGAGGATAAAATATAGATATGGATGTTAAAATAACACCCATGGAATTATTGATAGTAAGGTATAACATGGACATGAAAATGGTAATGACCACAAAGCCATGAATCATTGATGGGTTAAAAGACTATCAATTCATTTGAAATGAATGAAAAATAATAAATATTTTATTTCAAGATCCTTTTCCTAAACATGATAGATTATTCTACATTCAGGAGAGAATAACTAATAAAATATACTTACTTGATTTTTTCCCTTTCAAATAAATAAGTATATCCTTTGTTTATGCTTTATTCAATTTTTACTTCATCTCTTTCTATAATAAATGAATACTCATGATGAATTTTTTATTCTTGAAACACTAAAATTATAATATAAATAATGAAATGTTATTATTTTAATCTCTAGATATTAACCAAAATCAAAATGGTGGTAACAATTTTACCAATATAAAACATTAATCTTTAAAACCTCAATAATAATAATAAAAGTTCAACACAATCCATTAAATAAATTGTTGACCTCCAAAATATATAGGACACAATTGAATACCCCAAAAATATGAAAGATTTAATCCCACAGACACAGACAAACACAGATATATATATATTAAGATCAAATTTAGCAGTTATCCCCAAATAAAATGAAGTTACTCATAATGTCACATACAAATGTGTGAATACATTGATCATATATTCTCCTAAACATGTTAGTAAAATGAATCACTAAAAATCAATGAAAGAATATTTACAATATGTTTATTCCTTTGATAAAATCATTGTCTACTAAATATTATCCGTAAATCCAAAAATGTAGTATACTTTACAAAATATATCATCAATAAGATTTCTATAAAATAACTACACAATTTCAATGTCACCAATGTTATCCTATTTAATTGTTCGATATTATTCATCTCTTTATCTAAACTAAACATTATTATATCAACATTAGAAAAATGTTATGCTTTATCATTACCTCAATCACATATTCTCAAAATATATCAAATTTACACTAGATCACTTTTCAATTTTATTAGTACCATTCAACAAATGATTGGATGTCCATAATAAAAAATAACTACAAAATAAAACATTAATCTGTCCTGATTTTTATTACTAGAATATCATTGATAACATATTCTTAAAAAATAATTATTTCATCCGAATAAATAAACAACTCAATCATTATACTTAAATTATTATCATCTTGTAATCCATTCATTGGTAGAGGAGTTAAGATTTTGATTGGGGAATTGACTTGGATAATTACCAAATTCCCCATAGGTAATACATCAAATTACATTACTCAAAATTGTATCTATACCAACGGCTTTGGAAAAAATATTGGAATGAATACCATAGGGAGACCATATAAACACATGTTTTAGAAACTATTGGTATAAGTGATAGTTATACCAAGTATTTTGGTAAAAGTTTGGTATAGGTTCCATAAAATGACCTTATACCATAGCTTTTGGCTAAACCTTTAGTATAGGTCATAGATATACCAATGGTTTGACAAAAAACATTGGTTTAGATACCATAAAAAGAACATTAAAAAATGTTTTGAAAAACCCAATGGTATAGCACCCAAAAAATCATACTAACAATTCCAATAGTTTTGAAAACCTTTGGAATAGAACCATATGAATGATTATAGTAATTTTTGGAAATGGAATTATTATTTTTTAAGAATTTTTTAATAAAAAAATATTAAATACATAAAAATTATAATCAATTTTTAGTATAGACATACATTTTTATCATATTTGTATAGAAAATTCATTTTAAATTATTGGTTAGTTCATTTAAATTTAATTCAGAGGTGAGGGGATCAAAACTGGTCATGATTTTTTTTTCATTACCTATACCTATAGTTTTCAAAACAGTAAGTGTTGGTATTTCATATAACATATACCAATGGTTTAAGAACCATTGGAAAATCCCATCCATACTAATGGTTTCCCAAAACCATTGGAATATCATTGTTGTAGGTCTACACCAATAGAATATGAGCCAAAGGCCCTCTAAACAAATAATATAGCATATACCAATGGATTAAAAGCTTATGAAAATGGTTCCAAACCATTATTATAATATATATTTTCAGTAATGTTCCTTCGAAATTCTTTACTCTATTCCCTTCATTTCCGCACAAAAGAAATTTTCTATTCCTTTCAGATACTCTCATAGGTGTTTCATCCAAAATTATATTGATAAATGAAATGGAGCTCTAATTCCTCCTTGATCATGACCACTTGAACATTAAAACAATACTATTTCCCTATTATTTAACATGATAGGAAACTCACCTTTGTTTATAGTGATAATCATATATTCTGAATGATTATTAGGAATAATCATAAGTCATCATCTTCTAGTTCTCATCTCATTCTGTTCCTCAGGAGTACAATCATTATATTGTCAATAACAGTTTTTTTCAATTTGATTCCTCCTATTTTTTTGCATTGACTAAAACTGAATATCATAATGTGAACAAATACATCGTTTTGGGAAATAACTTTATTTTAAAATTCCATTCCTCAGATGTATAAATCGTGAATCCTTATTTTCAATCAACATCACCATAGTTTTATCATAATTTATCTTTTTTATCATCCAATACAATGGATTTTATGGAAAATGTGAGATACCACTTTAATATCCAACATAAATTTCAAACTAGGAGTGTAGTAAGGTTACATTCATTGTCCACCATAATGATGGTCAATATATTAATTTCCAACATTTTTTAGTTTAATTACCCATGGATTTATTTTTCAAAACCAAAACCAATTTTAGTATCCATATTGGAATGCGTTATAAGGAAAACTATATAATCTCTATCTTAACAAAACATAATGATGTTATCCTCTACATAGTTTTATCCCTAATTTCTCACTAATTGTTTTTAATCATAATCAATATGGATTTCTTAATCACTAATTTAATACCAATTATAACAACCACTATTTTTCATACAAAAATATTATATCTTGTTAGATGAATAACAAATACTTAAAATTATTATCCAGGATAAAACCATAATGGATTCGTGTATTTGAAGATTATTTACAAAAAAAAATTATTTCATAATGGATCTTCATTAGATATCAAAAACATCCTCTCACATTATATCATTCTTTAAAATACCCATTAAAAAACCTTTCTTCATAACCGATGGAAAGGAAACACCAGAGAGGGATAAATCAAATTCTTTGTAAGTGTAAATGGGTGATATTTCATTTTATGATCAAATGCAACAATAAGATAATAAAATGGGTCTGAGATAATGACCAGAACTTTATATATTCATACTAAATCAATCATAGATCATAATTCATAAATCATGGAATATGTATTTTTCATAACAAAATATAAATGTTAAAAGATCATGGAATCTTTAGTAATCAAAAATAATCCATGAGTATAGATAAAAATCATAATACATAAGATTATTTCATACACATAATAAAAGAAAATAATATCGTTAGTCATTCCACATTTCGAAGAGAATCATGGTGTATTATGTTCACTCCCTGTTTCATTATATTTGTAGTCAAGGATCACTTTCAAAACTATTATAGTGTAAAACATCCTATAATGAACTTGGTTCACTCCCCCATTCAAGTTGTAATTACCAAATTCGATATATATAATTAAATAATTATTGTTAGGGATATATA
This sequence comes from Viscum album, assembly GCA_963277665.1. Taxonomy (NCBI): domain Eukaryota; kingdom Viridiplantae; phylum Streptophyta; class Magnoliopsida; order Santalales; family Viscaceae; genus Viscum; species Viscum album. The sequence goes on from OY728120.1 coordinate 1,437,100,856, forward strand.
ATTCTCAGCCTACCCATCACTTAATCATAATCTATTTAGTTTAATTCCAAAAGTCCGTAACCCAATCATCATATCAATATATTATAACTCATTTAATGGAAAAATGTTTTATAAATATTTCACCATATCGTAACAAGTGTAAAATATATCTATTTCATAGACATGTAATCATAATAATATTAAAAAACCATACAAATAGAGAATTATGATTAAATCATTAGATCATATCCCATGTAAATAATAATTAACATAAGAGGATGTTGTTATACATGACAAATTCCAAAAATAGATCACTCAAATATTTCATGAGGAAAATTAAATTTTCATTTCAAATTAAAATATTTGAAATCCAAATTTCTACAAAATATTTTTTTAAAATTATTTGAAAATAACCATGAATATTATAATGGAATATTCAATTCATTAACCATTAATAATGGAGGGAAACATCATTAATTCCATTATTGTTAAAACTAATATTATGTCTACGCCTTGAGTAAAATTTACCCTATTTTGAAAATAAAAAGATGAATATTTTTAAAAAAATTTATAAAATTTCATAAATGTGGGAAAAATACTTTTAAATATAATATTATAATAGAAAAAAACAATACTTAAAAAATTTTAGATAACATGGATTTAGAGAAATTGTGTTTCCAACTGATATAAGAGAAATATGGTAGACATTTTTAAAAATCCTTTTCTAAATCATTTTGGGTAAAATATAGTGGAAAATTTTACTAAAAATTAAAAATACCAAATATAAATAGAGTAGAATATAATTTAAATTTTTTTATTAGATTAGTATCATATAATTTCCGGAATGTAAATTCAAGAATAAAAAATCCAGATAAATATAGGATAGAATTGTAAATTCCGTACCACAATGGCAATCCTAAAATAAAAACATTAAAAAATAAATAACATTATATATATATTTAAATATGAATAATTTTCATCATAATAATTAAAAAAACATCCAAAATAATTATATACACTAAGCAAAACAAACTAGTGATTAATATGACATATGTCTCATAGAATTAAATGTTAGATGAGAAATCACTTTAACTCATGTCTTGTATTTTTTAATAAATGTTTAAAAATCATATATATTTAGTAAAAATTTGTTAAATTTATATTATATAATAACAATAACATGTATAATAACAAATATGGTTTACTAACAATATCTTATCACATGTTTATTAAATTTTATTATTAAAGACATTATCCTGGGCGATAAATGTTTCATTTTTCATGCATGTATTGGTTCTGTTGTCCTCTCCCATATAAAATTATCATGTTTCCATAATTATAAAAAAAATTCATGATAACAATATTTAATCATTATATAAAATTTTATATTATTCATATATAGTGGGTCAAAAATGAATTACATCATTTATGGAGAAGGTAGTATGTATGGTCGCATGGGTAATGTTTTAAAATTATTATCGAAGGAATAGAAGAATGGTAAATAATAATTCACCTATATATATTTATTATTATATCATTGATATGAAATATATTCACTAAATATACCTTATTTACCATCCATGTGAGAAGAATATAAAAATTGAATTTCATCGCTTCAGGAAGGTGGTAGTCCACATGTGCGCACGAGCAACATTATCACTTTCTAACAGATAGAAAGGTAATGTAGGTAGATAACATATTATAATTATATAATAATTATTATTTAATATATACCATAAATAAATAATAAATCTACCATTATAACCGTCAATGTAAATTCATGAAGAAAAAAAGAAACGCATCACTATATGGAGGTGGTAGCCAGCATGTATGCACGAGCATTGTAATATTTTCCTTAAGATACAAATTTGGTGGATAATGTTTTTTCCATAACAATATTAATAGTCAATTATATTTAATATATTAAATTCAATATTTCTGAATTTCAAAATATATTTAAATTTTTTTTGAAATATAAGGCTCAATAATTAGAAATAATTTCGAACATGAGATGTCATTTTAGAAATGAATGAAATGACACACATAGAGTTAGTTAAAAATAAATAATATATATATACCATAATATTTCCATCTGGAATAAAGAAACACTAAATTAAAAAATAATATCTTACACAGTTGAAAAAAACTATACCAATAAAATTTATCCATGTTTTGGATACATTTTAATCGTTATCTTATAGTTAAATAAATATAAATTTTAAACATAACTGAGATAACATAACTTTTAACCATGAAAGATTAATTATATGAACAAAAATAAAAAGTACAACTAATTTTAGTTCGTAATTATTATTCCGAACTTTAAATCCATTTTTTTATTAAATTTATATCTATGCTAGAAATTACTTCCAATATAAGAACACAAAAAACATGAAAAATAGCTTTTATAAAAATACCTTATCAAAGAGTGAAAATATTTTTACATTGAAATAAATTAAAAAAATGATTTATAGGATTTTTTGGTTTAAATAGTAATATAATAATGTATTTTATTGTTTTTTAACCAAAAAATAAATAATGTAATATCCCAACTATGGCATTAATTGTAATTTCCCAAAAATAGTTTTAAATTTGAATAAAATAAAAATAACCATTCACAAAAGTCTATCATGGATTTAAAAATTAATTAAATTGCATAAAAATAATATATTTAACACCTTAAACAAATTATTGGTTGAAAAATAAACATCCAATTAGATCGACGAAAGTATTAAATATATTTTAATATTTTACCACATAGTTTTAACCTAGTTTTATATATTTTGTCGAGGGGAAAAATCTTTACCATAACCACTATTTATAATGGTGGGAATTTAATTTTAACATATTAAATTATATATATTATCATAAATAAAAACATTTAATACATTTAATTATGATAAATTAAAATTACGAAGAAAATTTGATTTAATATGAAACCTAAAAAACATTACGAAAAGTGGTTTCATAGACAAAATTGCTTTTTAGTATAAAATTTTTTTATTTCAAAATACTACATAAAATATATACCAATAATATTATTTGATTATTAATAATATAAATGGACTAATTTTTCTTTGAAAAATTTTTAAAACTTAATATAACTTTGTAAATTATTGAAACAAAAAAGTCAACGTTAAATAAAAATCAGTACTTTCTATTATTCATAGAAAAAGAAATTATTTTTTAAAAGTAAAAAAAAATCAATCCTATGTTAATTTTATTATAATTTGGTTAAAAATTATAACCTTTTCATAAAACAATAATTCTAAAATTTACATAAACTAGTTATAATATTCTATCACAAATGTCAACAAAACCAATTTTTGAATAAAATGTATTTTTGAATCATAAAATATCATTACTAAAAATGGGTTACTTATATATTATACATTAATAAATATGATTGAATTATGTAAAAAATTGTTTATAAATTTCATAATGTGGTAAATCCTACACAATACCATTAATTTAATAGTGATGTTATAATTTATTTTGGTTCATTTTAAGCTTGGTGTTGCATATTATTAATGATATCAAAAAAGTACAATTTATTTAATGTGTAATATATTCAAAAATATATATGTGTTGCAATACTAGTGGATGAGTTCACATTTTTTATTAGAAATATAGACAAAAATAAAATGATTTAACCATGAATGAAAAAAATCTAGAACACATTCACCTAACATGTCCTCTATCTCTAGGAACATTCAATCTATCTAGTTATCCATTTAATATTGAAAAGCAGTGATAAGGAAAAAATGGGAACCAGAAGAAAATCAAAAACACTTATTAGATCTATATAAAAAACATGGATCTTATTTATATATGGCCATTTTCATAACCCCATGATGTCACACTGCCTTATCTTCATACAACTTTTCCAAAACATCTTGTACACGCATTTACAGGATTACTTATCTGAAAAACAACAACATCAACTAATCTAAAATTACATTAATATAATCACATCCACCCAAATAGTGAGGAAAACTAATATGGAAATATATTTACATGTCCCCCAATTTACATTAATGAATATCTAATGGCTATAAAAAACCATGTATAACTCCATGCTTGGCCTTCCCCCTCTAATTGACCAAACATCCAGACACAAAGTCTAATACTAATGAAATAAATCCTGATCATAAGAAACTACTATGTAAAGTGTAACAACCTAATATTTTATATTTATTTCAATTTCAATAAATCTTCAATTATTCAATAGAACTCTATACAAGGAATATCATGACAATATGAACTATGATATATTAAAATATTATGACCTAGTTGTTAAATTAGTATATATGAATATTAATTAAAAAATTATGAAATGTATATATATATATATGTAGGATTTTAATATTAAAAATTTATTGATTAATTAATAGTAAATAAGTACTCAAATTTTTGTAAAGTAATTTTATGATTTAAAAAACAAATATTCTTCCAAAATTGATTTTATTTCATTTTTCCATAATAACATTATAAAATATTTATAGCATTTTTTGAAATATTATTTTATGCAATGAATATGATTTTCAAAATTGCATATTAATATATTCTTAGTGTGAATTTTTAGGATTTTTATAAATAAAATTATTTTTTAGTAGATAGTGAATAATTCCAAAATGATTTGTGATATAATAAAGTAACACAACCCATTCCTCTCAAAATTTTATTTATGATTTATTAAATTACAATGAAAATACATGGTGTTATTAAATGACACCATATATGTGTTGAATGAGATTATTCATGAAAAAGAAAATAAAAATAAATAAAGAAGAACCAAAAAAAGAATCAGTGTGAGAATCCCCAATCTTCCAACATCACTAAAACCCCCTGAAAATCATACAGGCATTATATTATCATTAATGTAGTATGAAAATAGAAATTCAATCTATAATTAGGGTGAAACATTATTATTCAAGGCACATATCTATAGATGTTAGCTACATTAAGTTATCAATTTGTAGAAACTCCATATAAAAAGACACAAAATAATGTTCTTAACACATATAAACAAATTAGTAAGTTTAATTCCAGATGGATTTAGAGTATATGATACATGGAGACACTCCCAGTATAATATGAACAGTCCTTCCGATGCAATTCATTTATTTTACTCTAAGTATACTACTACTAGGATTATTTATAAACACATTATGAGTAGTGATGCACCTAGATCATAGAATGACCATCCAACATTAGGAAATCACTAATGTTCGTACTTGTAAGAAAATACAATTTCATTCATAATATTCTATCAAATATTCTACTAATATCTTTTTTCATATCATTCATCAAGTAAAATTTTTAATGGGAGTAATGTTTTGACCTAGAAAAAAACATGAGAAACATCATCCATGTTGAGAGGTGTAATGAGTCTCAATGACAATTCTCATATAACTCATCCTCTCCACGACTCTATACATACCTTTTCAGGTAATATATAACATTCACATATATGAAAAATAAAAATAGTATTAGAAAGGGGGCCCATCAATTATGAAAATATAAGACTGAAATAATGTAAATAGTAGATTCATTCATTTTAAACCATTACATGAAACCACGTCCATAATATAATATGAGAAACAAGATTAGACTTATGGAATTGCTTCTCAACATAAAAATATCCTCCTAAAAAATATTCTATGTGATTCTATATGAATTAAAAATAATTATTTTGATCAATATCATGTTCACATTTATCAAATATTCATTCTCTGATACATATATAATCATAAAAAATTATGTCCTTATTAAAATTTCTTCCAAAAGACCACCTTTATTATAAATAAATCAAAGGATATAACACCTCCATGTATCCCTCCATAATAACACGTGTTTAAATATTAATATTAATTATATTCACATTTTCGTGCTCATACAATGATGAGGAGATTAGATGATGCGTATGAATTATCCTCATCAGATGATAAAGAGGGATCTCCATTATATTTATTTACTGGAGGGGTTTTAATTCGCTCCATGAAAATATTTTGAGTTATAATAGAAATAATTCTATCTAAGACTTTATTAAATTCTAAATGTGTCCATGCTTCTTATATATTATTTTAAATAAAGGCGTCAGAGAAAATAAAATTCCAAGAAATTTCAATGGATGGAAATTAATGTTAAATGAGGGAATCAACACTAACAGTACTATCTCACTCAGTAGGAAGGACACATATGCTTGAAATAAAGATAAAACACTGATCCTAAGAACTCCTATAAGAAAGAAAATTCACTACTTTTTTACCTTCATTACAAGTATGAAGCACCTGCACCTGGACATTCAATAGGGAATTAATTCTATAAATATGACAAATAATATATCATTGGGATAAAGAGTTCATGAAATTCCATTATAAATGATCACATAATCCATACCCGTAGACTCCATGTTTTGGTTTCCTTCTCAGATGATCCGGATCTCATTACGAAAAGTGAAAGCCTCTTCTAGAAGGGTGTCCCCATACTCATAGGCCACAGAAAACATTACTACAATTGAACAAGTAGGATCACAAAACACATTACCTCCCCTTATGACACCATGTAACCATGATCAAACAATGTTATGTTTTATACCAATACTATTAGAGACCATTTCACCTGATTTCCCAGTAAACGCAACCTTTGGGAAAATAAAAGGAGGATTTACTCATCATGATTGAAATTAATGAGGGAACCTTGTCCCAACATTTTAGTAGAATACCAAAATTTACTATCAGGTTTTGAGATCAATCCACTATATCCATAATGGATCTAACCAAATTCTCATGAAATTCTTTCTTTATAACATTCCATATACACTAACAACCCACATCCATAATAATCACCCTCTCCTTATCCTCTAGTTTATTGTTGGATATTCCAAAAAAAATGTTTTATAGAAAATTGCCTATTGAACCTACCTTTTAACCAAACATGGGAAAATTACCTAAATAACCCCACACAACAACTGACCTTTCTCGTTGGAAGAATATATGATTAGATTTTTCTTCTCATATGTTATAGAAACAACATAACATTGAATCTAGTGAAATGAAACAAAACATAAACTCTCTATATGGGGATTTGTGGGGAGCTATGATATACCAGATCAAGATGTTTTATTTCATAGGTATCTCCTTGAACTAGAGAACCCTCCAATTGTCTTATACTAAATTCTAATTTCTCATATCACGGTATTCATTAGTGGAGAAAACACCTAATGTGGAGCAAGTTAACACTAGTTTATCCTCTTCATTATTAATCATGATGTTACTAAAGATTTCAGGTTTTTTAGGGTTCAAGAAGTCCTGAATAAATGAACGGTGTCTACTATCTTGCGAGAAAGTAATATCTACAGTGGGGAATCTCAGAAATCCAAGAATAAAACCTACCCAAATTTTCTCCACACGTTAATATCACCACATCTAATAATCCAATGTGAATGAAGGTGAATATTCTTAACATAACCATGAGGTGACTACCATATCATGAAATCCTAACTTTCATTCACATTGATATCCAGCCTATATATATTTTTACTAATTTTCCCCACATTTATTGGCCTTCAAGGTCATCCCAAACCATCTTCTCTTGCATGAAATTTAGGGACTCTTCTACACATCTTTGATTCATACCACCAGCTGATAATATATTTCTTTAGTCTCTCCAAAAATTCATAGTGATAGAAAAAATGATAATGAGCATTAAAAATAAAATTTACCATAATATTTTTAATTCAAAGAAGTACTACTATGGAAAATCTACATGGAGATAATGAATGATTATGTATGGATTAAAATAAATAGTTAAAATGAGATACATGACCACAAATGTAAAGGATATTAATTGTTCAATTATTAATACGATTCAAAATTTTTTCAATCATTCTAGAAAAATGATGCACATGAACTCTACATGGACTAATAGGTGAATCCAAGAAGTCAAGGGGAAACATATTTTTTAGGATACTAATGGAATGTTTTATCTTTTTAACCCTTCTCTATGAGAATAGATTTGAAACAAAAAACTTTTTTTACATTTATTGATCCTTTGGACTCTCCATTTTGAATAATCCTATAACACCATATTGAGTCTAAAAATACACTTAGTACACCCATTGATAATGATAAGAATGTAATAAATGAATAATGTTTGATAAATACTATTTAGGTTGGCCTCAAATTTTTTTATTAACTTCTAGATATAGAGTGATGTTTTTTTCTCCACAGTAATACTATAAGAACTAATAACAATAGTTCTCTCCATCATAGAGTAGTCTATATGTTATCGATTCTACCTTATATTGGGATTTATAAAACCATCTGAATACCAATTGGACTCTATCATTTTTTGGAAATTGAGTGAAGGTAATCGTATTCAATTTTGTTTACTTATTAGGGATCATCTTGGTTGGACTCAAAAAAAATAGAGTGAGTCTTTAGGCCTACCTGTAGATTGGTTTTAACAACTCCTGGTGTGACTATATGGGATGATAATTGGTTGTATCAATAATAAAATCAATGAAAAAATCAACATTAGAATTTTGAGGTGTAGATTTTTTAAGATCAAGGTTGGATCAAAAAATCACGGGGTATTTATCACTGGTGGATTCAACCTTCCCATTGGGTAGATTCTTAACCTTATCAGACTTGAATTATTTTCCTTTTTATGGGAGGGGATGGGATTTTACAGTCTTACAATTTCACATCAGGTTATTCCTCTAGTCACATTCTTTGAGAGAGTGACTAAGGTGAATGAAATTACGGAATTGAAATGGTAAATTTTCAAAAACCACTACTTTAAAATAACTAGAATTACTATTTTAGATACAGGTAACTGAATCTAAGAATTGTGTGAGGTTAATATTAAAATAGATATATGGAATTGATGTCCTTATAATATTTCGAGTAGTAGATTACAACTTTATTTGATGTCCAATTAGGTTAGTAATATAGAAGAGGGAAATTTTATTTCATAAGTAAATAAAATGCCAAAAAATACTAACAAAAAAGGTAAAATAGGGGATTATGGTTGGAAATAATATGTGGGAGTCCAATAATAACATTTATTAAACATCCTCCATTGATATAAGAACTACTATAACAAAGAATATTGTAGTCATTCTCAAATGAGAAACATGTCGAAAAATTCAACATATAGAGAATGTTGAGAAGTAAATAAAGAAATACAATTGATTCAAAGGATTTAATCAAAAAAATTGAGGGTTGTTTTGTAAAGAATTTACAAACCATAAATTTTTTTATATTAAAGGAAAAAAATGATCACCGCTTTGTGAAATGGTTATGGCCAAATAACCATTATTATTTGACATCATTGGTTAAATGTATTTGACCAGAGATAGAGGCATAATAGGATCAATTAATTTTTATTGAGTGATACCTACATCCACTTCCACAAAAAAAATTGATTCAATAGAATTAGGATAGTGTTGACGATCCACATTGTCGACTTATCCAGGTTGTTCCATCATTTATTTAAAAAAATTAACTTATATCCAAGAAAATGTCACATTATGATTTGGATTTTATCTCAATGTAAAATAAGTAGAATCTTAGAATAATTAATATAATTATTTATATAATTATTTTCATTATACATTATTTTTTCATAAGTTCATTTTTAGGATTACAAAGAAACTTTTTTATAACTCATTTTTATACGCACATGGCGTTTTTATCTTAATAAATTAAATTAATCATTATTTATTAATTTTTTTAATAAAATTTATAAATTTAATATTCAATTATATATTTTTACATTCATTTTATTTTTATTATATGGAAAATAATTTATGTAAATTATATTTTATTCATAAATATTCATTCTTCTAAAATGAGGTTTCATTGCGAGTGGAATGATTATTGAAAATTAAATTCCTCCACATATAAGAATTTAATATGATTAAATGAATTAATTATTTTTAATAGGAATAAATAATATAATTTAATATGGTGACATTAATTTTTTACATAGTAAATAGTAATAACAATATAATTTTTTTACCATGATTAATGTTAAAAAGCTTTTACCAAGGGTTAATCCAATAGATAAGGGTGGAATTTCTTCGAAAACCAACATAATTATTTTTGTTTGAATAATTTTAAACCTTACCGAAAAATAAATTTAAATACCTATCCTTTTAGATCCAATTTCTTATGATAGTGACCTTATATCATTGAAATATTTTAAGAAACTCCATGTGTGTCCCTCCCCATACTTATGAAAGTAATCTTCTTCTACTCCCTTATTCACAAAATTTGAGACATATATATAAGAAAATAACTATATTAAAAACATTCTATAATCCTTCACTTCATCATAGATCTTATTTTCATCTTCTAATTCCAATCCTTCAGGGATATAGGTGCAAGATAAAGGAGGCCTCCCAAAGAATAGGTATAGATCATAACAAGAACATTCAAAATTATTTTCAATTATACATCATATAAATAAGTTTTATATATAACACATGATGAATATAGTATCATAAATATACTGAGATTTTATTATATTGATTTAACATCCATTTACCTCCTCTTCCCAATCAAACGAGAGATTAATGTTTTATTCATGCGTAGATGTGGACTACCACCTCCACATAATGATGTTATTCATTTTACACCACCATCAATCATGGATGGTTTCAATGATATATTTAACATTTATATATGATATTTAATTTATAATAATTATTATTTATTGCTTAATTAAAAATTACCATTCTTTTGTTCCATCCATGGAAAAATAAAAACATTACTTTTATGTACGTACGAACAACCATCTCCACTTAGAGATCTAATTAATTTTTTATCACTTATTTAAATTAATGGTTTTAATTATCTATATGATGAATATATATGATATTAGATCAATATAAACATTTTTGAGATTATGTAACCATGATTTATGTTCTTGAACCCTGAGTGCTATACCTAAAGAAACATGAAAAAATGAACCACTTAACACACAAAATGATGATGATAATGAAATATTGTTAAGTAATGGGAAATAAGATTTTATATGCTAAAATATTATGGTATTATATGTATTAATATGGGTATATAATATAATTACAATAATTTTTTATTTATTATAAAGGTGGCTAAAGGTTTTATAAAGTGAAATGGACTTGAGGAAAAGGCTTTATTTTATAATCTCATTATTACCAGTATTATTTATGCTTAAATCATATTATAATTAAATTGTGTTAAATATATCTCCAAAAAATATTTAATTTATTATACTCTAGTGATTTTTATAAATTTCATATTTTCATTACATTTACCTCTCTTTATGAATTCAAGAGACTCAAAAAACTTTTTTTAAGGAATCCCAACCTTTTTTTCCTTTAGACATGAATATTTTTATCTAAATCAATAATTTATTAAAATTATTTTAATTAATTAATTTAAAATTATTTAAATATTATTTAAATTCATTTTGTAATATATTTTAATATTGTTGTCATGGTTTAAAATGAGTTAAAATATCATTTTTTAAATGTGTCACAGTTATGTTTTTATCAAAAATGTGAAAGGAATTTTTATAACATACACTACATGGAAAAAAATCCATAATATCTTGAATAATCATTTACCTAAATATTATTTCATATTTTTTCTTCTTTTTGTAAAGAATATTTTTCCCTTAAATTTTTTTATATTTTTAGATACTAAATAAGTAGTTTAAAACTAAAAGGGTATTTTTCTCATGAATTTTTTAGTGACCTATTAAAGGTATTATTATATATAACAACATCCATTAATATTTACTATGATTTAGAGGGGATATGATTCAATCTTACCTTATTTATTATTTCTATTAATGTTTTATGAAATTTTTATGACACCTGTATCCCTTCCATGAGTTATTTTTTTATTATATGATTATTCTTTTATGATCCTATGGAACACATTTTATGGTTTTCATTTTGAAATGGGTGGAACTAGAATTATATATCAATAAAATACATTTGGTTAAGTAGTATATATCATGATATAATAATAACTAGAATAGGAACTGAACCCAACTTAGCAAGGGATGTGGTTTTTTCAGATAGTTTTGGGAGTAAACATTGACTAAGGAAATGATGGGATAGTGAGTGAACCCAATCTTCTATGATAGTCTTGAAATTGATCCTTAACTAAGTAAATGATATTCTAAGATAATTTATATGAAAAAAACTATTTATTATTCTTATGATTTTTTTCGTTCTCATGATTGAATATTTTTTATTCCTCACTCTTATTTGTTATTTAATTTGATTGATAAAATGGTATTCCATGTTTCATTATTATGAACTACGAATTGATGTGTGTGATTTTTTAATGTTAATCTCATGTTATCATACTCATATTGTTATCCTATGCTCACTTATAATCATATATTTATTTATCTTATGTTTACCATTACTATGGATCTAAGCTCACCCCTTCATATTTGTCCTTTCCCCAAGATATTGAAAAAGGGTTTAAGTATGTTTTTTCAAAGAAGGATTTGGATTATGATGCACTTAATTAGAAAATATATAGATCATTTATGCAGTAGTTATTTATGTATCAATTAATCCATATACCTAAAAAAATTTCTGTTTCGGCTATATCCTGTTGATATGTAATTAATAGTTATACTAATAAGTTATAATATTTTAGTAACTATATTATGAGGTACAATATTTGGTATCAAATAATGGAATAAAAAAATTAAATTTAAATGATAATTTTTTGTGATTATACTTAAGATAAAATTACTCATAATAAAAAATCATATGTTATATAAATAAAAAAGTGTGTTATTTCATGAAAATACATCCCTATATGGATGGAATAGAGGAATGTGATTTTGTTATAGATGCATCTAATGGTGATAACCCCAAATAGAGTTTGCTGATTATATATAACCCATTATTCTGATTTATAGTTAATGATACATTAGAACAAATATAATTTGACAATCCCACGGAATATTCTATGGTTAATTGAAATTTTCAATAAACACCATTATGAAGGATTTAAATAGGTAATGACCGTGTATAAACTATGTTAAACATAAGGTGTGAAGATGGAAAAATGTTATCATGATTTAGACATACTATAAATTATATACATAATTATATTATTTATAATTTTAATTATTATTTCTCATCTGATGTATTTCGTTTTATGTCTATGAATGGAGCTAGAATAAACCATGTTATAGAAGAATGTAATGGATAATGTAGTGATATTCCATGGAGAAACTAAATGTTATAGGATTTGTAAAGAAGAAAACTGTTTATATGATTATGAAACAATCTCAACACATGAATCATACAGATATTAAAAATGAGAAAATAAATGAACAGTATACAATTGGTTCTTTTGTGAGGAAATATCCCCCTTCTATTTCTGGGTCCACAGATCTTCTAATTTATGAGCGGTGGATCAGTAGGACTGAAAAGATATTTTCCATTATCTATTTGTTGAAAGGTGAAAATGTTATATTCGATTTTTATTTTTTATAAGGGTAAAAAAATATATAATGAAAACTTATCATTGAGAATAAATTGACACCACATAGATACATGGGTTTATGAAATGATCTTTTAATACTTATCTTACATATATTTTTTGTATAAATATTGAGAATTAATTACATGATCTTAGGTGGAAGGATAATGAATCTATTGGTTCCTATAAGTATAATTTTACAAGACATGTTTGGTGTGCTTCAAGTATTATTATTGAAATAAAATGAAATATCAATCAGTTCTTATATGGATTAAAACCATGTCTTTGTAGGTTACTATCCACTAGAGACTTCCTTTTCTATGAACAAATTTTTGGATTTTTTATCAATGCTTAAATGGATATTGAAACCAACCATCAATATCATGGTTTTGATAAGTTAATAATAATGGAATTCAAATGAAATTTTAATAAAAAATATTGTATGGAAGAAGATGATTTTTCGTTAATGCGAGAAGAATGGAAAGAATCATGGATGTAATGTTATTAATGGGATATGTAAATGTTTTAAGTTTGTAAAAGAATGCCATAAAACAATAAAATTTTGAAGTAATAATATAGAGTTTGATAAAGACGGAAATAAACATAAATATCCACAAAATTCAGGAACCACCCAATAATACTATAATTTAAAGGAGAATGAAAATTACGATAACTAGTTCTCAATAATTATGGTTAATGATAATGATCAACATTAGCAACCTATTAATCCCATAAGTAATTTGAAATATCATTCAATATCTATTATTTATGTGAGTTTTATTAAAAAAGTTGTGAAATGTACACCTACCATCCAATCTAGAACTGCTAATGTCTTATTTGATTTCGGTTCTACCCATTCTTTTATATTTAAAGCATTTTCCAATGGAATGACATCACCCCCTCAATTTATATATGTTAAAAGTGTAGTAAAAAAATACTAATGGTATGATGATCACATTCTAAGTATATGATTCTTCCCCAATTTAGTTTATCAGGAATTTCATCCAAACAAATCTTATTATTCATCCTCTAGTCAAATTTGATGTGATTTTGGGAATGGATTTGATTTATTTATATAAATTTAATATAAAATTTCAAGGAAGTTAAGTAAAATATTATAATATGATCCAACCTAAAAATGTATACTAGTTTTAAGATAAATATTATCATCTAATGGAAATTTCATCTATTATTTTGGGTATTGTTTCATATTAAAATAGAATATTTTTCTTATGTGGTTGGTGAAAAACACAATATTGGAGATATCTCTATTTTACGGAAGTTTTTAATGTCTTTCCATAATATTTAACTAGTATTTATCTAAATCACGATGAAATGTTTTAATAGAACTCGTACAAAGTCATGCATTTATTTTAAACACTCCATACAGAAAGGCTTTGACTGAGTACCCATAATTGAAGAAGATAATCAAGGAGAATCATATTACTGGATTCATTTGACAACATATTCTACCTAGGGGTTCACTTGTAATTTTTTTAAGTATAAATATGCATAATTACCTCTCTACATTGATTATTAGGAACACATAAACATCAAAATAAACAATAAGTATCATTTTCCTCGTACTGATTATTAGTTTGATAAATAATATAGAGCGCAATATTTTTTTCAAAATGGATCCTAGATCAGGATAATGTTAGTTGTGGGTCAAAAGTGAATACATATATAGGAACACATTATATTCAAGGTATGAACTCAATGAATTTATAGTAATTCAATTTGGTCTTACTAATTCCCACACCCTATTCATGGATTTAATGAATAAAGTCTTTAGATATTGTTGGCCCATAGATAATTTTGGCCACTATGTCTGAATATAATGTTATTAATTATCAAAAATCATGTCATATATAATCACATATCTTACCTCATGTTAGATCCTAAATTATGTCAATGATTTATCTTGAATAATTAGATCACTTATATTATATAACTATTTATGTGTGTTTAAGTACAAAAATGTTTTCAACTAATTATTTATCTGTGTTTTTGGGTATTAACAGTCTCTGAATTTTCTGAAATGTGGGATTGACAGATGATATAAGTTATCTAATTATGATTAAATGACACCAATAGAAAGACAACTCAAAGATAAACATATGACTCACTGAAAAGTTGTTCATAGAGGAATATGTTCTATGTATATGATGCTAACACTGTTGAAAGGAATCACCATTTGAATCAGTAACTGATAAATCAACTGTCTCACTGATACAGATGACTCATCGTTGCATATGACTCACTGATGAAGATGACTCACTATTTCATATGAATCAATGACATAGATGACATACCATAAATCCAAGTGACCTAATGTTGCATGGTGCTATTAATACAAGGACAACTTATTAGTTTAAATTAGTCACTGATAAATCAACTATCTCAAAGATTGATGGAAGGACTCACCATTGAAACAAGTCTCTGATGGGTTGAGAAACCGGTGGAAGGAGACAATGGCAGAAGGAGACACCCACAGAAGGAGTCACCAAAAGATGAGTCACCAATAGATGGTATAAATCTATATTTTCTAATATTATTTATAATGGTCATATTTGGGTCATTTAATGATACTAACATATTCAATAATCCTTTTTTGGAATTTTAGAAAATAGTATGAGGTGCATTCAACATATGTACATGGAAATTACTTTCACTTTGTTGTACCTCAATGATAAGAAGTTTATCAAAAACAGAGAAGAGACACACAGAAGGAAGTGAAGTGGTGCATGCTTGTGCAAGAGAGATATGTTGAAAAAACATCTACAACCTTTGTGAAATCAAGAACAAAAAAATAAACACATGATGAATTCTCAACTGTTATTCACATAGAATTTACTAACTACTTGAGCATACAAAGAATGGAGAAGAATGTACTTACAGAACCTTACATCACATGTAATCTAGAGTATAACACTCTATTTTTGTGTCAACTTATAGAATATGTATTGATATTTGCATATGCTTTATCCTACAAGTATAGAGCTGTAGAGAGAAACAATCAGAGCCTTAAAAATCATTTCTCATATTTATTTCCTCTATTGTGTGCATTTTTTCATACTAGTGAGTAGTGTGGGTATTTAACAGTTAAGAACATAGTTTCTCCTATGTCAAACTGATGTTTATAAGATATCCTTCCTATCATACCATCTTACATCTATTTACTCCCACGAATTAGTTTAGAAGAGGTCCTTGTGTGACTTGGTAGTTTTCACCCACAAATAACAGTGGTAGAGGACTTGTCACCTGGAAAACATGTGTGTTGTTGTGAACCCTAATCCTGGGAAAGGATAAAACTGTTTATCAATTTAGACTGGTTCGTGACAGTTGATAAACGAGTGGGGAGGTTTAAGTATCTTCTTGATAATGAACCTCATTTTTAATTTTTTCTATATTTTTACATTTTAGTATTATTCTATATTATCAAAAAATTTATAAATCAAAATTTAACTCTTATTGTTAGTCATAGAAAGTGTTTAAAATAGTGTTGATTTATTATATTTGTTTCCAATGATGTTTTAATTATCAATTTGATACAACTGTGAACTAATCAATCATTTGAGAAATTTATAGATTAGTAAAGCTCTTATAAATTCACTACTGGCTATCTGTGAAATTGAATTTTAAATTTTGGGGAACTTCAAATTTATATTTTTATAGAAAATTTTTAGATACTAAATTCATCCCCAACTTGATTACTCTACTCTTACCAACATTTCGTATCAGTGATTTATATATTTCCATTTTTCAATGTTTTTTCAAACTTTTTTAACAGTGATTTTAGTTGTATTTCAAAGATCATAAAATTTCTGTTAGTAATAAAATTTTGACTTTATAAAATCATGTTCTAAAATTTTATTATGGATAATTTAATGGAAGGTGATGCAACTGACAAACCTCCATTATTTAATCGAACCAATTATGCCCAATAGAAAATGAAAATGAATATTCACTTAGAATATATGGGTTTGGAAATTAGGCCTTCAATTGTAGATGAATATAACATTTTTAATACCACATGAACTACTTGGGATGACCCAACTAAGTCTTTTTATTACTATAATTGCAAATAAATTAATGAAATATACTGCTCTTTAAGAGATGTTGAATTTTACAAAAAAAATTCAAGAAAAACATCCCATGAAATATCAGATACTTTGTCTGTTTAACAAGAAGGAACTTCTACTGATAAAGAAATGAGACTTAACTCATACACTATTAAATATGAAAATTCTGAGATGAAGCCTAATTGGCCTATTTCTGCCATGTATCTTATAATTAATGAAATAGTGGACACTATGATCTCTCTAGGAATATATGTTATTAACAAAGAACAAATTATGAGGATTCTCATATGCTTACTTGATAGATGGAGGGGAACTTCAATCTCATTTAGAGAGCTATGTGAAATCAAAAAACTACCTATCAAAGAACTCATTGGAAAACTGATGATTTTTTAGGAAGAGTTGAAAGTCAACAATGGATAATTGGATGAACCGAAAAGAAAATTGGTTGTCGTCAGGACTACTACCTCTATAAATAAGGAAAAAGAGAAGGTGATAGCCTCTATTAAAAGAACCAGTATTGATGAATCATCATTATATAGTGATTAAGAGATGGCTCCTCATTCAAGAAGATTCAATAAATTCTATAGGAATAATATGTTCCTCATAAATCATAATTATAAAAGAATATGTGATTATTATGTCAATTAGAAAATGGACTGGAAAGGAATGACTAATCATATGAGATTGTATGCTATAAATACAAGAGGAGAGTTTCTGTCAAAGATGACTGTCAAATATCAAAATACAAAAAGAAGTATGAAAATAGAGACATGATTTATAAGAAATCTAGGAAGGACACCTTGAGTGCTTATGAGGATAGGTCCAGTGAATCAACATCATCTCATGATGAAATAGATGACATTGAAATTTTGGGTTTTATAAAAAAAATCTAGACAATGAGGCTACTGCCATGGACCTATAGCCACGGTGTTAAAACCATGGATATAGGCTAGATTTTAATGGCTTATTACCACGGTTTTGAAAATCGAGGCTATCGCTCGTGTCTATAGCCCTGGTTTTCTGTCCTATTGCCACAGTTTTCCAAAACTGTGGAAATAGGGTTCCGACGCTTCTGCTGGAAAACAATTTCCTGCCAAACATTGGGTGGAAAGACCTACCTCCACAGTTTTGGGGCTATCCCCATGGTTTAAATTAATATATATATATAACATAATATATATATATATCCAATGTGTTGTGTGGAGTACTGGTAAGTGAGCTGGATATCAATGAGGAGGTAGAGGGATTGAAACCCGTCAGGGACATTTTTTATTTAAGATACTGCCACGGTTTTTCTAGTCTATTTCCACTGTGAAAACCATGTCACTAGCCACCTATATCCATGTTTTAAACAATGGCTATAGGTCAAAATCCAAGGTTTCAAATTTGGAGGCATGTTACCATGGTTTTCAAAACAGTGGCAATAGGCTTGGACCTACTACCACGGCGATAGCGGCCACGGTTCACCAAGACCATGGTCATAGCCAATGGTCATAGTTTTGGGGCCCATTTCCACAGTTTGGAATCGTGGCAAAAGCCCTTTTTCCTAGTCGTGAAAACACATTTGTGGTAAACTTATATTCTCTTACAAATGTTTTCTATTATTCTAAAAATGAATGTGAGTCTAAAAATATGACAAGTGATGAACTATTTAAATATTGTATCCTAATTGAGGAGACATGTAATAAACTAAAAGACAATTATAAATATTTAAATAATAAAAATTCTCTTATGGTACATAATAAGTCTGATGTTCCTACTGAAAAGGAAAATATTTCTCATCTTCTTAAATAAAACAATGAATTAAAAATGTGTAATGAGAAATTAATGAAATATCTAGAAAATTTTACCAAATCTAAAAATTCTCTTACTCAAATGATTGGTAAATAGATAGCTCCAAAATATACTTCTGTTATTGGATATCAGCCTGGAGAGAGAAACCTATCTAAAACACATTCTGTATCAAAATCTAGAAAATATGTTCTTCTTCCTAAAAATAAAAATTTTGCAGTTGGCTCTAGTTCAGAAAAATCTTTTACTACCTCTATTTTTTCATTACCAAATATAGTCTATTTTTTAAATTTGTTACATACTTCATATAATAAACTCAAAAGGAAAATTTGGGTACCTAAATCATTTATTACTAATTTTCTAGACCCAAACAAGTCTCGGTACCAAAATCTGTTTTTCTTTGATTATTTTTTAGGAATGATATATAAAGAGATCCTCCAAGAGTCAGTGGTACATCTAAGTTATTCAAAATATGAACATGGTGAACCTGAGTCAATAGAAGAACCTAAAGTTACTATCCCCTCCTATAACAGACCATCTGGAACCCTCCAGAATCATCTTTTAGATGTTGTTGTCAGTGAATTAGATAAATAGAAGAAAACTAGAGCATCTCTTATAAATCGAGTTAAAAATCAATCCATTTTTTCATATCTCGAACATAAAAACATCAATGGGTTATTAAAAATAAATTTTGGGTGATGGATATATAAAAAAACTTAATAAATTTTAAGGAAATAAATTTTGGAAACATGTAGATAGACCTAAAGACAATACGAACATAGAACAATGTGGGGGTTTAGGGTCAAAGTAGATGAATTTGGTAATATTTTTAGAAATTAAGCTTAATTGGTTGCACAAGGTCTCTCTCAAGAAGAAGGAATTCACTATGAAGATACTTTTACGCCTATTTCTTGACATGTATCCATCAGAATCCTACATTCTTATACTCCCCATCTAAATTTTAAACTATATCAATGGGTTTTAAAAAGAGAATTACTATATGGGTATATAGTCAAGGACGTTTTTCTTGAAAAACCCCATGGTTTTACAAACCCTGATATTAAAAATCATGTTTTCAAATTAACAAAATATTTATTTGGAATAAAACAAGATCCAAGAGCATAGTATGACAGATTAATAAGTTTTCTAATTATGAAATGTTTTAAAAAAGGAACCCTTGTTCATAATCTGTTTATAAAACTAATTTCTAATGATTTTTTTGTTGTTAAAATCAATATTGATGATAGTATTTTGGGATCTTCATGAAATTATATATGTATTTATTTTTCTAATATAATGAAAAGTTAATTTTAAATAATTGTAATGGGTGAACTCAAATTCTTTGTTAGATTTCAATATTATTAAAATAAATAATGTGTCCTTTTAAATCAACTTATATACACAAAAGATATTTTAAAATGATTTCTCTTTGATTGCATTAAAAGTTATGAGACTCCAATGAGTACCACTTCTATGTTGGATCTTGATGATGATTGTAAATATGTTGATAAAACCACTTATATAGGAATTATTGGAAGCTTAATCTACTAGACTGCAAGTAGGACAGATATAAGGTTTAGAGTGTGCATGTGTACCCATTTTGAAGATAATACCAATGAATATCACCAAAATGATGTTAAAAGAATTTTCAAATACCTCAAACATACTATCAATTTATGTTTGTTTTAACCTAAAGGAATTTAATTTGATATAGTATGTTATTCTGATACTGATTTTGGTGGATGAATGTTAGATAGAAAGAGAACCTCTCAGAAATGTCACATTTTGGGAAAGTCTTCAGCTTAATAGTGTAGTAAGAAAAAAAATTGGTTGCATTTTCTACTGCCGAATATGAATACATAAAAACTAGTAGCTTTTGTGCTCAGATTTTGTGGATGAAAAAAACTCTTCTAGATTATGGTTATTAATTTATACATGCACCTATAAATTGTGAAAATAAAAGTGATATTAAAATTTCTTATAACTTAGTTTCTCATTATAGAACAATCCATGTTGATGTAATAAATATATTTTTGAGAGATCATTGTCAAAAGGCTGATATGACATTAGAATTTATTGGAAAATAATATCATCTCACTAACATATTCACTAATCCATTGAACTATGAAATAATTAATTACATCAGACATGGTCTATAATGATAAATCAGTACGACATTGTGTTTCCATTCCATTGATACTTTTATGTAATGTATTCATGCTGACACTAACACTATTTTCATGCAGACACCATTATCATGATGACACTATTGCAATGCTGACACCATTGCCATTTCAACACTGATGAATTTTCGTGATGACACTATCAATGTTATGAAAAATAAGTCATGCCGACACTGATGAATCACTACTTATATAAGTTTAATGTTTTAATCATAGTGACAATGTTTTATTAATTTTGTTGATCCATGTTTGTTTTTTCACAATTGTGTAATTTTAAAATCCCTAAATGATATAAATTTAAATTGATCCACTCTAATCCTTTTCCATTACAATATATCGACCACCTCATTCTCCCTTTACCCCTAACCTTTATTTTTATAGCCTCCTGATTTAACTAATTAGAATGGCTCATGTGAAGCGATCTATTGAAGATGGTGATTCTCAAGATTCAATGAAATAGATAGGTGAATCAAGAAAATAATCAGTTCCTATAAATCCAAGTCTGGAAATATGTTTTGTAACCATATATAATGAGGTAATGGTGGAATGGATCTTAGAAATCATGTCATTTTTGTAGAAGTTGATGCATGATCAAGGATGACTTGACTGGTTTGCAAATAATGACAGGTCCTTTTACCTGATGATAGTACATTAATTTTACATGAATATATAACTTCTTTAGGAAGGAAATGATGTTTCCTAGGTCAAGTCAATAGTAAATGGAAATACATTATCATTATCTTTAAGACAATGGGATGAATGCCTTAATTTTATCCCTAAAGGAATGTTTGATTCTAATCAAGGTACATCTTTACTTGAGTGAGAGTTATATTATTATGACACAACTCTGAAAGAGATAACTAGAAATGAGAAACATAGCAGGCGCATTGTATCAGAGAAAAATGGTAACTGTAGAATTTTATTTATGTTTATTCACCACTATATTTTTTCCCAGAAATGGAACCTTTCTTTTCTCATGTATCAGAATGTATACTTGGTGTATTTTCTTCAGAAAAGTTTTAAATGCTATCTGTGCATATGTATGATAGTGAACATAAATGAGATGACAAAACCTGGTTAAAAGTCAAATTATCTAATATATTATTGAATGAATTCAGTAATGTTAAAGGAGAAATATTGTGTTATTGAATTTGATGATGTTGAAGTTTGTGAATGTAGTGAAACATGCTTAAATTATAACATCTGTAAAAGAATGAAAATTAACTAGAACCCATGGAAGAATGAATGGGTTTTTGATGAAGATAGATTTTATGAGAAGTTCAATTATATAGATCATCTAGTTATACCGTGGAATCTAGAGGATCTTGGCCTCAGTCCAGAACCTCAAGTGATTTATTATTCAGATAAGGAGGAGGAGCATGGTACTCCTATCAGAGTTGTGGGATCAGCAGTTGATGATTGAAGTGACCTAGACACATCTATACCAAAAAAGAGATTCTATTGGAACTCTAAGTCCACCTTTTAACATACCTTCTCCTGAACCATTTCTACATTCTATTGGATGAGAAGAAACAGATGAAGGAGGAACTAATAAATGTGTCATTGAATCTACTGAAGAAGAAGATGTAGAAGAGGACAATGGTAGTTGTAAAAGTGGTTCAGAATCAAGTTGAGATGAACGAGATGAGAAAGATGATAATGAATTTTGTGATAAAAAAGATGAATATGGTGATAGAGAAGAAATAATGAATTTGAATGTGATAGTAAATATGATCATCAAATGGGAATTCAGATGCTTTTAGTATGGAGATTGTTGAAGCTAATGTTGGTGTATCTATTGAGGGTGTTGATCAAGATGAAAATGTTGATCCATACAAACCTATTTTTGAATCTATATTCACTAGGAAAAAAACTTTTCATTAGGGGAAGCATCCAATAAATTATGTATTATGTGAGGGGGAGTAATCTACCAAAAAATCTGACACTGAGGGAAAGGATCAAGAAATAGTTTCTCAAGATTATTAAGAGTGTCAAATTGGAATAGTAAGTCTAGATACTCTTACTCCTATAGATTCTGATATAAGGGATGAATGTGAATGGAATCCTAGGTATGTGGCACTGGTATTATATTATGAAGATTCTGATGATTAAATCTATGCACTTGTTGTAAGGGAACCAGTGGTGGATACCTCTTCTAGTGACTATGTCAATAAGGCTAATTTTAAACAATTCATGAAAGACATATGTTCCTCAATAAGACACACAGTACAACATAAGATGAAATTTTAAATTGATGAATCTATGGGATATAAAAATGAGTTAAATGAAAATTTGAAAGCAATTCGGTCTATGGTTGATGGTGTAAAGAAAGATGGACCTTCTAGTTCTACACTTTCCTCATCCAGTGTATCTCAAGATAATGGTTCTTCAGCTTCCATGTTGGTAACAAAATAAATTCATCTAAATTTTATTAAAACTGTAGAAAAAATTTCGACAATATACGTCAATCTTGGTAATGAGATGAAGAAGGTAACCACTAGAATCAATTCATTAACCACAGAGTAGAGGAATACAATGTAAGGGACTTGAGAGTAATGTTTCTAATTTAAAACCTATTTATTTTTCCAAATTATGAAAATAAGTTAAAGAACATTCTTACTTGGATCATTATTCAACCTCCACTCCACCTATTCAGCCTTCACAATCTATAGATCTTGCTTTTGCAAGTTCAATTTGGAAAGAAGAGAGGCAAGCCTTAATTTCCATTGTGGAAAAGTTGGAAGACAAATCAGATAAGGTGCATGACGATGTGATGTATTATACAATGAGTACTTCCCATAATTAGGAAAAGGAAACCAAAAATATTAATGGTTTTTTTTCACCACACACATTACAAACCATCAAATAAAAAGTCTATTTATGTTTTTGTCCACCAGTCATACATTTCCACCAGTGAAAAAGGCCTTTAAAGATCAGATTCATAAGCTAAGAGAACTCACTCTCTTATTAGACAAGTTCATAGAAAACAAATATGATTTTGAAATATCTATTAAATATAGAGAAGAGATCATTTAAGAGTTCATCAATCTCTGCAAACCATATATCCATGTACATAGTGAATCCATTGTGGTGAATCCTACTACACCACTTGGCCACGCTTGTTCTGTGACTACTAAATCTCAGATTTCATCTTCTCGGGCCATATCTCAGATTAAACCCAATGTTACAGTGCTTTTTTAGCCTCAGATTATTTCTTAGTATAGACCTAACCTAGATTCTACAGTTCCTAAAGGATTGCTTATACCTCCTCTAAATATTGATTTAGACCCTCCTATTTCTCATACTAACCCTTCTATTGGGCCATTTATTGATCCTTCTAATAAGGGGAAGGAACCCCATGACCCTACCATATAGTGTGGAGTGATTATTTTTTTGATAGGGTTGTGCGCTTTCCCTTTTTCTAATTTAGAATCAGTTTTTAATGAATTCCATTCATCTATTTATATTTTTTTGTTTTCATTTTTTTTACCCTTATACTTATTTCTAATCCCAAACGTGGAGAACATTATTAAGAATTATTTTGAGTTAAATAATTTTAATGTGTTTATGCATTATTATTTTTGATACATTTCACTACACATAATGGGAACTTATAATAAAATTGTTTACATTAATCTTTCTCTAATGGTAAATAATAATTCTATGATTTGTGGTCATCAAAATGGGGGTAATTGTTGGCCCACATATATTGTTGGCCAATATCTCTGAATATAATGGTTTTTACTATCAAAAATCATGTCATATATTAACATATATCTTACCATATGTCATAACCTATATTATTTCAAAGTATTATCTTGAATAATCAGATGATTTCAAGAATAAAACTATTTATGCGTGTTTATGTCTAAAAAGCCTTATAACTGATTATATGGGTGTGTTTATGGTTATTAACACTCACTAACATTGTTGAATTGTTACAAAGACAGAATGTTTAATTTATCTATGTATGAGTCATTGACACCGAAATAAAATTGAATCCCTGACATACATATGGCTCACTGACAAACAGTTCAAGCAGGAATGTGTTCTATGTATGTGAATATGAAACTCTTAAAAGGACTCACTATTGGAATAAGTCATAGATACATCAACTATCTCATCGAAGCCGAAAATCACTATTACATATGACTCACTGACGCATACGACTCACTATTTCCTCAGACTCACCGATTCATACAACTCACCGTTGCGTATGACTCACTAACGAAAACGAACTACTGTCAGACCAAGTATCCTACCATTTCACGGTGCTACAGATTCAAGGACTCAACATCAGTTGAAATGAGTCAGTAATAGATTGATTGTCTCACTGACAAAAGATATAAATCACTGTTGAAACAAGTCATTGATTGGTTGAGACACTGATGGAAGGAGACATTGATAGAAGGAGACACTGACAGACAAGTCACACATAAACTGTTTGAATTTTCATTAATTAATATTTTCTATAAAAGTCATATTTTTGTCATTAAATGATGATGAAATATTTTATAATCCATTATAGTACTTTTATTAGACAGTATGAGTTATAATGAACCTATACATGTGGAATGTATAGGATCTCTGATGGCCCTCAATGATAAGAAGTATTTTTAAAAGTGAGAACATAAATTTAGAAGGAAGTGAAGTGGTTCATGCCTGTGCAAGAGAGATATACTGAAAAATGTTGAGAACTGAAAAAAATAACACATAAAGAAATATCAACCAAGCTACACATCGAATTCAAAATCTACTTTAGCATATCAAGGATAGAGAAGAATATACCTAAAGAACCATACATGCACATGGATTCCAGAATACGACACTCTATTTTTATGTCAACATCGAGAAGAGGGATCAATATTTGCATCTACATCATACTACAAGTCTAGAGCTGTATAGAGAAACACATAGACCCTTCAAATCCTTTCTCATATATATTTCCTCTGTTGTGTGCCTTTTTTTCATACTATTGAGTAGTGGGTGTATCTGTCTATTAAGCACACACAATCTCCTATATCAAACTGAAAGTTACAAGATATACTTCTTATCATACCTTCTTACATCTGTTAATACCACTAATAAGAGTGGAAGAGGTCATTGTGGGACATCATTGTTTGTACCCACGAATAATAGTGGTAAAGGTCGTGTGACATGGATAACTTGTGTTTTGTTGTGAACCCCAATCCAGGGTGTGGATAAAACAGTTTATTAATTTAGAAATGTTTGTAATAGTTGATCACCAAGTGGAGAGGATTAAGTCTATTCTTGATAATGAACCTATTTTTTTATTTCCTCTATGATTATACATTTTAGTTTTACTATATTTTATCACAAATTTATTAGAAATAAATTTAACTCTTATAGTTAGTGTTAGAAATTGTTTATAACAGTGTTGAATTATTATATCTGTTTCCAATGATGTGCTAATTATCAATTTGATACACCGGAGAACTAATCAATCTTCTGATAAATAAATCGAATAGTCAAGCTATAATAAATTCACAACTACCTATTTGGGAAAATGAATGTTGAATTTGGGGGGACGTCAAATTTTTCTTCTTAAAGAAAATTTTGTAGATACAAAATTCACCCCCCCCCCCCCCACACACACACTTCAGGACTCTACTCTGACCAACATTTAGTATCATTGATTTGTATATTTTTAGTTTTCAACTTTTTTTCGATCTATTTTCATAGTGATAATAGTTTTATTTCAAAGATCCTAAAATTTATGTTAATACTAAATTTCTAACCATTTAAAACCATGTACTAGAATTTTATTATGGTTAATAGACTAGAAGTTGATTCTACCCAAAAACCTCCATTATTTAATTAATCCAATTATCCACAATGGAAAATTAAAATGAAAATTAACTAAGATAGTTTGTGTTTTGAAATTTGACATTCAATTATAGATGAATATAACATTTCTTCTACTGTAAGAACTACTCGGGATGACCCAAATAAGACTTCTTATAAAAATAATTGCAAATCAATGAATTTATTATAATATTATTTAGGAGATGATGAATTTAACATAATTGTTTCATGTAAAACAACAAATGAAATTTCAGATACGTTGTCTGTTTAACAGGATGAAATTCTAGTTATAAAGAAATGTGACTTAACATGTATACTATTAAATATGAATATTCTATGAAAATGCCTGATGAACCTATTTTTGACATGTATCATAGGTTTAATGAAATAGTGAACACTATGATATCTTTGGAAAGATATTCTATTACTAAAGAACAAATTATGAGTATTCTAATATGTTTACCTTATAGATGGAGAGGGACTTCTGTATCAATTAGAAAATTATGTGACAATAGAAAACGTCCTATCGAAGATCACAATGGAAAATTGATGATGTATGAGGAAGAGTTGAAGTCAAAAAATAAGAAGTGGATGAACCTAAGAGAAAATCTATAGCATTCAGGACAATTACCTCTATGAATACAGAAACAGAGAGTGTTAGCCTTTATTGAAAGCTCTAGTAATTATGAATCAATATTAGATATTGATTAGGAGATGTCTCATCTAACCAGAAGATTCAATAAATTCTATATTAAGAATATGTTCTTTAGGAAGCCTGATTATAAAAGAAGATATGATAACAAGGTTAATTAGAAAATGGAATGGAAAAGAAATGAAAAATCAAAAGAGATTGTATGCTATGAATGCAAGAGTAGACTATAAGTCAATGATGAATAAAAAAACTAAAATACAAAGAGAAGTATGAAAATAAAGACATGAATTATAAGAAAGCTATGAAGAGCACCTAGAGCTCCTCTGAGGATAAGTCCTGTGAATCATCATCATCTCATGATTAAATATATGACATAGAAAATTTGGTTTTTATGATGAACACATTGGAGGTAAACTTATATTTTATTACACATATTTTCTACTATTCTGGAAAGTGAGTATGAAAATATGACAAGTGATGAACTATTTGAATTCATTAGCCTAATGGAAGAGAAATGAAATAAACTAAAAGAAAAATATAAATTTTTAAATAAACAAAATTCTCTTATGGTACCTAATAATTCTGAGCTTTCTACTGAGAAGGAAAATAATTGTAACCTTCTTAAATAAAAAAATGAATTAAAAATGTCTAATGAGAAATTGATGAAATATTTTGAAAAGTTTTCTAACGGTAAAAATACTCTTACTCAGATGATTGGTAAATAGATATCTCCAAAATATACTTCTAGTATTAAATATCAGCCAATAAAGAGAATCTTATATAAAACACATTATGTATCAAAATCTGGAAAATCTATTGTTCTTTCTATATATAAAAATTTTGCTGTCAGCTCCAATTCAGATAAATCATTTACTACCTCTATTTTTTCGGGACCAAATGGAGTCTATTTTTTAAATATGATATATAATTCATATAATAAACTCCTAAGTAAAATGTGGGTACCTAAATCATTTATAACAAATGACACTAGACTTAAACAAGTCTGGGTACCAAAATCTGTTCTTGTTTGATTATTTTGTTGGAAAGATATATGAAGAGATCCAACAAGATTCAGGGGTACATGGTTAGCGGATGTTCAAGGAACCTGACAAGATATTATTGATGATTCAAGAATCTAATAATGATTTATCGTGGATATTTTTCCTTTGGTAATAATTATTAATGAAAAAATAATTGGCATAGGCTAGATTAGTATCTGTAACTTAGTTTTCATTTATAATGTACATTTTGGGTGGGTTTGAAATATTATTTTCACAGTATTTCATAATTATGTGATGATGGATTTTTTGTTAAATTTTAAAATTATTCTTTCAATGTTTTTAACTCAAAGAAATTATTATTATTTTACACTATTAGAAATGTAAATGTATATTTAGTTAACATAGATTATTTAGTTTCTTAAAATGTTTCTTGTTTATGTGACAGTTGTAAAGTTTCTTGGATTTATCATATGATATTAGTACATTGTAAAGTAAAATCCCTTAGAAATATTACTATAAAAATAACTAGTCAGGATCTACCCAAACATTAGTTTCCAAATAAAAAAGTTTGTACTCTTTGTCCAAAAGTTAAACAACATAAGCTATCTTTCAAATCCAAGAAATAGGTTTCAACATCTCAACCATTAGAGATGGTTCAAGAGGACTTGTTTGTACCATCTAGAGATTCTAGTTTAAATGGTAAGAACTATCTATTTGTTCTTATAGATGACTATTCTATGTATAATTGAACTTATTTCTTAGCTCACAAAAGAGAAGCATGTACATATTTCACCATGTATTCTAAAAAATGGATAGTATAAGTGGACATTTAATAAAATATTTAATAAGTGAGCATGGTTGTGAGTTTTAAAATCAAGTCATTGAATATGTTTGATCACACAACAGATATAGTCATAACAACACTTCCCCTAGGAAACATCAACAAAATAGAGTTGTGGAATGAAAAAATAGATCCTTTCAAGAGATTTCCTGAGCAATGATTAATGAATATGATCTACCTATTTACTTAGGGGTTGAGTATATGAATACATGATGATACATAATTAATAGAGTATTAATTAGACCTATCCCAAATAAGACACCTTCTGTGATTTGGAACATTAGAAAACCCAAATTCAGATACATAAATGTTTTTGGTTGTAATTTTTATGTCCTCAATAAAAAATAAAATCTTGAAAAAATCGCCTCCAAAAGTGATGAAGGAATTTTCCAAGGTTACTCGACCTCATGTAATGCTAATAGAGTCTTTAATAAATGAACCAAGTGTGTGGAATAATTTTTTCATATCATATTTGATGAAATAGATCCTCATGAACCGAAGAGCTCTCTAAAAAACCTTGAAGATGATATGTCAAACCTGTACCTAAATGAAAATTCATCTAATCCTCTTGTCACACAGTCTGTTAAATCAAACAGTTCTATAAATTATTCAAAATTTGAACATTGTAAACCCATGCCTTTAGATATACATGATGTTACTATCCCCTCCTTTTGCAGACCAACTGGAACCCTCAAGAAACATCTTTTAGATGTTTTTGTAAGAGAATTAGATAAAGAAACACAAACTAGAGCTTCTCTTATAAATCTAGTCAAACATCAATCCTTTTTGTCATAGCTCAAACATGAAAACATTAATGAGGAAATTAAAGATGAATTTTGGGTAATGTTTATGAAAAATGAACATAATCAATTTGAATGAAATAAATTTTGAAAACCTATGGAAAGACCCAAAGACACATTGAACACAGGAACTAAGTGTGTTTTTAGTAACAAAGTAGACCAATGTAGTAATATTGTTTGAAATAAAATCGATATTTTCCACAAGGTTACAGTCAAGAAGAAAGAATTGACTATGAAGAATCATTTGTGCATATTTCTAGACATGTACCCTTAAAAATCCTACTTTCTTATTCTTCCCATCTAAATTTCAACCCTTATCAAAGGGAATTTAAAAGCACATTCATATATGGGTATATATTTGAAGATGTTTGGCTGAAAACCCCCATGGTTTTACAAAACCTCATATTCAAAATCAGGTTTTCAAATTAACAAATTCATTATTTGTATTAAAACAGTCTCCAAGAGCTTGATGTGATAGATTAAGAAGTTTTTTTATTTCAAAAGTTCTTAAAAAAACGGGCTGTTGTTCCTACCCTATTTATAAAACAAATTTAAAAAGATTTTTCAATTCTTGAAATCTGTGTTGATGATATTGTTTTCGGATCTTCATGGAATTATTTATGTATTCAATTTTCCAAAATAATGATAAGTGATTTTGAAATGATTTTAATGGGTGAACTCAAATTTTTTCTTAGATTTCAAATTTTTAAAAATAAATAAGGTATTCTCTTAAATCAAAGTAAATACAGAAAATATTTTTTTAAACATTTTTATTTGATATAATTAAAAGTAGTGAAACTCTAATGAGTACCACTTGTATGTTGGATCTAGATAAAGATGGAAAATATATTGATCAAACCACTTATTGAGGAATGATTGGAAGCTTACTCTACTTGACTACTAGATGGCTAGATATAGTGTTTAGAGTGTGCATGTGTGCCCATTTTCAAGAAAATCCCCTAGAATATCACTTAAATTATGTTAAAATAGTTTTCAAATACCTCAAACATACTATCAATTTAGGTTTTTTTACACTAAAGGAAAGTAATTTGATATAGTTAGTTTTTCTGAGGTTGATTTTGGTGGATGAATGATATAAAGAGAACCTTGGGGACATGTCACTTTTTGGGAATGTCTTTGGATTCATAATTTAATAAGAAAAAAATTATGTTTCATTATATACTACCAAATATGAATACACAGCTACTAGTAGCTGTTGTGCTCAGATTTTGTTGACGAAAAACACTCTTATAGATTGTCAATACAAATTTAGACATATACCTATAAATTTTGAAAATTCAACTGATATTAACATTGATAAGAACCTAGTTTCTCATTATAGAACCAACAATATTGATGGACGAAATAACTTTTTGTGATATCATTATCAAAAGGGTGATACCACTTTAAAATATATTAGAACTGAATATCATATCACTAACATATTCACTAATCTACTCAACTCTGAAAGAATGAATTACATCAGACAATAGTTAGTAATGAACAATATGTAAGACCTCGTGTTGTCGTTCCTTTCATACTTTTAATTAATGTTTTCATGCTGACACTGACACCATTATCCCGATGACACCATTTTCATGCCGACACTATTGTCATGCCAACACCATTACCATGTCAACACAGATGACTTTTCTTGCCAACACTATTAGTGTTATGAAAAATTTGTCTGATGAAACTGATCACTGAATCGTTCTATATGTTTTATATTTTATATCAAAATGACATTTTTTCCATTAATTTTGTTGATCCCAGTTATTGTTTTCACGATTTCATAATTTCAGAATCTCTAAATGATATAAATTTCAATTGATCCACTCTACCCCTTTACCTCTACACTATCTCAACCACCACTTTCTCTCTTTACACCTCACCTTTCACCTTATAACCTCCAGATTAAACTGATTGGAATGGCGCATGTGAAACGAGCTCTTGAAGATGGTGATTCTTGTGATTTTACGAAAAAAATTAGTGAATCCAGAAAATCATCACTTCCTATAAATCCTGGTGTGGAAAGATGTGTTTTAACCCCATAGAAAGACATAGTGGGTGAATGTCTCTTAGAAATGATGTCATTGTTGTTGAAGGTGTTGTAAGATCAGGGATGACATGACTGGTTCTCAAACCAAGTTAGATCCTTTTACACGATGAAGGTACATGATTTTTAATTGAATATGGAATTTCAGTTGGGAGGAAATGAAGTTTCCTATGTCAATTCAATAGTAAAAGGAAATAGAATAAAATTCTCTTTAAGACATTTGGTTTAATTCCTTGAGGTTTCTAATGAAATATTTTTTGATTATTATCAAAGTAAATCTCCACCTGAGTGAGAATTATATTGTTATAAGATAGCTCAAAAATAGATAACCAGAAATAAGGAAAATAGAAGACCCATTGTATCAGAGCTAAATGGTGAGTGCAGAATTTTATTTAGGTTTATTCAGCACCATATTTGTCCGTAAAAATGGGACTTTAATTCTCTTATGTATTAGGATGTATACTTGGTGTTTTTTCTACAGAAAATATTTAAATATAATCTCTGCAGATATATGACAGTGAACATAAATGAGTGGATTAAACCTAGGGGTAATTCAAATTATCATTTCCATTCAAGAATGATTTTAGTAATGCTAAAGGAGAAAGGATATGTAAGTGAAGTTGATGATGTTGTTGTTAGTGAATTTAGTAAAATATCCTTATGCTTTAACATCTATTATAGAACTAAAATTAAATTGAACCCATAAAGGAAGGAATATGTTGGTGATAAAGATATATTATATGAGAAGTTAAATCCTATTGATCATCCTGTTAGTCTATTGAATCTAGTGGCTCCTGGCCTCAGTCCAGTTTCTCAAGAGATTTATTATTCAAATAAAGAGGATCATGCTACTCTTATCAGATTTGTGGGATCAAAAATTGATGATATAAGTGACTGAGACACAACTAGACTAAAAAAAGATTTTCTATTTGTCTCTCATGTCCTCCTTTGGAATAACCATTTCATGAACCTATTCTACAATCTATTGGAAGAGAATAAAAAGAAGTAGGAGGATGTGTACAATATGTCAGTGTATCTAGTGAAGAAAATATGTAGAGGATAATGATGGTAGTGTTTCGAGTGGTTCAAAATCATGTAGAGAAGAAAGAGATGAGAAAAATGATGATGAAGTTGGTGATGAAAAGGATGAAGACAGTGATAGTGAAGGCAGTAGTAAAAGTGGGTGTGGTAGTGAATCTTATCTTGCTAATGGGAATCCAGATACTGATAATATGGAGATCATTGAAGTTAATGATGGTGTATTAATTAAGGGTGTTGTTCTAGATGAAAATGCTGATCCATCAGAAGTTGTTACTGAAGCTGTATATACTAGAAAAAAACTCTACATAAGGATAGGCATCCCATAAATGAAGTATTATCTAAGGGGGATTTATCTGACAAGAAATATGACACTGAGGGGAAGGCTCAAAAAAGAGTTTCTCAAGATGACGAAGAGCATCAAATTGGAATAGTAAGGATAGATAATATTACTGCACTATATTTTTATATAAGGTAGGAATGAGAATGGAATACTGGGCATGTGACACTGGGATTTGATTATGAAGCTTCTGATGATGAAATCAGTGCACATGCTACAAGTGAACCAGTGGGTGATACCAATTCGAGTGACTATTTCAATATGGCAAATTTTTTACAATTCATGCAAGACAAGTTTTTTTCAATAATACACTTTGTACAATATCAGATGAGATATGAAATTGATGAATCCAGGAGATAGAACAAAGAGTTAAATTTCATTTTCAAATCAATTCATCATATGTTTGAAGTTGTAATGAAAGATGGACCCTCTAGTTCTACTCAATCACCATCCAGTGTATCTCAATATAATGATGCTTCAGCTTCCATGTTGGTGATAAAATAAATTCATCCAAATTTTATTATAACTGTATAAAAAATGGTGACATGAAACAAAAAACATGGTAATGAGATGAAGAAGTTAACCATTGGCATCCATTCTTTAATCACATAGTAGAATAATTCAATGTAATCTGTCAGGAAGGGACTCAAGAATATTGTTTCCTATTTTTAAACCTATTTATTTTTCCAAACTAAGAAAATAAGTTAAGAAAAATTCCTCCTTTGATATTTCTTCAACCTCTACTCCACCTATTCATCCATCACAATCTGTAGATCGTTCTTATGCCAGTTCAATTATGAATGATGAGTTTTAAGCCTTAATTTCCATTGTGGATAAGGTTGAGGACACAACATTTAAGGTGCATGACAATGTGAAGTATTACTCATAGAGTATTTATCACAATTTGGAAGTGCTAAACAAAAATATTAATGATTTTTTTCACCACACTTCGTACAAATAATCAAATGAACCATCTCATTATGTATTTGGCCACAAATCACACACTTCCTCCAATGAAAAAGGCTTTTAAGGATCAATATCAGAAGCTAAGAGAATTAACGCCCTTATTTAAGAAGTTTATAGAAATCAAATATAATTTTTAAAGGAAATGAAATATGGTGAAGATATAATTGAAGATTTGATCAATCTCCTAAAATTGTATATCCATGTCTATAGTAAAGACATTGTAGTGCATGTTGGTGTCCCACTTGGACCTACTTGTTCCATGCCTGCTCAAGATCATATTTCAGTATCTTAGGCCTTATCTCAGATCAAACCCATCATTACAGAGCATGTTCATCCTTATCTTTTTTCATAGTAGAAACCTACCCTAACTTTTACAATTCCAGAAGATGTGCCTATACTTCCTCTAAATAATCCTTTAGACCCTCATCTTTCTCAACCTAACCCTTCAGCTGGACCATCCATTGACCATTCGGATAAAGGGAAAGAACCCCATGACCCCACCATATAGTATTGAATGATTATTTTTTGATAGGGATTAGTTCCTGTACTTTTTTAATTTAGTATCAATTTTTAATGAATTCCATTCCAATATTTCAATTTTTTTCATTTTGTTTTACCCTCCCAATTTTTTCTAAACCCAAATGGTGGAAAAAATTATTAATAATTATTATGAGTTTAAGTATTATTATGTGTTTATGCATTATTATTTTTGATACATTTCACTTCAAATAATGGGAACTAATAATCAAATGTTTTACTTTAATCCATATCTGAGGGTACTAAAAAATTCCATGATTTGTGGTCATCAAAACGGGGGAGATTATTGGACAATATATATTGTTGGCCAGTATCTCTGATTATAATAGTTTTAATTATCACAAATCATGTCATATGTTAACATATATCTTACCTTATGTCAGATCATAAATTATTTCAAAGTATTATCTTGAATAATCATATCATTTCAATAATATAGCTATTTCTAAGAGTTTAAATCTAAACAGGCTAATAACTGATTGTCTAGGAGTGTTTATGGGTATTAACACTCTCTGAAATTGTTGAACTGTGATAAAGATAGAATATCTTAATTATCAAAGTATGAGTCACTAACACTAAACGAAAAAATGAATCATTGACAGACATATGACTCACTAACAAACAGGTCAAATAGGATTGTGTTCTTTGTATGTGAAGATGACACTGTTGAAAGGACTCACCATTAGAACGAGTCACTGATACATCAAATATCTCACCGATGCAGATGAATCACCATTTTATATGACTCACCGATGAATACAACTCACAATTGGATATGATTCACTAACGAATAGAACTCACTATTGCAATTGACTCACCAACGCAGACAACCTTCCATCAAACCAAGTGAACTACCATTGCGTGGTACTACAGACGCAATGACTCCCCGTTAGATGAAATTTGTTAGTGATAGATCAACTCTCTCACTAAAAAAAGGTAGAAATCATAGATGAAACAAGTCACCGATGTGTTGAGACACTGATGAACGGAGACATTATTAGATGGAAACACCGACAGACAAGTCACTCATAGACTGTTTAAATTTTCTTTTATTAATATTATTTATAACGGTCATATTTGTTTCATTTAATGACACTGAACTATTTTATAATACATTATATTACTTTTAGTAAACATTATGAGTCATGATGAACCTATACACATGGAAAGTATAAGGTATTTGATGGCCCTCATAGATGATAAAAATTTCGAAATGTGAGAGGAGACATCGAGAAGGATGTGAAGTGGTGCATGCCTATGAGAGATATATATACTAATGAACCTCAAAAAACCACTATGTACTGAAGAAAAAAGGAATGCACAAGGAAATATCAACTGAGCTACACATCAAACTGGAAAACTACATCAGTATTTTAAGGATAGAGAATAATATACCTGTAGAACCATACTTTCACCTGGAATCCAGAATAAGACACACTATTTTTGTGTCAACTTCTACAAGAGGGGTCGATATTCTCATCTACATCATCCAAGAAGTCCATATTTATAGAGAGTAACACCTAGAGCCTTATAAGTCGTTTCTCATATATATTTCCTCTATTGTGTGCATTTTTACATTCTATTGTGTAGTGTGTGTATTTGTGTGTTAAGAACACACTGTCTCCTGTATCAAACTGAAGGATACAATATACCATTTTAATCGTAGCTGATTACATCGGCTTACTCCCACTGATATGTGTGGAAGAGGTCCTCATGTGACCTGGTAGATTTTAACAATGAAGAACTGTGGTAGGGATCGTGTGACCTAGACAACATGTCTGTTGTTGTGAACCATGATCCAGGGTGTGGATAAAACTGTTTATTAATTTAAGCTGCCTAGGGGAAGGTTATCACATAGTGGAGAGGATTAATAATCTACATGATACTAAACCTCTTGTTTTATTCCCACTATATTTTTACCTTATAGTTATACTCTATTTTATTACATATTTTGTAAAACTAAATTAAACATTGATTGTTTGGTTTACTATGTATTTAAAACATTATTCACATGTTATATTAGTTTCAAAGATGTATTAATTATCAATTTTTAACAACTGATAACTATTAAATATTTTTATTAATTTATTAAACAGTTGAAATCTTATAAATTCACTACTGCCTAACTGGGAAATAGAATTTTAAATTTTTTTGGAACATCAAATTATAAATTTTAATAGAAATTTTTATAGATATTCAATTAACCCCCTCTTGGGAAATCTACTTTGACCAACAAATATTACCTTGATTAGTTTTCTGTAGTCATTATAAATGATAATATTACACATTACATGTTTATGGAATGCATGAATATCAGTTTAGGATTGTAATGAAGAACCTAAGGAAGGAGAATCTGTATGATAAATTTACTATGTGTGAATATTGTTTATAGAAATTTTTATTTTTGCTTCAAAAAATCATAAGAGAGGGTTTATCAATGTATCCATCAATGGTTGACATTATTTAAATTTTGCCCAGAGAAAAAACTACAACTAATTTCTAAATTATTCTTTTATTTTCAATATATTATTAATGATTTTTGAAGTATTTATAATAAATATATAATCTAATCACCAAGTTAACATAGAAGGGTGTTAGGTTTCTTTGTACTATTAAATGTGAATGCACATTCAATGAATTGAAGTGAAGGTTGGTCAATTCACATTTTTCCAAACTACCCTATAATGAAGAAGGGTTTTGTGTTTTGTGGTGATATATCAAAAAACTTGGTTTGGTTCTATTATAATGTATAATAATATAAGAATGTATTATGGGTCAAGGTAATTTAATGTTCTTGAGAAAAAATACTTGACTCGTTGTTTGGAATTGACATTGTTATTATTTTTATTAAAGATATAAAATAATTAAATTAATATAGACATTTGTGATATATATGTACTAATCATAAAATTTTAATATATATATTCACCCATATAGAGTTTAATTTTTTCCATTGAATATGGTTGGGATGATTTAAGATTAGGATTTATCAATTAATTGCCACCTTTCGAAATAAAACGTAGATATTACTTCAATTTGAAAGGATCATACAAGATTATCTATGATAAGGGTCAAAAATGATCCAATATTTATGGGTTTTCAAAGGATGGACCATGAAACCTTAATGGAAGGGAATAAATAATATCTTCGTAAAATGAGTTTTCAACAATCCATCCATGTAATGACTAAAGAGGCATAGAAGTATGATTTGGAAATACAATATAATGTGAGAAATATTTCTTATGTTTAATATTGAATGTGATGGAATGATAAAGTTCGTGAATAATGTATGAATCCCATCAATAACAACCATAAAGAATGAACTATAGGATGAAGCTCAAAGCTCATCATTCTCTATTAATCACAGAAGTATGTAGATTTATAGTGATATGAAAAATTATTTTTTGGGGGACAAAATAAAGAGAATTATTGGTGAGTATATATCATGGTTCTTGGTAAGTATGTTTTTAACGCTAAGATATTGATGTCTAAGTGTATTCTATAACCATTACCCATAATAAAATAGAAATGGGAAAATATCACTATTAGTTTTTTTCATCGAAATCCTTAAAAATTTAGAAGCCATAATGTTGTTTGGGTTAAATTAGACCACCTTATCAAATTAGTAAACATCATTGATAGAAGTGAATATTTTTCTCTTGATTTTCTTTCAGTGATATATATTAAGGATGTTGTAAGGTTACATTGCGTGCCACGTTATATTGTTTATGAAAAATATTTGAGGTCTACCTCAATGTTTTAGAGATGTTTTCCACACGCTCTATATATTAAATTGTGTTTCATACTATTTATAATCCTTATAAATATTTACATGCTTCTAGGGACATTCAAACCATATAGGAAAAGTTGAGATCCTATTATATTGATTTCAATGGTGGTTTGGATCACCCCTTCCTCTAATCAAGTTTTCTTGTAACACCCCAAGAATTCATAATGTGTTATTTCTTCAAAATAATTCAATAACTTGCACTACACGCAACACCGAGTTCAAATGCACCATGACTTACCAAAAATCCATTAAAAAGAGGTTATGAACAGTATTAACTAAATTTTAAACTTTATTTAATCCTTATAATTTTTCCATATTATGAGTATCTTAGACATAATGCAAGAACAAATTCATTTTCAGTATTGCACTTTTATCAAATTTTAATAGTGAACCCTTTTTAAATACAATATTTTAAACTTTTTGACTAAATGGGGTCATCAAAAATTTAAAATGAAACATCCCAAGCTTCCACGGTACGCTTTCTTTGAATAATACAGTAGCGTGTGTTGTACGCAACCTTGAGTTTTAACACACACCATAACCAATCAAACTAGCCGTTATGAATAGTAATACCTACTTTTCGAAATTATATATATTTTATATTTTAAAATGGACTTCATTTATGGATTCGGAATATCGAATTTAGCCTAACGTGAAATTTTGGTACTTTTCGGATAACTTTCATTTTTTGATGAATAGTGAAAATTACTAAATTTTAATTAAAAACAACTTTTTTAATCAAAATAATTTATAGTGATAAATTATGAATTTGAGTGGTTTTAAAGTATATTTAGAATATATTTTTACCATTTAATATAATGTTGGTCATTGTACATAATTTTACAATTAAACCGAACATAAACAAGTGTCAATCTTTTGATAGTTATTATCTCTTAAAAACACGCTTTTTGTTTTGACAGCGGGAATTAATTTTAAATTATTTTCTGCCACTTATGTGTTTTGAATTTAGGAAAATGGATTCAGTATTTGGAATCAGGATGTTAAAATTGTGTAAATAGGTAACTTTTATTTTTAAACATTTTGAATAATTACTGCGGTAAATATTTTATTTACCATGGTTAAGGGTAAATCTGGTAAATAAGGGTTAAAAAATAATATTATAATAATACTAAATTACCCTAAAACGTGTCTTAACCCTATTGGTGGATACATGGTCGACCACGGGCTTCTTTGGGTCGATTTGGGGACCCCATGGATCCACTTGTAAGTGATAATGACACTTTATTTTAATTAAGTTAAAATGAATACAAAAATGACACAAGCATATATCTTTTAGAAAAACAATTTTTACATAGGGTTATATATGTTGGATTTTAGATTATAAATATTCATTAAAAATATAAAAAGATTTACTACATAATTATATTTTATTTTTAATTTTTAAACGTAAAATAATATATTTTATTTATGACACAATGATGATGTAGTAATTACTATAATAGTGAAAAATTAAAATAATTGATATTATAAATACCCAAATAAATATAATATGAAACTTTTAATGAATTAAACTAATTTTCTAGGATAATATGATATATTATAATTGATTTAATTTACTTTTTTCGAAGTAATCAATCTGTTATGAGTTTAAAAAAAATCAACTGTTGAATAGTGTCAAAATTGACATAAAAGAGTTCTTAAAAAAATATTATATTATTAATTGATATTAAATTCCTAAAAATCTAAGGTTCGGCCAAGAGACTTATATCATGATAGTTTCATCATTAATTGACCACTTGGGGGTCTCTTGGATGTATATAGTAAGTTTATTGACCATATTATATAAAAATACAAAGAGACATTGTAAAAGTGAAACTAATTAACTTATAGTTAATACTTAAAGATAAGGTTAATATAAGTACCCAAACCTCTCTAAATTCTATTGGTTTAGTTGTTTTCGACCCATTCCCACCTTAACCTTTTAATAGTAAACTTTGGAGCCTTTGGAAACCGATTATGATTTTATTATAAACTAATATCTCTAGCTTTTCCAAAGGTGCCCCTCACCCCTCTTATAAAAGGGCACTCCTCCTTCTCATTTATTCACACCTTCAAAGCCTTTTGGATCGGCAAAACTCTGCCCCAATACTCTCCCAACATCCCTCACTACAACATAGAGGCCTTAGTTTGATCAGAAATCCAACATAAGGAGCCCTTTTGATCAAATCAAAAGGAAGAACCTGAAGAAGAGGTAATGATTTCACCACCCTTTTCGAAGTTCATTTCTTCTTCCACTTATTCTTCCTTTGTTGTTACCATTATAAAATAATAACTCCAGTATCATATATATACTATGGTGTTATTATAAATATGGTACAACCATATTCAGTATTCTATCCACCCTTTGAATAACATGTCACCATACGTGCGTACGTACGGCTTACCGTCTCCACATCGTGGTGTAATTGTTATTCAATATATTATTATTTGGATGGGTATAATAATGATATGTAACTCATGAAAATAATAAATATAATATTTTAATGATTCTTTATATATTATATACCATCCATTTATATATTATTTTAATATCATAAGAATGATATTGTCGCTCGTGCGTACGTACGGACTACCGTCTCCACGAACGCGATGAGATTCATTCTCCATCGTATCCATTCAAGTATAATTATCATTTGATGATTTAAAAAATGATGTTTAAGGACTTGATATCATTCTGGATATGAATAAGATACAACAACCATGGCTTATGTAACAAAACATATAAAAGAAAATGAGTAAGTTAACACCCGAAACGACAATAATTCTAAGATATTATTAACAAATCAATGTTAAAAGATAATATATGATATCATATTAATATATATGATTCTTGTATAATTTAATAACAATTATTTCACCATTATACAGTAGGTTAACCTACCCCATCCAAGGAAAAGTACAAGTTAAGGGTTTATTTCACAATCTCTTCATTATCCGAGGTTGTTTATGTGTAATAATCTACTGGGATTTCATTATCATCCACATCCATGTTTCTTCGAAATGTATTTCAAAACATTTTTATTATTTACAAGAATATGGGTTAAAGTCATTTATACCCTTTTTTGTCTTTTTATAAGAGGTTTATAAAGGAATCTTTCCGTCATTTTCAAAACTAGGTCATTTTTAACCTTTTCGACAGAATTAAGGTAAGAATGTTTTTTTTACTTATACGGCAGGTGCGGCTATTTTCCGCCGTTATAAAATCTTCAAAGATTCCCTTACAAGCTTATAAGAATATTTTCAAAGAAAATGTTTTATTTTATATGGATCTTAAATGATTTCAAAATAAAAGGAGATATTTCTTTAAAAAGAATTTTGATTTCATCTATGTCAACATCCTTTGATGGATTTTACGCTTATTTAAAGTTGATTTGTTATGATACAAAACTTCTATATTATATTGATGGTTTTGCGATTTGTTTGACTGTGGATGTTCTGTTTTTATACCATTCATGGTTTATGGTGAATGTATTGACATTTCGTATGCTAGTTTTAATACGAATGTTTATGTTATGCTTAAACCTTTTCATATGGGAATGCATTGGACTTAATATGTGACGGGTGGAGCCCGCTATAGCTCCTCGATGCATCGGTAGGTCTCATGAGGCAAACTAGTGTCTTGGCACAAGGCCTTGGAAAAATCTTATTTGTAGTCTTGGCACGAGGCCTTGGCTATGTGGTTATGATAGTCTGGCATTATGCATTCCAACATTATGAAAGTGGTTATTGATATTGCATGTGATTATTCGATTAGTAGAATATCCATGTGAACAAGTGAATGGAATTATTTCATTTTACTTTTACCATACTATGTTGAAGTTCAAGTTTAAAAGGCTTTTGATTTAGTTATACATAGCCTTAAATGTTTATTCTTATTTATTAATGTTTCCGGTATATTGTTATCCTTACGGGGCATTTGAGCTCACCCTTTTTCTATGTTTTATTTTTCCCAGGAAGTGAAGAAGTAAATTATGAATGACCTGCAGGGATTTTATGTGGGGATATTAGTGTGGTTTATGGAGACATTATGTTGTTCTAGTAGTTTTTCAATTTATGATGTAATGTAAAACTTATGAATATATCTAGTGTTTCCAATGCTACTAAACCAA
The DNA here is from genome assembly GCA_963277665.1 of Viscum album. Classification (NCBI taxonomy): domain Eukaryota; kingdom Viridiplantae; phylum Streptophyta; class Magnoliopsida; order Santalales; family Viscaceae; genus Viscum; species Viscum album. The sequence goes on from OY728120.1 coordinate 1,437,144,385, forward strand.
TCGGTCTTTCGAGATTTGATCTTTCTTGTGATCATGCCAATGTTATGTAATAATACACCAACTCTGGGTAACTAGGGTAGGGGCGTTACAGTGGGTATCAGAGGAAGTTTAGTACAACCCTTGGAAACTAGATTTAGATAAACTCTGATTAGAGCACGTAGACCTAAGATGAACTTTGAGGATTAGTATAGAAGAACTTCCTAGAATTTTGGTATTGTAGGGATTTTGTGAGTTTTCCAAGCAATACATCCCTGTCTGGATACGAGCAGGTAGAGGCGGCTCTGGCACAGATGTACCTAGGGGTAAAACCCTAAAACACCGCTTTGAGCTAGACTCGAACGGGAACTGGTGCACGACAACGGGCCTTACTGCACTCTTGGTTACGACACTCCCGGGGGATATGCTTAGGATAACTATCATTTACTTTACAAATCATTATAAAGGTTATATGAGTATATAATTCCTCAAAGAAAATATTTTTTATGATTATGGACTATATCCATAAATAGTTCAATTTATGTTAAGTGTTTTATAAGTATGGGATTATGTATTTTGATTCATAAACTAATCCAGTGTATGCCATTGTTTAGAAATGGTGCCTAGTAGAAGGAATGAGAACTCCAGCAATGAACATGATCCAAAGAGAAGGAAGGATCATATCATTCATGGTCTTAAGCTAGAATTTATAAGAGAAATAGTCTCCCATGTATTATCATCATATGAAGAAATAATATCAAGTGTTGATAAGATAAGTAAACAGTTTACTGAGTCTTATGGCTTTGAAGGGAAGAAAGAGAAGAAAAGGATGGAAGAGAGAAAGATGGATAAAGGGAAGAGGGAAAAGAAGAATTTTCACATATGTGGTAACTGTGGAATGAAACACACTGGAACTTGCCTGAATGGAATGGGAGTTTGTTATAAGTGTGGAGGAAAAGGGCACAAAGTACGTGACTGCAAGGGTAAGAAAATGGTTTCAAATGTACAATGCTTCATTTGCAAAGAGTTTGGACACTACGCGAACCTATGTCCCAGTCATCAGACTTTGCCTCAAATGATGTTATTGGATAATAATCAAGTTATGATACTACCACAGATGAAGAGGAATGATTAGAGTTCTTATGTTGATTATGTCAATTGAGTGTTTTATCAACAATGTACTTGTTATAATAATTATGGAGTATATAAGGATTGTACTGCAGTACTATTTCATTAAGGACTTGAGATTGTGTGGAACAAAGAAAAGTGACTCAATAGCAGGATAAATTTTTGGAAAATATATGGTTGAGAGAATGATAAATCATAATATAGTTCTGATACTGAGGTAGTGATTTTGGAATAATATGTGATTGTTTTGGATAAATTATATTGGATATTCTTGACTACCTTGGAATTGATTAATGATTTGTATATTCCATCATTGTTGGGGTTTAAAACATTTTTGGATTAATGAAGTATATCCAGCATTCTATATGGAATAAGGGAGCATGAATGTAATCAATAAGGAATATGGTAATACATGATGAAGGTATTCATATGCTATTACGGGGTAAAAAGGATCTATATTATGTTTACCTTCCTTATGAATGTTGGACTGTGAGTTTGGACAGAAGTATTTTGGATAGTTCTAGTTTGGATTATTTTGGATTGCCATAAAAGGACAACCCGGAGGTCGGGCGGCAACCCGTCGCGTCCGGCAAGGCTGCGAGACTTGAACCCGCAACCGAAGGGCGACAAGGGTGTATCACCTACCACTGGCCCATGAGATGTCCTGGATTAAATAATGTAGTTTTTATTAAAAGATCTTGTAGATGAATTATAAATTCGTTTATTTTGGAACCCTATACGAATAGTGTAAATATAATTTTTTTACACTCTATTATCTTTTAGAGTGAAAGATGAGTTTGTGGTAGAAATTTATTAATGGATAAAACACTCATTATAAAGTAAGTATATCTCCTTATGATCTTAGCCAATATCATAAATAAATTCCTCAACATTAAGAAAAGAAACTTAGGACAAAAATGTTTTCCTAGATGATACCTTAAATCATCACTAAATTATGGCTTTGGGATTGTTGGCCTTTTCATAGCCATGTTCTCTACCACTCTCCATCAGATAATTGATGGTTAGATTTTTCTTCCATATCCATATTTTCCTACATGGAACCCTAGTATGTGTTATTTTCGGTAATCTTCATACTTTCGACTCTTTATTTTAAATAGAGGCCTCATTAATTCATTTTTCGATGTGGGATTTCAACTAAGATATTTTGAAACGTCAAAAATGTGTTATCCTAATACCCTATGTTTTGTTGAACCGATGGTATTTCAAATCATCATAGATTGTTGAATTCAAGGACCTCAATTTTACACTTGTTTGTGATTGATGACCTCAATCACTACCTATAAATATTTACGTTTTTCCTCCAATTATATGTCTCTAATTTCCACCAATGTTCTCCTAATCGAGATCATAATTTGGTGGTGACCCTTTGATTTCTCTTTAACTCATATTAAGACTAAATTTTAGTAACACAATTTCCGATGTGGGTTTTCCCAAAAATATATTATCTACTTTCAACCTTTTATTTTCGAAGAACAATTTCAAATTGCGAGGACGCAATTTATTGAAGGAGGGGAGAATGTAACACCCCAAGAATTCATAATGTGTTATTTCTGCAAAATAATTCAATAACTTGCACTACACGCAACACCGAGTTCAATTGCACCATGACTTACCAAAAAGCCATTCAAAAGAGGTTATGAATATTATTAACTAAATTTTAAACTTTATATAATCCTTATAATTTTTCCATATTATGAGTATCTTAGACATAATGCAAGAACAAATTCATTTTCAGTATTGCACTTTTATCAACTTTTAATAGTGAACCCTTTTTAAATACAATATTTTAAATTTTTTGACTAAATGGGGACATCAAAAATTTAAAATGAAACATCCCAAGCTTCCACGGTACGCTTTTTTTGAATAATACAGTAGCGTGTGTTGTACGCAACCCTGAGTTTTAACACACACCATAACCAATCAAACTAGCCGTTATGAATAGTAATACCTACTTTTCAAAATTATATATATTTTATATTTTAAAATGGACTTCATTTCTGGATTCGGAATATCGAATATAGCCTAAGGTGAAATTTTGGTACTTTTCGGATAACTTTCATATTTTGATGAATAGTGAAAATTACTAAATTTTAATTAGAAACAACTTTTTTAATAAAAATAATTAATAGTGATAAATTATGAATTTGAGTGGTTTTAAAGTATATTTAGAATATATTTTTACCATTTAATATAATGTTGGTCATTGGAAATAATTTTACAATTAAACCGAACATAAACAAGTGTCAATCTTTTGATAGTTATTATCTCTTAAAAACACGGTTTTTGTTTTGACAGCGGGAATTAATTTTAAATTAATTTCTGCCACTTCTGTGTTTTGAATTTAGGAAAATGGATTCCATATTTGGAATCAGGATGTTAAAATTGTTTAAATAGGTAACTTTTATTTTTAAACATTTTGAATAATTACTGCAGTAAATATTTTATTTACCATGGTTAAGGGTAAATCTGGTAAATAAGGGTTAAAAAATAATATTATAATAATACTAAATTACCCTAAAACGAATATAAACCCTATTGGTTGATACATGGTAGACCATGGGCATCTTTGGGTCTATTTTGGGACCCCATGGATCCACTTGTAAGTGATAATGACAGTTTATTTTAATTAAGTTAAAATGAATACAAAAATGACACAAGCATATATCTTTTAGAAAAACAATTGTTACATAGGGTTATATATGTTGGATTATAGATTATAAATATTAATTAGAAAGATAAAACTATTTACTACATAATGATATTTTATTTATAATTCTTAGACATTAAATAATTAATTTTATTTATTAGACAATGATGATGCAGTAATTACTATAATAGTGAAAAATTAAAATAATTGATATTATAAATACCCAAATAAATATAATATGAAACTTTTAATGAATTAAACTAATTTTCTAGGATAATATGATATATTAGGATTGATTTAATTTACTTTTTTCGAAGTAATCAATCTGTTATGAGTTTCAAAAAAAATCAACTATTGAATAGTGTCAAAATTGACATAAAAGAGTTCTTAAAACAAATATTATATTATTAATTGATATTAAATTCATAAAAATCTAAGGTTCGGCCAAGAGTCTTATATCATGATAGGTTCATCATTAATGGACCACTTTGGGGTCGCTTGGATGTATATAGTATGTTTATTAACCATATTATATAAAAATACAAAGAGACATTGTAAAAGTGAAACTAATTAACTTAGAGTTAATACTTAAAGATAAGGTTAATATAAGTACCCAAACCTGTCTAAATTCTATTTTTTGAGTTTTTTTTGACCCATACCCACCTTAACCTTTGAATAGTAAACTTTGGAGCCATTGGAAACCGATTATGAATTTATTATAAACTAATATCTCTAGCTTTTCCAAAGGTGCCCCTCACCCCTCTTATAAAAGGGAACTCCTCCTTCTCATTTTATTCACACCATCAAAGCCTTTTTGTTCTGCCAAACTCTACCCAAATACTCTCCCAACATCCCTCAATACAACCTAGAGGCCTTAGTTTGATCATAAATCCAACATAAGGATCCCTTTTGATCAAATCAAAAGGAAGAACCCGAAGAAGAGGTAATGATTTCACCACCCTTTTCCATGTTCATTTCTTCTTCCACTTATTCTTCCTTTGTTGTTACCATTATAAAATAATAAATCCTGTATCATATATATACTGTGATGTTTTTATAAATATGGTACAACCATATTCAGTATTCAATCCACCCTTTGAATAACATGTCACCATACGTGCGTACGTACGGCTTACCGACTCCACGTCGTGGTGTAATTGTTATTCAATATATTATTATTTGGATGGGTATAATAATAATATGTAACTCATGAAAATAATAAATATAATATTTTAATGATTCTGTATATATGATATACCTTCCATTTATATATTATTTTAATATCAAAAGAATGATATTTTCGCTCGTGCGTATGTACGGACTACCGTCTCCACGAACGAGATGAGATTCATTCTCCATCGTATCCATTCAAGTATAATTATCATTTGATGATTTAAAAAATGATTTTTAAGGACTTGATATCATTCTGGATATGAATATGATACAAAAACCATGGCTTATGTAACAAAACATATAAAATAAAATGAGTAAGTTAACACCCGAAACGACGATAATTCTAAGATATTATTAACAAATCAATGTTAAAAGATAATATATGATATCATATTAATATATACGATTCTTGTATAATTTAATAACAATTATTTCACCACTATACAGGAGGTTAACCTACCCCAACCAAGGAAAAGTACAAGGTAAGGGTTTATTTCACAATCTCTTCATTATCCGAGGTTGTTTGTGTGTAATAATCTACTGGGATTTCTTCATCATCCACATCCATGTTTCTTCGAAATGTATTTCAAAATTTTTTATTATTTACAAGAATATGGGTTAAAGTCATTTATATCCTTGTTTGACTTTTTATAAGAGGTTTATGAAGGAATCTTTCTGTCGTTTTCAAAACAAGGTCCTTTTTAACCTTTTCAACAGAATTAAGGTAAAAATGTTTTTTTTACTTATACGGCGGGTGCGGCCATTTTCTGCCATTATAAAATCTTCAAAGCTTCCCTTAAAAGCTTATAAGAATATTTTCAAAAAAAATGTTTTATTTTATATGGATCTTAAATGATTTCAAAATAAAAGGAGATATTTCTTTAAAAATAATTTTGATTTCATCTATGTCAACATCCTTTGATGGATTTTACACTTATTTAATGTTGATTTGTTATGATACAAAACTTATATATTATATTGAAGGTTTTGTGATTTGTTTGACTGTGGATGTTCTGTTTTTATACCATTCATGGTTTATGGTGAATGTATTGACATTTTATATGCTAGTTTTAATACGAATGTTTATGTTATGTTTAAACCTTTTCATATGGGAATGCATTGGACTTAATATGTGACGGGTGGAGCCCGCTATAGCTCCTCGATGCATCGGTAGGTCTCATGAGACAAACTAGTGTCTTGGCACAAGGCCTTGGAAAAATCTTATTTGTAGTCTTGGCACGAGGCCTTGGCTATGTGGTTATGATAGTTTGGCATTATGCATTCCAACATTATGAAAGTGGTTATTGATATTGCATGTGATTATTAGATTAGTAGAATATCCATGTGAACAAGTGAATGGCATTATTTCATTTTACTTTTTCCATACTATGTTGAAGTTCAAGTTTAAAAGGCTTTTGTTTTAGATATACATAGCCTTAAATGTTTATTCTTATTTATGAAAGTTTCCGGTATATTGTTATCCTTACTGGGTATTTGAGCTCACCCCTTTTCTATGTTTTATTTTTCCTAGGATGTGAAGAAGTAAATTATGAATGACCTGCAGGGATTTTATGTGGGGATATGAGTGTGGTTTATGGAGACATTATGTTGTTGTAGTAGTTTTTCAATTTATGATGTAATGTATAACTTATGAATATATCTAGTGTTTCCAAGGCTACTAAACCAATCAGTCTTTCGAGATTTGATCTTTCTTGTGATCATGCCAATGTTATGTAATAATGCACCAACTCTGGGTAACTAGGGTCGGGGCGTTACATTTATTACAATAACAGCTCTCACCAGATCATTCAAATTCCTCCTCATGAAGCCCTATATGGAAAGAAGTGTTGAATGATGATACTCATTGATGGAGTTGGATAAATAACGCTATTGGGACCTGAACATGATTCGTAAATGGAAAATATGGTTAAAACTATTCAACAATATATCATGGAATCTCAGAGTCAATAGATTACCTATACTAACAATAATTGAAGAGATCATGAATTTTATATTGTTGAGAAAATTTTAATATCAATTAATCCATTCAATAAGGTTCTTATAACACCACAATATATTATAAAAGAGGTTTTAATAAATTTATTCTATTTGATATCTTATGATTCATGCAACCCTGAGTCTACTATATTATATTATAATGTTATAACCAAGCTATTAAGTTGAACGGAATGAATTGGAATAACTAAATTATTAAAAGTATATGGTTTATAAATATATAAAATAAATTAAAAAGTAATCAATTGATTTGATGTGAAAATAAAAATCATTTGAATGTAAAATCAATGTTTTCACAAAAACTATATTGTTCTTAAATTTAGTTTCGTCATGTTTTTCAAAATAATTTTTTTTATTTAATAAAATTTATTTTTAAAAAATGAACATAATTATGTAAATAAACTTGTGAAATTTATATTATATATAATTTTTCAAAATATTCCAAAAAGAAAAATTTTGTAATGAATAGTAAAAAATATTGATTTTTATTAAAAGAATACCATTTCTTATAAAGACTTTATAAAGTTCCACTTTGTTTTAAAATGGTATTCAAAGTAATATTATTTCTATTATATTATGATTAATTCGATATAGTTCATTATAAATAATTTTATGTGAAGTTTTAAAATAAAATCCTTTCATCAAATTCTTTAAATTCGATTATGGATTAAAAAAAATTCAGATTATTCACCGTTGATAATGGCTCTAGTTGTTTAAAATGTATTAAATAATGTTCTCATTTCTATTATAAGTATTTTTTTAATAGTTATGATTCTAAAAAATATATTTTTTCTTCTTCTTCTCAAACAAGATTCCTTTGGTGGATTAGGGCTAAAGCCAAGCACCATTTTCATTAATGTCATCATCCATTATCTTGAATTCACATGGCCTAGGAACATGGGTTAAAACTGAATTTTTTTTATTCAAATAATTCATAATAATGTTTGTCTAGTAGTGGTTCTGTATCCCAAGAATCATCCCTCTAAAATAAAGGATTTTCCTAAGAGGTTATTCCTTCATGGTTGTATACACAACGATACATATATAAACCATATCTATATTTTTTGGAAGAATTATATTTTTCTAGATCAACAAGAGGTTTCAAACAAGACATATCTACAATGGTTAGCTTAATTAATTTAAAATTTTTTATCTCATTTTTTTATAGAAAGTGTGATATTGCAGAATGGTAATCACTCTATCATAATTTATGACTTTTCAATCAAAGTGATGCTCCATGGATGGTTGTGGGATAATTTAATACCATCATGGGACCATCAGAAAGAAAATTGGTGTAATATATCCTTGGAAGTATTGTTATGTTTTTTTTAGTATTCATGTCCCCGAATGGTCTGAGGGATTTGGGCTTTGTGGGAGATATATTGACATAGTGTAACAATTATAAGGGGATTCATTTCACCTAGAGTAGATTGGATCATTATTTTGATAACATTCATGCTTTTTCACTATTTATATGTCCTATCATTTCCCACATTATTTAGTATCTATCTTATCAGTCTCCCTTATTGATTGACCTTGATTATTATAGTGCTAATTCAAATGGCTTCTTCTTCCCTAGTCGATGGCCGATGGACCTTAGTTTTCACAAGGAGGTATATAAGTATTATCCCAACCCCATGGATCAGTATCTATTTGGTGCATTTCACAATGAACACAGTAGGTTAAAATATGATTTACATAATAGGAATAACAATTTTCCGGGTTGTTTAATGGATATTTATCTTGCAAAAGCATAAATTGAGTTGGTTGAATAATGTAACATCAGTATGTTTTTATAAAATATTTGCTTTAAATATTTTTGAATCTTCAACATCATTAATTTCATGCAATTATGATTTTAATCGAACCATAAGACTCCATTGGAATAAAGTTACCACTATGAAAAAGATTTTAGGTATGAAATAATAAATAACTAACTTATAAAAATTTATGCAGAATTATTTGGCTACCAATTATTTATAAAAAACAGATTAAATTTAAAGGAAATATTTGTACTTTTTGTATTAACAAAACAAGTGAATTACTATTATTAAATGAAATTAATGAAATATATGTGTCATATATTTAATAAAATAATTTTTATATTCATCAAATACATCTTTTAGTCATTGGGTATGAATCAATCATATTTTTTGTATAAAACCATATATTTTAAAAAGGGTAACTTTACCATCTTTTAGTGGATATCCCTTTTTAAATTAAACATTTTTTGCATTAATAATTTTTATGTTACAACATAAAATTATTATTTGGATGCGGGATATAAAAATTTACTTTTGATGAATATTTTATATTTATCTAATAACTTTAATTTTTTGATGAATAGTAAAAATATACTTAATTTTAATTAAAAAATTGTAATTTGTCGTAATAATTTATATGGTTCGATTATATTATTAAATAGTTTAAAATTATATATTGAATATATTTTTGTAATTTATTATAATTTAGGTGATTGGCATTAATTTTACATTGAATTAAGATGTTAAATTCTTTGAATCTTTTTTAATTTTTTATCTTTTATGAACGTGTTTTCTCATTTGACAATGCTATTAATTTTACATTAATTACAACAATTTTTTTTTTGAATTTTGAAAAATTTATTTGATATATTTAATTAGAAATTAAAAATTATTTAATAATTTTTTTGGCAATTGGAATAGTAACATCGGTAATTTTTATCAATAAGGTAAAAGGCGAAATTAGATAATTAATGGTAATCCTAAAGTTATAAAATTACCCAAACAATTTTCCTAATATCTTTTTTGAGGGGGTTTTCCAAAATCATCCTTGGGTCTAAACATTATCCTTTGGAAGCCACATGGATGAAATTAAGCAATTTAAAGTTTTTCATTTAATAAAAAATTAAATATGTCTCAATGAAATTTTAATAACTATATCATTTTTAATATAAAGTTATACAGAAGATAAATTCAATTATAAATACTCATTTTAATCATGAAACAATTATATTTATCACGGTATATTATTTGAAATTTTTAGGAAGGCATAATTAAAATATAGGCTTATATATTGATGATAGATAAATTAATTAATTGATGTAAAATCAATAAACTAATTTTATTAAAATAATAGTAACCATTAAAAGACAAAAAAACCATACCGAATCATATTTTTCAAATATATATCAATAATAATCATCTTAAATTTTAGTTATTTACCATTTTTATCTATGTGGAAAATATTATGACACTTACAATTTATTATTTAATAAGATGTTAAAGGTGTCACAATCATGTTTTAATAAATAAATACTTTTTAATATATGAATTTTCATAAGATATATTTGAATATAAATATTCCTATGAAATCTAGAGGAATTATATTAATTATATTATTTTTCTTAATTTTAGTTGAAAAAAATAAGTATGTTAAATAATTACTCAAAAGTGATATTGTAATTATTTTATTAATAGAGTTCATAAATAAATTTTATTAAAAATATTAAAATAAATATAATTTTTTTATAATTAATTAATCCAATTAATTGTATAGAATACCCAGAACTATTATGAATATAATAAAACATTTGTTTCAAAGTTAACTATTTATTGTTATATTTTTAATAATCAATTAATAGTATAATATCAAAATTGACAGTACTAATTATTTATCAAAATAATGTATTATTTAATTATTTAAAAATAATAATACATTTTTACAAATATATGATAATTATAAAAAGGTTTAAAATGTTCTAAATTATTCATTTATGGTATAATTTACATCAAATAAGTAGGACAACCTCAGTGCAGCTTCTTCTCTCCCGTTAGTGCTGACTAGGGTTACCCGGTGATTCCGCGCTCCTTCCCTCTCTGGCCTCCTTATCTCGAGTCTCCTCTCTACGGATTGCCCTGAGCTTGGTTGGCATGGCGCCAATGTCGTAGTGTATGTGAATCGGTCGACGAGCTCGGCTTTTGTGGATGAGGGATTTCCACTGAGGTTGATGACAGATCTAGTCTTGTCCGGTGAGGGGAGGTTTTGTTTCTTGTTTCATTGTTTTGTTTTTTCAGTATGGAAGGATTCCCTTTTGGCCTCTAGTGGACCACTTGAAGTTTGAAATGCTATGGTTTCTCCCGCCTCCACCTCATTCTGGTGGTGGATTTTCTACGGTTCCTCAGGTGTTCTCTATGGTGGTTTAGTGGATTTCCCCTTTTGCTGAGATGTTGTACTTTGGGCTTCTACATCGCTGATGGCTAGATCCGCGGGCGTATGACCGGTTGTTCTCCGGCGCACACTTTGGAGTGTTCTAGGGTTCTCTATTGGTGTGTGTTGATTTCCTATGGTGGTTCTATCAGCTTCTGTTGGTCATCCCCTTTTCTACGGCGGTAAGTGCATTGAGGCCCGTTGTGGTCTTCTTCGGAGGTTGGGTGGTGGCTATGGGTTTTTCCCTCAGCGAGGTTCCTTAGATCTAGTTGTTTTTTGCTGTCAACTGGTGAATCTTGTGTCGTGAGTTGGTGTTGGATGGAATTCTTGTCTACGATGGTGGTTCAAGGAGGAAACTCTACGAATTTTGGTTACTTTGTTATTTTCAGTTTTTGTTCGATGTTTGTGGATTTTGGTGTTCCGGTTGATGTTTTTGCCGGTGTAAATGGGGGATTTTGAGCTGGAAGTCCCATTTATCAGTGTCAGCAATGGTGTGCAATGGAGAGGCATTCCAGTGATGGTAGTGTTCGTTCGTCGGTTCGTCAGTGATGATGGTGTCATGGGTGCGGCTTTAGGATGCCGTATCCCGAGGAGATTGGGTATCTTGTGTTGAGAATTCTTGAATCCTGGCATGATCCATTGGATGGTGTACGGACAGGTGAGCAGACAGTGGGTGGTACAGTCGTAGGTTCATGGCTCGAGGGCCTTTTTCATTCATTTGGATTTTTTAATTTTGAAATTTTAATTTATGGGTTTCTAGGTTGGGGTTACTGAAGGAAATGTTGTTATGTAATGGGTACCAGAAACCCTGAAACCGGCCTTTTGAAAATGGGAAAAAAATTGATTAGTAGGTACATCAAAGAAGTAAATATTTTACCATTATAATATTGAAATATTTGTTACCATAGTCAAAATTTAATTTCCAGAATGGCCCGAAGACCTTATTTTTTTATTTATTTTTGATAAAATCCTTTTCAAGGGATGAGGGGGAACTCTTACATGGCCCATAGGCCTAGAGATTACAAGGTCAGTAGGCTTAGGAGATTACATGACCCGAAGGTCTTATGGAATTCAACCAGACTGTCTACAAGGAACTGGCCCTCCCCAATATCTGCACCATGATAGTAGCTCTCCAAATTTGCATGGCCATTGAGCTAGTCTTCCCATGAAAGCACAGGCTGGTCCCGATGGGATCGCCATACCCTCTCATTCTAAAAATCTTTTTGTCTCTACTCTGGTGAGTGCACCTGCTCTGAATCCTCTTCTGGGGGTGCCCCTTTTTTGTAGAGTTTGTCTGGAGCAAGAACATGTTGCCCGAAGATCTTGAGGTGGCTCGAAGGCCTTAAAGGTGGCCCAAATGCCCAAATGATCCAAAGACCTAGGTGGCCCCAAACCATTATGGACTCCAAGCCCAAACTGATGGCCTAAGATGAATAGTCCTAGCTGCTGCAGTACCAAACAATACTTGCTACAGTACCAGCCTGGTGTACATTTCTGCTACAGTACCTACATAGTGTACATTACTGCACAGTGTATAGTTCTCCTACAGTACCTATTATAGTACCTGCTATAGTACCCCCAGAAAATATGCCTCTACCTGGTTTTGAACCTGGGTCTTGTGGATGAACATAAGGATACCTCACCAACTAAGCTGAGGTTCATGTGAAACGTGTGTTGCTAACACCGACTCCTAGAGGTGGGGATCCCACTAACCCAAGTGCACGCCATGTTCCCCAGCTATGAAATGGCTTTGAATCACCCTTTTTGTATCACGAATGCAATTTATGCCTCATGGGACTCAATCATGCGCTTGTTCCCATGAAGAGTGAGGTGATAGTAAAAATTAATTTGATTAAATAATAATTAAATTAAAATTATAGAGTTTAAATGGAGACAAAAACATGTATAAAAACTATTAGCTGATGGAATTTCAACCTTATATCATCTCATATTTAAACTAATAGATTTTTGGGGTTTTTGGATTTGTTTTCAGTTTATTATAAATTAATATTTTTGTAATTTTGAAAGGTCCCCCCCAACATCAACTATAAAAGTGCACCTCCTCCCTCAATTATTCATAACTCACTGAACTATAATGTTAATCCATCCCATGATTATTTCCCTTCTCAACTTCAATAATCAGATTCTATGGTTTCTTGTCTTCTCAAAACACCAACTTTAGTGCCTTTAAGAGGAGATCTAGAGGGAGCTCAACAAAGAAGAGGTAATCTTTTTTTTCCAACTCTCTCATGATCATTTATTCTCGTAATTTATCATCCTTTTATGTTTTCAATATTAAGTAATAACTCCTGAATCAAATATATACCGATATGTTATTATTATTTTCAATCACCCTTATTCCACCGTCTATCCATCCTAAAAAATGAAATCACCACATGTGCCTACGTATGACATACCACCTACACATCATTGTGTAATTTGTTTTCGAAAACCAATTTTCTTGTATTGATATAGTGTGGAAAATAATAAATATTTATTATTATTAAAAAAAATATTCATTATGTAACCATATATATATCATCCACATCCATACCATTTAATAATTAAAGGAATAATATTATCACTCGTGCGTACATATGGCCTACCATCTCCATGATTCGTTGAGATTAATTCTACATGATATCCATTAAATAATAAATGTATAAAATTTAAAAATGTGATATATATTATATTAATTTCATTATGTAATTTATATAACTATAAACTATGATGAAGAATCTGAACATATTCTAATAAACATGAATAATAAAATGATGTCATTTATACCCAAATAACGAGTATTAATGAAATGTTATTAAACAAGGAATGATAAGTGGTGATATCAAAAAATGAAAATGATTCTATAATAAGTCAATGAAATTCTTTAAATTATCTTATTGTAGTTTTAGCTACAAACAAAGTATATTTGACCTAATGTAAGGGGTTATTTTGAAATCTTGTTATTATCCGAGATTGTTAATATGTATATATTTACTATGGTAAAGTTAAAATACATGTTCATGTTACAGAAAATATATATTACTAAATGTTTTTTTTCTATTCTCATAAAATTTTATAAATTCGATTTTAAAAATTGTTGATTTTTCTTAAAATACTATAAAAGGAATTTTTTTGCATTTTCATTACACGGTACATTTGGATTTCCAATAAGAGTATGATAAAAATGTTTTATTTTAAGTTATACAACACTAATGAATTTTAACATTTTTATAACACCTTATTTTCATGAATCCTTCTCTAAAATATTTCTATTTCATTTTCAAATAAATAATTTTCTTCTAAGATTAAGAAAAATTTTCAAAAAAAAATTATTTATGAAAAAAATGATGTTTTCCTCAAGAATTATTTCCATGTGTTCATCTTTGTTTTTTTTTCATCTAATATAAAAATAATTATTAGGGTTATGTTTGAAGTGTATTATCCCTATTTTTCATATTACTGGTTTATATTTATGATGGAATGTAATTTATGAAATAATATTGTTTTATATGGATTATCATATGATGTAATTATGATTATGGAGCCCATTTTATTCCTTTGGTTATGCTACCTTGAATAATTTATGTTTTTGTGTGACATGTTAGAATGGTTTCATTATGAGATCAGTGGGACCTATTTCTCCTTCCAATGTGTTTGGTAGAGATTTATATCTCATGATATTGATAGGTCTAGAATGGGAAATGATCTCGGTACAGTAATATAGGTCTAGAATGAGGAGTGATATCAGTTCAATAATGGACCTTTTCCGCTAGGATGGTCCAAGAAATGAACCTTGACTAATATGAAATAATTTTCTATGATTATTTTAATTCCAAAAAATCAATGACTTATGATTTTTCTTTTGGGAATATATTAATTAATTCTTTATTAACTTTTCTGATTTATCCCATGACATGATATCCTAATTATTCATATACAAGATAAGATTATCAAATGTTATGTTCTTATGAATAGGATATAATTGATATCTCCTTTGTTTACCCTTACTGATAAATTGAGCACACCCGTTCTTATTTTTATTTTCTCATAGGGAATGGGGAATGATATTACGTAATATATGTCAAAAAATGGGTCTAGTTATGAAGGTCTATATCTGAGAAAATGTAGATGTCTTATGAAATAGTATATGTTTCCCAGTTTCTAAGGAAACTATACCTGTACAATCTTGTCCGGGATTTGTTATATTTTTAATGAATATTCTTCAATTTTGATGTAATATCTATGTATATAACATATTCTTCATTATATTTGGTATCAAAGGATATTTATAGTTAACCATTGGAATCTTGGATAATAAAAGCATAGAAATAACTCTAACGACATGCCAAAGTTTATGTTATAATCTTAGTGTTTTAGAAATTATCATTAATAAACTAGTATAAAAACTAAAATTTCATAAATTGAAATATCATTTATTATTATGTGGTTTTACCATTATGATTAGTGTTTATCATAATATTCTTTTTTGTTGTATTCAGTGAATGGAACCTAGAGGGACCACATTAATGATGAATGGGATGGGTAATAAAGTGATTGTCCTCCTGAGAAACAAAATGTTATGGGATCTGGAATTCAAAACCATGATGTTATGCTCCCAAATCCTTATCAAGTTATGAATAATGTAGGAATTACAATAAATAAAATGAGGGAACAACATTCTGTTGATTCCTTTATAAGACTACGTCTACCATCATATAGTGGGTCTTCTAATCCACTAATGGCTGAACAATGGGGAGTACCACTGAAAAGATATTTGCAGTTCTTTAATGTTTAAAACAAGATAAAGTTTTATTGGTAGTATATCATTTGGAAGGTGAAGCTGATCAATTGTGGAATATTATCAAGAATATGTGGCAAAGAAATTAAATTTAATCCATGAAATTAGATTAGTTCATGAACTTATTTTTTAATAAGTACATTCCTCATATTCATTGAGCAAATATTGAGAAGGAGTTCCTTGATCTTATGAAAAATGATGATGAATCTTTTGGCACCAATGAAATAATTTTTACAAGACTTGTGAGGTACACACCAGGAATTATTATTCAACCTAACAGTAAAATTGATTGACTCTTTAGTGGCATGAGACCATGTCTCTGAAGAGAATTAGCCATAAGTTACTTTAATAGCTGTGATGAAATTGTTCGATGTGCTCTTAATCATGAGATAGAGATTTGAGTAACCCATCTGTCCTATGGATTTGATTTGAAGAGAAAAATGGAATTAAATAGAAAATATAAATATAATAGTAAAAAAATATTATTTTTTACTTATTCTGAAAGTGTGGAAAGAAACATGGAGGAAATTGTCTTAAAGGGACTAGAAAATAAGAGTGGGAGAGATGGACATCCTATAGTTGAATGCCGAAGTGATGGGAAAAGTATGTATAACTATGTGAAGAGAGAAAAGGCTATGTAGAATAAAGTTCCTACACTTCAATTATAAATCTTCAAGTAAATAGGGAATTATGCCAACCAATTCCCTAATCCAAGTGTTATCAATGAGCACTGATGAAAACAAAATATTAAGGCCAAAGAAAAAGGCATGTCCCATGCGATCACTATCAGTGATGTGGGATACGATAATGAAGTGGTAAAAGGTACACTTACCATCCACTCTAATGTATAAATTTTTTTATTTGATTCGCGATCCAAACCTCTTTTATTTAGGAATGATTTTTTAGGGTTTCAACATATTTCCTTAACAATTATATGTGGAGTTAGCTAGGACAACTCCAAATGGCATAACGGTCGCATTAAAAGTTTATAATTATTTTCTAGTTGAAGATAGTGGGAATGTGATTCTTACAAATCTTATGATTCATTATTATAATTTTATGTGACTCTAGGTATGGATTGAATTTCTTTACATGGAGCTTATATCAATTTCCATCGAAGTGCAATCAAATTTCATATTATACATCAATATGTTATCATATATCGATTCAATGATGAGTATCACCTTCTCGATAAAATTTATTTCATATTATGGGTGTTGATTTCTATGAGTGAATTTTATCTGTCTCAAATGGTTGGGGAGAAAATAACCCTTAATAATACACCCATTGTACATGAGTTTAGTGGTGTATTTTTGGAGGAATTTATAGGTCATCCACCAAACCATGAAGTTGTGTTTTCAAAATAACTCATATCTGTTGGTATGCCAATTTCAAAGACACCTTAAAGAATTAAAACAGTTGGGTTAAATTAATTGAAGAAGAAACTCCAAGAGAATCATTAGAAGGTAATCATACACCCTAGTGTGTCACCTTGCAGTGCACCTGTTCAAGTTTTTAAGGAGAAAGATAGATCAATGATACTCTACATTGATTATCGAGAACATAACAAAATCACTATCAAGAAAAAATATCCTCTTCCTTACATTGTTGACTTATTCTACCAAATCTGTGGATATAAATAATTTCCAAAGACTGATCTTCATTTAGTATATCATCAATTACTATTCAAGATGAAGGATATACCAAATACAGCATTCCATACAAGGTATGGAAACTATGAATTTATAGTGAATAATTTTGGTCTAAATAATGCCCCTATATTTTTATTGATCTAATGGATAGAGTCTTTATAGACTATATTGATCAATTCCCAGTAGTCATTATTGGTGATATTCTAGTTTATTTGATGAGAAAGTAATAATGTGAAGATAAATTGATAATTTCAGTGAAGACACTGAGAAAGCATAATCTTTATGAAAAATTTACCAAGTAAGAATTTTGTCTTCTAATGGATTCATTTTTAGGTCAGATAATCTCAATAGAGGGGATATCTATAGATCTAGTAAAAATATAATTTATTGAATGTTGTCCTAGACCGAAAATAGTAACTGAGATCCTATGTTTTCTTGGTCTGTCTAGATATTATCGATGTTTTGTGATTTATTTTTCACCAATATCTAATCCATTCATAGAGATGACTCAGAAAGGAGTTATGTTCTTGTGGATGGAGGAATGTGAAGATAATTTCAAAGAGTTAAAAATAAGGTTATTCAGTGCAACTATTCTCACACTACATTCTAGTGTATATAAGTTTTTTTATCTATAATGATTCATCTAGGAGGGTTTTGGGATGTGTTCTAATAAAAAATAATATGGTGGATGATTATTCGTTTGGAAAATTGAAAATCCATGAGAAATATTACCCAACTCATTATTTAGAGTTAGTTGCGGTAATCAGTGCATTAAATATATGGAGGTACTATAGTTATGGTGAAAGGTGTGATATTTATATTGATCATAAAAGATTTAACTGTATTTTCAGATAAATAAATATGAATATGATTAAAATAATATGGCATGAGTGGATTAAATTTTATGACTACTCAACACATTATCGCCATGGGAATGTGAAAAAGGTGGAAGATGCTTGTAGTCGAATAGACCATGCTAGCCTATCGATGATGAGGATAACGAAAGATCCAATATTTATGGATTTGTGAAGGATGAATATTTAAATTTAAAAGGAAATGGAGAAATATTAGCTGTATAAAATGAATTTTCATCCATATATACATGTTAACATTAAAGAGGAATATAGGGAAGATGTGGAGATATAAAAGAAGGTGATACATTTTTATGAACTAAACCTTGTTTGTGAGGGAATAATAAGGTTATCTAATAATTCATTCCATAATTGAATTAAAGAATAAGATGTTGCATGAGACTCATATTTATTAATTATCAATGGATCCTTTAATCCCAAAGGCATATATGGACCTAAAAGAGTATTTTTAGTGGGGTGGCATGAAAAAGATGTTACTGAATATGTCTCTCAATTCTTGGTTTCTTTGCAAGTTAATGCATATAGGTAGAATTGTAAATGGATGTTACAACCCTTACTCATACCTTAATGGAAATGGGAAGACATCACTATGACATTTGTCGTCTGAATTCCTAAAACATCTAAAAGACATTATTCTATATGGGTTATAGTTGACCAAATTAAAAAGTCTGAAAACTTCAGTACTATTATAGGGGATTTATCTCTTGATTATCTTTCTAGTATATATATACATATATAATATGTATTAAGATATCATATATTACAAATTTCAAATATATTTAATCAAGATCCAAATTTTACCTAGATGTTCTAGAAAAGTATTCAATATGATCTAGAAACATAGTTAATTTTTTGCATTTCTTATCATTATTAGATAGATGGACAATCTAAGTGGAAAATTCAAAATATAGAAGGCATGTTGAGGGATTTCTCTATGGATTTAAAATATGTTTGTGATCCGCACCTTCTTTTGTTGGAATTTTGTAACAAAAATAGTTTTCACTCCAGTATTCTGATGGATCCTTATGAATCCCTTTATAAAAGGAAGTACAGAACACCAAATTTCTGGGACGATGTTGTGGAAAGAATGCTATTAGGACAAGACCTTATTAATGTAATGAAAGTGAAGGTAAAACCTATTCCACAACACATAAGAGGATCTTAGAGTTAGAAAAAAAAGTATACATAAAATCGATGAAAATACAAAATTTTTCTAGTGGGTGACATGTTTTCTGTACAAATATCTTCTTGGAAGAGAGAAATGTGATTTGAAAAGAAGGGAATGTTTACCCTAGAAATATCGATCATTTTGAAATTATAGATCATATTGGGAAGGCATATCACTGTTTGGTGATTCCAACAAAACTTTATCAAGTTAATGTAGGGTTCCTTGTATCCCTCTTGAGAAATTAAATACCTAATCTTTCACATGTACTAAAATCAGATGTTATACCGATGTAGAATGACCTTTCTAATGAAGAACATCCAATAAATATTTTTGATCATATTAAAAAAGTTTTACAAATTAAGACCACTTTCTTGGTTAATGTTTTTGGCAGAACCACCAACTTGAGTAAGCAATGTCAGAAATTGAGGATGTGGTGAGGCATATCTATCCACATTTATATGTAGCCAAGTGATGAATTTCAATATCAAAATTCAGTTTTATGGGGGTAGAATGTAACACCCATATATTTTTATGAAATATTTTCTTTAAAAAATTTAATTCTTCAATAGCATGAATTTCACATAATTGTGAGTTTAAATGAACCCTGAGATTCCATTAGTATAAAATTTCCACTATGAAATATCCATTAGGTTATTGGGAATAAATAACTATCTTACGAAAATGTAGGGTGATTATTTGGTTACTAATTATTTATAAAAAATAATCCAATTAAATTTAAAGGTAATATTTGTATTTTTTGTATTTATAAAATAAGTTAATTATAATTTTTAAATTAAATTAAGGAAATGTATATATTATATATTTAATACAATATTTTTTATATTCATCCAATATATATTTTATTTGTTAGGTATGATTATACACTATTTTATGTAAAAAAGTGTATATTTTTGAAAGGTATGTTTTACCGACTTTTAGTGGGGAAACCTTTTTAAATTAAAATTTAGACACATTAATAATTTTTATATGATAACATAAAACTATAACTTAGAAGAATGATATACAAATTTACTTTGTATTAATTTTTTATGTTTTTCTGATAACATTCATTTTTTGATTATTGTAAATATATATTATATTTTAATTAAAAAATATTTTTTCCTCGAAATAATTTAATGTATAAATTATATTATTGAATGGTTCCTAAGTATAAATAGAGTATATTTTTTTCTGTTATTATAATTTAGGTGATTTTAATTTATTTTACATTTCATTTTGATGAAAAACATTTCCATCTTTCTCAATGTTCTACCTTTAAAAAATTAATTTTCTCATTTTGAAATTGAGATTAATTTTATATTAACTACTAAAAATTATATGTTTTTAATTTTTAAAAATTTATTTCATATTTGGAATCAATAGGTACATATTATGTAAATATATAGCTTTTATTTTTGGGAATTTTGAAAAGTAACTTCGGTAATTTTTATTAATATGGTAAAAGGGTTAATCAGGTAATTAAGGGTAAAAATAATGTTTTAAAATTACCCTAACTACTGTCTTAATATAATTAGATGAGTTTTTTTGCCTAAATCATCCATGGGTCTAAATGGAATCCATGAAAGTGACTTCTATGAGATTAAGACATTTAATTTATTTTATTAAAAGAAAACTTAAATATGTCCCACTCAAATTTTAATAACCAGATCAGTTTTAATATAAGATGATCAAGAATATAAATTATATTATAAATAATCTTTTGAAAGATAAAATGTTTTTATTTATCATGGTAATTTTGTGTTAAATTTTAGGAAATAAATAATTACATTAATGGTGTATACATGACGATGCATAAATTATTTAATTGAAGAAAAATAGAAAAAATAATTTTTATTAAAATTATAAAAAATTTAAAAGAGAAAAAAACATGAAAAAATATTATTGTATGATTATGTATTCACCATAATTTTCCAAGGTTCTAGTTATTGACCATTTTGAGTCATATGGAACATATTATGACACTTATAATTTTTTATGTGATGTTAATGTTGTCCCATTCTTGTTTTGTTAAATACAACATTTTTAATATGGTCTTTTTCAGAAGATATATTCTACAATAAATATTATTCTGAAATAAAATATAATTATACTTATTAAAGTATTTTATTTTTAATTTTTATTCTACAAATATGTATGTTAAATAATTTCATAAAACTGATGTTGGAATTATTTTATTAGAGGAGAAAATAACTAAATGTTATTAAAATTATTAAAATAAATATAATTTGAGATAACTAATTTGTCCAATGAATATTCTAGACTACCTTGATAGATTATAAACATAATTAAATATATATTTTTTGAATTTAAATTTTTTTCATTATATTTTTAATAATAAATTAATTGTATAGTTTTAAAATAGGCATTAAATATATTTATAAAAACATTGTATTGTTAAATTATAAAAAAATATTAAATCATTTTTAAAAATAAATAATAGTTATTAAATGGTTTTTAATGTTCTAAATTATTCATTTATAGTCTTATTGACATCAAATAATTTAATGTTTCACCATTTTAGTAATGAAATATTTGTTACCTTAGTTAAAATAAAATAGAATAACTAAGTGTTAAATAAAAATGATAAGGTTTAAATGGACATAAAAAATGTCTAAAAATATTTTTTGATGATATTCCAACCTTATATCATCTCATATTTAAAAATTATGTTTTTTATGTGGTTTGAATTTATTATAAATTAATATTTTTCTAATTTCCAAAGGTGCCTCAAACCTCAACTATAAAAGGGTACCCTGTCCCTCATTTATTAATAACTCATTGAGACTTAAAAATCATCCATACCATACCCATTTCCCATATCATCATTTCTACTCACATTCAAGAGGTTCTGGTATTCACAAAACTCCATCATTAATTCCTTTAAGAGGAGACATAGAGGGAGCTCACCAAAGGAGAGGTATTCCAATTTCATAACCCTCTCAAGATCATTTCTTCTTCTACTTCATCTTCCATTATTGTTACAAATATCTAGTAATAAATATAGTATAAACTATATACTATATATAGAACAACCTAATTCTTCCTTCTATGTGTCTTACGAAAAATCACATCACCATGCGTGCGTATGTACACCATATCGTCTCCACGTCATGGTGTAATATGTTTTTAACCACATATTTACTTAGATAGAAAATATTATTCTAAAAATAAATATATAATTTTTTTATAACAAGATATTTATTCTAGAACAATTTATATACCATACATGTTTATACCATTTAATAATTTAAGGATTGATATCATCGCATGTGCGTAAGTACGGCCTACCGTCTCTATGATGCGATGCAATTCATTATACCGGATACACATTTGAGATAAAATGTATAGAATGAATAAATATGATATATATTATATTAATATAATTATAGAAATTATATAACTATAACCTATGAAGAATAATCATAAATTATTCGACAAAATAAGCATAATAAAATGAAGATGTTTATACTCGAATAGCAAGTAATAATGAAATGTTATTAATGAATAGAAGATAATATTATCATATATGATATAATAAAAATCACTATAATTATATAATAAGTCAAAAAATAAATTTATGTAACTATACATGAGGATCAAATACATACAAAGGGTATTAGACCTAAGGTAAGGGAGAATTTCACAATCTCGTTATTTTCAGAGATTGTTTATACAAAAGTATTTACTCTTGTATATTTAATAACCATGTTCGTGTTTCTTAAATATGCATTAGAACATATTTTTTCTATCATTATAAAAATATTTAAATTACATTTTACAGATTTCATAATTTTTATTAAATGGTATAAAAGCAATATTTAATTGTTTTCATTACAAGGAACTTTTTAATATTCTGACAAATTTACAAGAAGAATATATTATTTTAACTTATATAGCATGAATGGATTTCTATGTTTTTAAAAAGCCTTTTTTACATGAATCTTTCATAGGAACGGTTGGGATAGATTTCTAATAACAGAAACATATTAAAATTTATATCTTAGATGGAAAATAATTTTGATAAAACAATTGAAAATAATTCTTTATAAAAATATCATTTATTCTACAAATATATTTTCTTTTCTCAAAATTCCATTAAAATAGTACAATTTTATTATCAAATAAATTCTTTTATTTTAAAATTTCATGGACTTTTGAGAAAATAAAATGTTTTAGAAGAATAAATGATATTTTTCTCAAGTTTTATTTTCAATTTTTTTATCAAAATTATTTTCCATCTAAGATAGAATTATTTAATTGGTTTATAATATAAGAAAAATATCCCAACCATTCATATTGTTTTATTATTTTTTTATTGTAATTCTATTTATGAAATCCATTTGTTGTATTGGGATTATCTTATGATGGAATTATGTTTAAGAAGCCCATTTTATTCCTCAATTTATGCTTTTATGACTGATTTATGTTTTGTGAAATATATAAGAATGATTTAATTATGAGATGGGTGGTACCTATATCTCCCTCCAATTCATTGGGTAAAAATTTATATAGAATGAGATATACAATTCTAGAACAGGAAAGGATCTTGGTTCAGTTATATATGATTGGAATGAGGAGTGAGCTCAGTTATGTAATAGACTTTGTCTACTAAGAGGGTATTGGTGATAACCCTTGGCCAATATGAAATTATTTAATATGATTATGTGTATTAAAAAAAATCCATGTCTTATGTTATGACTTATGGGAATATGTTCATGAATTGTTAATGAACTTTTATTATTTATCTTATTACATTATTTCTTAGTATTTCATATGGAGGATAATATTTTTAGATGTTTTCTTTTTATGATTATGATAGAATTGATGTCTCCCTTATTTACCCTTACTGACCATCCGAGATCACCCTTTCATATATTACTTTTTCACTTCATCATGAATAAGGGTATTTAGTAAGATATTCCAAAAAAGGTTCTAGTTATAAATGAATAAGAGGTAGACAATATAGATGTCTTCAGAACCATTTTTTATGCTTCCTAGTTTCTGGAGAAACTATACATATAAAGGCTTATCATGTATTTGTTATATTTTATAATAAATATTCATCATTTTTGATGTAATATATACATATGAAAATAATGGTTCATTATAAATGGATTATTGAAGATGAGTGGGATGCAGATATTTTTAACGGTCTTTTTTCAAAAAAAAAAGGAAACCTTTGAATGTTGATACAAGAATAGGAAAGAACTACACATGAATGGTCCAAGGCTATGTGGCTTAAATAATGGGATCAAAATATATAATTCCTTGATGCTTGTATTATAGTGACAAAATGAACTAGTAATCCTTACATCTACATGGAGGATTTCTCATTCACAAGTGAATTTGAGAGAGTGTGAGCAATATTTGAGTCTAATTTTATAACCCTTCTAAATAAAGTTAAACACAGCATGCAGGATGGGTATCTGAGGTTCCATTTGGTTATTTTTTATTCTAGTTGATATTTGGTTTGTAATGACGTGATTTATTTCATGGTTTGTATTCTAGAAGGTGAAGCTGTTTTGGGGGTGGTTCGCTCCATTTACCATGGATGTGCACCCACACCTAATGTATTTTTAGGCAAATTCTATATGGAATCTTGGAATCTCATTAAGAAATAATTTTATGATACAATACAATACTATTTTAGGGTAGTGATCTTCCTTGGGTAGTGTCATCTACAACATTGGTTCTCATTCTTAAGGAAAATATCACCATATATCTTAATCAGTTTTGACCAATAAGCATGTGAAACCTTTCTTATAGGATCTTGGATAATACTATCAACTGAAGACATAACATGTATCTTCACGAATGTGTTTTACAGGAACAACCTGTTTATATTTCATGGAGATCCATGTAAGAAAATATTGGATTGGTGTAGGAAATTATTGGTGATATTAAACATAAAAACCCCATATCTAACAAAGCTATCAAGGTTTATGTAGACAAGGATCTACATAGGATGTAATAGAGCTTCATTGAAAAGGTTATGAATTGCATCTATTTTTTAACTGGAGAGTGTGTCTCCTTTTCATGTTTTTTAGTTCTTCGTAGTTATTTTTCGCTCTTATATGTAAGAAATGGGGGTTCTTTAATTTTTTCTACGGTAGAATATAGGAGAACCACTCTTACCATTATCTTTATTGTAGTGCGAGACACCTTCATTAGATTTATATAATGATGTATCAACAATGGTTTCATCTACTCTTTTTATTGCAGCATAATGTCATTTATATTCCTCATATTCTATTAATTTTTGCTAGGCTTATATTTGTTAATGTGAATTTGAGATCCATATGGAATAAAAATTGGTCCTTAGAATAATATAGTAAATTGAGAAGAAAAATTAATAATAAGATGAAAAGTTTTATTTATATCGCAACCCAATGTTCAGAGAGGAGGACTAATATGGTTGAGTGAACACTATTTATTCTCAACATATAGCTTCCCATAGAATATTTGGCTTTTCCAATCTATCTAGGGAAAATATGGATCCACAATTCTATGATGTTGGTTGAAAAAATTCCCAATCACATAAAAAATGCTAAAAATGATTTATTTCCTTTAGAAGATGAATTACTTTAGTGAATTTCATGCTTTGACCATTCAATCGCACACATTGTCAATTCTTAAGGTGACCAAGATTATTGTGGGAAAATTGATAATCTAATGCTTTCCTTCATATGGGAGGCAACAATAGACGGTCATTGTCACTAAGAACATTGTTAAAGGATTTATAGGCCACTAGATGAAGGGGGTATTAACTTGGTAAGTGTTATTGATTCATTGGGATTCATATAGGTGAAGTTAGATTAGGATGCTTTGGTGGGTCATTTGCTTTATACTGAATTCATTTCCAACAAATAAATACATAATATTAATTTTATGAGGTAGAGAATAGTGGGAATATGGATGAAGATTCAGAAGACTTTTTCAAATAATCAAATCCATTCATGAAGTCTCATTGTGTGTTTTGATTTTATTTTTTGGAACCATAATTAGGTGGGAGTTCAACTTGTCTTTTTGGGGGGTCTGACTCCCAAAATTTATTTCTATCCAGAATGTTTATACCCAAATATTATATTTGAGTCTTTTAATCAACAACAACATGTCATTATAAATAAATAATATTGAACAGTGATTGGGAAAAACTAGTTCTCACATGTTGTATCATCCTGAACAGATTTTCCATTGTATGGTGCCTCGAGCCTAATGTGTAAAATGAACTCAATCTCAAATCCCATAGTTTCAGAGGATTCCAACTAGTAGTGAGGGCCTTAGGTGTTTTTGTTGGGGGGTGTGGAAATATTCCCTCTTGTATGTGTGTAACATAGTGGTAGTAATCAATCAGATCAATAGCTGAAGAAGTAAAATAGTTCGATAATAGATAAATAGTAGGAATTGATAATGCCAAAGTATTCTTATATAAAAAATGATGATGATACATTTCCTTTCATGTGTCTAAATAAAATCCAAAAAAAATGTAAACATACATCAATACAATACATGATATGTAATTCAAAAAATTAAAAAAAATTCTATATCAAGATAGCATCACGAGCCTCAACTCGGTCTTGTGCTCCCCTATACTTTATCAGGGCAAAAAATCAAGCATCGAATTATGGGTTATTTCCCTATTCCCTACCTATATCCAAATAGTCTTTTTGGGTACCCAATTTCATCCCAAATAGGGTGTGAGATATAATCAAATTAGGTAACCACCCAACGTTCCAATAAAAAATCGTCTCAATGTAAAATAATATAAAATAGAGTGAAATATATATTATAGTTATGTAGTAACAAATGTAATGTTCCCAGGGAATATGTACTAAAAAAATGTATATTTTATATCCAAATTAAAATCCTTAGAAAACATGGGCTCACTCCTATAATAAGAAATAAGTCATAATAAATGAGGTAAACACCACAGATATTCTATATACAAAACATATCATATAACCCACGGTATTTCCATATAATCAGTAAATCAAATCAACCCAAACACATCATATAACCATAAGTGTCACATATACCACAACCAATCTGTGTAATAAATAATGTCACCTTTACTATGGATGTTCCTTATAAAAAGAAATATGAGACCCTCGGGGCCAGATCAAAGGTGTAGTGAACTAAGGCATCCTCATCGAGACCCAAGAGCATTTCTATGGAAAGTAAGTTAAACTTTAATTAGTGTTTAAGGATAATTTCAATAGACTTGGTCCACTATGAACTATATAAATTCACATACAAGGGGTAAAAAATCCCAAGGCATCCTAAAGAATTAGAATCCAAGGATCATACTGTTCTAAAGAATTATATACTACTATCATGACTCATGGTGTAGCACACCCATGGATTCCTTTTGAATCATTCACCATTCTATTAAATTACCTGTGTATACCATGTGTTTACCCACTCATATAAAATATCCATATAAACCATTAACTTACATTCAATTATGGAATATAATGTCAAGACATGGAAATGTAGGACGAATAATCTCCTAATTAATATATTAATCAATTAAGATCAATTCATTTATATATATGCTTCCACTAACTAAGATAGACCAAATAAAAACCCCATTGGTGGTATAAACAAGGGAAATATCAAATGGACACCCCATGGGTGACCTTGAATATGGAATAAACCTCCAAAAAATATAATGGAACTATCTTTCATCCCTGAAAAGACCCATTACATTCAATATTAATGTAAAATTAATTTTTTCAGCCATAAAAGAATGTACGATGGGAGGTGCAATATTAACTAGATATATAAGGAATTGAACTACTCGATTAATGTTTATACCACCTAGAATAGGTCCTTAGTTGAGTTCTTATCTAGTATATGCTCTAAATTTGACTAATATCGGGATAAAAAAGGAAGAACGAACAAAAACCTTGAAAATAGGTCATATTTACTTGCACCTAAATAACTCAGGAAATCTGAAGTTAAATGAATAATGGATCAAAAGGAATTTAATACTCAATGGAGTGAATCTAATAAAACTGGTGACGTTTGAATCTGAGTTCATATGTAGAACCCAGATCAAAACCATAGATTTGTATTTCCTATGAGGTTTCTATGTCCACTATAATCCAATGGAATGGAATGAAAATTATATTTGAGTTATAAATTATTTTATTAGAAAATTGGTAATGTTGCCCAAAATATTGGGGAAAATTATTTTTCCTTGTGGTTTTCCAAACCATGCATCTACCGTGTTCCCTTCACTATAATGATGGGAACCTCACAAGGTTAGTATGTACGATATTCCAAACCATTTCACATACCACTATCAAAAATTACATAGGAAATCACATGGTTGTGCACCTCCATTCACATGGCTTCTTAAAAATGTATGTTTTGAAGCTTCTCATTATCCATTCGAAAACGATTAGCAGTAACA
The DNA here is from genome assembly GCA_963277665.1 of Viscum album. Taxonomy (NCBI): domain Eukaryota; kingdom Viridiplantae; phylum Streptophyta; class Magnoliopsida; order Santalales; family Viscaceae; genus Viscum; species Viscum album. Next base: position 1,437,173,463 of record OY728120.1, read on the forward strand.
ATGCGTCATTCCCCACATGGTTTCTACTAACCATTAGACCTACATGTTTTTCCATAAATTATGGGTTTCGAGCATCGAACAACCCCGAAAACCCTTGATTCCATCATAAATTAAAAGGGTATTCATAAAATTCTATAAAAATTATTTAAACAAAAAATAAAAATATTTTTACCTCATATTAAAACCTAGGATCTTACACAAGTTCCTCATTAGTTCAATTATTCCCCAATGCATATAGGGTTTTAGAGAAAGAGAAAAACATATTAGATGTGATGGGGTATTTCCTCTAGTGTGGGGAAGTACCCAATAATTTTTAATTTCTTTTTTGGCATATCGGATGCCATAAAATTTCCACTGACATCAAGTTTCATCACAAAGTCATTTGGGTTTTCTCTAAGTGTACTTATGGCATGCGTTTTAGAAAATAATCGTCCTTTAATTTTTTCTTCTAAAATTAATGGGAGACTGTATTTTGGGAGAGAAAGTATGGGTTTTTTGGGAATCACAAAATATACATAAAAATGATAATTTTCTCTATAACTAGTTTCATGGTGTTGGTGAAAATAAGAAGGAATATAAAGAAAGAGATAACCTCTTGGCGTCAGGCTGTTGGTGCATTTGGAATTCTAGGACTAAGGATCAACATGATGGGGGCATCACCTCTCTTCTGGAAAAGGTCTTATGATCCCACATTGTAGAAATAAACCATGGGGTTCTATTGAAGTAGTGGTATAGGGTTCCCTTATTATTTAATTTAATAGTGGGTATAACCTCTTTCTCACCCACTCCATGGGGAAATGATAATGGAAAATGGGTTCAATGGATCTGATGATTAATGGAAAAAAAATATTAACATTACTGAATTATGCATTAGCAGCTTCATGAAGGGAGGGGCTTAGTCTGTAATTCTAGATGCTTAGGGGTGGTGTCTTTTTTATTTCGTATGGCCATAGTGATTCCCTTCTTATAAAGGCCTGCACAATGACAAATAGGATTTAATACTATTATGAAAATAATCTTTGGCTGGAGTTGGTTGAAACTAATTCTATGATTATTTGAAACTCCTTGTATGGGATTAATGCTAATCCTTTGTCCATTGTATATCCTATTATTACATTTAATCTTCTTTTTAACAATTTTTTTGAGGTGACTCATACATTCTGTGATGGAAACATAGCTAAATATTTTCTATCTTCGTGGGAACTTCTAGATTCAATCTCTACTATCTTCTCTAGTATATGATCTATTCTTACTAATAGAGTTAACTAAGTTAGAGAAGATTCCATCACGATGCATTTCATTATACCTCCATAACCCTTTAATGATGTGTGACTCTTGTCTTCTTAATAAAATTTTATTTATGAAGATGGTGAAGTTTAAAACAAGATTTTGTTTGTTACATATTCTTGTATTAAAATTAATAATAAACACACATAGTACTTTTATTTCATATAATTTTTAATATTCAAAATTGTTGGGTTTAAGTTATATAATAAAGCTAATTTTTTTAGGCTTAAAGGACTAATTACCTATGTAAAAAACTAGTTATAGAGGTGAAAAAATGGTAAAAGTGAGAATCTTTAGAGGTTAAGGGAATAAAAATTTTCAAAAATAATAAGTTATTATTTTTTGAGATTTTAATTTAATATATCTTTTTTACACATCATTGTTTATCAATGTTTGAGGCAATTGGTTTAAAAGTGACTTCCAATTATTGAATATTTTTTGGGTCTGTACAAATATTACACTCCTCAATTATAAATGTTAAACTATATCCTCTTCTCTCCATGAATCAATAACCATTTTTCTAGGGTAATACCTACTAAAACACATTTATTGAATCTATACCTACAACATATAGTCTATAGCTTTAATAGAATATCACCATAGGATGTATTTATTTATAGTCTTTAAATGGTTGTTTGGAGATGATGTATATTTCTTAACCATGCAATTTCATTTTATTTATACTTATATATTCTAAATATATCATTCTGCTATTATTAATTGAAGACACTATTATATCCCACATACTAATATTTAATTATGTTAATGTATTAACCTATATTCACCATCTATTCCATCAAATGTGAAGTGAAACCGTTAATTGTTTTTACAGTGGACTACAACCTAGCAAAGTCATGTACTTCATTTGACAAAACTATCTCTCAGGGAAGGTATTAATGATGGATTATATATACATATATTATATTTATCAAATTATTATACACTTATAATTATAATATCATATCTACCTTCTTACCTTTTAATCTATCAAATAATGATAATGTCGCTCGTGCATATATAAGGACTACCACCTCTACTAAGAAATGTGATTAGTTTTACTTTTTATTTTTACATGTATGGTAATAAGGATGTATTTTATGAATATATTTTATGTATATGATATAAGAATGTATCTATTAATTTTAATTATTGTTTACCTTTCTTTTTTTCCTTCCATCGAGAAATAAAATTTGTGTTCATGTGTAGGTACGTCTTACCATCTCCATGAACAGTCTAATTCATTTTTATATATAGAAATTTATTGGATAACTATAGAAACATATATAATTAATATATATGATACTTATATCTTGAAAAAAAAATTTAGATATGATTTATCCATATTCAGAATAAAATGACCAAAACGACTGAACCGAAACATACCTAAAAAATGAAACAATTATTGTCCAGAAGAGTGATTTTAACAAATAATTATTAAAAAATGGAGATAAAATATTATAAGTAAATAATATATGATATGATATATATGCATATTTTTATGGAAAATATTTATTTTAAATCTATTTTTATGATACATTAGGTTTAGAAAAATTCAACAGAAGTCGAACCTGAGGTAAGACATTTAATCTCAATTATCCAACATTGTGGGATATTTTAATGTTTTTCACCTAATTTATTTTATGATTTTTAACTAATTAAAATTTGATATTTCATATATATATATATTCTATTTTTAATAGTGGAATTTAATTTTTTATTTGAATTTATTTCATTCATAGGGTTTATAATTCAAAACTTAACAAAGTGGTAATTGTTTATTTCACAATCACATTATTATTCACGATTATATATGTTTAGTCCTCTATTAGGTGAATTATTTTATATTTCTCAATTAAACCCAATATATTATAATCTCAACTAGAATTTTTCTAATAACCTAATTTTTCATTCCATTTTCCTATTTTAAAAACTCAAGAGACCAAAAGATTGTTTTTAATGAAATGTGACTTTATTTTTTTACTTTTCTGGGTATCTTCTTCTTCCATGTTCGGGTTTTCCATAAAAATAATTAAAGAATAATTTAAATATAATTAAATTATTTAATAATTTTATTTTAACAAATCACAATTTTTTCATAAATGGTTTAAAAGGTAACTTCTTATCATTTTCGGAACAAGGTTATTTTTTGACATTTTTACAAAAGTATAAAATAAATTTTTTACATTTATACGGCATGTATATAATTTTCAAATATTATGAAATGTCATTGATTTGAATATTACTTTACCATTTTAGAAGGTTAATTACATGGAATATGTTTTCAATAGTACTTTTGAATTTTTTTTATTCTTTGAATAAGTGATTTTAAAGTGGAAATGCTATTTTCCTCCAAAAAATTAAATCAATGACCATTTTAAAGTGTTTTTATCTATGAAAAAAATCCATTATTGAATACTATGTTAAATATATAATCTAAATTTACAATAAAAATTATTATTTTTTTGAATTTTTTGTAAATAGATTTACTATAGATATTATTGATATTATGTATGAAATTTCTTCTAATATGAATAATTAATGTTTTTATGGAATACTGATTAAGTTATGTTATTTACACATATATAAAATAAAATATAAATATTAAGTGATGTGTGGGGAAAAAATACCTAGAACCTTAATGTATTACTAGGTATTATCTGATAAACTATATTGGGTATTTGGATAAGGCCATACACATTTATAATAGATTTCATAGCATGAGGCCCTGATGATAATTTTTAGATGTTAGATATTATGAATTACATAACTATAAAATTAATTATTGATTTCCATGTAATTATTCAAATAGTTATGATATGCATGGACAATCTTATAGATCATGTGATTGTTTATATGGTCTTATTTGATCATCCTGTATTCTTTCTATATTACACATTCTTTATTAGATTTCACTATCACATACCATTATTGAGAATCTAAGTGCACCTGTTTACTATTGGTAACTTTTTTAGGATGCTAACAAGTTTATTTTTGATTTATATACAGGGATATTCCATGAAAATATTAGTTTTACCAAAGTAAATAAAGTGATTTATATTGTTTTTTCAAATATAATTTGAGATTTATAAATATATCTAGATTACCAAGTCTGTTAAACTATTTTTTCCTTCGGGATACAATAATGTGTATCTTGTGAAATTTTAATAATATAAGTAGAAAATATGCGCTACTTGTTTCAGGGTATTTGCAGTTGATATTTGTGGATGTTTTTTTATAAATCAGTGTAATTGGATTTAAGAAATCATTGATTTGGGAATATAACCATATAAATTAATATTTGGATAATGTCTACATATAAGATAAAATCTAAAATATTTTTTAATATTGATATTATGGGTTTTACAAGAAATAAAATCTTATATGGATTCTACAAGTTCTTGTGGTTTTACAATAGATGAATCTAGGGGTAGTAACCTAGAAATAATTGGTTCGAGTATATCTCAACAAGAATTCCAATGTACAAAGAGTTTCCCTAACATTTCACAAGGTTTGATAGTCCAAAGGGATATTATTAGGTTAATTCCAAAAATTTCAAAAACCATTATGATTTATTTTAATTTATTTATTTGATAACATTCCCAATGAAACCAATATTATTATTCTATTATTAGTTATGCATAATGTTTCTTAATGTTTGTGAAGTGTTTCATTAAAATTGAAAGTATACATTATAATTTATAATTTTATGATTTTAATATAGTGTTTTAAATTGTTTATAAATTTATCCTAGTATAAATAATGGAAACCATATCCATTCCCATGATCCATGTTTAGATTTTCTTCTTGTTAAAGATAATAAATCTAGAGCAGGAGTTGTTGATGAAACTGAAAATATTGTACCTATAAATGGGTGGCTAACATAGGTTATGAAAAATAAAATATCCCATATGGAGTATAATACTAATTAAACATGAATTGTATCAATTTTATATTACTTCAGAGGTTAACTACTTCTATCATTCAATGGTAATGTGAATTATTTTGAATATGAGAAATGGATATATTCTTAAGAGAACCTATTTTTATATTTGGTATTTAATAACTACTAGAAAAAGTGGTTAATACCAGTTACCTATAGCCACGGTTCTATATCTTATAGAAGTTGTTTTAAAACTGTGGCTATAGCCCTATTTTCTGTGGCCTATATCCACAATTTTCATAACCAAGTCTATAGCCCAAATCTGTAGTGATGGTTATGTGGCCTGTAGACATGGTTCTAAAAACCACAACAATATGAAATTATTTCTAAGTCCTACATCCCTAGTTTTCTAAAATTGATTCCATAGGGTTCCCACCCTTCTGTGGAAAAACATTTCCCACCAAAATATTGGTGGGAAGGTCTACTAACACAGTTTTTTGGTTGCTGCCACAATTTATATAAATATATAAATATAAATAAAAATATATATATAATAATATATACATATACACTTGAAGAGTTCGACAGTGTAGTGGTGAGCATAGCTAGTTGGTAAACAGGGGGTGCAGGAATCAAAACTTGGCGGGCACATTTTTTTAGGCTATTGTCATGGTTTACCCAGGCTATAACCAAGGATAAAACTGTGTCAATAGCTGTCTACAACCATGGTTTAAATCATGGATATAGTTTGTCCACTACAATGGAACATTTTGAGGACTATTTCCTTATTATTAAAAATCGTGAGATTAGGAATCTCTTGCCATAGTTAAAACAGTGTAAATACGCCAAGACCTACTACCATAGTGAAAGAGGACATAGTTTTTTGGGCAGATTTCCACAGTTGTGAACTGTGGATATAGAACTTTTTTCTAATTACAAAATAAAATGATATGTATTTCATAGTGGTTTATATTCTTTTATATTATGTGAACCAATGGTGGTCAGTAAATCAAAACTCCATTGTTGAGGAGGAAATAATGAACATCGAATAGAAGGATTTTAAGGAATTGTTCATGAAAAAATATTTGCCTCGTGAACAATGAGAAGATATGGAAAGGCAACTCTTGATTTTGGGACAAAAAAAGTTGAAAATTTTCAAAGTATGAAGCTATCTATAAAATTCTAGCAAAGAATAATGAGGAATATGTGCATAATATAAATGGAAATATTAGAAATTTTCATAATGGTCTTAAGGAAATCATTTAAATGGTACTAATATACAAAAAAATCTCATTATATATGTATATAATATCATGTTATATCAAGGCAGATAAATAATTATACAATTTTTATAGTTTCAAACGAAATTAAAAGAATAAGACAATGAAATTGAAAAAAAATTGTAAGGGGATAAAGTGAATGTTGGATTTTGAAACAAATTATACTTGTTGAAAAAAAACACATTGGAACATGCCTAAAATGAAAACATATTTTCTTCGAATGAGGATAAAAATTCAATCATTCCCATGAATAAAATGTAATGGTAGATTTTGTCCATGTATAGTAGAAGGTCCCAACCATATAGGTGAAATAATCTAGAGTTATGTTAAGAATTTTATTTTCACTTCTATTAATGATATTTTTAGGTTTATATTTTTACAGATTTACGCCATAAGTCATACATGATAAACCCAAAAAATATAAAGTGTACACTTCTAAATATTATCAATTTATTCTATAATCTAAAAATTTTATAAATTAAATCATGATCTCTTCTATAAGAACTATTAATTACTTTCAACATGAATTCTTCTTATACTTTACTCATCTATAATTACTATGAGAAATAAAAAATAAAAACATAGAATAACAATAAAAATCTCAGTAAGGGATATAAAAGAAGGAAACTGTTATCCCCTTGATGAACAGGAAAAATAATAATAAACCCTTTCTTTAAAATGTAACATTTTACCCATAAAAGGAATTATCTTTCTTTAAAAAATATTATTTATTTTAATTTTTGAAAAAATTTATTTCCATGAAAACTCCTTTAAAAATATAGAATATTCATGTAGTTAACCTGGAAAATCATCACATTAAACCCATAATGAACCCTTGTAGATTAAGGTAACCTTATAAATGACTTCCATTATAATTCAGTAGATAATATAATCATTACCCAATGAATCGGAGCTTTATATATGAGTACCCACCATTTAACCATTAACAGGACAACCTGGTGCTATAAGGATGGGCCAATAATTTATAATTTCCAAGAACAATTACATGAAATAAAACATTTCTTCCTCTAATAAGCTATTTTAACCTCATATGGAAAACACTTTCAGACATTAAAATACCATTTTCATTCAAAAAACCCATTTTCAATACAAAATACACCATTGTTTTTAAAAACCATTTTCAATACCAAAATAAAAAAGAAAATGGAGGAATATTTTTCATTTAAGAAAATATGAAATCTTTCAATGGAATCCAAAAATAAAATAATGTCCATAGTGGTAGTAAATTCATTATCCTCATATACATTATGAATAAGACATTCCATTGTTGTTTGTAAAAATGTTCCATATAAAACACGTAAAATGTTTTTTTTTATAAATTATTTTAATTAAAATCAATATAGATAAATTTATTTATAACCCTTTTATATCAATATAAATAAATATGTAAAAATTTATATCATGAATATTGACATGGATAAAATATTTGTAAATTAAATAGTAAAATGCTCAAAGTGTCCCATACCACATTTAACATTTACATCATAATCCCGATTAAATATTATCATTTAAAAAAAATTAAATAATATAATTATATGTAAAATATAGATATATAATTGAATGTGGTATGTATATATACCTTATAAAAGAATAAAGGTGAATAACATCACGAAGGGCCTGAACAATAAGAGATTGAGATGGATTCTCTAATATTGAGTCTGACATGTCACATGTGTATTTATCTTCCTAAATAATAAAATTATCTTAATTATATACATACATAATAAATTTTATTAAATTTATCATTACTTTTATTTCAATTATTTCAATTTTGTAAACAACTATTTAAATAATTAATATTTTGACTAGACTTTTTTTTGTATTCAGTATATGTACCAAAAATGACTTTGGTAGGTCAACTACGGTCAAATGGGAAGTATTATAAACATATATGAACAATAATAATGGAATAATTATTATACTTATAAATAAACTATACTTTTAAAACCAATCATGACATACAGTAATGAAAAACCAACCAACATTTCAATCATGGAGATGATAGGTCGTACGTACAAATGAGTAACATACTCATTATTCAAAGATCGTTATCTAAATAAGGTAAGTAACATTTATCTGTCTAGATTTGTAATTACATCACAAATACCACGTTATTTATTAATATATATCTGTATATATAATTCTTGTAATGTCAAAGGAATCACATCACATTGAGGAGATGGTAGTGCACACATCCATGAACGACGTTATCAATTTTTCAGTGTGTGAAAAGATGTTAAAACAATGACAGATTATATTTATAGAATTTTAGTTATGTAATTAATATCATATTTATGTTATTTATTTCATATATTTTTAATTTAACCCATCCATATACATTTAACATAGTGTGTGAATGTATAACATCCCTTCAAGGGGGCGTTAATCCACAAATCAGCAAACGATGTACTCGTATTTACACAAAATGGAAAGAATGAATGTATGTCAATATATAAACTATAAAATTATGAATAAATCATTAATATAATATATATATATATAATATAATAATATCTTTTCCAACATATTTGGAAACCATTAGATGTGTTTGAGGAAAAACTAACAACATCGTTACGTGTGGCGGCAGTTCTCCAAACACATATGGAAATTTCATTACTCATATGATGGAATTGTCTCTAGGATTAGTTAAATTACATAAAATACATAAATAAAAGTATATTAAAGACAATTATTTTGTTATATAATAATATAATTATAGAAATATATGTTAGTGGAGAAGGGAAAAATATAAAAATTCATGTTGATGAATGATACATCTTCTTCAGGTAACTCCTTTTGTTTTGCAACAAAGGAATTCTTAGTTGTATTTATAGTCAAACTAATTCCTCTAGGATGAGGATAGGGATTTATGGATCTTATTTGGTCATGTTTTGGATGTTTTAAATGGTTTTGAGATCAATGATAAAATGGAAAGAGTGAGTGCCTTTTTATAGTGGAGGATGAGTGGCATTCTTGTAAATTTCTTAAATGGGAATCTCACTGATGCTTTTCCTATATCATGTGGCTACATTAATGGCCAAAATTATATCCAAGAGATAATATGGTATATATATGAATATTAAATGGATTTTTGGAAAATTAATTAAACGTTTTCTCTCTTATGATTAAGGTTTAGTGCCCTATTCGTCTAATTTTTCTATTAATCACTATAATTAATTTTAATTTTTCTCACTAATATTTTCGGTCAAAAAAATTACATTATTATAAATGATAAATTATTCTAATTATAAACCTTGAATTTATTTTTCCATTTTTAAATCATATAAGAGGAATAATTTTTCTACAATTTAATCACGCGGAAGGGAAGACAGAGTGTGTTATTAATGTTAAAATGTTCAAAAGTTTCTAATTTTCAGTATATAAATAAAATGTGAAAATTATTACAATTAACTAATTTTTATTAATTATATAAAAAATAATCTAATGAGATGTTAAAATACATTAAAAACATAATTTAACTACTTAATGAAATTGGATTGAAAAGCAGTTTTGAGCTAAAATTTAGTATTAAACACTATTCATCAAAATATGAAGGTTCTTAGAAAAATAGGAAAATTTTACTTGAATTAAATTTTGATATTTATCTTATATGAAATAATTTTATTTTATAGAAAAATTATAAAACTATCAAATATTATATTTAAAATGGGTTCTCTATTTGAAGGTGGTAAAACACATTTAAAAAACAGAGCTTTTTATTCCTAAAATTGGATTTATTCTTATTATATTCCAATAAAATTTATTGGAAAAATTGAAAAAGGTTAACAAATTTTTTTAAATATAATATTTTTTTCTTATTAAATCATTCTGATACAATTACTAGGAAATAACTACCACTTAAAATAATAATATAAACAGTATATTGTTTTTCAGTATAACTCAGTCTTACATGAAACATAATATTTCTTAGAAACACATAATTGTGTGTTGGAAAATCAATTTAACATAGATTAAATTTTATGTTTGAATTAAAATATAATACATATAAATTTATAAATATGGAAATGTTTTATTCTATAATTTCCTGGGATGTTACATCCTTCCCCCATTTGGAAATTTTATCTATGCAATTTTAATTAGTTATCAAATAAGTGGTGATATTTTTCCATAAAAGAATTTTTACATTAACATTTTTTCTATTTAACCATATATTTTTTCCATAAAATATTAACATAATTAATCACCTTATTTCGCAACACTTTCTCTCTCTGGTCAATATCCTAGACAAGTTGTTCCTCAAAAAAAATATTCACTTCATGATAAACAAATTTAGGGCTCGATATATGAGATGAATTTGGTATATACATCATTAACATTGAGATATGAAATATGGTTTTTATCTAGGAAAACATAACATGTAAATCCACTCAGTAGGACAAACATCTAACTTTATCTTAGATTTCATATGGTTTAAGGAACTATGGACTAAAATTCCCCTTCCTACCAAAATAAATCACATTTTTGTATTGATAAAAATCTAAAAATACATGATCATATACGACAAAAAATATATCTCTCTCATTACCCACATAACTCTTATGCCAAATTTTAATGATGGTCATATATTGAAGGACCATCTTAACATTATCTATCATTTCTTCTTCCAGTAGTGGACCCATCAACATTTATTGTCCTAAATCATCCCAAAAAGGCAGTGTCCGATATTGTTTCCCACATAATTCCTTAAATGGTTCCATCTATATATTAAAATGAAAAAACTTTATTATAAGATTACTCAAAAAAATAAATATATCAATCCTAAAATCCCATGTAATCCATTGAAGAATAAGGCCGCATATCATCCAAGGTCAGAATCATTCACTCAGAAAATCGATAAGATTGGGGATGAAAGTTTGTATCAAAAATTAATTAATTGCCTAAATACTTATAACGTCATTTCCAAAAATTGGAAATGAACCAAGGATCACAGTTAGATATTATAGACCAAGGCACTCTGTGTAATCTAACAATCTATTTTAGATACATTTTAGAATGATTCTCTAGAGACATTGCATTTCTAATGGGAAGGAAATGTGTATATTTATAAAATAAATAAAAAATATCCCATATCGAATTAGTAGCTTGATATGTATTTGAAAACCACCCCACGAAGTCCATTTATATATTCTGAAATTTCCACTCTAATGCTAGAAAAGGTTTTATAATTCCCTTTGATAACTTTCATTCTACATTGACTGACTGAAATTTCAAACACTTCACCGTAATGTTAGTAATGTATCTTTTCATTCCATCCCACTATAAATACATCTGAAGTTATATTTACTTATTATATCTTCCCCAATGAATTTAAAATGTAAAACTATGAGATTTATTCAAAAATTATTTTCTCAATTGTGAATCTAAAAGTACACATAATCTTTTCCAAAATCATAGAACACTGTATTCATAAATATTAAAACTAAGAAAATTAACTTCTTAATGAAGTTTAAATTTTACATGGAAGTATTGATCCACCTTATAAGCAGTATTAATTCTTTCTGAAAAAGTCTAATACACTATGAAATAAGTGTAGTTCCTAGTTTCTATAACTTCACTGCCAAAATTCATCAAATCATTAACCCAAAGGGTCATCTTCTAAATGTAACTTGGTTAATATAGAATTACATTTTATACCCAAAGCATCATCTACCTTGTTTTATTTTCTAGTACTGTAAAGAATCATGAAATTATAATCCCTGATTAGTTCCATCTATATTCTGTTTCCCATGTTTTATACTTTTGGAGTGAATATATACTTCAAATTTTTGGATTAGTATATATTGTACACATTACTCTATACAATTAATTTCTCTACATTTTTTAATAAAAAACAAAAAATAATAATTCTAAATCATATTTAGATTAATTCAATTCATGAGGTTTCATCTAAAATAAAGAAACCATAATTAGTTGATCATTTTGAATTAGAAAAAAAAACCAAGTCCTTTTAATGAAGCATCACTATACATGAAGAATTCTTCAATTCTTGATAGCAAGTCAAAAATAGGAGCATTCAGCATTATTATTTTTACTTCATAAAAACAATCAACACATTATTTTTTCTAGATGCACATAACTCCTTTTGGAGTTATCTTATTCTATGGGAAAGACTTTTGAGAAATTTTTTCAACAAACCAATGATAGTAACCCAATAATGCATGAAAACTAAAAAAATCATTGATATTTGTGGGTACTGACCATTCATCAACAACATATATTTTATCAAGATCAACAATTATGTCACATTTAGAAATAATGTGACGGATTAATAAAACTCATTACAACTAAAATTTAACGATTATAAATATCCCATATAGTTTATTTTATTTAATGGTTTGAAAAAAAAATCCCAAAAATCCTGTCATGTTCCTCTTGGATTTTTTAAAATACTAAAATATCACCTCTAAATGCTACCATAAAAATTTGAAAGAAATGTTTTTTCTATCCTACGTCGAATACAATTACAAAAATATTTCCTAGAAATTTTTTGATAAATTCATCAGATTCCGAAGAATAAATATTTTAAATTTCTATGATATTATTCATAATTTCTCACTACTAATTACATTCACTTGTTAAATAATACCAATATTGGGTTACCTTTTGAAATTCTGAGAATCCTAGTAAATCAAATATCTTATTTATATCATTGACCTATCATTCAGTTACCACTGAGTCAGATGATGTAATAAATTATGTGAAATTTTTTCTCATGGAATTCTCTTCAATGTACATTTTCAATCATGATAGATCGAGTTTCTATCTAGAATTGACACCACCACCATTAATCAACTATTTAAATGAAACTATTACTGCAAAAAAACTATTATTTTCCAGTTCCAACAATATCAGGATGCTAATTTGGAAGGATATTTTCCTCTTTATTCCTTCCCACTATAATATCATTAATTCCTCTTCAAAAAACAACTCTAAACAAACATACCATAGAGAAATTAAGGTGGTAATCTTCAAATGAAAAAAAATTAACATGACCATTAGGTAACATTATTTAATGTAATGTCATTAATATTACCCTATCCTCTAATGTTAGGTATAATTATCATCAATACCATCTATAAGGCCCTAGGTATAAACATAAAATAATCATGTGTTATGTATATAATGTTATTTTATCTCATATTGGGTATCTTTTTTAGGATTAGGTTTTTAGAGAATTATTCAATACCTCGTACATAAAACCCCGTAAAATAAAAATTATACAGATCTATAGAGAATCCATTTATTCCATAATCGAAGACTTTTAGAAATTAAAGCATTATGGATTTCTATTAAAACCTTAATTTCCATTAACTTGAATTACTCTAAACCCTTACTCTGCATTAAGTATGTCGGAAAACATTGAAAATGTGGGATGATTATAAAAATATCAGTAAGGGATATAAAATTAATAACATTTTTAGTCTATAGATAGATATTAAAAATCATTCAAAATCCCTTTCTCAAAAACATAACATTTTACCCAAAAAAGGGAAATACAATTCTTTAATAAATATAATTTATTTTACCTTTTGAAAACAAATGATTCCTATGGAAACTCATTTGAAAAAAGGCAACTGTTACTGGTACCTTGTGAAATAATAACAATGAACCCATATAGAAAACTTATAGGATGTAATAACTATACAGCCAACTTCCAATATAATTACCTATAGAATATAATGATTTACCATTACATTAGAGCATTATTTGGGTGCACCCATCATTTAAGCTATAAACGGATCACTTGATGATATCTAGGAGAACCGATAATTTATAATTTTTGAAAAACACAACATGAAATAAAACACCTCATCATTTGAAAAATAAATTAAACTCATATGAAAATCAATTTTAGATTTTAAAATACATTTTTCATTAAAAATCCCATTATCAAGACAATATACTCACCTCTTTTGAAAAAACAATTTTTAATACACAAATACCCTAAAAATGGAAAAAATGTTTATCATTTAATAAAATATTAAAACTTACAATGGAATCCAAAAAAATATCCACAAAAACGGAATAACTATTATAACAACCTGAGCCCACTCTTCCAAACTCAGTTCTTAAAAATATTATGCAATTTTTTTATAAAAGTATTAGAATAATTACACATCATATTACACACATGAGGACATTTTACTAGTCTAGGTTCTGGAGGATTAGATAAAACCCTACATTTATCAAAGTTGAATAAAAAAATTTCCTATTACTCTTCCACGTGATACACCAAATAGTGTTGAAGTCCGATTTTGAACTTCTATGATTCCTAGGAAAAACATTTAAAAACAAGGCCTGAGTGTTTAATTTCCCAGTAAAGAGTTTTGAAAACCATTGATAAATCCCACAAAAAATTTTCCCTTGATTATACATTTAGAAAATTCAATTTGAAATACATTTGTAAAACAACCTTTAAAAAATACTATAATACTTTGAAAAATAATTATACATCGAAAACACTATTAAACTAATATTGTGATTCAATTGAAAATATTAACCAAGCTCTTAAAAACAAAACAACTAAGGACACTGGAAACATTGAAGGCTATCTTTGGCCTTCCCACATGAGGGATGGATTAACTATCCAATTTCTTATTATATTTACAAAGATTGAGTATTGGTTTTTATAAAATATTTTTGTATTAGCTTACCTTATATATATATAATTTTCACTGGTGTTTTAGTTTTCATGATATATATATAATCATGCATAGAAAAAATAAATTTTAATCTTTACTAAAATTTATATATTCTATTTGATACAATCAAATCTCATGATATATGAGTATGCATAATCAAATGAAGGATTAATCAACATCCACACACATAAAATTTCAACCATATTTCCATAAAAGTCCATTTTTGTAAAGATTATTTAATGATCATGTACATATGTATACACCAATATATATATGTGTGTGTGTATGCATGTATCAAATGTCATGAAAACTTATCGATATATGGCAATAATCGTGATATGAGTATGACATGCATGCAGATCCATCATTTAAATTCATAAAATTCAATAAATAATCAATTACTATGTATTTTTGTAATAAATAATTGATCAAAATAATAATAATTATCATAAAACATAATTTTTTTCTTTTTGACTTAATTTTGAAATATAAAATCATATTATTGGATAATATATAGCTAACATTGAAAAATTGAACATTTGAATTATAAAATGACATAATTTGATATGATCAATTATATACTTGTTGAAAATAACGAAAAATAATTTTCTATATAAATTATGTTTTCAAATCAGAAAAATAGATGGGATGAAACATAAAATTCCCTAGTAATCATATAAATAAATTAGTACACACAAAATATATAAATCTTTCAAATAATAAATATCATAATTTTGAAATAAAGACAAAAACTATTATTAATAAAAATATAATGGAATTAAAATCGTATATATTTTATCTGAGATTATATATTACCTTACTAAAAATCAAATAATTTTTGAAGTTTCTATATGATTAATGGAGAAAAAATACATTAAAATCAATTTTTAATGAAAAAATTAGATATGAAATAAATTATCTATTGCACAAATATAATTTGTGTAGAAATATAATTTGATATAATAGATATAAAAAATCTGTTAATTGTTTTGGAAATAAAACATTTTAATTGAACATGATAATTCAAATACATGTTGAAATCAAGGGAAAATAATTTCGATACAATAAATTTTTACAAATCAGAAAAAAATAGCATAAAATAGTGAGTCCCTTAAAAATTTCTTGTATAGGAGACCCTTTTCAACTTCTTCGTCTAGTCTTCAAGATCTCTCTTTAATTCCTCTACTTTAAGCCTTCTAAATGAAACTATAAGTGATCTCCAAAGGATGGATTATATAGAGCCAGTATATTAATGTGCATTAATAAAATTGTTTTCTATTTAAATGTGTGTTAAATAAAATAGCTCAGCTTTCCCATGACATATAGAATATAGATATTATAGCAATAACTCAGAAAATGACGATCCATGTAAAAAATTATTTATCCATCTGTAAGGTGATTGATGCATTGTATATTGTAAAATTCAGTTAAATCTTACCTTCTTCACGAAGCATCAACACACAACCACAAAATTAGATCAGAAAATACTAAAAAAAATAAAATTATTACTACCGATAAACAATGACAACGAACATTTATTTAACATAGTAAATATGATGGAAATATGTATTTGATTACCCTAAAACTATGAATAATGGTCTAAATCGATATCGTAAGTTGATAGTTTAAAGAATAAGACAACAACGGAAATCAATACACTGTATCCGATCAAATAGATATGATTTTGTTTTTTGAAAATTTGGATAAAAAAATTTATTATGCTGAAATTATTTCAATAGATAAGGATTATGATGATTATAAAATTGAATCATACCTCCACAAATATTGAAACACCAATTGCAACTCAAAATTGACCAGAGACGTCTGATTACAAATCGATCTGAAACCCCCGACTTCGATCAGTCCGCAACTGATCTCCTTCAAACTCAAATCCAAAACCAGACTCGAATCTAATGACAAACCATCCACCTATACCTCACCCTAATACTCCACCTCGCTTCTCAATATGAACAAAACAGTGTTTCAAATTTGTTCCTTGCGGCCACAGTTGGATTCAACTCCACTGATGCCCATGGATCAAATCTTGGATGACACTCAACATTCCACTCCGTGAAGACGAACTATCCTTTCGTCTCGATACTAAGCTCAATTTCCCCCCTCTGCGATGAACTCACCCCTTCGTCAGAATCAATTCTGAAATATAAACTCCACATATGTGTTTCCCAATTTGTTTTTTCATCTTATGTTTTTTATCACTTCCTTCAATTTTTTTTCATTTAATTCATTTAATATTTTCTTATCCTTTAATAAAACAATTGACATATTATCTATATATATATAACACTTTTAATTCATAAATTTAAATTAAATTTATATTAATCATAACATAAATATTTAATAAATTACATTTAATAAAGATAATATATTAATTATTTAAATAAAATTATAATCATCATAAAATATATTAATAAATACATAATATTATGTTGGTTTTTAAACTAAAATTATTTCTTTTAATTATTATTTTTATTATACTTTTTACATTTATTTTAAATCTTTATTTGTTATAAATATAAGGTATATTTTTTTAATTTAATTATTAACATTAATTAGGTTTATTTTAATTTTATTTATTTTTAAAATAAAACATGTAAGAAAATGTATATTAAAGTATAGTTAATTTATATAACTTCAATATGTAATGACATTATGAAAAATAATACAATTTAATGTAAAAACATTCATTTTGATTAAACTAAATAACATAAGTTTATAATAATATAAAATTATTTATTATAATTCAGTTTTTTTAATTACTTAATATTTTTTAGGACTTACATTATTCCCCCCTTTTGGGAATTGTGTCCTCACAATTCTTTCATCGGACTTACGAAAATTATGATTTTCCATTTCCTGAATTATGAAACTCAAGAATTGATAACTATAAATGTTACCACATAGACAAAAACATCTAATCTCCAAAGCTGTCTTGATCATTTCTCTGATACCAATTATAATTCCCCAATCCCTCTCTTCTAGACATAGTGCTTAAAAATGTTGTGTAATTTTTTTTATAATAGTTATTGAATAATTACAAATCATATTACACACACGAGGAACTTTTACCAGTCTAGGTTCTAGAGGATTAGATAGAACCCTACATTTATTAGAGATGAATAAAACAGCTTCCTACTACGCATCTTCTTGCTACACCAAACTACATCGAAGTCCGATTTAGAACTTCTATGATTCGTGTGAAAAAACATTTAAAAATATAGGGTGACAATTAAATTCCCTAGAAATGATTTTTGAAAACCTTTGATAAAACCCTTAAAAAAGATTCCCTTGATTATACATTTTGAAAATTCAATTGGAAATAAATTTTTAAAAAAACCTTCACAAAATACTATAATACTTTGAAAAATAATTATACTTCATAAATGATTTTAAACTAATCTAGTGATTTAGTTGAAAATATTAAGTAAGCTCTTAAAAACAAAACAACTGAGGACACTCGAAGCTTTAAAAGCTATCTTGGGCCTACCCACTTGAGGGATGGATTCAATATCAAATACCCTATTTTATTTACAATGTTTTAGTACCAGTTTTTAATAAACATTTTTGTATTAGCTTTCCTTATTGAAATATAATTTTGACTAGTGTTTTAGTTTTGAAGATATATTTATAATCATGCCTGGATAAAATAAATATTAATCATTTCAGAAATTTCTATATTCGATTTGATATGATCAAATCCCATGATATATGATGATGTGTAATAACATAAAATATTAATCAACATCCACACACATAAAATTTCAACCATATTTCCATAAAATTACATTTTATAAAGTTTATTTAATTATAAAGTATATATGTATATACCTATATATATGCATATTCATGTATGAAATGTTAGGAAAACTTATCGATATATGGCCATAATCATGATATGTGTATGAAAAGTGTGCAGATCCATCATTTAAATTCATTAAGTTCATTAACTAATCAATTACTATGTATTTTTTTAATAAACAATTAAACAAAATAATAATTATTATTATAAAAAATAATCTTGATCCTTTTGAAATAAGTTTGAAACATAAAATCATAAGTTTGGATAATATATCACTACCTTTGGAAAATATAACATTTGAATTATAAAATGAATTAATTTGACATGATCCATCAAATAATTTTTGAAAATATGGAAAATGAATTTTCAATATAAATGATAGTAGAAAATCATAAAAACAAATATGGGATAAAACATAGAATTCCCGAAAAATCATATAAACAAATAAGTATATACATAAATATACCTCTTTTAGAAAATAAATATCATAATTTTCAAATAATGAGACAAACTAGTCTTTAGAAAAATAAAATGGAATTGAAAGCGTAAACAAAGAATACGAGATTAATTACTACCTTAAACAAAATTATATAATTTTTCAAGACCTAAGATGAAAAATGGGGAAAATCCATTAAAATAATCTTTGAATGTAAAAAATATATATGAAGTAAATTATCTATTGCAAAAATATAATTTTGGAAGCAAAATAATTTTATTGGAAATATATAAGAAATCCCATAAAAAAATTTGAAAATAAAACATCTATATTTAACATGATAATTCAAATACGTGTTGAATCATGGGAAAATAATTTTGATACAATAAATTAATGCAATTCCGAAAAATAAATAGCATAAAATAGAGAGTCCCTTACAAATTTCTTGTATATGAGACCCTTTTCAACTTCTTCTTCCTATTTTATAGCCCTCTCTTTAATTACTTTACTCTAAGGCTTCTAAATGACACTCTAAGAGAACTCCAAAGGATGGATTATATAGAGCTAGTATTTTACTGTTCATTAATAAAATTGTTTTCTATTTAAATATGTGTTAAATCAAATAGCTATGCTTGCACATGATATATAACAAACAAATATTGCAGTACCAAGTTAGAAAATGACAATCCTTGTAAAATAATTATTCATTCATCCTAATGGTGATAGATGCATTGTATATTGTATAATTCAATTAAATTGTAGCTTTTTGTGAAGCATCAATTCACAACCACACAATAAGATCAGTAAATATTTAGCAAAATAAAAGTATTACCACCGATAAACAAAAGAAAATGAACATGTATTTAATATTATAAAAATGATGGAAACATGTACGTGATTACCCAAAACAGTGAATAATGATCTAAATCGATGTTATAAGGGGATAGATTGAAGAATCCGACCACAATCGAAGGCAATACATTGTATCCGTTCAAATAGATATGATTTATTTGGAAATATTCAGATAAAAAAGAATTTATTGTGTAGAAATCCATTCAATAGATAAGGATACATATTATTAAAAAAAATAGAAACATACCTCCACAAATATTGAAACCCTAACCGCCACTCAAAATTGACTAAAGAATTTTAATTCTGACTAGATATGAAAACCTCGACCTCGATCGGTCCAAAACTGATCTACCTCGAACTCAAATCCAAAACCATACTCGAATCCAATGACAAACCATCGACATAAATCTCACGCTACTACTCCACCTCGACTCTCAAAGAGGAATGAACCGGTGTTTCAAATATATTCCTTCTGTTCACGGTCAAATTTGACTTTACCGAAGCACTTCGATCAAAAATAGGGTGTTTCTCACCTTTCCACTACACGAAGACGAACCATCATCTCGGCTCGACACCAAGATCAATTTCTCCCCTCTAAGACGAACGCTCCCCTACGTCAGAAAAAATTCTGATATATGTACTCCACATACGGGTTTCCCGATTTGTCCATTCATCTTATTTTATTATATTTTATTTCAATTTTTTCCATTTTAATCATTTATTATTTTCTTATCCTTCAATAAAAAAATTATATTTTATCTATATATATATCACTTTTAATTAATAAATTTAATTTAATTTTTATTAATCATAACATAAACATTTATTAATATAAATTATAAAAAAATATACATATTAGTAAAATAAAATTAAAATCATTATAAAATAAATTAATAAATACATAATATTAAGTATGTATTTAAAATAAATTTTTTTATTCAATTATTATTATTATTATACTTTATACCATTATATTAAATCATTTTTTGTCATAAATGTAATGTATTTTTTAAAATTTAATTATTAATTTTAATTATGTTTATTTTATTTTAAATTATTTATTAAAGAAAACATGTTTAAAATGTATATGAAAGTATAGTTATTTTATATAATTTCATTATATAGTGACAAGTTGAAAAATAATATAAATTAATGTAAAAATTTTAATTTTGATTAAACTAAATAAAACAAATATAGAAATATTACATTAATTATTATAAATCATTTTTTTAATTAGTTAATATTTTATGGGATGGTATATTCTTCCCCACTTTTGGGAGTTCTTTCCCCACAATTATTTCCTTTGACATACGAAAATATTGAATTTCCATCTTTAGAATTATGAAACTTGATAATTTCTGACTCTATTTGTTACGTCATAGACGATGACATCTAATCTCTAATGTTTTCTAGACCATTCCTCTGATACCAATTATAAGGCACTGAGCCCGCTCTTCTGGACTTAGTTCTTAAAAATGATGTGTAATTTTTTTATAAATGTAATTGAATAATTACACATCAAATTACACACACGAGGACCTTTTACCGGTCTAGGTTCTGGAGGATTAGATAAAACCCCACATTTATCAGAGTTGAATAAATCAATTACCTATTACGCTTCCATGTACTACACCAAACTGCGTGGAAGTCTGATTTCGAACTTCTATGATTCCTATGAAGAAAATTTAAAAAAGGGTGAGTATTCAATTGCACAATAAGGTGTTTTGAAAACCTTGGATAAATCCTGTAAAAATATTAAATTGATTATACATTAGGAAAATTAAAATGGAAATACAATTGTAAAACATCCTTTACAAAATACTATAATACTTTGAAAAAAAATTATACTTCGAAAACACTTTTAAACTAATTTGGTGATACAGTTGAAAATATTAAGCAAGCTCAAAAAAACAAAAAAACAGAGGGCACTCAAAACATTGAAGTCTATCTAGTGCCTACCTAAATGAGGGATGTATTCACTATCCAACTCCCTATAGTATTTACAAAGATTGAGTACCAGTTTTTATAAAACAATTTTATATTAGCTTGCCTTAGATATATATATATAATTTTCACTGGTGTTTTAGTTTAGAAGTTGTCTTTATAATCATGCCATGAACAAATAAATTCTAATATCTAATGAAATTTATTTATTCGATTAGATATTATCACATCGTATGTTATGTGAGGATGCATAATCACATGAAAGATTAATCAACATCCACACACTTAAAATTTCAACCATATTTCCTTTAAAATCCATTTTTGTAATGTTTTTTTAATGATCGGGTATATATGTAATACCTATATATTTATATATGAGTATGCATGTATGAAATATCATGAAAACTTGTTGATATATAGCCATAATCCTGATATGAGTATGACATGCATGCAGACCATCTTTTAAATTCATAAAATTCCACAAATAATCAATTACAATATATTTTTTAATAAATAATTAATCCAAATAATAAAAATTATTAAAAAACATAATCTTGATCCTTATGAAATAAGTTTGGATCACAAAATCATAATTATGGATAATATATCTCTAACATTAGAAAATAGAGCTTTTGAATTATAAAATGACATAATTTGACATGATGAATCAAATACTTTTTGAAAATAAAGAAAAAATTCAATATAAAATATTGTTGAAAACCATAAAAATGGATGGGAAGAAACATAGAATTCTCTAATAATCATAGAAATAAATAAGCAAAAACATAAATTTATCTCTTACAGAAAACAAATATCATAATTTTATAATAATGAAACAAACAATTATTTACAAAAATAAAATGGAATTGAAATCATAAATAAATAATATGATCTTATATACTCCCTTACACAAAATTAAATATTATTTGAAAACCATAGATGAATAATAGAGAAAAACTCCATTAAAATAAACATTGACATTAAAAATTAGATATGAAATAAATTATATATTACAAAAATATAATTTTGGTAGAAAAATAATGTGATAGAACGTATATATGAAATACATTAAAATATTTTGAAAATAAAACAAATTAATTTAAAATGTTAATGAAAATACATGTTTAAATTAAGGAAAAATAATTTCGATATAATAAATTATTGCAAATCATAAAAATAAATAGCATAAAATAGACAGTCCCTTACAAAATTCTTGTATAATAGACCCTTTTCAACTTCTTCATCCAATCTTCTAGCTCTCTCTTTAATTCCTCCACTCTAAGGATTATAAATGACATTCTAAGAGAACTCCAAAGGATGTCTTATATATATTGATTATTTTACTTTTCATTAATAAAATAGTTTTCTATTTAAATCTGTGTTAAATCAAATAGTTCATCTTGCACATGACATATAACATATAAATATTACAACAATAAGTCAGAAAACGATGATCCAAGTAAAATAATTATTTATTCATAATAATGGTTATAGATGAGTTTTATATTTTATAATTCAGTTAAATCGTAGCTTCTTCATGAATCACCAATACACAACCACAGAACAAGATCAGAAAATCATTGACAAAATAATAGTATCAAAACGAGAAACAAAGACAACTAACGTGAATTTAATATAATGAAAATGATGGAAACATGTATTTTACTACCCTAAAATAATGAATAATGATATAAATCAACGTCAAAAGGGGATATATTGAAGAATACGACAACAACAGATTGAAATAAATAGTATCTGATCAAATAGTTATGATTGTTTTTTGGAACGATTCGAATAACAACTAATTTATAATACTGAAATTGGTTCAATAGATAAGGATTTAGATGATTAAAAAATAGAAACATAAAATCAATGAATATTGAAACCCTAACCATAGCTAAAAATTGACTATAGACGTCTGATTCTGACTCGATTGGAAAACCCCGAATTCGATCGGTCCAAAATGCATCTCCCTTGAACTCGAATCCAAAACCAGATTCAAATCCAGAGACTAACCATCGTCCTGCATCTCGCTCTGCTACTCCACCTCGCCTCTCAATGAGGAATGAACCAGTGTTTCGAATATATTCCTTACGGCCACAGGCTGCTTCAACTCCACTAATGACCTTTGATCAAATCTAGGATGACTTTCACATTTCCACTCCATGAAGATGAACCATCCACTTGGCTCGACAGCAGGCAAAATTTCTCCACTCCGTAATGAAATCTCCCTTCCGTCAGACTTAATTTCAAAATATGCACTCCATATACAAGTTTCGTAATTTATCCTTTTATTTTATTTTTTTCATGTTTCTTTCAATTTTATTTCCATATAAATCGTTTATTATTTTTTTATCCTTTAATAAAACAATTATCATTGTATGTATATATATAACTCTTTTAATTCATAAATATAAATTAAATTTATACTAATAATAACTTAAACATTTATTAATTTACATTTTTAAAAAAATAATAATATATAAATTAGTTAAATAAAATTATAATAATCATAAAATAAATTAATAAATACATAATATTAAGACATTTTTAATGTAAATTTCTTTCTTTTAATTATTATTATTATTTTACTTTTTACCTTTATTTTAAATCATTATTTGTTATAAATATAATGTAGGTTTTTTAATTAATTTATTTACATTAATTATGTTTTTTTAATTTTGTTTCATTTATTAACAAAAACATGATAGAAAATGTATATGAATGTATAGTTAATTTATATAATTTCAATATATAGTGACATGATGAAAAATAATATAAATTAAGGAAAAAATTTTATTTTGATTAAACTTAATAACATAATCTTATAAAAATATAACATTATTTATTATAATTCATTTTTTTCATAATATTTGCTGGGACGTTACAATAATTGTCGTCGTCTACATTAATAATAAAACATTCCATTGTTGTTTGTGAGAATATTATATATAAAACTACTAAAAAGATTCCTCTTCAAAAAAAATTGAATGAAACTAAAAAAAATCCAAAATATTTTTTATAAACCATTAATATCCATATAAATAAATATGTTAAAATAATATCAAGAATACTAACCTCTAAAAAATAATTGAAAATTAAATCTTTAAATATTCAAAGTGTCCCATACAACATTAAAAATTTAAATCCTAATACCCAATATAGATTAACATTTAAAAAAAATTAGATAAAATTATAATATATAAAATAATGATATATAATTTTAAGGGATAGTATAAACATATTATATAATAATAAAGGTGAATATTATCAAGAAATTCCCTAATGAAAGCAGATTGAGATGAAATCCCTTACCTAGATTCCGACTGGTCACGTGTGTCTTTATCTTTCAAAATAATAAATTTTTATTAATTATTTACTTACATCAGAAACTTTTTCATGTTTATCATGAATTTTATTTCACATAATACATTGTTATAAACAACTACTTAAATAATTATATTTTTATGGTAGTTTTGACCATATTTAGTTTATGTGTCAACAATAACATTGGTATGTCAATTATGGTCAAAAGGGTCATTATATAAACATATGTAGAAGAATAATAATTAGATAATTATTAAATTTATATATAAAATATATTTTTAAAAACAATCGTGAATTATGGTTTTGAAAAATGAACCAACATCACAATCATGGAGATGGTATGTCGTATGTATGTGCGAGTACGTTTCTCATTGTTTAATAATCATTATGGAAAAAAATTAAGTAAAATTTATAATTAAATAATGTCCATTATATCATAAATACCATTTTATTTAATAATATATACTTATATATATTTATTTATTTCAATGTAAAAGTAATATCATCATGTCGAGGAGGCGGTAGTCCACAGGTCCACGAATGACGTTATCACTTTTTTCAGTGTGTGAAAGATGAAGTTAAATAAAAGGATATATTTTATTTAACAAAAGGTAATTATGTATTTAATATAATTTTTATGGTATGTATGTAGAATATGTTTAATTAAACCTTTCCTTAATATCTTCTATGTAGGGTGTGAATGTATAACATCGCTTTGAGGAGGCACCAGTCCACGTGTCCACAAAGGACATTGTCATATTTAATAATCTTGGAAAGAATGAAGGTATGTGTATATATAAATTCAATAAGTATTAATACATGTTAAATATATATATATATATATATATATATATATTTGTGTACATCAAAACTACCAACCATTACAGTTGTAAAATGAAAAAATGATCAACATCATTACGTGAAGTGGTAGTTCTCCGTAAGAGAACAATAATTTCCTTTCTTATTTGATAGTACTGTGTGTAGTTGTAGGATTAAAAAATAACATTAAAATATATCAGTATATTTAGGAAACTTATTTTTTCTATAATCTTGTAATAAAAATGAAATAAGGAACTGGAAAATGGAAAAATGTAAAAGTGCATGTTCATGAAAGTTACCTCTTCTTTGGGTAACTCTTTTTTGTTTAAATCAACGAGATTATTCATTGAATTTATTCCCATGTCCAGACCTCTATGATTAGGGTAGGGATGTTTATTTAATTATTTTGGAAGGATTTGGATGATCAAACTGGGCTTGAGAGATGAAAAGAAATGGAAATGTTGTGTTTGATTTTGTAGTGGAGGAGGAGTGGTATTCTTGGAAAGTTTAAGAAAGAAAATTCCACCCATGTTTTTCCAAAATCAAGGGGTCCAATAATTTTCAAAATTATATCCATGGGAGGATATAGAAAATATATGAAAAAATGGATTTTGGAAGACTATCTCATGTCAATTAATCCTTTTAGATAGATTTTTTTGGATGGTTCTTCTAGTGAATACTAATATTCTTCCACAAGTTGAATTTAACAATAACATTTGTATGGATTGGCTCTCCTAGAATATCACGCATACCAAGTTTTGTCGAATTTAAGTAACATTTTATATTCCAAATCACCCTTTAAACATATATCATTGAATGGATGAACCTGAAAACCTATTGTAATGTACATTAATCATATTAGTTTTGTTACCTATTCATGATGGATATTTATCTCAAATGGTTGGGAAGAAACAAAACATTTAAATTAACAGTATTATTCCAAAATATTCTAATTTATTTCTTCAATACGTGTCTAGTCTTCCCCTATATCATGAAGCTATGTTTTTTTGAGAAAAAATACATGGTTTTAGGAATATTTCAAATAATTCAGATAGAATTTCCAAGACTGAGTTGTAGGAATTGAAGAGGAATATTTAGGATAATATATATAAGGGATTAATTTTTCTTAGAGCTCCTCCATGAGGTTCACATTTTCTTTTTTTATGGAATACATATTGACTAATTTTTGTTTTCATTGATTGTCAGGAACTCAAAAGTTCACAATTAAAAACAAGTATTATCTTCCCCATGTTAATTATATATTTGATCAATTAAAATTATCTATATATTATTAAAAGATTCATCTTCATTCTGGATATCATTATTAAAAATTTAAGTGGGGGATATACCTAAGATAATCTTTCATACAATGTATTGTCATTATGAATTTATAGTAATTCCATTTTCACTTACCCATTTTCATATTATCTTTATGGATTTAAGGAATATTGTATTTATAGATTTCCTTGATCAGTTTGAAGAAGAATTTATATAATATATTCTTATATATTCAGTGATAATGTTTTTTAATGAATAAAATTTTATAATTGTGATTAATACCCTGGTGAAGGAGAACTTTTATGGTAATTTTACAAAGTGTAAAATTTGGCATTAAAAAGATTCATTCTTAGGTGATTTAATCTCTCACAAGGGTATATTGGAGGACCCTTCAAAGACAGAAGATATTTAACATTTCCCTAGACCAGTCATAGTGACTTAGGTTTATATATTTCTTAGTATGGACAGCTTTTAGTGATGCTTTGTAGAAAATATCTCAGTAATACGATATTTTCTAACTATGTTAACTCAGGATAGAGCCACATTCCATTTGACAGATGAATATAAGTATGATAAGGAACTAAATATAAGGACAGTTAGTGAACATATTCTTACACTACCCTATAGTGGTGAAATATTTGGGATCTATATTGATGAATCAAATAAGGTACTAGGATACTTCCTTCTAATGAATGATATAGTGATAACTTATGCCTCATAAAAATTGAAAGGTCATGAGATAATTTACCCAAATCATGATATAGAGTTAGCTACAATAATTCTTCAATTGATGAAATGAATACATTATCATTATTCATAAATATGTAATATATATTCTGATCATAAAATATTTATGTATATATTTACATATAATGAGTTAATTATGTTAAAAATAAGATGGTTGGATCTTGTCAAATTTCATGGTTTCTCGATACATTGCCACCATGGGATAACTAACAAGGTATAAGATTATCTACATTGAAAAGATCATGCTATTTTTCATTTATTATGATCACTGAAGTCCCAATATTTATATATTTTCAAATGGTATATCTTGAAATCATTATGGAAATAGAGAAATATTATCTTTCTCAAATGACTGTTCAACCATCTATCCGAGTGAATATTTAGTAAGAACCAAGGGAAGATGTAGATTTATAAAATAAGGTAACAAATTTTCTTGAGTTAAACCATTATTTTGATGGGAATATAAGGTTTAGAAAACATTTTTGTGTTCCTTACATAAAAAAATGATGATGGTTCTCTTGGATGGGGCATATATTTCATCATTCTCTATTCATCATTGATTCAAAAATATGTATAGAGATTTTGAGGAATATTTCTATTAGGACAACCTGAAGATAGATATTGTAGATTACATATCTTAGTTTCTGGTATGTTAGCCAAATATGTTTAAGATACTAAAATCTAAATGTTTGTTAAAATAATTATCTATCCTTTAACAGAATTGATAAAACACCACCATTTATTTTTTCGTAGGACTACCCAAAATGTTAAATGGGTAAAATTATATATGGGTTGTAGTGGATCACAAAAAAAAAATTATAACACATCAATTAAATTAGATAATATTTCTCCCCAAATCATATTTCTAGAATATAAATTAAATAATAGGTAATGATTCCTATAGCACCAAATTTAATTGTATTTTATCTTGATTTGAAGTTTTCCTAAAAGGTCTCGAATAGTCTTCAGTGGGCTCTGGATACTGAGTTAATTTTATGTACCTTTTATCATAATTAAATTTATAGACAGACTAATTTGACCATTAATACCATGTGGATATAATAACACTTTGATCTATATATTTTAGAGGTGGTGGTTATCAACACATTCCTCAAGTTGAGTTTTCTTACACTAATAGCGTTCACATGAGCACTCATATAGATCCTTAAGAATACTTATATAAAAATAAGTGTAAACCTAAAACATATAGGGTTTAAGAGATATAATTAAATATATTAGGAACTAATATAGATAATTAAATGTAAGATAAAGTGATAGTAATTCCACAATACATAAATGAAACCAAGAGTGTATAAAAAAAATTGCTGATAATAGAGGAAAAGATCTGTAGTTCACTATATATATTCTTTATCATTTAGGGATGCAGTCATATCACTTCAAAAGTTCACCGAATCACTCTCAAGTTCATGATTTGTTCTATTTATCTCTCATAAGTAAGTACATACTATATCCTTCAATTGTACTAAGCTCGTTTTTCTTACCAATGAAGAAATATATTTACTATAAATATCATCATGTATAAATATCCTTTTTAGATATAAATTTATAGGGAACAAGACAACTCATCTGGTTAATGTTTTCTAGAATAATTCTAAAATTGGACGACACAACATGGGAAACTGACGATGTAATGAGGTAGAGATATCGTTATTTATCACTATCATAGTAACATAATTTATTTTGAAGAAATTCATTTTATAGGGGGTATAATGTAATATCCAAATATTTTATGATATATTTTTTAATAAATTTAATCTCTTTGAAAGCTTGTGAAACCCACAACCATGAGAATAAATAAACTGAAATGTAGCATACGTTAATATCCTAAATGTAAAATTAATAGGTATGAATATGACTAAGTAAATTATGACAAATATATTATTTACAAATTTATAAAATAAATTCATTGTTTACTCTAATAAATTCAGTGGATACCAATTAATTATAAGTGAAAATAAAAATCATTTGAAAGTAAAAGTAATGTTTTTTTGAAAAACTACATCTTTCTAAAAAATAAAGTCATCACATTTTAAAAAATTATTTTAAAATAAAATTTTTAGAAATTTACAAAAAAAAATTATACTAAAAATGTAGTTTATTTCTTTAATGAACTGGTAATATTTTTCTTAGAGTGAATTTCTGATAATTTTATAAAATGATAAATGTTTCGATGAATAGTGTAAAATAATGATTATTATTAAAAATTATGTTTCCTTTTAATGAATTTAAAATTTTAAATTATGATTTAAATTTGTTTTAAAAGTAAAAAATATTTATTTTATAACTAATCCAATTTAGTTAATTAAAATCTATTTTCTATTTAATCATGATATAAAAACATTTTATTCTTCAGAAAACCTTTTCTTTAGATAACCACTTTTCATCGTGCTTACAGGTTTTTTATTAATTTTAATTCTGGAACTTCGATGAATTTAATTTTACAAAATAAATCCCATATTTTGAACCATAATAATAATTATTAATTAATAATTCCGACATACTTTATGACATAATTAATAGTAAAGGGAGTAAAAATTAATTACCATGGTTAATGTTAAAATAGTTTTTTCACATTACATGAACTTGTGTTCAAATTATTTTACCAAACTCATAGATTTTTTATTTAATAAATTGAATTTCATATTTATAATTATGTTTTCATAAATATTTAAAAAGGATCATTATATTTTTATTTGGTAAGTATAAATGACCAAGATAAAAAGCTAGTTACATTTGTCAAAACTAAAATGGTAAATGTGAGAAACCATAGAGGTTAAGGGAGTAAAATGTTTAAAAAAAGTTTAATTTTTTGATTTAGAGGTTTTTATGGACAATTAATATCCAAAAATATTTTATTAATAAATTTTTAGGCACATGGATTGACAGATACTTTACATTATTAAAATGTTTTGGTTATTTATAATAATACCACTCCTTATCACTTGTTAAATGACACCCCTTATCAACTACTCTCCACACATAAAGAAAATATTATTTTATAAAAACAAACTAAAATACCATTCATAAATCCCTCTATATGACCTATATTATTTCTTTTGATTAAAAAATTATCTTAATAAGAATTTATGTATAAACCTAATGTGGTTTTCCAAAGAAGAAGTATAGTTCTTAACCATGTGTTTTTGCTTTATTTATTTTTATACCAAATAAAAATATTCATCAAATATTATGTAATAAAAAAATAACTACCAAATACTGATATTATATTATATTAATATAATAACCTATATCCTTCTCTTCTTCTATCAAATGGGGAGTGAAACCATCAAATGTGTGTACAGTGGACTACTACCTTGTGAATCGTTCTAATTCTTTTTCCATCACCGCCTCTCATGGATTGGTATAATGATGGATTAAATGAATATAAATTATATTTATGAAATAATTATTCTTGAAGAATTATAATTTCACATATACCTTATTAGCTTCTACTCTTTTGGAAAATGGTAGCATCACTCGTGCTTACGTGTTGACTAACACCTTTAGGAAGCAATGTGAAATATTTTTCAATTTATTTTTATATGTATAATTATAAGGATATATTTTATGAATATATATTATGAAGTTGATATAATTATTTTTTTAAATGAGATTTATTAATTACAATTTGTTTGTTCTATCCTTTTGAAAACATCATTTGTGTTCTTCTGTATTTAAAGCCTACAGCCTACATAAACGTTATAATTCATTTTTCTATATCTATATTTTATAGATGAACATAAAAACATATATAATGAATATATTAGATATTTTTATTATTTTTATTATTCTAGATATTATGGAACCATTATCAAAGTACAAGGACAGAACTACAAAATGAAAAAAAATAATGATAAAATCAAGTAGTTATTACCCGAAATAAAATTTTTATCAAATAATTGTTATTAAATGCGTGATAAAATCTTATAATTAAATCATATATTATATGTTATATATGGTTATGGTTATGGAATATATGTATAATAAATATATATTTATTATATAGGGGGTTCAGATCCAATTAAATGTGGTCAAACCGGTGGTAAGATATTTCCTTTCAATTTTCATTAATTGAAGTATATTTTACTATTATGCATCTAGTTTACTTTATAAGGTATATCTACTTATAGTTGGATATATTAAATAATGAATATATATTTATTCATGCTATTTAATATTTCATTTTAATCTATTTATTTCATGGGTTTTATGATTCAAATGTTACCAACGTGGTAAGGGTTTATTTCACAATATCACCATTATTCAAGATTATTTGGGTTTAAGTATCTATTTCGAAATTATTTTTTATTTATACCTTAAATAGAATATATTTTTTATCCTATTTTTATTTCAACAAATTATATGTTTTGCATTTATTTTCATATTTTAAATAATCATGATTTTGAAAGGATGTTTTTAAGTAAAACCGACTTTGTTTTGTTACTCAGTTGGGATTATTTTTCTTCCATATCCATATTTTAATTAAAAAATATCACACAATATTTTGAATATCATATAATTATCATTTAAATATATTTTTATCCATTTTTATTTTATACAAAATAGCTTAAAATTTATCTTCTCATAGTTTCCCAAAAGAGTTACTTTTTGACCTATTTACAAAAGTGTGAAAGGAATGTTTTTTTAACATATATGGAATGTATATAATTTTCAACCATTATTACCAGTAAATGATTTTAAGTTTAAATTAAATTTTTAAAAGATTTATTTTAATTAAAAATTCCTTCCTTAATATTTTGGAAATGTTTCATTGATTAAATAATTCCTTTTATTTTGAAAAAGAGTATTTTCATCTGCAAAATATCCAGTGATCATTTTAAATTATTTTCGTTTAACTTAAAATCCATTATTGAATATTTTAGGGATGTTAAACTCTAATTTTAACATCCACCATATTTATTTCAATTTTTTATTACTAGTTTGACTTGGGAAAGTATTGATATTTTATTTTCTAGTACATTAAATATAGGAAGTTATTGATTTTCAATCCATATTGATTAAGTTATACTGTTTATTCTTGTGATTAATGCAATGTATTTATTAATTTATTAGTGGGTTACTATAATTAAATATCATATAGGTGAATAAATTTGTCATATTAGATAAACAATATTTTTTATATATCTTAGTCCTCAATCATTTAAGTAATATGTCTTCGCATGAGGCCTTGATAGTCAGTTTCTAATGTCTGGAATTATGCATTTCATCATTGTGAAATTTTTTATTGATTTCCATGTGATTATTTTAACAATTATGATATCCATGGATATGGTTTTATATCATGTAATTATTTATATGATATTTTTTATCATCATTTTTTCATTACATATTATTTAGGCCATATTATCTTTCAATGTATTCATACACATATAGAGCATCTCAGCTCACCCATTTCTTATGATTCCTTTTTCAAGGGTGTCAATAATTGTATTTAAGATATATATGTAGGGATTTATTAAAGTGATTATTGGTGTTCTCAAAGGTAATACTATTTTTTATTTTATATTATCAAATTTAATTTTGGATTCAACCATATATCTATTAAAATTGATTCATTATTTTGGCACCCAATAATTAATATAAACAAATATGTTTTTATTAATTTTTATTCATTGTGAATAATAAAAAAATTTAAATTGTGTAACCCCGGTTAATGTTAAAATAGGTTTTTCCTTGGGAGACCAAAAGATAAGGGTGTGATTACCACCCACATTTTTTATTATTATTGGTTAAGGATATTTAAAATTTATAATATTATAACTTTACATCCCATATACATTATTATCCAAATTCCTATGAAAGTGTCCCAGTGTCATTCTAATATTTTAATTAATTCTATATGTGCCTCTCCACTAACTTATTAAAGGGCAGGTCTTATACCCCCTTATTCACACCAATTTATTAATCTAGATCAAATAATACCAACTCTAAACCATTCCTATAATAATTCCATTAATACTTAATTGTATACTATTCTACTAAGACAAATCCTTCATGGATCATGGTGTAAGGAAATGGATGTCACTCAAAGATGTGGTATACATCATAACCAAGCTCTCTCAGTTTTATTTCTTATTTGACGTATTATAAACATCTTTTGTTTATAAAATTATGATTATTAAAATACCATAAATATACTAAGATGTTGTTATGGTGATTGAACAACCATTTAACAATTATTCTCAATCAAATGGGATATTAAAGTATTTCTTGTGCATACATATGGACTATCACCTCCACATATAGATGAAATTCATTTTCCACTACCATCATTCATAGTTGATCGTCCTCTTATCATTCATTATATTATCTATATATAAAACATGATAATAACACAACCCAATTTTATGATATTGTATCCAAGAATTATATACATTCTATAATAAATAATAATAAGCCATCATCCTATATATGAACGCTCTATTGTTGGGTCCAATTATATCAAAATATAAGGTTTAATGCTCCTTAATCAACCACCAATCATCTCGAAAATATTAAAAATTAGCTATACATGGATTCATACTCACCATTCATCTATAAAATTCCTTTCCTATATGTTTATGATATTGAAAATCCTTAATCTTATAAAAAACTCCAACCACTTGAACCACCACAAATTCAAATATTTCTGCTATATGATATATAAAAGGATCATGTAATCGATTAAAAACAATTACTGACAAGATAATTATAATATATTTTTATAGAAAATACTATATATCAAGGATTCTTATAATTGGTAGTGAATTAAATTCATAATAATGTGGCTGTTGAGAATCATAAGAGATTTTTTCTCTCAATTGTATCTAAACATGACAAAAACAAAGATGAAACACATCCAAAAATACATCATATATGAAACCTTTTTCTAGAAAATGGAGAACATAAACATTGATCAACTTATCATTCAGGTACTCAAACAATGCATGACATTGATCTGCTCACATGAATTCCTTATCTTATATTTTGAAAGCATTCAAAGAAGTTTTGATCTTAGGGAAATAAAACAAGAACCTCCTATAATAATACGACAGACCAAATAAACTATGTAGCGCTATCAAGGAAACTTATAAGGATATACTAATACACCCTAATGATACATTAAATGATTAAGAAAAGTATCTGTATGGGTCCATAACATACACTTTGATAGCTTCCCATATAATTGATTTCCTCAATGGAAATAAAAAAAATCATTCAAATTCCCAACAAGTCACTAATATGGCCTCACATGAATAAATAAATCATATAATAATGAAATTAATATATTTTATAGTAACTCAAAAATCATTTTTTCAGTTCGTACCATGATAATAGTTAGGTAATTTTCATGTCTAAAATTCATATTAATAAAGTCAACGTGTTTTTTAAAAAAATGAATGTAGTCATGGGGATATCTTTTTATTTTACCCCCATCTGATGATACATAGACTATAAATTAATCCTCAAGAACAAAATATATCCCTTAAATTGATTTGAATATGAAAACAATCACATACAGGGGATTGTAGTTCTTTACTCTCGCATAATTTAACTGACAAAAATTTATGGATAACAAAAAACTAAAATTCACCATATTCTTGAAAAAAACCAAAAATCGCCCTAAGGAAATATAGTAGGATTGATGAAACCATTAATATACAGATCATCGATCCAAATAAAAAATTCATTTATCCTTGAAAACACTATCCCATAAAAAACATATAGGTCGAAGAGACACCATATTGAAGGTCTATTCAAAACATGATGTCATGTTGGGTGGTTAGTATTATAACCTCTTAATAAAAGGAACTAAGGTAGTCTTCCAAAACTGTTGGAAATATTATACCATAAAATTGTATTCAAATTATTTTAATACCATAAATATGATATAAATGAGGCTTTTAACACCACCAATACTTTTTTTTCCCCAAACACTAATGAACACTATATGGTCAACTTATATGTCATGGTAAATCTATCCACTATAAGAAATATATAATAAATCACATGAAATAGAACCAATATATGGAAACGATAACATCATATGGTTTCATCTATAATAATAGGATATTTAACCAATGTTCAATAATTCCCTAGCATAAAAATTTTATACATAAAACATATCATGAAATCTTGGCTGACCTTTAACTAGAATGGTCAACACCAAGGGCACTAGAATTTTATCCACCTTGATTCTAGAAGATCAGAATAATTATAAAAAATTAATACATTGTAAATCTCATAAATTTTGAAATTCATAAACAATAGTAGAAATGAAACATATAGTTTCTTATACAATTTTCCCTCTTAATATTATTCACTTTATAGTATAAAACAAACTATACCGAGTTTCTCTAGCCTACTACTTCTGAGGATGTCAAACTTTGTGGTCATGATCAACCCTAGGTTCTTGATTATTGGGAATATCATGGGGTTATCATATTTTCACCCAATCTCTTATTTTCTTCCAATAATAATGATTACATGATGACACTTTCAAGGCCATATAGAAAATTATTGTTGGGGATGCATCTAAAACATGTTTCCAAATTTGTGCTGACTAATAAGGAATGTTGAAAACATGAACTAATGATAACATTTTCCTACATATAAAATTAAAACCACACATGATCTCTAGATAGAAGCTCATGAACTATTACCTAATGAGGATAAAAAAATCTTATAATAACTCCTCGTCGATAAAAACCATTAATTTTTTCAAAAATAAGAATCTTTATTTGCATCTATACCCCTCAAAAAAATTATTTATTTATTTCTTTATAAAAAATCATTTTCACTAGTGTATTTTTAATTAAACAAACAATGATAAATTCCCTAAGATATGAAATTTTAGTGATGGTGGTGACCTGATTATAAATCATCATATGAAAAACCTCCAAAAAAACTAAAACCTTTCATCATCCTCTATATGAAGATCAAGAGAGTTGAAAAATAAATTAAAGAACATTTACCAATGCTCGCTCACAATAAATATATCCTGTCACGAACCAAATCTGGTCGCGGCCAAAACCAGCACCAGACCTAGCCCGTGACAAGGCCCGAAGGGCATTCCCTATCCCCACAGGCTGGCACAAGTGCCCGGGTATCATTTATCTTGGTTTGGGAACGATTTACCCGAGTATGAAATCATAAAACATTAAAAACAATCCATAATATAAATCTGAAATTTTTGAGCCATACAATACTTAAGTAAAAACCAGAACTAAATACATTGTTTTAAAGAAAATACAAGTGGTCCAAATAAAAATAATGATAGCATCAAGACATACCCAAGGTCTCCACATGACTAGGGGTCATCGCCCCCAAGCTGTCTCCACAACTCCACACCAAGGATGGGAACTAACATCCTGAACCTCCATCACCCTTAGACTTTCCTTTACCTGAATCAAACATAACCAAGTCCACTTACACCCAAGGGGTGTAATTAGGGTGTGAGCCTAATCCCAATAGGATACCACCTAAGTATTCCAAGGAGTAAGAAATTCAATGTAAAAAAGCAAGCAGTTTTCAAACGCAAGGAAAAGTAGTGTTAAAATATCAAGAAATGAAACCTCCAATTGAAAATAGTTTTCAATCCAAAATTTTCAGAATATTAACACATTAAAATAGAAATGTTAGATACTGTAATTTACTTCCTAAAACACCCTAAGACATCGGTAAATACTACAAATCCAATGAGAAACAACATTGGGAACACCCCTAGGCACTAGGTTGTCTTGGGCCCTATGTACCTCGTACCTCGGTGTAAAGTAACCGTAAGAAAAATCGGTTCTCATGCACGAGCCACTAGTACGGAACATACCCAAAACCTAGTGGTCCCCAATAATCATCCACATAGTTTAGTTATAGTTGTCGTTATCCAAATGCTAAGTGAAACATGGACAAAACCCATCTGGTCCACTAGTCGTACTAGGAGAAATCTTCCCCACCTAGGTAACTGGGCTTCCCCTTTTGTGCTCAATCAATTTCAGCATGAAACATAAATAAATTTTCATATAGAACACCATTACTGGTCAAACACAACCAATACAGTAGCTATCACATTTTATACCACTTTAAACACGCAACAAAACACTTAGATTTTTCATAAAACAATTTCTCAAAATCCCGTAGTGTTTCGGACACAAAACTCCTTATAAACCTCACTTGCATACTATGTGCACATTTTTTAGTATCCAAAACAGAAATGTCAGCTTACTAAATTTTATTGAAAACACAAAATCATTTTTAGGGTAGCCCCATATGGTTCAAGAAACGACATCATTGCAAAATCTCCATTTTTACACAACACAACTCCTAGAATTTCATGTGGTTCACAGACACCATTGAAACCTGATTTTGCAGAAAAAAACACAAGGGATAATCATTAAAAACAGTATTTTTATCCCTATTATAGTTCAATAAAATGAACTAATTACTTATAAGGTAGCCCCAATTAAACTAATAAAACATTTCCATGAAGAAACCCCCAATTTCACATGAAATTGGCATTTTGGATTCATATTAAATAAAACCGCACTAAAACTATTTTTTAAGAAATAATAAAATTAAATAAGCATGAAAATACCATAAAAACATTATCCAATTCACAAAGATTTCATACACAATGTAATCACCTACCAAACCGAGGAAACCCTTGAATCCTTTGTGCGAAAACACAAACGCACCACCGCCGCACCTCA
Source organism: Viscum album (assembly GCA_963277665.1). Taxonomy (NCBI): domain Eukaryota; kingdom Viridiplantae; phylum Streptophyta; class Magnoliopsida; order Santalales; family Viscaceae; genus Viscum; species Viscum album. Next base: position 1,437,212,541 of record OY728120.1, read on the forward strand.
AGGAAGGTAAACCAGACCTAAAACCAGAATTTCAGACCATTAAACACAATATAAAACCCAAATTTTTAAACCCTACATTATGGACATTAGGAACCTCAAAGATCACGGAAGAAACCCTAAGTAATAGAATGAAACCCTAATCAATTTTAAAGGGGAAAATAAATGGACAAACATACTTGAAAAAATCTAGAATGAATCTCCCCAAAACACCAGTATATGAAATTGAAAACAGCCAAAACTCAGGGGATGTTCGAAAAAGAATTATTAGGTCATTTAGGAATTGGAATGGAGGGAAATTGTATGAATTGAGAGATTTAGGATTGAATGAACATACCTCATCAAATCTTCCCGATTTTAGAAACCCTAGGATGTTCGTCCCTAAATCGCGATCCAAAGAGAGCCAAAGAGGGGATAAAGAGGGTGGGGGGGCGTCTGGGTGTAAGGGCCGCATATGAGTCTTGGAATCACCGAAAAATACTTAACATTGAACATGTTATTAAATAAATAAAATTAATTTTTAAAACTGGATATGGGCTTCCGGGCAGGCCCAATCCCTTAAATAAAAAACCAACTAAACCACGGTTATGGATTTCTAAAGGCTCCAAATTTTAATTGTAGTGTTAATATATCATGGGAGGTCATTTAGGAGTTGTAATGAGTGAAAATTATTAAAAAATAAATATGTTATAAATGAAACAAAATTTATTTTTAAATCTGGATTTGGGCACACGGTTTGGATGAATTCACGAAAACTCACCTATTCTCCATAAAACCATTGGAAACCCCCAAAACAAAGCATTAATGGAAATTAAAATAAAAAAAATTTAAATAAGCTATGTATGTGACAATTCTCTCCACCATAAAATCTTTCCTCCCCAGAAAGTCACAGCAAGACCAAATCCACAACCAAACCCAATTCAGAAACGAAGAAGTACTCCCTTGCAAGGTTTCTTCCCCAAAGGCCAAAACACCTCCAGTGATCAATGAAGGAAGATATACTCTCACAAACCTAACTTACACCACTTTCTTGAAAAAATCAATCACATTCATAGTTTATCCCAAAATAAAACTCCTTAAACGCTATCTGAACAAGACTCAAGCAACTCACCCAAACGAACAACAACTTCAAACAATGTTACATTTCCCTTACATTAACTAAACCATTGGGCGCTCTCCAGTCCCAATGTTTACTCAAGAAATATGTTGGTAGCTAGACAGATTCGAAAGAGACTATCTAAACCAAGACAAGAACATGGAAAAATCTATGTTACTAGTACGGGGGACACAAATACGCTCCCCACCATAAGAGACAACCAATATTTTTTTTGAGACAGAATCAGGAGACTAATAGGGGGAGGCCTAAATGGAATCACTGGTACAAATGATATTATTCCCTTATAAATTTACAAAAGAAATTATATAAGACTCATAGTGGGTCTCCCCACCATAATAACATACCATCTTAACCAACCAGCACTGGACGGTAAAGAAAGGCCCCAAAATTTAAAGAGTTGGGGCGACCACATTGTTAGTTTTCACAGTTTGGGATGTCATACACTAATAGTTGGGATCCTTCTTTCCACATGGTTTTCTGGGGCATGGTCATTATTATTGAAGTGAAAACTCTGTTCACAAATAGTGTAGACAAATATCAAACGTTTCTCTAAAGACTCAGTGGAAACCAAAAGGGGGAGGGAATAACATTGGGTGATGACATGGGCACACGGCCCTCAACCTATTTCCACCGAACATGGACAACAAAAGAATTATTATGACACCATAGGGTTAAAATCTTACTAACTATCATACTGAGGAAATGAATTTGTACAAGGGTTTAAATGACCCTTTGATTTCCCCTGACTACGAGCCAGCTTCTCTATGAGAACTATGGCTGGAGCTCTAATGATTGAAGCATCTTCGGCCTTGCAGTTAGTCTTTGGAAACCACATGAACGATAATTCTTCTTTCAATGAAACCAACAACTACAAGGCAATCCCAGATATGTTTTCCAGACATAACACATTCCAAACTCACTTTACCTGATCCCGATATTTCACTGAAACAAGGGCTATGAAGATACACACACATCACACCATGTTTCTTTAGGTGAGAAAAAATAAAAGTAAAGAACACCAACACTCACCTTCATCTAAAATAGAATATTTTGAAATTTTTCCAAGGGACACATTCGCCCAACATAACATGGACTCTCATAGGATTTAACAACATTCACCTCTATGGTCAATCGAGCACATGACATCATAATGCATCACTGAACATGACCATTGTGACTGATATAAACAATTCATGGAGAGGGACCTTATACAACATGCCCAAACAACACAAAATTCTAGAAAGTGGCCATAATATCCTATCGTGACCATATTTTCCCACACTGGTGGTTTAACATGAATTAATGCATCAAAGAAACTTCTAAGAACCCAAAGGTCCTCTTAGACACCATCGAGACACTCATCCACACTTACAACCCGAGAACATATCCACCTTCGACGTATCAGGAAATATAAGAAACTAAGGTCTCTATCAACCATCCTTGAGCACTCTCCTGTTTCAAAGGATCTAAAAATCAAAGAAAGGAAAGGGTGTAGACTCAATCTAAAAATCTCAAGAAAAATATTCCTTATATTGATCAACTGGAGGGTCTTCAAAAGGCAAAACAATTCGGATTGCACTTTAGTTGTGCACTAACCATTAATGGGGCGTACCTTATCCAACGATTGAACCAAAGGACCCAACCAAGATGGTATATTGGTCACGATATACCACAATCCAGATCCAAACACATGAAGGGAACCACCAGAAAGTCATCCCAAAACATTTTTCAAAAGAGACCACTAACCATCCCTACAACACAGCTCACCGATCAAATAGAAACCCAAAACACAGTTCAAACAGGAGGGGTTCTTGGCCTCAAAACATCCCACAACATCAACATTATCAAAAACCCATAATACAAACTATACCAAACTATTCAACAATACACAATGTTTTTCTTGAAAACTATTTCTTTGAAAACAAAATGTTTAGCAGTAAGAATATCCACCATTGGTACCCCATGGGCCTCACACATGCATGTTTTTGTGCCACCTCAGGAACCATCCTCATATCTGTACCGACACTCATCAAGTCATGCATCAACCAGCCATCATAACATATAACCCCATGCATGTGGTTACTCATGGAAATACCAAAGGTTAAAACAAATATTATTTCCACTTTTCAAAACCAAAACGATTATCCAACACATCCTTTTTTTCAAAAATGCTAACCAGGAGATCAAAATCCCAATTCAAATATTACTAAAATTTTCAGAAAGACACAAAAATTTATACAAGAACTCAATTTCAAGATATTCAAACCAATTTCAAAATATCTCATCCCATTAAAACACCGTTTTATTGTTTAGAAAACTCTATTAGAAACACTTTTTCAAAACCAACTTCAGTATAGTTTCTACTTTTAAAAAGAGGTGTAAGCACACCAGTTTCCTTTTGAATATAATTCTGAAAATTCAGTTCCACCATTTCATAAATCAAACCATTCCAAATTTATTTGAAAATAATTTCACAAAAACTTTACACTTCTTAAAACCAAGTCACTTTAAAACTGAAGTTCCAAGATTTCAAAATTAAGGAACACAAGACAATGTGAGAGGAAACTAGTTTCAGTGGGTGACTTGGACATATGGTTGGCGACCATACCCCAATCACTTAACCATCACAAAGAGTGTTCTAGGGAAGATCCCCGGCTCCACATGGCTTTCCAGGCCCTTCGAGCTCACTGATACCATTAACCCAACTCTCTTTTCATTTCCCCTAACCATAATTAAAACAATAAAACCAAAGGACTTAGATAAATCCTAATTTCCCAGGAAACATGAATCCTGTCATGAGGTGTGGTGATCAGGAACACTACCCATAACTATAATACCAAGTCCCTACAATCATAACTCCATAATATCCCGACTCCTCCCCAAATAACATGACCTAAAGAGTTAACCTGAACCTGCTCTGATATCATTTTGTCACGAACCAAATCTGGTCGCGGTCAAAACCAGCACCAGACCCAGCCCGTGACAAGGCCCGAAGGGCGTTCCCTATCCCCACGGGCTGGCACAAGTGCCCGGGTATCATTTCTCTTGGTTTGGGAACAATTTAACCGAGTATGAAAGCATAAAACATTAAAAACGATCCATAATATAAATCTGAAATTTTTGAGCCAAACAAGACTTAAGTAAAAAACTAGAACATAAAACATTGTTTTAAAGATAATACAAGTGGTCCAAATAAAAATAATGATAGCATCAAGATAGACCCAAGGTCTCCACATGACTAGGGGTCATCTCCCCCAAGCTGTCTCCACAACTCCACACCAAGGATGGGAACTAACACTCAGAACCGCCATCACCCTTAGCCTTTCCTTTACTTGAAACAATCATAACCAAGTCTACTTACACCAAAGGGGTGTAAGTAGGGTTTGAGCCTAAGCCCAATAGGATACCACCCAATTATTCCAAGGAGTAAGAAATTCAATGTGAAAAAGCAAGCAGTTTTCAAACGCAAGGAAAAGTAGTGTTAAAATTTCAAGAAATGAAACCTCCAATTCAAAATAGTTTTCAATCCAAAATTTTCAGAATATTATCAAATTAAAATAGAAATGTTAGATAGTGTAATTTACTTCCAAACAAACCTTAAGACAATGGTAAATACTACAAATCCAATGAGCAACAACATTGGGAACACCCCTTGGCACTAGGTTGTCTTGGGCCCTATGTACCTCGTACCTCGGTGTAAAGTAACCATAGAAAAATATGTTCTCATGCACGAGCCACTAGTAGGGAACATAAATATAACCTAGTGGTCCCCAATAATCATCCGCATAGTTTAGTTAGAGTTTTCATAATCCAAATGCTAAGTGAAACAGGGACAAAACCCATCTGGTCCACTAGTCGTACTAGTACAAATCCACCCCACCTAGGTACTCGGGCTTCCCCTTTGGTGCTCAATCAATTTCAGCATGAAACATAAAAAAATTTCATATAAAACACCATTAATGGTCAAACACAACCAATACAGTATCTATCACATTTTATACCACTTTAAACATGCAACAAAACACTTAGTTTTTTCATAAAACAATTCCTCAAAATCCCGTAGTGTTTCGGACACAAAACTCCTTATAAACCTCACTTTCATACTATGTGAACATTTTTATGTTTCCAAAAAAGAATGTTCAGCCTACTAAATTTCATTGAAAACACAAAATCATTTTTAGGGCAGCCCCATATGGTTCAAGAAATGACATCATTGCAAAATCTCCATTTTTACACAACACAACTCCTAGAATTTAATGTGGTTCACAAACACCATTAAAACCAGATTTTGCAGCAACAAACACAAGCGATAATCATTAAAAACAGAATTTTTATCCCTATTATAGTTCAATAAAATGAACTAATTACTTATAGGGTATCCCAAATTAAACTAATAAAACATTTCCATGAAGAAACCCTCAATTTCACATGAAATTGGCATTTAGGATTCATTTTAAATACAAACACCACTAAAACTATTTTTTCATAAATAATAAAATTAAATAAGCATGAAAATACCATAAAAACAGTAGCCAATTCACAAAGATTTCATACAAAATGGAATCACCTACCAAAACCATGGAAACCCTTGAATCCTTTGTGTGAAAACTCAAACGCACCACCGCCGTACCTCAAGGAAGGTAAACCAGACCTAAAACCAGAATTTCAGACCATTAAACACAATATAAAACCCTAATTTTTAAACCCTACTTTCTGGAAATTAGGAAACTCAATGATAAGGGATGAAACCCTATGTAATAGAATGAAACCCTAATCAAATTGAAAGGGGAAAAGAAATGGAAAAACTTACTTGAGAAATCTAGAATGAATCTCCACAAAACACCAGTATCTGAAATTGAAAATGGACAAAACTCATGGGATGTTCGAAAAAGAATTATTAGGTCATTTAGGAATTGTAATGGAGGGAAAAGATTATTAATTGAGAGAGTTATGATTGAATGAACATACCTCATCAAATCCGCCCGATTTTAGAAATCCTAGGATGTTCGTCCCTAAATCGCGTTCCAAAGAGCTCCAAAGAGGGGGTAAAGAGGGTGGGAGAGCGTCTAGGTGTAAGGGCCGCATATGAGGCTTGGAATCACCGAAAAAGACTTAACATTGAATAAGTTATTAAATAAATAAAATTAATTATTAAAACTGGATATGGGCTTCCGGGCAGGCCCAATCCCTTAAATAAAAACCCAACTAAACCATGGGTATGAATTTCTAAAGGCACCAAATTTTAATTGTACTGTTAATATATCAGGGGAGCACATTTAGGAGTTGGAATGAGTGAAAAATATTAAAAAATGAATATGTTATAAAATAAACAAAATTTATTTTTAAATATGGATTTGGTCTCACGGTTTGGCCCAATTCACGAAAACTCACCTATTCTCCATAAAACCATTGGAAACCCCCAAATCAAAGATTTAATGAAAATTAAAATAAAAATAAATTTTAAATAAGCAATGTATGTGACATATCCTAAAATAAAAATTTATATATAGATAGAGAGATACTCTTATTAACACACCAATTTATATATCATTCATAGTAATCCAATTCAATAGTTTATAAAGCGTCTCATGAAACACCTTAGTCTCCTCTTGATATCTGAGGAATATAATCTACCATTGATGTAAGACATCACTCAATAATCTAAAATTAATGGTATTTTAATACAATTCCATTATAATATCCAGATAAATAAAATTACAAGACCTTATAACGACCTATTTATCTCATAATCAGATATAGTCCTCTAATAATTTAAAAAGCTCTAGCACTATAACACACAAAACACCATCCACTAAAAATCATATTCCTTAGGATCAGTACACCTATGACCATTAATTTCATGAAACTAAACCTCACCTCTGTGGAACATAATAGGATTCCCCCCACCATCCATATTAGTAAAAAAATCTCCAATACAAATTTTATGTATTATATTTTAGATATTTTAATAACATTATTTTTTAATTTTTCACAAATTTATCCCCAAATTAACCAAGAAAAAAATGTGAAGTATGTTTTATAAATTGTATATATACTATAATTTTCTTCATATATAAATTATTATATATATTATTATTAAGTTTCATGATATTTATCCCTATATTTCTATATCCATCCAAGATTAAATAACTTTCCAATATTAGATAATATTTTTAAATATTATTATTTCCCTTCGGAATCAGTTCAATCCTCAAAAGTTTCTAAATTTAAAGGATATCTTATCTCACAACTGAGGATCTAATTCACTTTTTACCTAACCATTTATAACTATAACCCATTTTTGGCTAATATAAAAGAAATATGTGGCCATTAAATCCTATCTCCATTAGGACATGTGTTGGAAACTATCAAAGAGGGTGAAAAACACTCATAATTAGAGGCATTATACTCAAAACCCTATGATTGATAAGAATAAATATCCTTCCAAATCTATATGATTAATGAAACTCAAATTCTATCTATGTTGAAAAATAAATTTCATTTCAAAAACATATGAACTCAAAAAAATAAATACAAAAAGAATGTATCATACGATAGTGAATCCAATAGCAAGATTAAAAACCATAGGCCAATAATGTCAAACAAGATCACTAAATATATTTTTTATATCTATAAAAAATGATATAGATTTTTGGGTTGACTATAAATTATACTCGGTGTATTCCAACCCCTCAAAAAATTCTCATGAATATATGGAAGAAGAATATAAAATATACTATTAATAAGCAATGTGACATACTCGTTACCTATCCCATGGTCAAATATGAACCTAAACCCACTGAGAGTCTCTGTTCAAATATATACATAATTATAATAATATGATAATCATTAACCTATATTGAGAAAAGTACACATGACCTTATTTCATGTATATCATGTCTCCCTCACATCCCAATAGAATACATCATGACACTCCTATCACTTCAATAACCATATAACTGCATACAATATTTAAATATCAGTTCCACAATCGCATTACTATAGATAAATAAATTATTTGATGGCATAACCAATTCACAACAACAATACCATTCACTATCATTCATCACAGCACTACCACATCAACACATCACTACCATATACCACAAAACAAAAAATTAAAACATTATTATATATCAAAACTACATCTAGAAGAGAGAGAGAGAGATATGGGGTGTATTCAGTAATAGATATCACCCACATTCAGAATATTATGTGTAATCTGGGAATACCATATCTCAAATGGGAATTGATTGAGAAAAATATATTGGGTGGGGCATATGATAAATAGAACAAATATAATGGATATATTGATATAAAAATCTCATCACAAGGGTCAACTATTTATTTAATAAAATTAATAACCACATTCCAATACACATCACCATAACCTCACAAAAACGGTATCTTCCACCTCTAAACTCACTTCAACTAACACCACATTATATAAATAATATCACATAACCTTTATTTTCCTCATTTGTATCTCATTATCACATTTCTTTAATATACATAAATAAACATATTAATTTATTATCCACATTCATTTCAGAAATTACATTTACCATATAATGAAACTATAAAATTCAATTGAAACACTTATCTTCAACCACATTAATCTTGGTTATTCTACAACTCATTAATTCAACAAAACATATTTTCATTTCACATAGAAAAATTTGTTAAATAATTCTATCTCCCTTGTATATCCATGGGAAAATAAAACACTAAGCTTAAAAAACACTCACCCTAATGAACCAAATAATAATGGATATCCCATTCTAAATAACATGAACCACAATAATGTGCCCATACTAGAACCAAAACCACAATCATAATAAGGCATCAATACAACAACAAAAACAAACAACATAATTATATAATGAGGAAAATTTCAATCTCTTATCATACCAAATACTATATTATAATCCTATTAAATGTATAATTAACCATAACTATAAGAAATTTTGTCACTCATTTCTCCCAACTTATCTACAATACATTTACAAATTAAAATAAATGAATTTTCATAACAAAAATAACAAAAAAAATTATAACAGCATTATCAATATAAATCATTCAAAACCCCCATTTAAAAACAATATAGTATGAGAAAACATGATTTGAACTCTTCTCATGAATTCAATTTATTTATTATCTTCATTATATCAATTTATTCTCTTTCACAGAATAAAAATAAATTCTGATTATCAACAAAAAAATTCAATACAAAGAAAGATTTTGAATCTCTTATCTTGAAAAAAATTTGAAAAATAAATATTCATTTAGTAGAATAATGGAATTAAACGAACTATAATAAAACCAAAATAATACTCTAACGAATTAAAATTTATCACACACTATAAAACCATTAACAAAATTTATAAACACACTTAAAAACCACCACTACAACCCCATGCATATGAAATAAAATAGAGGGATTAAAGAAATGTATGAGAAGAGAATCTATGATAATAAGATCTTGGGAAAACTTATTGAAGGGAAAATGATAACTAATGACACCAACGAACAATGAAACAAATACTCCAGGAAACTATGTATTGATACAAGGAAAGGGAATCGAATCATGGGAGAGGTATATCATGAATTTATAATGAAAATTTTGATAAGCACAGCTATTGGGAAATTAGGTTCATAATTATATGGTGTAATTTAGATAACACTGAACCTTAATGCATAGGAATTAAAATGAATTCATCTTGGAATAATAATTTCTCATTTCCTTCTTTAAAATGGATTTTTCCTAAACTATGACATATTTCCATCAAGAAATGATTTGTTTTCTTGATTTATTTACTCAAACTATTAGACACGCTGATATAGGAATTACTAACTTTGATATTATATCCATATCTCCCAAAAAATCCCCGATGTTATGATCAAAATAATATAGAAACTATTTAAAATTTAACATTTTTCATGTGGATTATTTAAATCCAATTTGAAAAATTTTGATGTGACATTTTTACATCATTTTTCAATTAACCAATGCGGAAAAATATTTTTTCACGTCTGTTATATTGAAACAGATGTGAAAAATTAAAATTCTATGCTCTTTCATGAAGGTTTTATAATAAAAACTACGTGAAAGAGGTATATTTTATGTCAACAATGTTATAACAGATGTGAAAAACTATATTATCAAGTTTATAAATGATGATTAGAGTAAAAAATCATTTAAAATGTATTAATTTATGGAGGTTTCAATTCACAGAATTCTATTATCACAAATCATGTCTCATTTTTCTCTCGTCAAATCCCCTAACACTCTCTTTTCATCAATATAGTGTTCCAATCTCATGTTATTATCTTAATAAACCCTCAGGTATTCATTGAAATCATGTTGTACATCGAAGATAGATCTGATGTAATCCTCAAAAATAGTTGTTTCTGTCTTCTTGGATGTTATTTGGAATGAAAACATTAATTGGTGATTTTTCAATCTAGTGGACTTCATTCTCACATTACCATCTTCATTCACATGGGTTTTTTCAGCTTCATCATTGCATGTTAAATTCCATATCTTCTCATCTCCAACTAGCTCACATGAATGATTGAATATTGTTTATAATTTGTTAATTAGTTGTTCCTGTTTTTATTTTAGTATGAATTAGTTGTTCTCATTCAATATATTTTTTCATTGGATTAATTTAAAATTTTATTATAAAATTTTATATTATAAGTAGTATGTTTAAGTATTGATACCATATTATATATTACAAATACCATATTATTACAGGTTTTATGTAAAGGTATGCATAAAATATTTTTACTTGTGTTTTATTAACAATGTGATATAATATGAAGTATTTGATGACATTACATAACAAAAGAAAATAAATAACTAGTTAAATATTTTTTATGGATGTCATCTGACACCCACATATGATATACATGATCTAATGGTAGATTCCAACTAATCTGAACCATCAACTATACATGAGAAATAAGAATTTCAAATGTTGTCCAATCATGTGTAATTAGTTTGTATCTTATGTTTTCCAGAAAAACAATTTACTGTTAGTGAAAATAATCTTGTGGAATTAAAGTCGAGTTTTAAATTCTATAGTATCAATGTAACTTATTTATTTCCAGCAATGAAAACATGATACATGATCTAGTGTGATAAATGATCCAAGCTCTTAATTTGGTTTTATCCTGTACTTTTATCACATTTGAGTGTTTATTTATCACTGGGTGTTGACTAAAATATCATTTTATATCATTTTCATCACATGCATTCCCCTGACCAAGGATTACCTACCTTCGTGGCCTATTCTTATGAGTCAAAGGTCTCTTGTTTGTGAAAATTTTTGGGATTGATTATTGAAAGCCTTGTAAATATAATTTTAATACAATCTAATACTGATATAGACTAAACATGAATCACAATAATAAAATAGGCATATTTTTTTCACGAGCCTCTTGGATCTAACTTATTGGATAAAAAAGTATCACAAGCATCAATTTCAAAATGCTGTAGGCATAAAGTATTAATAAAATTGTTATAAAGTACATAAAATTATAATGTATAAAATATGAATCATTATGCATAGTTTAATAGTGTACACCAATTATAAGGAATTGTCCATAGATGTAACGCCCCCACCCCAGCTACCCAGAGTCAGTGCATTACTTCGTAACATTGGAATGATCACAAAAGATCAAGTCTCGAAAGACCGATTAGTTTAGTAGCCTTGGAAACACTAGATACATTCGTAAACGTTACATTACATCATAAAGTGAAAAAACTACAATAAAAAAGTCTCCATAGTCCACAGTCATATCCTCTTCTGACAATCCCTGCAGGTCATTCATAAAATACTTCTTCACATCCTGGAAAATATTAAAACATTGAAATGGGTGAGCTCAGATGCTCAGTAAGGATAACAATATTGCGGAAGCTTTCATAAATAAACATTAACATTTAAGGCAATGTATAACTAAAACAAAATCCTTTTTAAACTTGAACTTCAGCATAATATGGCAAAAATAAAATTAAATAATGCCATTTACTTACTCACATTTATATTCCACTAGTCGAATAATCACATGAAATATCAATAACCACTTTCATAATGAGGGAATGTATAATGCCAGACATTCTGAAACATTTTGTCAAGGCCTCGGCCAAGACGTCTAAAATGACTAAGGCCTCGGCGAAAACCATAAATCAAATTGGGAAAGGGCCTCGGCCAATTCCACTTCTAGTTGTCTCATGAGACCTACCGATGCATCGAGGAGCTATAGCGGGCTCCACCCGTCACTTATTAAGTCCAATACATTCCTCATATGAATAGGTCTAAACATATCATAAACCATAGCATAATCATATCACATAAAACATGCATAAAGGAAAAATAACATTTCCACATTTCAATCACAATATATCAATACAATACATTGATATAATAAAAATGCTTTCAAAACCATTTTCAATACCAAAATAAACGAAAGTTAAAACTTTGTATTTATTTTTCATTAAAAAAAAGTTATGGCTTATAGAGGAAGCCGAAACTCAAATAATGGTCATGGCGGCGGAGAAGTCGTTGTCACCGCATATGTACGGAAATAAAAACATTCCCTTTTTGTCGTTTAGTAAAACGCTTCGTATAAAAAAAGATTCCTTTTGAATAAACATAAATGTCAAAGGGGTTTATACACCGTATAAAAGAAAGTTGTGTATAAAACCAAATATGCCTCAATGAAAGGAGATTGAGACGAAGTCCTTAAAAAGATCATTTTTAAAATAAAAGAGATCTATTATGTGTATTCACTATAGTTACACATATATAAAGTAAATATACAAAATAGGACATAATAATATCATGACATAATTTGAATGTAGGAGATTAACCCAAAGAATGGAAGTTGGGTTAAGAAATTCTCTTACCTCGTGTACGACTTGACTCAACCGTTCTTTAACCTCCTGAATAATAAAATAGAGTTAATATCTACCTTATTAAGAACCATTTTCAATTTCATTATCCTTTTTATATCACTTATTACAATGTTATGAACATTATGTAATTATTTATGTTCATAACGGTCGTTTTGTCGATCTTTGGTACTTGAGTCAATAATAAACTTCTTGTAATTACAAGTTGTTCATGTGGTGAAATATCCATTCTATCCCGAATTATATTCCTGATGTAGTTATCATATATATCATATATATCCAGTATATACATTCATTCATAATATTACATAACATTTAGAGGTAAGAAATGAAATGCACCGTTCATGGAGACGGTAAGCCGTACGTACGCATGAACGCTACTTTCATTTCTATTTCGTATTTAATGGAATGAAATCATAATGATATAAATATATAATATAATTACAGTATAATATATCATATAATATCATTTACTCCATCCTTTATACATCCCACATATGGCATTAACGATTCACATCACTTTGAGGGGGTGGTAGTCCGCACTTCCTAAAATGAAATTATCGCGTTTACCCATAATGGAAATCATAAATTATGCCATAAATGAGAAATACAGAAGAATAAGGAAAACATAAACATATTATATATCATATATAAATATTGTGACATCTTAATGGCCACCTTTGAAGGTGTTTTATGAGTGTTGAACAATCATCGTTCCGTGAGGCAGAAATTCTCCATCCACAGAAACCGTATATTATTTAACCATTAGATGTAGTTGTGTGTAAGTGTAGCTCTAATACTTATTTTAAAAACATCCTAGTATATTTAGGATACTGGTTTTGTTACAAAAGAAATTAATAAAAATAGTTTAGGGGGTTGGAGAAGAAAAATAAAACAAAACAACATTAGAGAAGACATTACCTCAAAATCAGGTAACTCTTTTTTCTTTGAGCCAAAGGATTCCTTGAGAAGAGTTCTGCCCAAAGTGAGGCTTCTAGGAATAATAGGGGGAAGTTGGGAGAGTATTTGGGCAGAGGTTGGCCGAGCCAAATGGCTTGAAAGTGTGAATGTGGTGGTAGAGGTGGGGGCCTTTTATAAGTGGAGAGGAGGGGAACTCTTGGAAAGTAATGAAAAGTCACTTTATTATAAAATGAGTTTCGGATTTTAGAGGTACCAAACTTATATAATTAGAGGCTAAGGTGATAAGGGTTCGAACTCTCTTCATCCAATAGGCTTTGTACAAGTGTAAGCCTTATATTTTGCATTATCTTCTCATTTTATTTAAATCGTTAATTAATGAGGTCATCGCTGCATCATCATGATGTCATAAATAATTTAATTTATTTAATGTCTAAAAATTATAAAAAAAATACTATGATGTAGGAAATCTTTTTATATTTCTAATAAATATTTATAGTCAAAATTTGGACTTCTGTAACCCCACTTAAAAACTGTTTTAGTAAAACAACTCATGTTTGTGTCAATTTAATTTTAACATTAAATAAATATATATTAATGTCATTTTCCAACTAAAGTGTCTCCATGGGGTCCCCAAGTTGACCCATGGGTTTTCATGGTCGGCCATGACTCATCCAATAGGAGTAGGACAAGTGTCATGCTCATCTCATATTATTAAAACATTAATTGTACCTTAAACTACACTAATTACCTCTAATCGCGATTAAGAACTTAAAAGTTACTATTCACCAAAAAATTATTTTAATCTCATCGAACCACATTTGACTTCTTAATGACAACCATGTATGTCGGATTTTTGAAAATCAAATCCCAGAAGTGGTAATATTTCATTTAAACGAAAAATCAGTTATTTAACTACCACTTAGTGGTTTTACTATTCATCAAAAATTGAAGTTTTTCAGAACAATGCCAAAATTTCACCCTAAGCTATAATTGATATTCCGAATTCAAAAATGATGTCTATTTTACAAAATTCCAAAAATATAAGTTGCATTAATTAATTTTATAATTAATTCCCGCTGTCACAACAAATAGCGTGTTTTTAAGAAACAATTTATATCAAAAGATTGGCAATTGTTTATGTCCAATTTCAATGTTAAATTAATTCTAATGACCACCATTGGATAAAATGGTTAAATATAATCTAATTATACTTTAAAACCACTAAATATTATAATTTATCACAATAAATTATTTTTATTTAAAATGTTGTTTTAAGTATTTTTCACTATTCATAAAAAATTGGAAGTTCTCAGAAAGTTACAAAAAATTCAACTTAGGATAATTTCGATATCACGAATTCAAAAATGAAGTCCATTTTGAAATATAAAATTTCTATAATTTTAAAAAGTGGTTATTACTATTCATAACGGCTACTTTGATTAGTCGCGGTGTTTTAGAACTCAAAGTTGCGTACAATGAAAGCTATCGCATTGTTGAATGAGAAGCGTATCGTGGAAGCTCGGGGTGTTACATTCTCCCCTCCTTCAATAAATTGTGTCCTCGCAATTTGAAATTTTTCTTTGAAAATAAAAGGTTGAAAAGAGAAAATACCTTTGAGGAAAACCCACATCGGAAATAAGGTTAATAAATATATAACATTAAAAGAAAGCAAGATAAGTACAAAGGTCACCCGATATAGCCCATTCTAGGATTCTATGAAAATATGGATATGGAGGAGAAACAAACCATCAAGGTCTGATGGAGAGTTATAGAAAACAGGATTAGGAGAATGTTTAACCACAAGAAAATCACAAACTTGTGATTGGTTAAATGGTCATTGAATACCCAGTTGGAAAAGTTAACCGACAACATTTTTGTTTTAAGTTACCTTTTATAATGTTGAGAAATTTATTTAGGAGATTTACTAAGAACGTAAGGGAATATACATACTTGTTATGTATACATTCATTCGTTAATAAATTTTTACCACAAACCCAACTTTTACTCCAAATGGTAATGGAACTCAAAAATATTCTATTTATCCTAATTGTATAAGGTTCCAAATGTTAACACATACCATTTAGATTAGTAAAACTATTTTGTAATAACCAGGGACTTCCTGTAGGCTAGTGGTAGGAAATAAAGGCTTGTCGCACTATGGTTGTGGGTTCGATTCCTGCAGCTTTGTCCGATGCGACGGGTTATTCCCCACCCTGCAGGTTGTCCTTTTCCTAAAACTATAGTATCATAATATTCCAAAAATAATCTTCATAAATTTTTTAACCTTAAACAATACTATCCAAATATCAACTTAATCCACTCCAACCATTATAGTTATCCAAAATACCTCTGTCCAGACTTTCTCTAAAAGGTCTCTTAATTCCAAAATCAATTTATCAGATTCCCCAAACAAAGTAAAGTTTCTCTTATTGTCACATACTAAAAATATAATTACCTTCATCATATTAAAACCTTACTGAAATCAACAAGTACTGCAGTATAATCCTTATATATATATATCACATTATTCTAATAACCAAAATATAATCCATGAGTCCAAAAGCACCAATACATTAGTTATTCTACTTCAACTGTAGTAACAGCATAAGATTGTCCTTGATCCCTTGGCCTTTTCTGAGGTATGTTTCCCTGACGCTTAGGACATTCATTTTCATAATGACCCATTTCTCTACAATTATATCATTCAACTTTGATAGCCTCTTTCTTTCCCTTGTAATCACGAGCCTGGTGACCCTTTTCTCCACATTTATAACAAACTCCCATTCCTTTTAGACAAGTACTATGGTGATTCTTCCCAAAATTATCACATAATGGAAAATCCTTCTTTCCCTTTTTCCCTATATCTGTCTCTTGTTCCACCGTTCTCTTCTTCTCTTGCTTTACATTGTTGTCATAAGACTTAGAGAATTCCTTTTCTGTCTTGATATCACACGAGACAATATCTTCATATGATGAGAAGGATTGTGATACTAAAGATCGATGGAGAAATGGTTTTAACCCATCAAAGAAACGATCAATCTTACTCCTTGGGTTACGTATATAATCAGCAGCATGCCTCGCTAGCCTTGTAAAGTTAGCCTCATACTTTGCGACATTCTCATCCTCCTTCTGCCTCATACTCAGAAATTGCCTTTCCATATCTGCTCGATGGTCATGAGGAAAGTATTTTTCTAAGAAAAGATCTTTGAACTCCCTCCATTCCATATTTGATACGTCATCATCTTCCTTTGTGTTTTGAATCAGCAACCACCACTGATCGGCATCTCCAGTGAGGCGGTAAACTGCCAGGACAACCTTCACCCTTTCACTACTCCCCAAGGCATGGAATATTTTCTCTAAGGAATTTATCCATCGCTCAGCTAATATAGGATTTGTAATCCCATTGAAGGTTGGTGGTTGTTGCCTCATGAAGCGGTCTAACATTGATCCTCCACGTTGCGGATCAGGGTGCTCCATACGAGTAAGGTTATTATTTATAACCTGAGTGAGTTGTCCCAGTATGGTAATAAGTTGATCAGCACCAGTTGTATCTCCAGCTCCACAATAATTATCTTGACCAGGAGGGAAATCCCTACACGGAGTGCGTGCATTGATACGGTTTCCATTCCTTCCACTAGGCGCCATTTCTAAACAATGGCATAAACTATATTAGTTTATAAATCAAAATACATAATTCCATACTTGTAAGATACTTAACATAAATTGAACTATTTATGGATATAATCCATAAAAATGTTTTCTTTGAGGACGTATATACTCATAACCCTTCATAGTGGTATATAAAGAAAATGAGAATTATCCAAAGCATATCCCCCGGGAGTGTCGTAACCAAGAGTGAAGCAAGGATCATTGTCGTGCACCAGTTCTCGTTCGAGTCTAGCTCAAAGCGGTGTTTTTGGGTTTTACCCATAGTTACATATGTGCCAGAGCCGCCTCTACCTGCTCGTATCCAGACAGGGATGTATTGCTCGGAAAACTCACAACATCTCTACAATACCAAAATTCTAGGAAGTTATTCTATACTAATCCTCAAATTCTATCTTCGGGCTATGTGATCTAATCAGAGTTTATCTAAATCTAGCTTCCAAGGTTAGTACTAAACTGCCTCTGATACCAACTATAATGCCCCGACCCCAGCTAGCCAGAGTCGGTGCATTACTTCGTAACATTGGCATGATCACAAAAGATCAAGTCTCGAAAGACCGATTAGTTTAGTAGCCTTGGAAACACTAGATACATTCGTAAACGTTACATTACATCATAAAGTGAAAAAACTACAATAACAAAGTCTCCATAGTCCACACTCATATCCTCTTCTGACAATCTCTGTAGGTCATTCATAAAATACTTCTTCACATCCTGGAAAATATTAAAACACTGAAATGGGTGAGCTCAGATGCTCAGTAAGGATAACAATATTGCGGATGCTTTCATAAATAAACATTAACATTTAAGGAAATGTATAACTAAAACAAAAGCCTTTTTAAACTTGAACTTCAGAATAATATGGCAAAAATAAAATTAAATAATGACATTTACTTAC
Source organism: Viscum album (assembly GCA_963277665.1). Taxonomy (NCBI): domain Eukaryota; kingdom Viridiplantae; phylum Streptophyta; class Magnoliopsida; order Santalales; family Viscaceae; genus Viscum; species Viscum album. Next base: position 1,437,231,060 of record OY728120.1, read on the forward strand.
TCACATGTATATTCTACTAGTCGAATAATCACATGAAATATCAATAACCACTTTCATAATGAGGGAATGTATAATGCCAGACATTCTGAAACATTTTGTCAAGGCCTCAGCCAAGATGTCTAAAATGATTAAGGCCTCGGCCAAAACCATAAATCAAATTGGGAAAGGGCCTTGGCCAATTCCACTTCTAGTTTTCTCATGAGACCTACCGATGCATCGAGGAGCTATAGCGGGCTCCACCCGTCACTTATTAAGTCCAATACATTCCTCATATGAATAGGTTTAAACATATCATAAACCATAGCATAATCGTATCACATAAAACATGCATAAAGGAAACATAACATTTCCACATTTCAATCACAAGATATCAATACATTACATTGATATAATAAAAACGCTTTCAAAACCATTTTCAATACCAAAATAATAGAAAGTTAAAACTTTGTATTTATTTTTCATTAAAAAAAAGTTATGGCTTGTAGAGGAAGCCGAAACTCAAATAATGGTCACGGCGGCAGAGAAGTCATTGTCACTGCATATGTACGGAAAGAAAAACATTCCCTTTTTTTTGTTTAGTAAAACTCTTCGTATAAAAAAAGATTCCTTTTGAATAAACATAAATGTCAAAGGGTTTTATACACCATATAAAAGAAAGTTGTGTATAAAACCAAATATGCCTCAATGAAAGGAGATTGAGACGAAGTCCTTAAAAAGAAAATTTTTAAAATAAAAGAGATCTATTATGTGTATTCACTATAGTTACACATATAGAAAGTAAATATACAAAATAGGACATAATAATATCATGACATAATTTGAATGTAGGAGATTAACCCAAAGAATGGAAGTTGGGATAATAAATTCCCTTACCTCGTGTCCGACTTGACTCAACCGTTATTTAACCTCCTGAATAATAAACTAGAGTTAATATCTGCCTTATTAAGAACCATTTTCAATTTCATTATCCTTTTTATATCACTTATTACAATGTTATGAACATTATGTAATTATTTATGTTCATAACGGTCGTTTTGTCGATCTTTGGTACTTGAGTCAATAATAAACTTCTTATAATTACAAGTTGTTCATGTATTGAAATATCCATTCTATCCCGAATTATATTCCTGATTTAGTTATCATATATATCATATATATCCAGTATATACATTCATTCTTAATATTACGTAACATTTAGAGGTAAGAAATGAAATGCACCGTTCATGGAGACGGTAAGCCGTACGTACGCATGAACGCTACTTTCATTTCTATTTCATATTTAATGGAATGGAATCATAATGATATAAATATATAATATAATTCCAGTATAATATATCATATAATATCATTTACTCCATCCTTTATACATCCCACATATGGCATTAACGATTCACATCACTTTGAGGGGGCGGTAGTCCGCACTTCCTAAAATGAAATTATCGCGTTTACCCATAATGGAAATCATAAAGTATGACATAAATGAGAAATAAAGAAGCATAAGTAAAACATAAACATATTATATATCATATATAAATATTGTGACATCTTAATGGACACCCTTCAAGGTGTGTTATGAGTGTTGAACAATCATCGTTTAATGAGGCAGAAATTCGCCATCCACAGAAACCGTATGTTATTTAACCATTAGATGTAGGTGTGTGTAAGTGTAGCTCGAATCCATCTTATAACAACATCCTAGTATATTTAGGATACTGGTGTTGTTACAAAAGAAATGAATAAAAAGAGTTTAGGGGTTGGAGAAGAAAAATAAAACAAAACAACATTAGAGAAGACATTACCTCAAAATCGGGTAACTCTTTTTGATTTGAGACAAAGGCTTACTTGAGAAGAGTTATGCCCAAAGTGAGTCTTCTAGGAGTAATATGGGGAAGTTGGGAGAGTATTTGGGCATTGTTTGGCCGAGCCAAATGGCTTTAAAGTGTGAATGTGGTGGTAGAGGTGGGGGCCTTTTATAAGTGGAGAGGAGGGGCACTCTTGGAAAGTAAAGAAAAGTCACTTTATTATAAAATGAGTTTCGGATTTTAGAGGTCCCACACTTATATAATTCGAGGCTAAGGTGATAAGGGTTCGCAATCTCCTCATCCAATAGGCTTTGGACAAGTGTAAGCCTTCGATGATTCATTATCTTCTCATTTTATTTAAATCGTTAATTAATGAGGTCATCGTTGCATCATCATGATGTCATAAATAATTTAATTTATTTAATGTCTAAAAATTATAAAAAAAAATACTATGATGTAGGAAATCTTTTTATATTTCTAATAAATAATTATAGTCAAAATTTGGACTTCTGTAACCCCACTTAAAAACTGTTTTAGTAAAACAACTCATGTTTGTGTCAATTTAATATTAACATTAAATAAATATATATTAATGTCATTTTCCAACTAAAGTGGCTCCATGGGGTCCCCAAGTTGACCCATGGGTTTTCTTGGTCGGCCATGACTCATACAATAGGATTAGGACAAGTTTCATGCTCATCTCATATTATTAAAACATTATTTGTACCTCAAACTACACTAATTACCTCTAATCGCGATTAAGAACTTAAAAGTTACTGTTCACCAAAAAATTATTTTAATCTCATCGAACCACATTTGACTTCTTAATGACAACCATGTATGTCGGATTTTTGAAAATCAAATCCCGGATGTGGTAATATTTCATTTAAACGAAAAATCAGTTATTTAACTACCACTTAGTGGTTTTACTATTCATCAAAAATTGAAGTTTTTCAGAACAATGCCAAAATTTCACCCTAAGATATAATTGATATTCCGAATTCAAAAATGATGTCTATTTTACAAAATTCCAAACATATAAGTTGCATTAATTAATTTTATAATTAATTCCCGCTGTCACAACAAATAACGTGTTTTTAAGAAACAATTTATATCAAAAGATTGGCAATTGTTTATGTCCAATTTCAATGTTAAATTAATTCTAATGACCACCATTGGATAAAATGGTTAAAATATATTCTAATTATACTTTAAAACCACTAAATATTATAATTTATCACAATAAATTATTTTGATTAAAAAAGTTGTTTTAAGTATTTTTCACTATTCATAAAAAATTGGAAGTTCTCAGAAAGTTAAAAAAAATTCAACTTAGGATAATTTCGATATCACGAATTAAAAAATGAAGTCCATTTTGAAATATAAAATTTCTATAATTCTAAAAACTGGTTATTACTATTCATAATGGCTACTTTGATTAGTCACGGTGTTTTAGAACTCGAAGTTGCGTACAATGCAAGCTATTGTATTATTGAATGAGAAGCGTATCGTGGAAGCTCGGGGTGTTACAATAGACATTACCTAATCAAACTATTTTAACTGGATTTCACATATTTACATTCCTAATATAATTTTTGGTTTATATTTTTAGAAAGTTAGGAAATAAATCATACATATCAAGCCACAAAAAAATTATAGTGTTTATCATTAAAACAATATCCATTTCTTCCAGAACATAATTTTTTTTCATAAAACAACAACATGATTTCTTTGACAAATCTTCATAAAATTTAACATGAATTTATTATTTATCTTGCACATCCTTATAACCTAGGAAATAAATTTAAAAACATTGTATATGCATAAAAATATTAATAAGGAATATAAAAAGACGGAAATAAACCATTTGTTCATAGATACTTATAAACATACTTAATCATTTTCACAAAGATATACCTCTCACCCACATATAATTACATTGTAAAACTTGATATCTCTACAAAAAATTAAATATCATATGTAAAATCATTAGGGTATATTGGTGAATTACATACCTTCATTACAACCACCACAACTACCTTATGATTTAAAACACCTAGGGATACATTACAATATAAACCTCACAGCTACCTTATTGTGTAACAATCACAATTACATTTAGAGTAACCATATGGCTGACCTCAAACCTTCATATACCCAACACATCGTTGGGAGATATTCGTCCCACCAATAATCATAAAAAATTACAAATAACTAGAACATAATCATAAAAAATGGATAATTTCATAAAATATTTCCTATGAATTTGGTAAAATAGAATTTTAAATTAATATTTTTAGGGAAAAGTCCCTTAAAATATCATATAATTAAAGTGATAATTAATAGAAATAATGGAATATGCATATAAAATATAAATTCACATAGTAAGACATAATTTGAATAAAATTAATTACACAAATAATCTTATTGACACACAATCAATGAAGTTGAGGATTAACCCATAGAATGGAAATTGGGCTCAGAATTCCCTTACCTCAGGTTGGACAAATATAAAACATGTTTAAAACACTATTATAATGGTTAAAATAGTGTTATTAATATTTTAAATAAGAATAATAATGTTTATAACATATTACATGATCATTTTATTACATTGTTCGACCCATTTACTAATAATATTTTGTTATTTTCATTGTTTCAGGTGCGTGCTTTAAATGATTTCCATGGTCGGTTGATAAAGTATTTTTCATTTATAATAGAAGAGAAACAACATAAGTGTAAAAATTGGTTTTAATATGTTTCCATAATATTAAAAAATTTCTTAATTCATTTTGGTTATATGGTATGAGTAATAATCTTTAGATAAATAATTAGTGATATTTGATTTGATCATTCTGGTGGTTCTTCGATTATCAAGAACATGTTCTATCATTTTCCTTTAATATTATGCATATAAGTTAATTAAATAACATAATAGAAGTCATATTTTCACATTAAATTATTTTTCAACAATTAAAATAGTTTTACAACCATATTTTATGGATGTAAAGGAAATTGAAGACAATTCATTCACGATGTCAGTAAATCGACACATCAAGGACTATGTTTTTATTTTTTTATTATGTGGAAGAGGAGAAGAATAATGATGGTGAATGTTTCCCTAAAAATAATAAAAATATATAATATATATAATACATGGTCTTTCATGATTATTGGATAAGGGTATTTGTAGAGAGTATAAGTAAAAAAAGTGCTGAAATGAAAACACAAGAAAATGAAAGAGGATTTTTACCTCTTTATGACTTCTCTATGAGATTCTCCTCAAGGCCTTTGGTGATGGCCTTTGGGTGAGACCATAAGGTCTTGGACGTGGGAAAGATCCTTGGGAATTTTATTTTGAATATTTCAACTATTCTCTAATCATAAGAGGTGTGAGAGGAAGAGTGGTGTGAGGGTGGTATTTATAGTGGTGGAGAGGTGAGATTTCAATAATTTTAATCATTAGTTTAATATTTTTTCTCAAGACAATGAATACACTAAATTAATGTGACCCCAAAAAAGTAAATAGATAATGTGAGTTTGAAACAAGAATGCTTTCATCATCCATGATGTTAGAAATAGTGTATTTAACATATAATGTATATATACGGTAGTTTATCGTATTTCTCTATTCATCAAAAAATCAAGTATTTCAGAAATATCCCAAAAATTCACCCTACCAATTTTTTGATGTGTAGAATTAAAAAATGAACTCCGTTTTATCAAAATAATTTTCAAATTATTAAAAATTTTAATTTTTAAATAAAATCACAATTTATTAGAAAAATAACAATTTTAAAACTGTAACTCGTTTTATATCAAGTAAAAAATTAATCAAGATATCATTATCTAATAACCTGAAGATAATAAAATAATAACATGAATTACTATTCATAATGGAAATATTAATATTCATAATTTTATGTGACATTTCACCAAAAAAATGTGTTGGTTCTATCAAACTACAAATAACTTAATAATCACAATTGAATATGTCCGTTTTTCGAAATTCAAATCATTGAAGTGGAAAATTTATGTTTAATGAATTTTTTATAAATATCTCATCAAAACAACGGTTCATTATGTAGTGATGTAGTGCTTCATTCATTTCAATTTATCTTTAAAACCTTGGGGTGTTACATTCCCCCCACCTTTTAGAAATTTTTTCCTTGAAATTTTATTTACTAATTAAACAGGTGAGGGTACCATTCCCTCATAGAATTTTTAGATTCCCCATTTTCTTATTCAACCATGTTTTTTCTTTAAAAAAACCTTTACCTTATGGATTAACTTATTTGGAAATACTTTTCTCTTCAATCAGGAATATGAATAGGTTTTTCTCCATAAGAAAATTCCTCATCTAGCTGAACTGATTCTGGGCCCCAAACATGAGATGAAATTGGAACATTATTTCGTGACATCGAAACATGAAAAACATTATGTACATGATATAAACTCGGAGGAAAATTTAATTGGTAGGAAATAGTTAAAACATTATCTAGGATTTCATATGGTCTAATAATACTTGGACTCAACTTTTCTTTATTACCCAATCAAATAACACTTTTCAACAGAAAGAGGAATTCCTTGAAACCTGAAAATCTATTTGAGGTATAGTCGAGAAAGATGATCCAGTGACACAATATATTGAATAGGAAGGAAATGAGTAGATTTAGTTAGTCGGTTAGTAATAATCTATATTTCATTGTTACATTGAGAAGTCTTTGTTTGTCCCACAATGAATTCCATTGTTATATTTTCCCATTTCCACGCAGGAACTAGTGAAGACTAAAAAATCCCCTTTAGTAACTGCCCCTCTAATTTAACATGTCAACATGTCAAAAATTTCATGGTATAAAATGAAATATCTCTTTCCATTTCATCCCACGAATAATACTCCTAACGGTCTCTATTTATCTTGGTGCAGCTTGGATGTACTGAAAATGGAGAACTAGGAGAATCATTAAATAACTCATTCTTCATCTGTGAATCAAAAGGAACACATAATCTCTTTCCAAATCTTAGAAAACAATTTTTATCATTGTTAAATTCTAGAAACTGACCAATTTTTTACAATTCTAACTTTTTCTATAACTCCTCATCATCCTTCTGTGGTTGTTTAATTCGATCTGACAAAGATGACTACACTAAACCTAAAAAATAGAGGAATTTGTTGCACCAATAAAAACCAATACAAAAATCATTAAATCATTAATCATATATCCTTGTTCTAGTCATATCATAGTTAATGTTTCATGATGTTTTCAACACTAGAAATCATCTACATTGTTTTCTTTCCCAGAATGGTAATTGATCATGCAATCAAAATATTTTATCAATTCATTATATCTTTTGTTCCTCATGTTTAATTCATTTTGAGTGAATATATATTTCAAATATTATTTTTTAGTATATATTTCAAATTAGGAACCGTATAAATAATTCCTTCAAATTATTAAAGCAAAAAGCCATAGCTTTAATTCCAAATATTGTTTGGGATTATTTGACTCGCGAATTTTTAGTTATGTTTAGGAAAATAAAATTACTTGATCATTCTACATTATAAACAACCATGTTCTTTAATGAAATATAATTGTTGATGACAAACTCACCAATTTTGGGAAGGTATGGTCAGAACTGGAGCATTACCCAATCTTCTTTTCAATTATAGAAAACAATCAAAACATTTTTTCTCCAAGTCAATATAACTTCGTTTTTAGTTAACTTAGTCATTGGACTAGATAACTATGAAATTTTTTCAATAAAATTATGGTAATAGCCTACCAAACAAAATAAACAATGAATATCCGTTATATTTTTGGGTCTTGTTCTGTCTTAAAAAAAATTTAGAACTACCAACATTTATTCCATCATTGGAAACAATGAGACCAAGGACTTAAATTTTTTGCAACCAAATTTCACACTTTCTTAATTTTCTATACATTTTATATTATTTAAGATTTTAAAAAACCCCCTTATATTTTTTTCATTCTCCTCTTTAGTTCTAGAATATACTAGAATGTCATTAATAAAAACAACCAAAAACATAGCCCAGAGGTCGTAAAATATACAATTCATAAGATCAATGAATACATTATGTGAATTAGTTAACCCAAATGGCATAAAAATTCATAACATCCATATCTAGTTTGAAATGTTGTTTTTGGATTTTTTTCCCGCTTCACCTTCATCGGATGGTACCCAAATCTCAAGTCAGTCTTGGAAAAATACTATGCTCCCTGGAGCTGATCAAAAAAGTCATCTATTTGTATTAAATGTTACTTATTCTTAATAGTAATGTTATCCAAATAACCATATTCAATGAAAATTATCATGGAAGCATATTTCTTATTAATGAACAAAATAGGAACTCCCCATGGTGAATTTCATGGATGAATGAACGCTTCATCAAGAAACTCATCTAACGACTTTTTTTAATTCAATAAATTCCATTTAATCCATTATATAACGGTTATTTGAAATTGGATTACCATTAGGAACTATGTCAATTGTGAATTAAACTTTTTGATTAGGTATAAACAAAGAAACTCTTTGGAAAAAACATCAATGTATTAATTTACCACAATAATATCATTAATCTAAACAATTCCATTATTTTCAACAATATAAATAAGATAAATTTAATTTATATCATTCAATAGTTTCTCTACTTCTGGATATGTTATCAATTGTTTTGGTTTGTTCTTATATTCAAACTAAAACTCTTTCTTAATAAAAAATTCTTTATCTCTATAGTCAGTATTAACATGATACACAGAAACCCAATAAATACCTATAATGACTTCAAACTCTAACAAGGGGAAAAATGTTTGCGGGTAATTTCTATACATAGATAAAAATATGAATATTCTTAAAATTAATTTTTACAATAAAATTTACCATTGTGTTTTAACAGTAATATTTGGTGTAATTTTAGGAGGTGATATTTCCAATTTACTAGAAAATTTATATGAAATAAGGAAATGTGTTGACCCCATATCAAATAATACATTTGAAAACTCTTTGTAAATAAACAAAAGTACCATATACCACTTCATTAGAAATCCCTACATCTACTGATCTAGATTCAAAGGATCTCACCACACCTTTTTTCATATAGTCAATCTATATTCCATCACTCAGATCTTTCATTAGGTAGACACTTTTATAATGACCCATCCACCACATTTTTTACACATTACAATTTTCTTTTCAGTGTTGATATTAAGATCATTTTCATTATAGTCTTAGGCAATGTGTCAAAACATACCACATTGAAAAAAATTCCCACATTTGAGAATACATTCCCCAGGGTGTTTTTTACAACACATTTCCCAAAATGGAAACTAGAATTTCTTACCATCAGATTTCTTTGATTGATTATTACCCATCATTTTTACATCTAGGCCTCTTCTATTGCTTGTTGTCAAAGAACATGTGATCATAAGTAAACTACATTTTTACCCACTTCGTTCATGAGAATCTTTTCTGATAAATTTGTAATTATCCGGAGTCAAATTCCCTTTGGTATCTTCGATTAGTAAAAGTGATTCAATTTTTTATCAATATCCTAAATATGATTTGGAGCATACCATGATAGTATGGTGAATGTTTCATCATAAATGGCCACTAAATCATCCTCTTGTTTCCTCAATTCCAGTAATTTTTTCTCCTTCTCATATATAACAAACTTAGGAAAATATTTTTCAAAGAAAATACATTTAAATTAATTCCACTCAAAGGCTTAAATCTCCTCTTTATCCCTCATATTCATGACCATTGACCACCACAGATCAATTTCCCCTGAAAAACAATAAATTTAAAGACTAACCTTTTGATTGTATAAAAAACATATAACATAAAATATGTTTTATAAGGATTTAATCCATCCTTCAGTCACTACTAGTTCATAAGATCCACTGAAGGAAAGATGATATTTTATCATAAAATGTTCCATTATCATCATGTTACTTTGTGGTGGCTCTAGTTGTTCTACCGCATGGATGCCACCATAATTTATTTCAAAAATCAGCTGAGCCATTACTATCATAGACATCTCAGTTCTAATCCCCAAAATTCTTGTTTGAAGATTCAGAAAGATATCAGCCCCTCGGTTCCTTCCAAAATAAGCATCCCTATTTTATTTGCGGATTATCATTCTGAGCAGACATATCATAGATGAGGCAAATGGTAATCTTTAAATGAAATTACATTTCTATGTAAAAATAAAGTAAAATTCATTTATGGTAATCTGTTGACATCATACTAACTCTTCATGTTATCTAAACCATGTTATGGTACCAACTACAAGGACTTGACAATAAACATTGCATAATCTAGCTATTTTTACTAGATTTCATTGTTTTACATTCTAAAAGAAATTTTTGGTTTATATTTTTAAAACAATAGGAAATAAATCATACTTGTCAACCCACAAGCATTCAAATTGGATACCGTTAAATTGGTATCCATTTAATCAAAAACATAAAATTTTTAACACAAAAGAAAAACATGATTTATTTGAAAAATATTTATAATATTTAACTTGACATCCCACTTTATCTTACATATCCTTCTAACATATGATAAACATTTAGAAAAATGGGATGAGGATAAAATCTCATTAAATCATATAAAAATAATTCACGACACCATTAGAATATGAATACTTATAAACATATGAAATCGTTTTCACAAAGACATACTACTCACCTATAAATACTTACTTTGTAAAACATGATATATCCATAAAACCTTAAAGAAAATATATAAAACCATAATGTTAATTTGAGTAATTACTTAATTATATTGTAACGCTCATGACTAACTTAGGATTTGAAACCCTCATGACTTCTTTACAATTTAAACCCCATGACTACCTTATGGAGTAACCATCATAGTTTCACTTGGAGTAACCATACGACTAACCTCCAACGTACACATACCAAATTAATTGGAGGGAGAAATTGGTCCCACCCTTCGTAATAATAAATTCCCATTAAACATATCATAATCCTAAAACATTGATAATTTCATAAAACATTGCTTTACAATAATATAAAAAAATCATTATAGAAAAAATCATTGTGACATATAATCAATGATGTAGAAGGTTAACCAAGAGAATGGAAATTGTGTTAAGAATTCACATACCTCAAGTTCAGATTACATCAAACAAGTTTAAACATTCTTTATAATTGTTAAAAGTGTGTTATTAATATTTTAAAGAAGAATAATAATTTCTATAACCCCTTAAATAGTCATTTTATAATATAGTTTGACCCATTTATTAATAATATTTTGTTACTTCCATTGCATCGGGGGCGTGCTTTACATTATTTCCATGGTCGTCTAGTAAAAGATTTTCTTTTAGAATGGAAGTGAAACTCTATAAGTGGTATTAAATGGTGTTAATATGTTTTAAAAATATTAAATGATTGAAAAATTCATTTTTTATATTCTATTAGGTTGAATCTTTTGATAAATCATTAATGTTATTCATTTAGTCATTTTAGTAGTTCTTCGATAATAATGAGCTTGTTTAATCACATACCTTTACTATTATGAGTATATATTAATTACATAACATAAGAGATGTTATATAATAAAAATTAATATCATTTTCAACCATTAAAATGGTATTAAAACTAGATTTTATAGAAGTAAATGAAATTGAAGACACATCATCCACAATGTCGGTAAATCGTCACATCCCAGATGGTGTTTTTATTTTTAGAATTAGAGGAAGATGAGAGGAAGAATGATGATGATGAATTTTTCCATAAAAATTATAAAAAAATATAGAAAATACATAATACTATATCATCGTTTATTCTTGTACTAGTGGAGGTTAAGATAGTATAAAAATGGAAAATAATTGAAAAGAAAACACGAGAAAATGGAAGATGATTTTTACATCTTGATCACTTCTCATAGAGATTCTTCTTTAAGGCCTTTGGTTTTGGGCTTTTCGTGAGAACATAAGTTCTTGGATGTAATTAGGAGACTTCAGAAGGGTTATTTTTCTAAATTAAATAATTTTTAGCACTTGGGAGGTGTGAGAGGAAGTGAGAGGTGAGGGTGGTATTTGTAGTGGATGTGAGGAGGGTTTTTCCATTATTTTAATCATATGTTTAACAATATTGCTCAATAATATGAATAGTCTTGATTCATGTAACCCAAAATGGTAAATATATCATGTGTGTTCGAACCGTGTGTTCTTACATTATCCATGATTCTATGAATATTGTATTTAACATATAATGTATATATACGGTAATTTTGTGTATTTCACTATTCATAAAAAATTCGAGTATTTCTAAAAAATCCAAAAAATTAACCCTAACCAACATTGGATGGGTAGAATTAAAAATTGATCTACATTTTATGAAAATAATTTCTAAATAGGTGAATATTAATTTTTAAATAAATTCATAATTTATTCCAAAAATAAAAATTCGAAAACTATAACTCATTATATATCACCTTGAAAAATTAATCAGGATCTCATTATCTTATAACCATATGAAAATAAAATAATAACATAAAATATAATATTCATAAGAGTCATATTACCAATCATATTACTATTCATAAGTGTATGTTACTATTTACCAAAAAACAAATTTGTTCTATCAGACTTTAAATAACTTACGAATCACAAATGAAGATGTCAGTTTTTTGAAATTCAAATCATTGAGGTAGAAAATTTATGTTTAATAAATATTTCACAACTATCACTTTAAAAATCATTTTGTATAGGTTAAGTTTTTTATTCATTTTAATTTATTTTCAAAACCATGGGATGTTACAATGATATCATACTTTTAATATATACAATAGTAGATGATCATATATTTACAGTATAAAATATCATTATGAATTTTATAACTATTTCAATTCCAAATTATGTTTCAATTCCACATTTTATAAATTTTTTTGTAGAATGTAATCTATTAATAAATTACATTTGTGTACACTAATATGGATTTTCTTGTGATTCAATTGTACTCTGGCGCATCGTAAAAGGGTTGACAGGGGGATGAGTCTTCTTTTTAAAGTATCAGAGCAATTGGGTACCCAATTATAGAATACTATGTACCATAAAAAGTCCTATAAATAATGGTTTAATGTGATATTTTTTTAAACTAAGACTCAATTTATAAATAGAAAATATTTTTACTTACAAAATACAATAATTTTTTTATTTTTATAAATAATCAACTACGAATTATTTATTCTCATTCTATATATTTTTTAGAGATATTGTTTTATGGATATCATTGTACAAATTTTTTAATAATTTCATATGTTTATATTAATTTTTTTTAATTAATAAGTTTTTGAAAAAAAATGTTTTTTGTAATTCCTTCCACATTAATTAATTTTTTTATCAATGTTTTTTATTTTCCTTAGGATGTTTCCTTTCATGGTTTTCTATATTTTGTTATATCATTTCTAATCTCAATATTTTATAAATTACTCCGTCAATTTTTCATATTTATTTTTGATATTTTTCATAGATAATAATGAATCGATGTTTGATCAATGCACCTTAAATAGATGATGAATATGTGGAAGGTGTCGATGATTATTTGGAATTTTCTTAATTAAAATTACCAAAAAATTAAATTTTATTCTATCGTTGTATGAAATGATTAAATTTTAATAATTTGGAATGTAGAGAGATAAAAGATCATTTAATTTCAAATTCTTTTCATTCAAGTCACAGACCTCGGATTTGGAATGGTGAAACCGGGTAGAATATCAAATCTATTGATGATGGTGCATTGCAAGATGATTAATCTGATCAACTTGATTAAATAATTTGTGATATTGAATTAGAGGAAATTGAGAAACAACAAATAATTAAGATTTTAAATGCTCATTCCAAAAAATCCATTATATCCAAGTTGTATAGAATATTAGGTTTTATCATAGGTGTAATGAAATATTTACCTGAAGGGAAAACATGGTTTGAGTGACAAGAATTTTTTAAAGCTTCTACAACTTTTAAAAGGCATTCTTCCAAACAAAAACAGTCTTCCATAGTCGCATTACAATTCCTAGAAAATATTAGCTGTTATGGGATTAGAGTATAAGAAAATACAAGACTACACGAATAACAGTGTGATATATAAGAAGGAATATGAATTTCTATCAGAGTGCCCTAAATGTGGGACTTTATGGTATAAGTTGAAAGAAAAATCACAGGTTGATTTAGCAGTTGCAGAGATCCCTGCCAATAAATTTTGGTATCCTCCTATAATTCCCCGTTTTAAAATTTTGGTTTTAAATTCACAGGATTCAAGAATGATTAGATTACATGCAAATGAATAGATATGTGATGTAAAATTACGGCATCCAGCTGATTATCTATAGTGAATAAAAATTGATCACTAGTTTTCTACATTCATAAATGAAATTATAAATCCTAGACTTGGACGGTGCAAGGGTGGAATGAATAAATTTCAAAGCCTTAGTATCACATATAGCTCATTTGCTTTTATTTTTAATTTACAATTTATATCTTGAATATTGTACGTAGTAAAAAAATTCTTATTGAGCTTAATTTATGTCGACCAAAATAGCCCAAAAATGATATTGATGGTTTCTTATCACCATTAATTGATGATTTGAAGCTTTTATGGGAAGAAGGTATTAAGGTGTATGATACTTATAAAAAATAATATTTTCAATTGACTGTGATGATAATGTTTACAATAAATGACAACCCATCTAATGGTATTTTTTATAGAAATAGTGTTATGGTGCATAATTTTTATCCTATTTGGAAACAACAGACTTCAAATTACCAATAGCATCATTGGAAAAAAATAGTATACAAGAATCATCAAATTTTTTCCTACAGATCACTATTATTGAAGAATAAAAAATGAATCCCATGGCTCACATGAATTTATTTGTTCTATAATTTTTTTTTTCTACCGATCATCATTTTTGGGGGTGAAAAACATTGATGTGACATTCAGAAGGACACATATTTATTGTAATAATAGAAAAATTAGAAGAAATTGCCAATATTTTTTTATCTACCATATTAGAGATATCATGAGGCCAAACATAATATTGATGTTATGAACATGGAAAATAATATGTGTTACAAATCAATTAGAACATTGATAGATATTAAAGGAATGACTAAAGATGGGTTGAATGCAAGATTAGACATACTCTCAATGGGAATATGTTTGGAGTTATCTCCCAATTCTAATGGAATTAGAATATTCCTTCCCCTAACTTGTTATAAATTATCAAAGAGGAAGAAAAATTTATTTTTTCTTGTGTATTTATGATATCAATGCGCACAAGGGTTATACATCATATGTAAAAAATGTTTCATTAATGTATTTGAAGTTTATAGGTATGAAATCTCATGATTTTCACATCATGATGCAACAACTCATACTGGTTTCATTGTGTGGAATATTGACCATCCATGTCAGAATGACTATCATGAACGTGTTTTATTTCATCAATTCAATTATTAATAAAGTGATTGATCTTAATTTTTTTATCAACTTGGAGAATGAATCGGTTTATATACTTTGTAAATTTCAAATGTATTTTCCTCCATCCTTTTTGGATATCATGGTTCATTTGGTGAGAGAAATAAAGGTTTACATACCTATATATCTATGTTGGATGTATCCTATAGAGATATATATGATGATATTAAATGGATATATTAAGAATCCAAATTAACCTACATACTTCATTGTTGAGAAGTGTATTTCTGAAGAAGTTTCAGATTTTTTTACAAGCTATTTGTTTGTTGTGGAGAACATTGGTTTGACTATATCTCACTATAAATGAGTCAATGACGGGGTAAAGGGGATCTATGGCTTGAAGGTAAATTCATTAACATGTGAAGAGATAAAGAATGAATATTTATACATCTTAAATAACCTATAATATAATCAACAATATATAAAATTTTTATTAATGTTTTGAAACAATGTTATCCAAAGAAGAATGATATGTGGAATTTGAATGAGTATAGATAAACTTTATTTGGGTTCAAAAGACCCAGATTTGTAGATTAGATCCATCTATAAAACAGATATGGTTAAGGGGTAGTCCTAGTTTAAAATTTATAACCTTGTTTAGATATAATATTAATGGGTATACATTTCTTCCAAAAGATCATGACAGTATAATTACTATTCAAAATAGTTGTTTATTGAAGCTCATAGAAGCAATGCATTTTTTGAGATATAAAGGCAAAAACCTAATCAAAACATCAAGTTCATATTCTATAGTCGTTGATTAAATTTTGGGGGTTTATAACATTAAATTTCAACATCCAATGTTAAAATGAATATTGAATATCAGTAAAAATAGTTTGAAACATGAAAAATTTGGAATAACAGTTGTTGATATGAATAGAATGAAATACATAGAAGACCTATTTATCATGGAGACACATGTAAAAAATTATATGTTATTGATCAATCCAATATGCCAGGATATATTGTTTTATAGGGAAAATAGTATTTTTATGATGATAAACATTGTGTAGATGTTGATATATGTGAGATCACTACCTTTATAGAAAGATTAACAGATAATGTAGATGAAACTGTAAAAGAAATGATTTTTTTCATATGTAATGATCATAATGATGGAATTTTGGAAAACAATCCCTTATTTCATTCCTAATTTTATGGGTACCAAATATTTTTATTTTGTTTTTCTTGTTTAAATCTCAAAAAATGTTAGATATTTCGTTTTGAATCTCTTTATTAAAACATGTATTAACCCAAAATTTTTGGATTGTCTCACATTATATAATGTCATTTCATCTCACATTAATGATGTTATCATTTTGGGTAATTATAACAATTATGAATTAACCTATGTTATGTTAATTTTAGTTTACTTTGTGTTTGATGATTTTCGTTTTTAATTTTTCATTTGAATGTAATTTTTTGATTTTAAATTATTATGTGATTATTTGTTTCTTTTATTATTTGTATAATGACATATCTATTAGCTGATACATCATGTATATCTATAGATTATTGAGATCCTGATACCTCTGGGGAAGAATTCATGCATTCTCTTATTGATGAGTCTCCTCATCTTTCTTTACAGGTGACAACAACTTCCATGGGGAGGAGTATTTATAGGATGGGTGAAGATAGCACCACAAGTTTATTAAAATTATCTATTTCCCATAGTTAGAACTAGAGGATATCAATATAATTTGATGATAATGTTATTCCAATAAGACCACATGAAAAAAAATTATGTGTTTTATATCAGTGCATGATATATTTAATATTTGTATTTTGATTGATAATTATAGAATTATTGAAAAATATACCATATCTCACTTGTGAGAGACTATTTTTCTATGATTTTTTGTTATTTTTTTACTTACATTTAACTTTTTGTAGATATATATTCTTTCACCCTTCTTATGATAAGACATATGATATTTTAGATAATGTAGGGGTAAAGAAGAAATGATTATCACTTTCCAATAAAAGAAGGAGGGTTTTTAAATCTTCCCTCACATCAGAATTCATTTTTGGAAATATACAAAATGAATATCCAAGTCATATATATAAATTTATCGATAATGACACCTTAGACAAAATTGTTCATAGAAGATGAGGAGAATCATTTTTTGTGACTGAAATGTCACCTTTATGAAACAATTTTCTATTAATTATTATATTGTTGATCACTTTAATGATCGTACTGTTGAATTTTTAATTATTAATTTACAGAAATTGATGATATCTCATTAGAAGACCCCAAAAAGTCTATACCCTCACACTTTATCTTGGTGCTGGTATAAGTTACTAGAAGAGAAAATGATGGCTGAAAATTTCCTATAATTAAGGGATTAGTATTCAAGCTCAGTAGAGGTCCCCCCTCCCCCCATAAGTCCTGAAAACTAGAAGTGGTTGTAGATGATAAAAAAAAGAAACTATCTTATGGAAGAGTCGAGGGTTGTATATGAGAATATTTTAAGATTTTATCATTGTTTAGTTATTTATGTTAAATCAATTATTTTTATATTTTTATTCATTATGGGTTTTTTCAAATATTCCATACAAGATTGTATTAAAGAGTAGAGAACACAAGGAGCCTTCATAGTTGGGAAACGCATGATATTTTAGTTGTATCATTGGGAATGGATGAATACCTAGGTCACATATGAGGATACCTGATAGGTGTATTGGTAAAACATGTGTTTCCCCATTATAGATATTTTTCAAGGGAGGATGTGTATAAAAAAATAGAGCCTTTCGAAGCTGAATTTTAGGATATCCAAGTTTATATTGATGATAAGATTTGAGCTTACAATATGAATGATGTTTGTAGAATTGAAAAAACTGTTTCAAACTATTGATCCGACTCCCCCACCTCCTCCACATTTTCTAACAGATCCCACTCTATGTTATCCTACATATATATCTCTACCTATATACCCCATTCCTTCTAATACTACTTCAACCCCCCTCCTATTTTGAGTTTTATATTGATGATCCCTAATATATTGTCGAATATGGGGTAATATTTTATTTGTGAGATACTAATAATCATCTATTGATAGAGGTAGATCATCATAGGGTCACTGTATAGGATATTATAGATATATGATCAGTAATTCTATGTCCAACAAATAAGGAGAATACATTTCGAAAAAGTAACATTCATTTTCTAGCATAACCAACTAGACTTATTCAACATATTACCATTGAGGTATGTGTATATGTTATATTTTATTTTATTTTTATATTAAATTTATTTTATCATTATAATGTCTATATATTTATCTATTTTTTAATAATAATACTTTAGACATATGGAAATATTGTACAGTTAACAGCTTATACAAAGTGTTATGACATCCGATGTAGTTTCTTATACATTTAATAGACTGTCGTGATATTCAAATATGTTGTTGGATTTATATGAGAATCCAATGGAATATTATTTTTTTGGAGTGCAATGAAATTAGAACTTTTTAATAATTATATCATAGAGCTTTTAGCTACTGACCAGTTAGGCATCAACATGATGTAGATTTTTTTCATGTAAACCGGTTAACTATTTTTTTCCAATCATTTAATTTATTGAATATTTATACTTTTTTTTGATTTTATTTGGTATATTAATAAAATAATTACATATCATGAAAATGAATTTTTATATTGATTTATGGATCAAAAAGCAATTTCACTTAAAGCTAGGATATTGACTGATACTGAAAAAACAGTCTATATTAGTTAATAATTTCAGAAAAATTAATTTATTCATTGTTATTTGTTTCCCTATATTCCAAAGTATGAAGAAAATTTCTCAAAATGTGTTCTATATATCTTGACAAACTAACCACGGGTATTAAATTTGCCTTATATATTAGATTCCATTGGATTTTGGGTATTTTTTTCAAGAGGGATGACATTGTTTTGGATATGCTCAATTGATGGCGAAGTGAAAGAAAATTGTTAGAATGTATTGAACATGAATGATTGAGCATTTTAATACTTGTTTAAAATATAATTACTTACATTTATTTTATTCACATTATTTTAAACTTTTATGATATTTCAATAGAGATACCACAATAAAAAAGTAAGCCAAGATCAGATATGTAAAATTACATGTGAATTTTCATTTACAATTATTAATTGTTGGATATATTAATTATAAATTTTATTTAATATTATTTAATATTTTTAAATATTAATGTCATAAACATGGTGTAAAATAATCTAGAGACCGTTTTTTATGATTTATAAATGAAATAATTTAAACTGGAATGATTTTTATGTTTAATAAGGTTAGATTTCATAAAAGAAATCTCCCTAATATCTCATTAGTTTTATTTTACCTATATACATGTTAAATAATATATTTATATTTTTTTATTTTTGATGACCCTTAGCCTTGTAGTTCAATGTATTTTAGGCACTGACAAACGGAATGGTAAAATGATTTCACAAGTTTGATTAAATATTAGTTTTCTTGTATTATATATAGTAAACTGGCAAGTTTAAATTTCTAGTGTAGTTTTTTTCCTTCTCAACTATTTTTATACTTTTGTACTTATTTATTATTATTTATACTATGGAGGGGCTAGGGTGGATGGTTTAATTGAAAAAAAGTATATTTGTAATGTTGGTTATTTGATTACAGACATGAAAATCAATAAATAATTGTTTTTTACATTGGTTACAAAATAACGAATGTGAAAAACAATCTTTCACATCAATTATTTTATAAAACAAATGTGGAAAACTTATTAGTTGATATTTCATGTCAGTTATCAAATAACTGATGTGAAATGTTGATATCAGCTATCTTTCATGTTGGTTATATATATAACCTTTGTGATAGAAGAATTAATGATATCTTCTATGTCTGTTATTAAATAACTGATGTGGAAATGTTTCTTTCACATCAGCTATTTAATATAATTGATATGGATGTGTTTTTTCCACATCGGTTATTAAAAAAATAATATGAAAAAATTAAAAAAATATTTAAAATGTCGATTACATAAAAGATACCTTATAAACTTATTTTCAATGTCCCTCTTAATAAATTCACAAATTAACCGATGTTAAAAATCAAAATAAACTAATGTAAAAAATATTCATTTTCACTAGTGTCGCCAAAAAAATTATTATATAGTGTAGACACCGATACATGAGCTTAAACCATCCCCATTAAAGTTAATTTTTCTCCAAAAATCACACAAGGCCATAACCACTAAAATCGGGACCACCATTATTTTAATATTGACCTTGAGATAAATCATCACAAAAATATATTAAATAATCATTGAGGTTCACTCTCCTACAAAAAACCAATGACTATGATCAAATCAAAGACTTTGACCAAACTATGATCCCCATTGTTTAATGGGATATTGACCATATCGTGGACATCCTTAATACCTAAAACCCATCCATATCACTTGAAAGACCCCCTAATATGTTTCAACATCTCAAACACCTCAAAATACCAACATTTTATACAAAGATAATCTAGGCCTCTACAGGTGATTTCCCAAGATATAGACTCCTATGGATGAAAATGAGTACAATGGATATAATTCATGTTATTAAAAAATTATATTATTTCCTATAATAATATTTTACATAGGTGGTCTTAGTGTATTTCATGATTGCTAATTGGAATGTAGTTAGTTCACATGCTAGAAATATTTCAGATTAACATATATTGATATGAGGTTTTTGGGATGTGGGGTCAAATATGACATAGTTAAAATTTTACTATTATATAATTTGGGATGGACATAAAACATAAAATGGTTAATGATATCATTTTTTAGTGATCTATAACAAGTGGTTACAGAGAAAAAAACTCATTCAAATAATTTATTTTTATCGATGAAGACTCAATAAATCCAAAATAAACAAAATTTTCATTTTCAAAGGGGTGGAAGGTAAATATTCACAAATAATTAAAAATTACACCTAATGAATTACAAAATGAAAAAGTTGTATGATCCTGGATTTTCAATTTTATAAGGGTATTTCAAATACTCTATTGTAAATCAATGAAGTGATATGTGATTATTTAATATATCAATGGAGTTTTACTATTAATGATGGAGTACGCCATTAAATATAAATCTATGAAACCATTTGAGGAAATATAAATTATTTATCTCCACATAAAAAGTAAATAGAGTTATATTTTAAAAATTATTGATAAGAAAATTCACTAGGGGAGAAAATTATACCCAATTTATTTTATGAAGGTTTTGTTTCCAACATTACTTGATGTCAATTTATTTTGATAGGTAATTAATTGTTTAGGAGTGCTCTCTATTTTAAATATTGATAATTTAGTAATCCTAAGGAAGTTAGTACGGGTATTTATAAAGATATTATCATTCAATTAAATTTTAAAAGGCATTTTCCAAAAATAAATGATAAAAGTATAAGGACATCAGATTAGGATACGGAGTTATGTATATATATATATAAATGAAACATTAGGAGATATTCAGCCAAATTTAGATAAATTACTATAAATATTATAAACTAATTGATAAATTAACGATGTACTAATGTGTACTGACTCATATTAAGGTTTTTATGAGTTATGTAAGGTATTATATATGTTCATTATAATTAATTTTGGCATTGACTACAAATTGGTAAGAGTTGAAGAAGATTGGCGAAATTTAGAGTTAATTTGGAAAAGAAAGTGAAAATCAATACCTATTCATTGTAGTGATTTGGTAACTAATATTGTGGTATTTTCGTAATTTTCAGTATAAATATTTCACCCAGAATAGATAATATTATAATAAGACAAATGTGATCTATGGTCGGTGATTTAAAATGATATTTTCATTAATCCATGGTGCTCATATAATAAGGTAAATCTACAATTCTATGGTGGAATAGTTTAAACAAAAATCCCATTGTAATGCTTCTAAATTGTTACATGAAACATAAAACATATAATTAGAATCTCATGAAGGTGTTTGGGATATTATTGAGTACTAAAACATTACACGACAATCATCCCAATTATTTATAAGATCATAAATTAATTTGAAATAATTATATACTTATCCATGATAGGTAATCTACGAATATTTTTAAAATAAGTTTGCGGGTTTGATTTTTTTGGCTTGGTGATAATTCCAAAATTAAACACCATATTTTTGTGCAAAAGAGGTACTTCTAATACAATAATATTTATTATTAAATAACGAATAATTTCAAATATCTTCCAATAGTGTTCAATCCATATTCAAAAGAATATGGTTGGGTTTTCGCATCATAATTTTTTTAGTGATTTTATGTTTAATGGAATTACATTATAAAGACCATTATTATCCTATATTTTGTCTAAAATATAAATATTTTTTAAATTTGAATTTCCCAGATATATTAATGATCATGGAACATATTTAGAGAAGCTGGATCGACATAAATGGATTGTTTTGAAGATAATTAAAAATATATAACACAAGACATGAAGCTAAAAGATCATGATGACATAAATCTATCATATTTATTTATTAATATCATGGAGATAGAGGATACTTTTATTCATCTATCCTAAAAGAATTAGAAAAGAAAATGATCTTTAAAAACGTAGAATTGGAATAGTAGAGATCACAGTGGGATGGAGAATCATGGATATGTCTGACTCATAGGGTTTTATATCCATGGTGGTGTATATATTATAAAATTTAATGCAATTTACATAAAAAAAATAAAATATTCCATTTTGGATCAGAAATGTTTTCATTTTTGTTTGTTTTTGACTAGAAATTGATGTTCTAACTCTAGTAAAAGATTCTTCTATATCATAACATTGAAAACATATATAACACCATAGATTTTTTCATTTCATTAAATCTAAAATTCAATGATATAGTTAATTTTATTTTTCTATGATTATTTGGAATATACCTAAAAGTATATAAACTAACTTCTATCTATCTCAAATATATGGATAGAAAAATAGGATAGGGATTATCACTTGGGTTAGTATTTTGTGATCTTTATCCATTTTGTATGGGTAGTGAACCTTGGAATTGAGTGAACATTGCCAAACATTATATCCACTAAATACTACATGGATGAGTATTTTAGTACACTAGTGGGAATCTATTTTTAGACCATGGATATATCTAAGTGTGAGTGATCCAAGTAAAATATTCATGCATTTATGTTATTTAAATTATATATATGTTTTATAATTTCTTTGGTGAAACTGGAAAGATAGACATATTGAAACGAATTCATAATAACAAAGGAATTGAATATGGGTGATGGATATATTTGAGAGAAATTGTTTAAATCTGATAATAACCTTACTAAACCGCCTTATTATCCCTTGAAATACGCATATTAACATACTTCACCCAACACCATTACATTCCTCGATTAATTTTTAATCATCAATTGAATAAATATTTCACATTTAAGATTATAATTTTATAAATTACATTTAATATCATTTTCACCACATAATGCACATAAAAACCTTAAAATGTCCCTTTGAGAATATTATATGTCCCATGTAGTATAGATTTTAAAATGGCCAATTCATTTTTATTATATGAATCACTGAATAAATGAATGAATAAAAATCCAATTCCTCATCTCCAATTTTTATTCAATTAACGAGGGTAGCATGTGATTTTGGAAATAGTATATATCAATTCAATTTTAAATTAATTAAAAAATTATTAAAAATCTATATAATGTGAAAATAGAGTGATTATTTTAAAATAAAATTTATTCTCAAGATATGTGACTTTTTTGAAAGTCCAATTGATTTGATATATTAATTAATTGTGTGTATGTGTGTATATGTGTATTACTACTCTTGAGAATGATGACATGTTCATAGTAAAGTGTGGGTGAGTTGATAATTATCAATTACACATTATATATGACATATTTATTTTAAATTTAAGTTTAATTACTAATTTTCATAATAAATTATTATGTTGAAATATTATTTTAAAATTTTTATATTGTTTTTACAATTTCTATTAATAAATTATTAATTTTAGCTTTCATTAATTAGATTTTATTTTTTATTCTTTAATTTATAAATTTTCTGACTTTAACTCATTTATTTTATACTATTTTATGTTCATATTACATGCCTTCAAACAAATAATAAAAAATACGATTATTATATTAGTGTATAGAAAGATAAAAAATAAATATTCTATTTTTCATAATAAAATAAATGGAATTCAAATTTTTTTTATTTGTACATTAAATTTGAATCATTAATAAATGATCTATTATTTTTGTGTTAGTGTGGTTTTTAAATGAAAATATTTTATGTTTTACTTTAAAAAAAATTACATATAATTTAATTTCTGGGTTTAATATTTTTATCACTTTTTTAAAAATAAATAATTTAAATTAAATAATTTTCTTCTATTAGAATATTTAAATAAATATAATTTCATTCCTAAGATATAAAAAATTTATGTAATTAGTTTTTCTGTGTATCTGATTTAAATAGAAAAGATTTTTTTTAGAATTTTGGTTTCTATTTGAAGTATAATTTTTTCCTCTGTTTTCTTAGTGGGAATCCCCATCATTTGATCTAAAATGGAAATAAAATAATTAGTGATAATTTTAGATGGTTGGGTCACAACTTGGATTCAACCAAGTTCTGCAAGCATGGAAAAAAATATACCTTCACTCATTATTAAAGAATTGATAAGCTATGAAATTCAGAGCAACAATACATTGTCATTTTTATTGACTATCATTTTAGGGTTTATAGTATAGATTTGATTATTTTTAAATATAAATTGGATTATAATTCTCATATCATAACATTATTATAAATGATTTTATAATATTCATAATCAAATTTAATTGATTCATCAACATGAATTAATGTGATGGGTATCATTAGTTAGGTATTTTAGATCTAGATCGAACCTTTTAGATTCATTATATATGAATTTCAATTATTATATTTTAGTTAATGTTTATTTTACTAATATTGAACATCATTATATTCCAAAATATTTCTTAGATAACTAATATATTAGTGGATTTTTAGTTATTATATAATAGTTTTCTATGATGATTATATAGATGATGTAATCAATTTATAATGTGAAGAAATAAGTTGGTCACTACGAGTAACATAGTAGTAGTATGTTTTTAGTAGTTAATAGTATTAAAGGTCTAATTTTAGTCCCCTTAGTTTGGAGGTTATTAGGTAGTATCTAGAGTATTCTTCTTCATCCATGACATTATTTTTTAGTTTTGTAGCTTATTCTTGTATTTTATAGTCTTATGTTTATTTCATAAATTTTATATAATTCATGATATATATTGTTCATTAATTACATTTTACTACAATAAAAATTATATATATATATATATATATAATTTTTAGCATTATAGGTAGATAAAAGACATGATCATAATTTGATTCTACACTTTATGTCTCTTATTCCATAATTTGTACATTATACTGGCTTAAAATTTAATTTTTATTGGAAAAGTAGAGGACAAAGATTGGAAAAGGTCGCCAATGTATAATGTAATGGAAACTGAGACCATCATTAGTTACCACTATTTTAATATTATAAGGTAAGTATCCAAAACAAGGGAAATAATGAAATGTTGGGATTTATATCCTTTAGATTTTAGGGAGTCATCCACTTTGTTACCCTCCCACAAGGCTTCATTAACAACTAGATTCTGATTGAAAAGATTATTTTATTATCGAATAATATATGTAATAGAATCGTCAACATGAAAAAATTTGGTTATTAATTTTATAATAATTTCTGAGTTAAAATCCACCACTGATATGTTAATACTCTTATCTCTACCGATAGACACAACACTCTATAATGATCAGAATTATACTTGTAGGGGACACCATAACCAAATAAATCACTGTATATATAAACTCTATTTTTTCATTTGAACCATTCAAATATTTTTATATATTATTATTGGATTTATTTTGGATTTGGCTTGGATTTTAGGTGTTTCTTTTAGCCCCAATGATGATATATTAAATATATTAAATATATTAAACCATGCACACACATTGTTTTGGAGATGATGGTTTTCCTCAATAATGGGGTCTCAGATTTGGTAATAAAGAATTTTTTTGAATCCATAACAAGGGTTGAACCCTAATAATGGTATAAAATCCATTTTCATCATGCTTGATTTAAATTAACAGTTGTGGGAGTATTATAGATATAAATTGAATAATTTTTTAATTTTGTGAATAATTTATTTATTTTATTATATTAAATGTTTGAACAAGTGATACCCAATATTTACTTTCTCTTACTAAGATTCATTGGAGTTATACACATAACCTTGAGGATATAGAGATAAATATTTAGATATTAGTTGATGGGAGATCAAGGGAAACTGAAAAAATAAATAACAAAATCAACGAGGATCGCCAACAACATTGATGTGGATGTATTCCTCTCTGGTGATTAATCCATTTACAAGATAAGGAATTATTATTTTTTTATTCCTACCGAATTAATTTTGATTTTATTTATAGAATATTAATATATTTTATAGTATGATTCTTCCTTTCATTTCATATAGACTTGATAATTTATTATTTTTTCTTTAGCCCTAGAATTCAATCATTACACAAGATTTATTTTTCAACATTAAATTTCCATGACAGTGATCTGTGACTGGAATCACCCTTTCCAATGATGATTAAATTTTTTTGATTGTGACTTTTCCCACTATTATTCATCTAGTCATCATGGATTTTCACTTGATTGGTTATTCAACTATCAGTCCCATTCATATCATGAACGAACCTTAGTTCCACCATTGTTTTCTCTACCACTTCTATAGATGATGATTTTTTGGAGAATTATCATAGGATGTTGGAATTTAAATGGATTATGTGACTTTTTAGAATCTAGAAGTAGTGTGACCACTATGGGGGCTCATGTTGGGTGAGAAATGTGATTTTTAAGAGAATATTGGCTTCAATGAAACCAATGACAAGGATTTGACCTATATAAATATGTGGGATGAGGATCTCGGTAGGATATGATGTATAATGGAATAAATGAAAAATCATTAGGAGAATACTTACATTTATATAAATAAAACTAAATAAATGATGTTTTTTATAAGAACACATGCCATGAATTAGGGTGTTATGGTGTCGATATTTTAATTTATAGAAAAGTATCGCATTCTATGTTACTGGGACCATATAATGTGTTATCCAAGATATCAAGCATGATGTCTATAGTTAGTATATGCATGTGACCCTCAATGGTTCCATAGGCCATCAGCCTCTTATCATATATTATGTGTATTTAATTTTACATTACATGTGGACCAGCATGGTCTATCCATGGCATGTATTTTATAGTAAACCCCATATACCATGAAATGACATATCGTTTACTTCTTATAGAATAAATGACCTAATATATGTCCTTCTTTGGGATCAGAATGTCACATATGTGTATTCCATCCCTCTTATAATCCCTCATAAGATGATATGGATTACCTATTTTTGATATTTGAGATGTGGCATGAGGTGGTGAGTACAAGATTGTTCTTTTAGTTTTCTTATAGACATTGACCCTTGGGTACAACCATTAATGTTATACGGGAGTTATTACCCCATTGATTGAATGTATATTCCTAATCATGGGTATCCCTATAACTTAAAATATAAAGGGTTTTAACTCCCCCCCCCCATTCCCACTTAGGTAATGTTTATTATATCTATGGAGTCAACGCCCCTTCTCTTATGTCCTTAGAGGAGGAGTGGGTTCTCCAATAAGGTTAGAACCACCTTATCCATGACATGCGTTCAGTGAGGCATGAATCTCTCAGTAAAAGTTTAGCAAGGTTATATTTTTCTACTTGAATTTAGACAACATTTACACATATAACCATACGAATAATTATTATCCTTATCTAGAGTTATTGATTGAGATATCCCACTATCTTATCAAGTTATTTCCTTTAAATAACTTATCATTTTGCAGATTTTTTTCTTCCATAGTGTATTAGGTGTCTATTTGACTATTTTATTCCACTAATTCAATTTTTAATTTTTTGCAGTCATAATGGGTCTGAAAATAATCTCTCCTATATGGAATTTTCCCACACCTATCATGTCTTATGATGATAATATATTGGAATATCATGACATTATTAGGCATGCTATTGGTATATATTAGTAGTGTAATGTTGTGGTTTTCATGACCCAAACCGAGTCCGAGATTGAGCCGAAACTACCCAAAGAATGTCTCTGTAGGAAAGAGGGTGAGGATGAGTACTGAATGCATAACTAAATCTGGGATTTAATTTCTCAAATACCCCTACAGAAACACATATCATACTTAATGAAAAGGTGAAGTGTGAAATATTAAAAGAAGAAACACATCTACAAAGTAAAGCATGTTTTCATGAACCTATAGACAGTAAAAAGTAATGTATTTTAAGCTGAAACTCAATGGGGATAATACACTCACAACCAAAAATATGTATCAACCTAAAAAAGGAAAATTATATAGCCAAAAGAGATCCAATCTCTTGAATACCATGATACGACCATCATATATTGTTCAATAACATTGTATCCCTAAGATCTTATGAATTCACGATCAACCTATCCTTCGTATGTATTATAAATGACATGTGTGTGAATATTCCATGAAGGGGTAAGTAAAAAAATACTCACTAGGACACCCAAAAAGTAGAAGGGGGAGTACTAAGAGATATAAGATTAAAGAAAGACTGCAGATGCAAGATACACCAAAATAGTACAACACAGACCCAAAAAGTGATTGAATGTAACCTCAACCAAGAACAAGGGGCTCAAAATAGTGAGTTGATGAAATAGTAATCTATTTTTTCCACATGTATTAGGAGAGTAGAATAATCCAACCATGAGAATATATACATGGAAAGCATGTGGCATACCCCACATATCATCACCTCTCTTGGAAATAGAGTATTCAAATCCAAGTTGTGGATACATATGAAATATATATATTTATGTTCTCAGTCAATGAATACCAAATGAGAGAGTGAGGGGATATCCATCACACAACTTAGCCCAAAAATAAGAGAAGACACCAATTCCAAAAGTCCACCAATGATGCTCAACATCCCACACACATACACAACAGTAATCATTCAATTCAAACCACACCTCGTTACTATTACAGATGGTCGAGGTGCCATAAAATCTTGCTAGAGGAACCATAACCTAGTAAAATAGAGGGGTTCTATAACATCTCGGTTCTGGAATCCACATAAGGGTTCCCCATACCTGGTTGGTCACATGGCCTCAAGCACATTTCCCCTAACGCCAGAGGCTACCGACTAGTAGTGAGGGCCTTGGGTGTGATAGTGGGGAAACTATGCCCTCATTGGCAATGTAACACAGTCGAAGAGAAATAGATAACAATAGCAGAAGTAGTAATAATATAAAACTACAAGGAAACAAGGGAATACAGAAGAAGAAACAACAAGATCACACATATATAAATGATGCACGATACATATGTCTAGGAAACAAACCAAACACGTCAAATTTCTAGAATTCAATACTAAAACAAAGTATAAAAGAAAACTAGTAAACTCCCCAGCATCTTAAGCATCACCTTGGATCCATGCTCTCTAGCTCCTCACCAATCAATTACCTGAATTACAAGGGCCCTTTCCCCCATCTGTACCTAATATAATATAAACTTTTTGGGCCCAAAATCATGACCAAAACAGCATGTGAGACTAATCCTAGTAGGAAATCACCAAAAGATCTTTTCCTAATAGCCAGTGAGTATATGTGGTAGACAAAAAAATAAAAAGAAGCGGCAAAGAAGGAAGTACTCTACAGTAGATATTTCCACTGTTTCAAAGAATTCTATTCCAAAGATCAAGTAAGCAGCTAATCAAAAACAGAAAACCCTCTGGGATGTAATCACAGCCTATCCCCTGTGGTCCTACCTAGAAAACAAAAGAAATCCTTTGGGAAGTACACACATTCTAACCCATCTAGTTCAGATTTAGTAAAGGCTCTCTAAGGAAGCACTCAACGTGAATTCCCCTTATATCCAAGTATGATTAAAGACTCTCTAAGGAAGCACTCGCTATCAATTCCCCCAATAGTCTTTTAAAGGAAACAACAGGCACTCTAAGGAAGCAATCAACATCAATTCCCCTAGTGGCCTCATAACGTAACTATAGACCCTCTGAGGGAGCACTAGTTTCAATCCCCCCTATGGTCTCGTAGTGCGATAAAATAACGGACACTCTAGATAATCCCTTACTTCTATTATCCCTATGGTTTACTACATGGGGTTCTCATAGCCCTTTGTACGTCCAATAATCATATCTATGCATATTAGCCAAAGTAAACCTCAAGAACTACCTGGATAAGAGTTTACATCATAATAGCAGGGTAGATAAACAAAATCACTCCATCCTACAATACTAGTCATGGAATGTAAACAACAGTCTAATAGATAAACAAGACCGAATGGTCAAAACAAGAAACATCCATGGTAAAAACACTTCCAAAGAATATAAAATCACCCAATTACCATTAAATTAAACACTACTCAAGCATACAAGTATGGAAGGAAAACAATAGGGATAAAACGGTAAATACGCAACAGCCCGTTCAAAGGTATTGGTCACTTTTTCACATTTAACTCAAAGTATTTAAAAGAAAGGCACAAACCACCTACCTCGGTGTTGTAGGATTGATATATTTGAACCTCAAGCATTGAATCACCCAATAATGACATAGATATAAAAAAACATTAAAAATTATCAATCGAAGATAACGTGACAAACAGTAGAAATCAAAAAACGGTCCATAAGAAGAGGAGAGAACTCATCTATGTTATTCCAACACAACTTACAGAGTTCAATTCAGATAATGGATGGTCAATCGGGGGCTCGAGGAAAAATCAAGGTCGTATGGGTTCTCTCGGGCGAACTTGGTCGAGAAGTAGACGGTTCTGTCCGTCGGACGTGATGCTAGTGAGTTTGATGAAAAATAGAAAGTACAGAGCATATAATTTATAAGTACAAGGAATGTACATGCCTTCAAAGGCCCCCGCATTAAGTGGTCTCCAGGTTACCACACACGGCTGTGTGCATGGACGCTACACGGCCAACACCTGGCTACCCGCAGTAACCGAGTACATGGTGTGTACTCATAATGCACATTGCGTGTAATTCAAAAAAATTTAGAAATGCCTACTTTTCTCTAAAAACACGAGAAAATGAAAAACATACCAGAAAAGAAGATCTGGGTTCTTACAAACTTCCCCTTTAAAGAAATGTGTCCCTAAATTTCCCAAGTAAGGCAGCGTAAAAGAAGAATCCTCAAACAATTCTCGCCATTGTGATTTTACATTAGTCTCCATCTCCCAGGTCTCATCATGTACCCACCCATGCTACCATAAAACCCGTACTAGAGAAATAGATTGGCCATCGAGAACCTTCATTATCAGATCAATAAATCTAGATAGGATGCTCCTAGAACGAGGCATCCACCTCTTACTCAACAACCATGGTTTGAAAAACATTAGATGGGTTTGAGAAGTATCGTCGGAGCTGAGAAACATAGAAAACGTCATGCATAGCCAAGTACCTATGAGGTAATTGTAACTGATAGACAACCAGCCCAACTCTCTCCAAAATCTCAAACGGCCCGACGTACCTCGCTGAAAGCTTACCCTATCTTTTAATCCTCTTGTGCCCCAACCTCAGTGTGACATGGTGGAAAACCTGATCACTGGCCTTGAACTCCAGAGGTGATCTATACAGCTCAGCATAAGACTTCTGTCGATACTATGTCATAGCCATCCTCTTCTAAATCAACTCTATCTATTAAGTGGTCTTTGAGACAAGACAAGGTCCCAACATAGCTGCCTCCCCAGCCTCCATCCAACATAAGGGTGATCGGAATGGCCTACCATAAAAAGCCTCATAAGGTTCCATCAGAATAGTTTCTTGAAAACTATTATTGTAGTAAAGCTCCACAGGAGTTGTGTGCTTCTCCCAAGAACCTCCAAAATCCAAGATTCATGCACAAAGCATGTCCTCATGCACCTGAATCGTATTCTTGGACTGGCCATCTATCTGATGGTGGTAATCTGTACTCAGAAGTACTTGTGTACCCAAGGACTTTTGCAGCCCCTACCAGAGGAATGAATCAAAACGTGCATCCATGTTTGAAACAATTGATTTTTTTAACCTCATGTAAATATACATTCTCTCAGATGATCAACCATCCCATCTCATCAACACTGAAAGTCTCCCTGATCGGAAGGAAGTGAGAAACCTTCATGAGTCTATCAATGAAAACCCAAAAAACATCATTCCCTCGAGATTACCTTGGAAAACTATCATGAAATATATCACAAAATAATTCCATTTCCACTTGGTAATGGTTTACTACTTCAAAAGCCCTACTGGTCGCTGATGTTCCACCTTCACCTGCTAACAGGTGGAATACCTCATCATGAAACCAACTACATCTCTATTTATACCTGGCCACCAATACTAACAATATAGATCATGATGCATCTTGGTGACACCTGGACGAACTGCCCAGACTGAGGAGTGAAAGTCCCGCATCCGCTCCTCTCGTGTGTCTTCTGACACCCATACACACCAATGGAAATGCAAGATATCATCCTCACCTATGGTCCATCCAGGTATTGAGTCTTCTCCTGACACACTTTCCCATAGGACTAGGACTTCAGAATCTGATAGCTGCCTCATTTACACTCGATCAAGAAGAGTAGAGGTAACATGTATAAAAGAAAGAAACGTCTACCCCTGTCTGTTGTGCACCGCCAAATTTATCTCATAGAATATATCCATAAGCTTCCACTCACTTCTATCCTCCTGAACAGACTGTATTTGAGTACTCCTACTCATTGCATTAGCCACCACAATGCCTTTCCCATGCATGTAGGCAAGCTCAATGTCAAAAGACTAAAGTTACTCAACCCAACATTGTGGTCTAAAATGAAATTAATTCTAAGTGATGATATACTTGAGACTTTCGACATTCGTGAAATCCAAAAAATTCTCTCACAGATGATAATGTCTCCAACAACATAAGTCATGATCAACAGCAGCCAACTCATGATCGTGTGTCAGGTAATTACTCTCATGTGGCCTTAAATGTCTTGACTCGTACGCAACAACTCCTTCCCCTTGTGAAAGCATAACTCCATTCCTGATACCTAATGCATCATAGTAAAAATTGAAGCTCTTTCCTGGATCTGGAAAAACTAGTATCGGTGGTGTATTCAAACTACATTTTAGCTCTTGAATGGAAGACTCACAAGAATCTGACCATAGTAAATTTTTACCCTACTAAGTCAGGCTTGTCAGTGGCACTGATAAGAATTAAAAGTAATGTAAGAAATTTTAGTAGTATCCATCCTACCCTAGAATACTCCATACCTCAAAGTCGTCTTTCGGTTTCTCACTGGAAACTACTACTCTCACTTTCTCTGATTCTATAAATACTCCATCCTCTGAGATAACATAGCCCATGAAGTGAATGTAATCTATCCAAAAGTGGCATTTTGGGAGCATAGAATATAACTGGCGGTCACTCAGTGTACTCAAAACGATTTCAATATGGGTACCATGGTCCTGTTGAGTGTGAGAGTACACTAAGATATCATCCTTGAAAACCACCACGAAAGAATCAAAGTATGGATGGAACACTCGTTTCATGAGTTCCATGAAGACTGCAAGCACATTCGTGAGACAAAATGGCATAACCACATACTCGTATAGACCATACCTTCTCCATAAGGCTATAATAGGTATATCAGATTCTCTAACGGGAAATTGATGATAACCGGATCTCAAGTAAATATTTGAGAACACCTTGGCTCCTTGAATCAGATCAAAGAGATCATCAATTCTTGGAAAGGGATTTCAGTTCTTGACCATCAACTGGTTTAAATTCCAATAATCCACACAAGGTCTGAGGGTATCGCCTACCTTCATCACAAGTAGGACAGGAAAACCCCATGGAGAAGTATAGGGTTGGATAAAACCCTTTTTATGCAACTCCTCCAACTACTTCTTGAGCCCCTGTAACTCTAGTGTAGTTTTCCTATAAGGATGTATGGACACTGGTTCTGCTCCTAGAACAAGCTCAATAGAAAATTCTACCTCTCGCTCAAGAGGAAAACCTAAATATTCCTTTGTAATGATGTCCCTGAAAAAATCAACCACTAAAGGAAATTCCATCTGAGAAGTCCCCTATTCATCTTGATAAAGACTAGAAATCTAGGTTATATATCCTCTAAACCCATGATGCTCAGGTACCGCTCTGCTCGGCTGGACATCCCATTTACCCTTATGACGAAACGATCAGCCCTCTGGTGGTGTGAAACTCACCCTACGGTGATAGTAATCAACAACTTCTTGGAAGGGAACTATCCAGTCCATTAAAAGAATTAAATAATAGCCTGTCATCTCTGAGACATAAAAGCCCCATAAGAAGTGGCACCCATCAAACATAAGAGGGCACTCTTTTCACTGACGTATAATAGCCTTTCTTGTCCCAAACGGTGTGTCCAACATCATGAAATCAGTAGAAGTAATGATACAGAGCCCAAGGCTCTCCAAACCAAAAATAGATATAAAGCTATGGGAATCCACTATTTCAAAATGAACAGAAGCTAAAACTGAGGCAATTAATATCATACCTCAAATTGTAGAGTGTCTAGGATCCTGCTCCTAATGAGTCTGCTCCACTGAAAACGTCTGACCTGCACTGCGGCCCTATGCCCCTACCTAACCACCCTGAGCTGATTCACCCTATTGTCGCTAAAATCCTGGTGACTCATTAACATGGTTGTGACCTCCACCTCGGCCTGAACAGCTGGAAGAACTCATTTTCCGAGACAGATGAGAAACTGGTGGCACTGCTCTAGAATGAGGAGTCATAGAAGTACCCCTATCAGCAGCTGCTGGTGAGATGATCTGACAGAAACAATGTAGATGACCTATCTTGCAGCAAGATCAGCATTCTACTGGTTCTAGCAGGCAATGTGTCCTTGTATGCCCACTCTTCCCACACTGTTATCACACCACCTAACTACCAAAAGATCTGTCTCTCCTCCTTGGATCACAACACAAAGACTCCCTACGACGCTTCCTACTGTCAGTAGGAGGGATACTAACTCTAGATATCAAGTTTCCCTTGCTCACAACTCAAGAATCCCTCTGATTTCGCTCCGTGGTCCACGCCTGGTTAACAATATAAGAAATATAAGTCAACCGAAATATGTTCACCTATGATCGGATGTCATGCCTCATTCCATCCCCAAATGTCCTTACCAAGAATAACTCATCACCTCCTAGAATAGGAATGAAGCACTGCAGCTCAGTGAAATGAGAAGAATACTTCATAACAGAAAGAGTACCCTACTCCAAACTCATGAACTCTCAGGCTCGATCAGATCTCAAAGTCTCTAGATAGAAGTAATCATATAAAGTACGCTGAAACTCCTCCCATGCCACATCCTACTGGCATCCCGCCTATCAGATCACATCCCACAATATCTTGGTAGAATCCTGAAGTATATACATAGCGAGCTTGAGGTACCTATCTAGAGGCATCTCCAGATGCTCAAATATTGTCAGCATGGATTCTAACCACGAATCTGCAGCCTAAGGTCCTCCTTCACTGGTGAATGTGGGAGGATTTCTATTCTAGAAAACCAACATCAACACTTCCATAGAAGGGGAAGGATGCAGTACTCAGTGTAAGGTCTTCATGATCCTCATGAATCCCTCCCGGAACTGTGCATCAGCACTTATGTCTAGAATGATGGTTGGTGCCATGACTAGAACAATTGGAGGATATACTGGTAGTCCTTGATCATCCATGTCCAGTGGCTAATAGTTTCCCTATAACTAGCATACAACCGGTGGAAGTCTTGGTAGCATGACTCTACAACGTCAAGTTCACACCTTAGATAATGATTATCATGGACTGAAAACTAGAAGAGTAAGGGGGATCAGGAGAAAGAAATAATTCATGTTTTTCAAAACAAGGATACATGACATGAATAATGCCTATAAGGTGTGTTCCCTTATGCCTTTCACATGGTTGTGCACCTCTGCAAAAACCGGTCGTGTAACAGCCCTTACATGGCATGTTGTCCATACACATGGCATGTACTTGAATCCTCTTCCCCTGCCCAAGATCCCTTACATGGCTAGGCCACACAGTTCTCTTAGATCAGGACTACACAGTGTGTTAGTTCCAAACACGATGTGTACTAGACAAGCTTCACCGAACTGTGTTGTTAGTGACATGGTTGGATATATGGCTCACACTAAACGGTGTGTTCCAGATGGACACAACGTGTACTTAGAAGATTTAACTTACTAGTGTTGCTTGTTACATGCCTGGATACTCGAGTTACAGAACACGGAGTGTTCCAAACGGACATCGTGTGTATTAGAAAGGACCCAACTGACCTGTGTTTTTTGTGACATGGCCGATTACACAGTTCTACAACACGGCATGTACATCGGGTACCTAGCGTGTCATTCCAAAGATTCCAAACCCCGGGTCTCTATCCACACAGTCTGCGACATGGTTAGAGACTACACAGCATGTACGTATAGTACACGACCTATACATACACTACACAGAGTGTACTTAAGAAAAACAGTTTCTTCCTGAACATAAGAACACATGGTGTGTATTCATCAATACACAGCATGTATTCTATGTTTTTTCGGAATGTAAGACTCAGAAACTACTCTAGATCATACAAAAACACTGAAAATAACCTTAATTTTCCAAATTCAAATCATTGAGGGCCCATAATCCCCACGAATCCAAGCATCGCATCTTATACATGTTATTGACAAGGATAATAGGGAAATGGTCCACCAAATTCCGGTCCATGAATGCCCATAACACCTCAAGAACCAAAGTCTGACCTTCATTCAAACAAAACCATACACAACCCATACCCTATCAAATAGAAGGTTTTTTATCAAGGCATATATCACAACAGCATGCATATCTAGAACATCATCTACCATAACAACATGAAATTAGTAATGCAAGCTAAATGGCATGGCAAGATTGCATGACAAGTTAATTACAGTAAGTTCCTATATGATGAAAGAGATTGCATACCCTCATCTCATCAAGATGCCAAATATATAGAACCTCGACATCATCAACAATAATAGCACAACCATGTGAATCCCCCATAGTTAAATCAAATCAACTAAAATAACTGGAAAACTAGAAAAATTGCAATAAATAGGGTAGATTGGCTTTTCCCTGTATAGGGTTTAGCTACTCCTAGGAACAATGTATTACCAAGTACCTATTCATTCCTATACATGTCTATAGTGTCCAAATAGTATGTAAATATAAATGAATTACTCTAATACCACTTTGTATCATCCCGGTTCTCGAAGCCACCTAAGGGTGCCCCGTACTCAGTTTGTCAAATGGCGTCAAGCGCATTTCCCCAAACGCCAGATGCTGCCGACTACAAGTGAGATCCTAGTGTGTGATAGTGGGGAAACTATTCCCTCATTGTCAGTGTAACACAGATAAATAAAAGCATATAACGATGGTGGAAGCTGTAATAATATCAAAATGTAAGGAAACAATGCATGATTGAAGAAGAAAAAACTAGAGCACACATATATAAATTATGCATCATACATATGTCTAGGAATGAATCCAGACATATCACAATACTATAATGTAGTACTAAAACAAAGTACAAAAGAAAACATGTAAACACCTCTGCATCATATGCCTCAGCTTGGTCCCATGCTCTCCAGCTTCTTACCAGTCAAGTACCATGAGTAGAAGGGTGCTTACCCTTATCTATACCTACAAAAATATAATCTGTATGGGTCCAAAAGCATGACCCAAACAGGGTGTGTAACTAATCCCATAAGGAAACCACCAAAAGATATGTGCCTAATAGGTAGTGAATATATATGGTAGGTAATAAGTAAAAAAGAAGTAGTAAACAAGGAAGTACACAGTAGTAGACATTTCCATAGCTTCAAAGAATTCAATTCCACATATCAAGATAGATGATAATAAAAATTAGGTTACCCTAAAGGATTTACTCACAGCCTATCCCCTCTTTTCCTACCTAGAAAACAAAAAATACCATCTAAGAAGTACACACAGTCTATGCCCTCTGGTTCAGCTTTAATAAACACTCTCTGAGGAAGCACTCAATGTTAATTCCCCATATATCCAATTTTGATTAAATACTCTTTATGGAAGAAATATACATCAATTTTTAACACCCCATGCTTCCATGGTACGCTTCTCTTTGAATAATAGAGCAGCGTGTGTTATATGCAACCTCGTGTTGTAACACACCGTGACCAATCAAAGTAGTCGTTATGAATAGTAATACCCACTTTTTGAAATTATATAAATTTTATATTTCGAAATGGACTTCATTTTTGGATTCGGAATATCGATATTAGCCTATGTTGAATTTTTTGTATTTTTCTGAGAACTTCCAATTTTCGATGAATAGTGAAAAATACATAAAAATAACTTTTTTAATAAAAATAATTTATAGTGATAAATTATATTATTGAGTGGTTTTAAAGTATAATTAGAATATAATTTTACCATTTTATCCAATGTTGGTCAATAGAATTAATTTCACTTTGAAATTGGACATAAACAATTGCCAATCTTTTGATAGATATTGTTTCTTAAAAACACACTATTTTTTTGACATTGGGAATTAATTATAAAATTAATTAATGAAACTTATATGTTTTGAATTTTTTAAAATATATATCTTCTTTGAATTTTTAATATAAAATATAGCTTAGGGTGAATGTTTGGTATTTTTCTGAAAAACTTAAAATTTTGATGAATAATGAAACCACTAAGTGGTAGTTAAAAACTGATTTTTTGTTTAATTGAAATTTTACCACTTCTGTGAACATAATTTCATAAATCCAACAAACATGGTTGTAATTAGGAAGTAAAATTTGGTTCAATGGGATGAAAATAATTTTTGGTGAATAGTAACTTTTCAGTTTTATTAACCGCGATTAAATGTAATTAGAGTAATTTAAGGTAAAAATAATGTAATAATATTATGAAAATACCTTTACACTTGTCCTAACCTTATTTTATGAGTCATGGCCGACCAAGGCAATCCATGGGTCAACATGGGGACCCCATGGGGCCACTTGGGTAAGAAAATGACATTAATAACATTTTATTTAATGTAATAATAAAATTGTCACAAACATGTGTTGTTTTAATAAAACAATTATTACATGGGGTTATATAAGTAAACTTTTTGAATATAAATTTTCATTGGAATGATAAAAATATTTCCTACATCATGGTAATTTTTCATAATTTTTAGACATTATATAAATAAATTCATTTATGAAACTATGATGATGCTGTGATTACCACATTATTGAACGATTTAAATAAAATGAAAATACAAGGTAAAATCTAAGACATACACTTGACTAAAACTTATTGGATGGGTGTATTTGGAACCCTTATCACCTTATCCTAGAAATATATCATTTTTGGACCTTTAAAATCCTAAACTCATTTCATAATAATGTAAGATTTCATGACTTTCCAAGAGTGCCCCTCCTCTCCTCTTATAAAAGGCCCCCACCTCTAACACCTTATTCACACCTTCAAATGCATTTTTCTTGGCCAGACTTTTCCCAAATACTCTCTAAAAATCCCTCAATTATTCTTAGAAGCCTCAATTTTGGCAGAATCCTTCCCAAGGAAGCCTTTGTCTCAAAGAAAAAAATGAGTTACCCGATTTTAAGGTAAGGTATTCTCTTATGTTCTTTTGTTTTATTTTGCTTCTCCAACCCCTTACACTCTTTTTATTCATATCTTTTGTAACAACACCAGTATCGTCAATATACTAGTATGTTGTTATGATAAGGATTTGATTTTCACTTACACACACCTTCGTCTAATGGTTAAAGGACATACTGTTTCTGTGGGTGGCCAATTACTTCCTCACGAAACGATGATTGTTCAATCTTCTTTTAACACCTCTCATGGGGCCATTAATATGTCACTATATTTATATATGATATATATTATTATTATGTTTTCCTTATGCTTCTGTATTTTTCATATCTACCATACCATTATAATTTTCATTATGGGTAAATGCGATAATTTCATTTTAGGAAGTGCGGACTACTGCCCCCTCAAAGTGATTTGAATTGTTAATGCCATATGTGGGACGTATAAAGGATGGAGTAAAATGATATTATATATGATATTATACTATAATTATAATATACTTTTATATCATTATGATTTAATTATATTAAATATGAAATAGAAATGAAAGTAGTGATCATGCGTACGTACGGTTTACCGTCTCCATGAACGGTGCATTTCATTTATTACCGAAAAATTTTATGTAATATTATAAATGAATTTATATACTTGATATTTATGATATATATGATATCTACATCATGAATATAATTCTATATATAACGGATATTTTACCACTTGAACAACTTGTAATTATAAGAATTTTATTTTTGACTCAATTACCAAAGATTGACAAAACGACTGTTATTAACATAAATAAGTACATAATGTTCATAACATGGTAATAAATGATATAAAAGGAATAATGAAGTTGAAAAAGGTTATTAATAAAGTATAAATTAACTATAGTTTATTATTCAGGAGGTTAAAGAATGATCGAGTCAAGTTAGACATGAGATAGGGGACTTAGTCTCAATCTCCTTTCATTGAGGCATATTTTTTTTATAAAGAACTTTCCTTTATACAGTGTATAAACCCCTTTTAATTTTACATTTATTCAAATGGAATATTTTTATACAAATCGTTTTACTAAATGACAAAAAGGAATGTTTTTATATCATACGTATGCGGCGACAATGACTTCTCCGCCGCTGTGACCATTTTTTGAGTTTCATCTTCCTCTACAAGCCATAACTTTTTTAAAAAATAAAAAATAATTACCATGTTTTACTTTTATTTTATTTTGGTATTGAAAATTATTTTATCATGTCAATGTTTTGTATTGATATCTAGTGATTGAAATGTGGAAATGTTATGTTTCGATTATGCAGTTTTTATGTGATACGATTATGTTATGGTTTATGATATGTTTAAACCTTTTCATATTAGAAATGCATTGGACATAGTATGTGACCGGTGGAACCTGCAATAGTTCCTTGATGCATCAGTAGGTCTCATGAGACAAACTGGTGTCTTGGCACAAGGCCTTGACAAAATCTTAATTGTAGTCTTGGAACAAGGCCTTGACTATGTGGTTATGATAGTCTGGTGTTATGCGTTCCATCATTATGAAAGTGGTTATTGATATTCCATGTGATTATTCCACTAGTATAATATCCATGTTAATAAGTAAACGGAATTATTTCATTTTATTTTTTCCATATTATGATGATGTTCAAGTTTAAAAGGATTTTGTTTTATTTATACATTTCCTTAAATGTTTATATTTATTTATGAATGTTTCTTCTATATTGTTATCCTTACTGAGCATCTAAGCTCACCCCTTTCTATGTTTTATTTTTCCTAGGATGTGAAGAAATATTTTATGACTGACCTACAGGGATAGTCTGAAGGGGATATGAGTGTGGACTATGGAGACTATGTTATTGTAGTTTTTCACTTTATGATGTAATGTAACATTTATGAATGTATCTAGTGTTTCCAAGGAAACTAAACTAATCAGACTTTCGAGACTTAATCTCTTGTGACCATGCCAATGTTATGTAATAATGCATCGACTCTGGGTAACTGGGGTCGGGGCATTATAGTTGGTATTAGAGGCAGTTTAGTACTAACCTTGGAAGATAGATTTAGAAAAACTCTGATTAGAGCATATAGCCCTAAGATAGACTTTGACGATTAGTATAGAAGAACTTCCCAAAAAATTTATATTATAGAGATTGTGTGAGTTTTCCGAGCAATAAATTCATGTCTGTATATGAGCAGGTAGAGGCGGCTCTGGCATAGATGTACCTAGGGGTAAAACCCAAAAACACCGCTTTGAGCTAGACTCGAACGGGAACAAGTGCACGCAAATGGGCCTTGCTGCACTCTTGGTTACGACACTCCCAGGGGATATGCTTAGGATAATTTCCATTTTCGTTACAAACCATTATGAAGGGTTTATGAGTATATACATACTCAAAGAAAACATTTTTATGATTATGGATTATATCCATAAACTGTTCAATTTATGTTAAGTGTTTTACAAGTATGGAATTATGTATTTCGATTCATAAACTAATGTAGTTTATGAAATTTTTTAGAAATGGTGCCTAGTGGAAGTAATGGAATCTATATCAATGCACACAATCCATGTAGGGATTTCCCTCCTGCTCAAGATAATTAT
The DNA here is from genome assembly GCA_963277665.1 of Viscum album. Taxonomy (NCBI): domain Eukaryota; kingdom Viridiplantae; phylum Streptophyta; class Magnoliopsida; order Santalales; family Viscaceae; genus Viscum; species Viscum album. The sequence continues at coordinate 1,437,273,849 of OY728120.1, forward strand.
AATGGAGATAGTGATACAAGTGGTGCTGATCAGCTTATCACTATACTGGGACAACTCACTCAGGTTTTGAACAATTACCATACCCATATGGAGCACCCTGATCCTAAGTGTGGAGGATCAATGTTAGATCGCTTCATGAGGTAGAAACCACAAACATTCAATGGGAGTGCAAATCCATTAGTAGCTGAGCAATGGATAAGTTCCCTAGTGAAAATATTTCAGGAATTAGGGAGTAGTGAAAGAGAAAAAGTTGTCCTGGCAGTTTACCGCCTCACTAGAGATGCGGATCAATGGTGTTCATTGATGCAAAACACGAAGGAAGACAACGAAGTATCAAATATGGAATGGATGGAGTTCAAAGAGACTTTCATAGAAAAATACTTTCCTCATGACCATCGAGCAGATATAGAAAGGAAATTTGTGAGTTTGAGACAAAAGGAGGATGAGAATGTCGCAAATTATGAGGCCAAATTTACATGGCTAGCAAGACATGCTGCAGATTATATACGTAACCCAAGAAGTAAGATTGATTGTTTTTTGATGGGTTAAAACCATTTCTCCTTCGAGATTTAGCATCATAATTTTTTTCAACATATGATGATATAGTCTTGTGTTCTATCAATACGAAAAAAAATTCTATAAATATTATGACAATAATGTAAAGAAAGTGAAGAAGAGAACGGTGGAACAAGAGACAGATAAAGGGAAAAGGGAAAGAAGGATTTTCTACTATGCGATAATTGTGGGAATAATCACCCTGGTACTTGCCTAAAAGGAATGGGAGTTTGATATAAATGTGGAGAAAAAGGTCACTAGGCACGTGATTGCAAGGGAAAGAAAGAGGCTGTCAATGTTGAAGTCTACAATTGTAGAGAAATGAGGAAAAATTCAAATGAATTCCTTAAGTTCCAATGAAACATACCTCAAGAAAAGTCCAAGGGAGCAAGGCCAATCTTATGTTGTTACTACAGTAGAAATTGAATAATTAATGTATTGGTTCTTTTGGACTAAAGTATTATATTCTGGTTACAAGAATATTTTGATATATATAAGGATTATATTGTATTACTTGTTGTTTTCATTAATGTATTAATATGATTAAGGTAATCATATTTTTAGTATGTGACAATAAGATAAACTTTACTTTCTTTGGGGAATCTGATAAATTGATTTTGGAATTTAGAGACCTTTTAGAGAAAGTCTGGATAGAGGTATTTTGGATAACTATAATGGTTAGAATGGATTTATTTTAACATTTTATTGTATTGTTTAAGGTTAAAACATTTCTGAAGATTATTTTTTGGATATTATAATACTATATTTTTAGGAAAAGGAAAACCTCCAGGTCGGGGGATAACCCGTTGCGTCTGACAAAGCTGTTGGAATCGAACCCACAACCATAGTGCGACATGCCTTTATTACCTACCACTAGCCTACAAGAAGTCCCTGGTTGTTAAAAAATAATTTTCCTAATCTAAATGGTATGTGTTAACATTTTTATCCTTGTACGATTTGGATAAATATAATATTTTTCAGTTCTATTATCTTTTTGTGTGAAAGATGAGTTTTTGGTATAAATTAGTTGATGGTTGAAACTATACTTGTAAAGAATATATATAAATATATACATATCTCTTATTCTATGAGTAAATTAATTCTTAAACTTTAGGAAAGAGATATTAAAACAAAAAAATGTGTAATCCTATTACCTTATGTTTTGTTGAACTGATGATATTTTAAATCAACATAGATTGAAGGCTTTGAGGCCCTAAATTTTAAACTTCTTTGTGATTGATAACCTCAATAACTCCCTACAAATATTTGTGTTTTTCCTCCAATTATATGTCTCTAATTTCAACCAATGTTCTCCTAATCGAGATCATAATTTGGCGGTGACTTTTCATTTCCCTTTCCCTCTTATTAAGGTTAAATTTTAACAACATTATCTCCGATGTGGGTTTTCCACAAAGGTATTTTCTATTTTCAACCTTTTATTTTCGAAGAACATTTTCAAATTGCGAGGACGCAATTTATTGAAGGAGGGGAGAATGTAACACCCCAATCTTCCATGGTACGCTTCTCTTTGAATAATAGAGTAGCGTGTGTTGTACGCAACCTCGAGTTCTAACACACCACAACAAATCAAAGTAGCCGTAATGAATAGTAATACCCAATTTTTGAAATTATATAAATTTTATATTTCAAAATGGACTTCTTTTTTGGATTCGGAATATCGAAATTAGCCAATTTTGAATTTTTGGTATTATTCTGAGAAATTCCAATTTTCGATGAATAGTAAAAAATACTTAAAATTTTTTTTTAATAAAAAGACATTATATTGATAAATTATACTATTTCGTGGTTTTAAAGTATAATTAGAATATACTTTTACCATTTTATCCAATGGTGGTCATTAAAATTAATTTCATTTTGAAATTGGACCTAAACAATTGTCAATCTTTTGATAAATATTCTTTCTTAAAAACACACTATTTGTTTTGACAGTGGGAATTAATTATAAAATTAATTAATGAAACTTATATTTTTTGAATTTTATAAAATAGACATCATATTTTAGTTTGGAGTATCAAATACAGCTTAGGGTGACTTTTTGGTATATTTCTGAAAAACTTCAATTTTGATGAATAGTGAAACCACAAAGTGATAGTTAAAAACTGATTTTTTGTTTAAATGAAATTTTACCACTTCTGTTAACTAAATTTAAAAAATTTGACATACATTTTTGTAATTAGGAAGTAAAATATGGTTCAATGGGATGAAAATAATTTTTGGTGAATAGTAACTTTTGAGTTTTATTAACCGCGGTTATAGGTAATTAGAGTAATTTAAGGTAAAAATAATGTTATAGTATTATGAAATTACCATTACACTTGTCCTACCCTTATTGGATGAATCATGTACAACAAAGACAATCCATGGATCATCTTGGGGACCCCATGGAGCCACTTGGGAAAGAAAATGACATTAATAACTTTTTATTAAATGTAAAAATAAAATTGTCACAAACATGTGTTGTTTTACGAAAATAATTATTACATGGGGTTATTTAAGTTAAATTTTCGACTATAAATATATATTGAAAAGATAAAACGATTTCCTACATCATGGTAATTTTTTTATAATTTTTAGACATTATATAAATAAATTTATTTATGACACCATGATGATGCATTGATTACCTCATTAATGAACAATTTAAATAAAATGAAAAGATAAGGTAAAATCTAAGACTTAAACTTGTCTATAACTAATTTTATTGGTGGATTTAGAACCCTTATCACCTTATCCTCTAAATATATAATAGTGGGACCTTTAAAATCCGAAAATCATTTCATAATATTGTATCATTTCATGACTTTCCAAGAGTGCCCCTCCTCTCCTCTTATAAAAGGCCCCCAACTCTACCACCTTATTCACACCATCAAAACCATTTAGCGCGGAAAACCTCTGCCCAAATACTCTCTCAACATCCCTCTATTACTCCTAGAAGCCTTACATTGGGAAGAAGTCTTCCCAAGAAAGCCTTCGGTTCAAATCAAAAAGAGTTACCCGATTTTTAGGTAATGTCTTCTCTTATGTTATTTTGTTTTATTTTGCTTCTCCAACCCCATAAATTCTTTTTATTCCATTATTTTGTAAAAACACCAGTATAAAAGATATAATAGGACGTTTTTAGTAGAATTATTTGATTTAAACTTACACACACCTTCGTCTAATGGTTAAAGAACATACTATTTCTTTGGGTGGTGAATTACTACCTCACGAAACGATGATAGTTCAATCTTCTTTTTACACCTCTCATTTTGGCCATTAAGATGTCACTATATTTATATATTATATATATTATGTTTATTTTTACCTCAGGATTCTGTATTTTTCATTTATGTCATACATTTATGATTGCCATTATGGGCAAACGCGATAATTTCATTTTTGGAAGTGCGGACTACCGCCCCCTCAAAGTGATAAGAATCGTTAATGTCATATGTGGGACATATAAAGGATGGAGTAAATGATATTATATATGATATTATACTGGAATTATAATATACCTTTATATCATTATTATTTCATTCTATTAAATACGAAATACAAATGAAAGTAGCGTTCATGCGTACCTACGACTTACCATCTCCAAGAACGGTGCATTTCTTTTCTTACCTCTAAATGTTATGTAATATTATAAATGAATGTATATACTGGATATGTATTATATATATGATATCTACATCATTAATATAATTCTGGATATAATGGATATTTTACCACATGAACAACTTGTAATTATAAGAAGTTTATTTTTGACTCAAGTACCAAATATTGACAAAATGACCGTTATTAACATAAATAATTACATAATGTTCATAACATGGTAATAAGTGATATAAAAGGAATAATGAACTTGTGAAAGGTTCTTAAATAAGTTGAAATTAACTCTAGTTTATTATTCAGGAGGTTAAAGAACGACCGAGTCATGTCGGACACGAGGTAAGAGACTTCATCTCAAACTCCTTTCATTGAGGAATATTTTGTTTTATACACAACTTTCCTTTATATGGTGTATAAATCCCTTTGACTTTTATGTTTACTGAAAAGGAATACTTTCATACGAAGCATTTTACTAAACAAAAAAAGGAATGTTTTTTTCTCGTACGTATGCGGCGACAATGACTTCTTTGTCATCATGACCATTATTTGAGTTTCGGCTTCCTCTACAAGCCATAACTTTTTTTTAAATGAAAAATAAATAACAAGTTTTACTTTTCATTTATTTTGGTATTGACAATGGTTTTATCATATCATTTTGTTGTATTGATATCTTGTGATTGAAATGTGGAAATGTTATGTTTCCATTATGCATGTTTTATGTGATACGATTATGTTATGGTTTATGATATGTTTAAACCTTTTCATATAAGGAATACGTTGGAATTAGTATGGGATGGGTCGAGACCACTATAGATCCTCGATGAATCGGTATGTCTCATGATCCAAACTAGTGTCTTGGCACAAGGCCTTGACAAAATCTTATTTTTAGATTTGGGATAATGCCATGACTATGTGGTTGTGATAGTCTGGCATTATGCATTCCATAATTATGAAAGTGGTTATTGATATTGCATGTGATTATTCGACTAGTATAATATCCATGTGAATAAGTAAATGGCATTATTTCATATTTTTTTATATTATGCTGAAGTTCAGGTTTAAAAGGATTTGTTTTAGTTATACATTTCCTTAAATGTTTATGTTTATTTATGAAAGTTTCTGCTATATTGTTATCCTTACTGATCATCTAAGCTCCCCCCTTTCTATGTTTTATTTTTCCCATGATTTGAAAAAAAATATTTTATGACTGACCTGCAGGGATAGTCTTAAGGGGATATGAGTGTCGACTATGGAGACTATGTTATTGTAGTTTTTCACTTTATGATGTAATGTAACATTTATGAATGTATCTAGTGTTTCCAAGTCTACTAAACTTATCGGTCTTTCGAGACTTGATCTTTTTTGATCATTCCAATGTAACATAATAATGCACCGACTCTGGGTAACTGGGGTCAGGGTGTTACAAATTCCCCCTATTGTCTTTTAATGAAAACTACAGGCACTCTTAGGAAGTAATAAACGTTAATTCCCCATGTGGCATCGTAACGTAACTATAGACCCTCTGAGGGAGCACTCAATGTCAATCCCCCCTAAGGTCTCGTTGTGCGATAAAATAATGAATACTTTGGAAAATACCTAACATCTATTCTCCCTATGGTCCACTAAATCGGGTTCTCACAGCATTGTGTAACTCAAATAGGCATAACATTTCATATCGTCCAACGTAATCCTCAAGAACTACTTTGTTAACAGTCTACAGTATAACAGCATGGTAGATAAACAAAATCACTCCATCCTACAATACTATGCATGGAATTTAAATAGTATCCTAATAGGTAAACTAGACCAAACAGTCAAAACAAGCAACATGCATGGGAAACACTTTCAATGCATAGAAATTCACCTTATTCACATTCAATTAATATTTGTACAAGCATGCAAGCATGGAAGGCAAACAATACGGCTAAAACAGTAAACACACAAAAGCATGTTCAAGGGTACTGGTCACTTTTTCACATATAACTCAAAGAATTTCAGCAGAAAGGCACAAACCAACTACCTCAATGTTGTAAGATCGTTATGCATGAACCTCAAGCCTTGAATCTCCCAAGAACACAGTAGAAATACAAAAAAGTTATAAACTTTCAATGGACTATAACATGAGAAAGAGGAAGAATCAAAAACAATTTCTAAAGATGAAGGGGAACTCGCTAATGTGATTCCAATGCAACCGACGGAGTTAGATTCAGAGAACGGATGCTCAATTGGGGGGCTCGAGGAAAGATTGTGGTCGTACAAGTTCTCTACGAAGAACTAGGTCGAGAAGTAGACATATTTTTCCACCAGACATGACCCCAGTGTGTTTAAAGAAAAAAAGAAAGTACACAGCTTGTACTTCCCTTTACCAACCACCACATTATGTGGTCTCCAGGTCACCACACATGGCTGTGTGCAAGGCTGTTACACGGCCAGCACCCGGCTACCTACGATAATCGAGTACACTGCGTGTACTCATAAAGTACACAATGTGTACTACAAAAATTTCCAGAAACACCTTTTTTTCTCATAAAACTCCAAAAAAAGAAACACGTACCTGAAAAAAAGAACTGGGTTCTTACAGGTTCCTCTTTGAAGGTCGTAGACTCATGCCATACCCAACTAGAGGGCTCCACTCTAGTAGTCATTGAGGACTCATTCCCTGTATATCTAGAGGGTTCCACTAGGGAAGTCTAGGACCCATGCTCTTCCAGGATATAGGGCTCCACTTATGATGTTTAATACCCATTCCCTGCTGGCTGGTGGGATGTACTCTGGAAGTCAAGAACCCATGCCTATCCATGATGGAGGGTTCCACTCTAGTAGTTATTGAGGACCCATGCCCAGCCAAACTGGAGTGTACCACTCATGTAGTCATCGAGGACCCATACCTAGCCCAAATGTAGGGTTCCACTCAAGAGTCTATAGAGGACTCATTCCTATCTTGGCTAGAGGGTCTTACTCTAATAGTCATTGAGAACCCTTACTCAGTCCAGTTGTAGGGTTACACTCAAGAATCTATTGTGATATTGTCTCATAACTATGATTTTCGGGGTCACCTAAAAAATTTTCCTTCCTATAACTTTTCACATCATATCTCAAACCCCACAAACGAGGGAACCATTGTGTTCTACGCAAAAAAAACACTCTAGGGAGGAAACTTGCAGGACAAAATATGAGTTAAAAAAGGAGATATGGATGCTTGATGATACCTAAAGGAGTACGCAGAATGTAAGGGATCCACACGATGTGTGGTCCCACACTTCTATCGGGTTTTTCCCTTGTTAGTACATGGATATTTGTACTTCTATTACTACATGATGTGTAGGGGTACTACATGAAATGTCTCATCCATGATATTGAAGAATACACAAGGATCAATGCCAGTCTATGGGGTAGATGTAATTAAAAAACTATGACTCTTTAGATAGCCCTAGTTTGAAAAATAGATCACACCATTGTGATCCTCATGGGAAAAACACTAGATGGGCTATTCACTTTCCTCAATCTGACAACCATTGAAAATGTATATTTCACATTATCATATTTGAATGGAATCTCATGGCCCTGAGCTATGAGTCCAAATTAAATATAAAAAATTTGTATTTAAATGCCTTCCCTAATTTAAGGGTTTCAATGTCATAGTTGATTGGTCATTTTGAGACTATATGAGGGAGATATGCCAGATACAAGATCCCACAATAATAATAATTTTATTATTATTGGGTGTTTCTTCAACCTAAGTCACTAGTGTGAAAATGGTATCCAACATCAATGTTAAAATGACCTTCTCAATTCAAATTCCATGTTGTCACTTCCAGTTCATCAATAAAATGTCACACGGAGAAGTTACAGATGAATTTTTGTTTGACACCTAATATAATGATAAAATTATATTAATAATATTTTTTTTATTTAATCCTTAAAATTAATAATCACCCCTTATTTCACACATGATCGAATTTCTCCTCAAAAACATGTGCCACCCCTTTTAGTTCCACTATTTTTATCTCAATTATAATAATATCTTTATTATGATATTATCAAATTTTATACAGCCTCATGGAATCCTCCATATTAGACCTTCCATAGCACCCTCTCCTCTATTTTTTATTGTGATAAAACTATACAATTAATATTATGTGATAATTTAATCACTCTGGTTTATTATTCTATTTTAATTTCATTAAATTATATTTTCGTTGAATCTCATCATATTAAATTAAACCCATTAAATTTTATTATCCAACCAAACTTTTTATTTCAAAAATATTATTGTAATTTAATACAGTAATAAAAATAAATCCATGGTTAAATTATGTCCACTCATTTCCATTATTATTATTATCTTTAATTATAAATGGCCACCTTATTGACCACTTCCAACCACCTCGTTAGAGATATGAGTTTGGCCACCATCATGTCATTGTCGAGCAACCACTTCTGTGAGACCCCACACACGGTCTCCTATTAGAGTCAATCTATTTTCATTTGACGACATTGTCAAGCATCAAGCATAAAAATTGTGATTATTGACCTGATCCCAATCACCTATGCACACAAACATACACCCCCGTTACCAATACAATCCATTAACAAAAAAATAATCTCTCTCATTTATCAATCTATTCTAGTTTTTTGATCTATCTTGTATCTAGGTGTTTGATCAGGAATGTAACCTCTTGAAAAATATGAACCTAGAACATGGGGATCCAACTAATGAGGAAGGTGATGAAAAATGGTTACAAAGGAACAGTAAAGAACATTTTCGGGTTGAGGCCATGTATCCATGTCTATTTGATCAAGAAAATGGATCCCATGGTTGGAAAAAAATGACAAAAAAATTATTTCTATACATTGGAACAAGAAAATGATAAAAAGGGAACAGATAGATGAACAATAATCAATATGATCTGTCATTTAATCCAAATGGCATAAAACATAAAATTAATGATTCCTACATCCATTATGGATTGATAATTAGTGATGAACACATTTTTCAATAATTTTAGAGGGTATATTTTATTAATCACATTCTGATCTGCTCTAATCTGAAGTATCATCATAATCCACCAATAGAAGACAGTGGAAGAGTTCTTGAATTCTCCAATGTTTTATGCAGCAGACCCAGGTGAATGTTTCATAGAAAAACTCTTATTGGGATATCTGTTTCATAGAAAACAAACTAATTATTTAAATAATTCATTCATTCATTCATTATACACACTGACGATAGCTAGCATTACCAAAATTCCAATTCCAACCAGTATTAGGTCACTCCATGCGTAAACACCTCATTCGGAATACAACATTGATCCAGATTTTTCATATGAGTTTTTTGATGAATTATTTTTGCTAGGGTTATTAGAAAAATCAGTTTTATTAATTAATTTCTCCAATGCAACCACCAATGGTTTCCCAATCTGATCATCCCATTCCAACCAACCTTAAGTTGCACATAGGGTAAACTCCACATTTCAGATTCTATTACGGTTTTAGATATCTGATCAGAGACTCCATTTATGATATATTCTATAGTTTTATGAAATCCATAACCCTGTAATAAAAATATTTTTTATCTTTTGATTAAATAAATTCCAGACTCATCAGGCCATGGAATCGCACATTGTCTCTGCACCTATCTCTAAAAATATTCCTAGGAATATTATAATGTTTTAATTATAAAAACTAGAGTATCTACATTGTTTTATTCCTCAATGATTTTCATCACTGAAAAGAATAATATAAGATGAAAGGTGGTGATAATGATATTACATCGGGATCTTCTATACTTTTTCCCTATATCAGGATGAATAGCCAAAGGAGAAGTGTGAAACTCCTTCATCACCTCCTCTTGTAACATGACCAGAATCTCTATTTATCCCTAAAAATGGGTGATGTGATTCCATTCTTCATAAAATCCATCATTTTAAACTCCTAAGGATATCTGTTCATGCAAGATCTTACATTTGATATCCCTAAGAAGGTAATTCCTCCACATCCTCAAATCAAAGACTATCGTTGTCCTCTCAATGTAGTGATTTGTGTAGTTTTCTTCATGAGGAATCAACTTACTTGGCCTCTATATGATAACTCTCTTACATTTCATTAAAGATTACACTGACCATTCAAGGGTACCAAAAAACAAGGTAGGTTATTAGACTCATCCAATCACAGGAAGTGAGACACATAAAGCACATGACAAACCTTGTGCTACACCACCTCTCTTGGAAGGAGAGTAGCCCTAAAATAGAACCTCCACTACACCCACTAGTGGAATCCCAGAAAAGAAAGTCATGTAGAAAAACTCTACCGATAATACCTGGACCTATTAAAAAACCCCATTGAATAACCTCACCTTGAACTCATAAGTCTATGTACAACATTCTCCACACATAGACACTGTTTTTTTGGACTGAACTGATTTTTCATCATATAGTTGGTTGCGTCACAAAAATGAATCTTGGTGGGGAAATCATCCCTCTTCCTCATGATTCCAAATCTCAGTCAAACTATGTCACTTCTTACTTGAGCGTATTTCATAAAAATGGATTCCAAGTGCATGTGGGTACTAAAAACAATAATGGTTTGCCCAAAATCCAAAATGGATCTTATTGGGCCATCTTTTTTCAAAAACTAACACATCACTTGGCCCCGAACACACAATTCAGAGGGTCTCATCCACTACACTGTGATACTATCCTCTTTGGGTGGAATTGACTCATCCTCATGATTTTTCTCACATCTCAAAAACATTTCTCTATGGGGGATGAACCCTTCTTCATCATGTATTTAATCTTACATCGAACTACCCCAATAGAGGGTTACACTGATGCCTCAAGTCACACCAATTTAAACATAAAGAAATAAATGGGAAGAAAAGAGTACCTCATATAGTGTCTAATAATTACTACTGTAGAAATTGGAAGAGACCTTGAGATTATCTATTATAATCTTGTACACCTTAGGATCGTAGATATCCAAAGTCTGTAGGTATCCACAGCCCTTGTTACCAGCTACCTAAGCCTAAAATGGGCTACCTAGTGGTGGTAGAAGGATCTCATACTCACGGCCACCAACAATATCTCCTTCCACTCTTCTTCTATCTCCACCTCCTGGGAGACCCCCATGTCTATGCCTAAGAGATACTTAACCTTGGTGCTACATCGGTGGTGGTTTTCCTTCAGCTATCTGCATGTGATAATGAACATGTTGAGTCAGGTAATATCATGTGTGATGTGACCTCACCCATTACATAAAAAAACCACCTCTCTCTGTGCTAAACTAGTCATCTATTCTTTCCCGGAAAACATTTTTTAGCCTAATCATGGGAAGTCCTCCTACATCAAAATCATGGAACCCAGTATCTAGTAGTTTCCATAGATCACTCGGTATTATGGCACCCACTTCTAGCACCAGTTATCTAGTGTCCCTCTGACAAAAATCTCTCTATAAATAGTTCCTTCTCCAATACCCCGAAATGGGTTGGATTTCATAATGGAAAAATGCTATCTCAAATATCCTTATAGAGTCCCATCTCAAACATTCTTGCTTGCAAGTACCCTTCTCAGATTATGACAAATGGAGTAACACGTAAGGTCTATGAATCACATTGTGTACTCAGCCACTATCATCCCTCACAGAGGAAGCTCGAAAATCTCATTGATCTAGAATGAACTCATGTATGAGGGGTACCACACCTCACAGAACAAATACTTGAATTTATGCCGTGAGAGTTTCAACTCATCATGAGTTTCATTAATATAGATTCATTAATACCAACTACTCCATTAAAGAGGCCATCTGCCTGTGTAACTACCTATTTAGTAGGGGTCCAATGAAGCCAAAATATATGGACCACAGACTCTATAAAATCCTATACTGTTTTAGGATTTGGCTTTCCACAATACCTTAGTGGTCTCTAATGCTGTAACTTGTGGAACACACTATGCCCACATGCCTCCTCATCATTCCCTACTAGAATGATATAATACTTAATAGTGGGAGGTGCTACTACCTTCCCACCAAGATGAATGAGGTTGTGGGGTGGACCCTAAACTGAGCCATCTTCACTGGTCAGAAGATCATAAAAAACCAAAGTTGGTGTCCGGAATGACTATTGTCGTAGAGGCATCCTAAAACATATTGATGAGTTCCATTCTTATGTGATTATATATATATATATATCAACAAAAATGGGAGTTTGACTCAATACGGATAGTGAAAGACTCAATCCTATATTATTCTTGTACAATTGATCATAATAACAAATTTCACAGCATGCTGAGTCAACAAGAATGTCGTCAGGGTCTTGGTGAAAATAAACATTGGCTTCCACCCAAACAGTGGACTCTCTACCTTAGAGCCTCACTCGAGACACTTTGACAGTATTTCCCTAAACCCATGCAATTCTTCTTAAGGAAATAAATCCAAACAACATCCCAATGAATGAACTTGTTCTAATACCATTTTTTCATGACCCGACCCATGTTGGGGCTCGAGCTGTAACTACCTCAATCCCACCTCCATAGGCTATGGGTGGAAACTAGAATTGGAGGAATAAATAACTTAAGGAGGCATTTTCATATGAACCTGTATGCACAAATATTGTTATCTCAATGAAAAAGTGAAAAGGGAAAGAATAAAGGATGAAACACAACTATATAGTAAACCAATAATTCATGAACCTCTACAAAATACAAAGTATGATATTTCAAATTGAAAGTAATGGGGAAAATAAATTCCCAACCAGAAGTAGGTCCCAACATAAAAGAACTAGAAAAGTAAATAGTTTAAAGAGAGCCTGGATCCTGAATCCCAAGCTATGTCCATAATACGTGGTCCAAACACCCAGTATCCCTAAGCTCCTCTAAAGCCAAGTTCGACATTTCCTTATTCTTCATAAGACAAAACATGTGGGGGTAAATCCCATAAAGGAGTGAGTATGCACATATTCAATGGGACACATAAAAAGACAAAGGGGGAGCAATAAGAGATACCAGAGGATAGAAAGATAGTAGATTCAAGATACGACTAATAGTATAGATCAACGTAAAAAGAGAGTGAAGGTAATCATATATAAACATGAGGGGATCGACAAGATGAGTAAATGAAATAATCATATAGTTTTCTCCACCTATATTAAGATATTAGACTTATCTAACCATGATAAACATAAAATGGAAGGAACGTGGCATACCTCAGACATCTTAGAATTTCCTGGAAGAAGAGTATCCAAATACAAGGTGTGGATACCTAAGAAATATAGATAGATATAATTTGTTATGAATCCTAAATGATAGAGTAAAGGGATCTCCATCTCATAGCTCATCCCAAGAAGCAGAGTAGAAAATCCTTTTAGAAGTCCATCAATGATGAACAACATACCATATACCTACACAGAAGTAACTCTCCCAATCAAACCATGCCTCTTCTTTGTTCCATATAGTCTAGGGGCCAAAAACTAGAGGTAGAGTAACCCATTCCATTCAACAATAAGTGTTTTCCACATTGAAGTTCATGGAACCTTCCCAAGACTAGGTGGAGGGCTCCACTCTAGTAGTCATCGAGGACCCATGAAAAACTCCGTTAGAAGCTTCCAAAAGGGAAGTTGATGACGCATTCCCATCCCAGTAGGATGGTTCCACTCTAAAAGTTGATAACCCATTCCCATCCCAACTGCAGGGTTCTACATGGGATGTTGATGACCCATGCCCGACACAGGTGGAGGGTTCCACTCTAGTTGTCATCTATCACCCATTTTAAGCCCAGGTGAAGGTTTTAACTCAAGAGTCTATTGGGGAATCATTTTTAGACTGATTAGAGGGTTCCACTCTAATATGTATCGAGGACACATGCCCATCCCATCTGGGGGGTTCCACTTGACTGTCAGCAGTGACCTCGTCAGACCACTGTCGTCGTCGAGGTCGCCTAAAAATGTGTAGTTCATGAAATATTCCACATCGTATCATGAAATCCACAACTAAGGGAATCATCACATTCTATATGTAAAAAAATCTAGATACGCTAGTCACAGGAAAAATTCTGAATTCAAATGAAGGAGATACAAAATATTGATGATTCATAAAGGAGCATATGACATGTAAGGGATCCACATGGCGTGTTTTCCCACTCTATATTCAAGTTTTTTCCTCTCCATCACATGAATTTATATACATATATTATAATACAATGTGCAGGGGTACAACACAACATATTTCAGCCACAAACCTAATGATTTCATGAGGCTCATTGACATGTTCTTGTGAAAAAACCTAATTTCACAAATATGCCTCATCAAATGGCGTGAGACTGCCAAATAGATCACATTGTTGGGGCCCTCATGGAAAAAAACTTGAGATATTCTCTTCACTTTCCTCAATTGGATAGCTGGTGAAAAAGTCTCATTTCACTATATCACATTCAAATGGAATCTCATTGTCCTGAGCTATGAGTCAAAATTAAATACTTGTAATTTTTGTTCAAACATTTTCCTTAATTTCAAGGTCATAGTTTCATAGATAGTTTATCATTCTGACACTATTTGAGGGAGATATGTTAGATACAAGATCCCAAAATAATAATAATTTTAATATTATTGGGTGTTTCATTGACCTGAGGCATTAGTTTGAAAATGGTATCCAACATCAGTGTTAAAATGATCGTCTCAATTTTAGGTTCATGCTATCATTGATAGTTCTTCAATCCAAGTTCACACTAAGAATTTGCATATGAATTTTTCTTTGACATCCAAATTAATAATAATAATATTTTTATTATTATTTTAATACCACAAAAGAATGATCTCCCACTATCACATGCATGCTTCCCCTTCTCCACTAAAACATGTGTGACCCCTTTTAGTTCTCTTTTTTTATTTGAATTATGATAATATCATTATTATAATATTATCAAATTTTACAAAGCCACATGTTCTCCTTCATGATGGACATGAGCAGACACCCTATCCTCCAATGTTCTACTATGATAAACAAATACTACTGATATTATCTGAAAATTTAAACTCCAAAGTTTATTAATCTAATTTATTTTTATCAAATTATTTTTTCCATGAATATACTACTATTAAAATAAACCCATTAAATTTTATTATACAACCAAACATTTTATGCCACCAATATTATTATTATTTAATTAAATAAAAATAAAAAAGGAGTGCCTATTGTACTGATCAGATCGATTAACAAAAAAGCATCACATTGATTTATCAATCCGTTCTCATTTTATCGATCTGTCATGAATCCTGGGGTTTGATCGGGCTCAGTACCTCATAAAATAGATGAACTAAGAATACAAGGATCCTACTGGTGATGAATGAAATGAAAAATATATATATAAGGGCGTAACATAGAAAGGTTTTTAGATCGAGTCCCAACATTCATGGTCATTCGATCAGGAAGGGGTTCATAGGGTTAGAAAACAATTGAAAAAAAAATTATTTCTATTCATGGTCATATGAAAAGGATACAAAAGGTTTGATATCGAATAATAGATAGTGATTTCGTCAATTATTTAATAAAAATGGCATAAAAACCCAAATAGATGAGTCCTAACTCGATTAAGGATCGATCATTGGTGAAGAATACAATGGAAAACAATTTGGGAGTAGTCATTTCACTTACTATATCCAATTATTCTCTGATCTGAAGTGTCGTTATAATCCACCAAAGGTAGATG
This sequence comes from Viscum album, assembly GCA_963277665.1. NCBI lineage: Eukaryota > Viridiplantae > Streptophyta > Magnoliopsida > Santalales > Viscaceae > Viscum > Viscum album. The sequence goes on from OY728120.1 coordinate 1,437,289,713, forward strand.
GTGGAAGAGCTCTAGATTTCTTAGAAGGTTTATGCATATAACCCTAGTGAAATTGGCATGGAAGAACTCTTATAGGGTAATCTGTTATACAAAAAAAAATATTTAATTAAATAATTCATTCATTCTTTCATTGAACACACCACCAAGAGTTTACTTTAGTGTATGTCCCATCCAGACCGACTTTATATCACGCCATGTGTAAACACTACATTAGAAACTCAATAGTGGTCCCATATTTCTCATACGAGTCTTGTTTTGTGATTTATTTGAGGTAAGGTTATTTGATAAATAAATATTATTTATTTATATATTTATCCAATTAACCCACATATGGCTACATCATTCAAATGACTTGTACTGACCAACCTTAGTTTGTGCCTAGGGTAAACTCCTCATTCCGGATTCAATTGGGATCTCAATTTTTATTCGTAGACTATGTTATGAGAGATTTGATTGGGAAAATATTTTCAATTTTTTTATTCTAAATTAAATTTTTTTAATCCTACCAAAGTGTTATCTCAAATGAAATTTTCACATTTTATAGTTTAAAAGAATTTTTTAACTAAATTTCTAAAATGGCCTATATTATATTTTAACTAATTTAAGTCATTTGCATATTTATGCCATTAATTTTTCTAATATTATCAAAATTGAAAAATTATTCTTTTTAAGGTTTTAATTTTAAATTTATGGACCCTAAGATCAATCCACCATTTAATGGCCAAACATCAGCTCACAATTCAGGCATCATGAATTGTGTATAGATATGATTCATTTTATTTTTGCGCCCATATATCATAAATTGTTGGCCCAAATAAGCTATAATTTGAAAAGGTACTATAGGGAATCGAGGGGAAACAACATTTATTAATGTGTCCATGCCTGATTCAAACTTTATCTTGGTAATAATGGCATAGTAATTTGCAGCATTGGAATATGAATAGTCATCCTAGATCAAATAATTTCCCACTATAATTTGGTTATATATATCTCTTCATATTTACAATAAAGTTATAATTTTGTGTTACAATATATGAGGAATAAGAGAATATAATTTAAAGAAGTGGGATTTCCCAAATAAGGTTATTTAATGGGTCATCTTCATGCTAACATTTGGAATAATTTTTTGGATCCAAATTTTGACATCCTCTCCCTATAAAAGAATTTTTCTTCTTTATTTAAAGTCATTGAAAACATAGGGGTTTACATTATTAGAAAATTTATGCAGTTTAGTACTGTATTTTATTTTCATTATGTAATTTTATTTCATGTTTTAATTTATGTTTTCTTATTTCTTTATTATTTATTCTTTATTTTATTTTCTTCCCCCATTTTCTACATCTATATGATCTCTTATGCTCAAGATCATTAGTAACTAACCTGAGGAAGTTCCTAGGGGTGTAATCCAATGTTTATCCGGGGCCATTGAACATTCATGCTAAATGTTTCTTATTTTCTATAAGTTTGGAAAAGGTTCCTTTGTGTCTTCACATTCCACCTGAGGTTTATCTTTCACTTCTATAATATTTTCCCTTGATCAAGGAGGGGGATATTAAGTATATCAATGATCATTGAGAGAACCAAATATTAACTACCATATGAATAGGAGGATGCTCACACAAACAATTGAGTGTTTAAATTAATTAAATTTGCAACTAAAAATAAGTCAATGAAGGTTTTATCGAGGTGATTCTCTAGAGAATGTCTTTTTCTTATTATCATCATTATATTTTCATTAATTGTGTTTTCATTTTATAAGCATGTTTAATTTTAATATTTCATTCTCATTTCTCAAAACTCAATTCCACCTAGTTTTATTTCATAAATAAAAAATTATAAAAAGAATTGAATTAGATTTAGTGAGTGATTGACTACAAAGGATTTGTAAGAGAATGACCTCGGTTAGCCACTATGTTGCACTTAGTTATAAATATTTTTTTAGAGAATGCATGATGATGATTCATCAATATTCTACTTTTTCAGGGAAAATGTGCATGGGTAATAAAAATATATTTAATATTTTTATAAAATTAATTTTGGGCTCATGAGGCCTTAGAATCATGTTCCATCTCAATGCCTCACTTCGAATGTATTTCTAAGAATATTCAAAAATCATACATTGAGAAACTAGAGTCTATATAGTGGTGAACACTATTGTCACTCAATTCAAGAATACATGGTATCGACTCTTCTTCTTCATCATCTATTAGGTGTGGACTTCATTTATTTTCTTATTAGGTTTGTATTTACCCCTTCATGATTTGGATGTATTTATATTTTTTACTCTAGTTTGTTGATAGAGGTTGTTATATGAATTTTTATGCCTTGGATTATCATAGTTGTTTTTATCCTATATAGTTTTTGTGTACTTGTATGTGTTAGTGTGTATAGGTTCATTAGGCCAATTCATCCCTCATATTTGTTATGCATATTCAATGTTAGTATCCAGTCTCAAGCATATTGGATATAGGCTTAGGGTGGTACAATATTAATACTTCTAGCAAAAGAAGAGCCATATTTTTTTGTCATGATAGATATAAGGACCCGACCTAATGACATTACATAGTATTGAATTAAATGAATAATTAAAATTGAGGATCGTATCATGTTTAGAGTTTTAGATAATTTGGCCATAACTATTACATAACAACTTGAATATTACATGTGGACACTACTACTCAGTATCTATTTATTTCATAAAATTAAACCTCTTAAAAAGAAACATGTCTAGTTCCATATTTTAGAAAGCATAACCTTTCCTTGATCTCATCATTGACCCTATTAATCTTTAAGTCTTGTGGAAAAAATTTCAAAAAAATGGGATTAGCATAAAAAGCTCATTACGGGTTATAAAATAAGGAAGGAAAACATTATCCCATCAATAAATAAAAAACAATGAAACTATATTTTTCAATCATAACATACCATACGATGTCCTAAGATTTATGAATAACATACACAGATAATAAATCAAAAAGGTTAATTATGTAATCCATATCAAACATACATTATAGCTATCACATGTACATAGGGAGTTACACTTGGAATACCCATCATAGTGTATTCCCTAAATCTCTTAGTAGAAACATCACGTTTACCTCAGTCACATTACCCAATGCATTAAAGAGAAATCTCAGGCTCACCGCCCTAGGTTTATCATATAACCACCCATATATGTAAACAAATTCCCAATAACCATAAAATAATCTTAACACATATCACAAGTATAAAGGAAAGATAACATTTACACATTAAAATATATCAAATCAATATATTAAAATAAACAATGCTTTATCAAATCATTTTCAAAACCATTTAAAAATATATTTTTTATCAAAGGGTCACATACCATATTGAAGCTTTTAAATGAATTATCATTTGAAAAAAATAATGTCTATATAAATAAATCCTAAATCCCACTTTGAAAACATGGACATTAATGATAAATATTTATAAGAATAAATCTTTAAAACATTTAAAATGATATTTTAGTTAGAGTTCCTGACCTAAAAATGGACAATTGAATAAAAATAATTGTGGTAATAAAAACATTATAATATCGTGAGAATAAAGGGATTTATGATATAGTATGTCAAATTACATTTTATACACCATACAAAAGTGAATTGGTGTATAACAACGAAGAAGTCTCGATGGAATGTAAATTGAGACGAAATATCTTATAAAGACTATATCTTTAGGTTAAGGATAAATCAAGGTCATAAATATGTGTGACATATATAAATACACACAATATGATTGGATATTAAGTGTAAATAAATCATAGGACATTCAAACATATTCTTGTAAAAACAACACCAATGAATTAGATTTTTAACTCAATAAATGGAGATTGAGTTAAAAATTACTCTTATCAAGTTCATATCGATGACTTAAGAAATTAACAATGGAGTGATAATGTGTATCAAAATTATATCCATATAAAGGGGAGTTGAAATTACAACAAAAATAATAAATAGTGATTCTTCACATAATCATGGAGTAAAATAATCAATTAAGTATGACTAAATACCACTGAGTGGAAATTAATGTTTGAAATTCCCTTACTGATTTGGTAACTTATGAAACATACAACCCATGAAAGATGGATCATAAAATTAAGATGTAAATAAACATAAATTTATGTATATTACTCAATTAATAAAATAATTGGTAGTACATACACCACACAAAAGTAAATAGTTGAAAATATAGCATGAATCTCATGGGAAAAAAATTGAGATGAAAATCCCTTACAATGTTGTAATCAAACGAGTCGTATGACCAACTATTAATAACCATCAAATGATTCACAGAATAGAATTAATACAAATAGAATCAAGAAAATATATATCAATTTTCAGTTCACTATACACCACTTGCAATGAATAAGTGGCGATCAATGGAAATCTCATGGAATTAAAAGTGAGATAAGAAAATCCCTTACCTTGTGTCTGACATGACTCATCAATTATTTAATCTCATTAATAATAAACTAATGTTAATTTATAATTTCTTAAGATTCTTTATGATGTTTATTTTCAATTTTTTATTAATTATTACCTTGTTATAAAAATTATTTAATCATTTTAGTTAATAATGGTCGTTTTGTCGATTTTTGGTACTTGAGTAAAAAAAATGAAAACCTTAATATTACAAGTTGTTCATGTGGTAATATATCCATTATCATAAGAATTATATTGATGATTTATATATATCATATATATCATATATATCCATTATATACAGGTATTTATAATAGTATATAACATTTAAAGGTAAGAAATGAAATGCACCGTTCATGGAGACAGTAATCCCTACGTACGCATGAACGCTACTTCCATTTCTACTTCTTATTTTAATGGAATTAAAAACACAATGATACTTAGTTATATTATAATTATAGTAAAATATCATAGAAAATATTTTTAACTCCATCCTTTATACTTCCCACATAAGGCATTAATGAGTCATATCACTTTGAGGGGGTGGTACTCCGCACTTCATCCATTGAGATTATCGTATTTAACCACTATGGAAACTATAAAGTATTTCTATAAATGTAAAAATAAAGAATAAAAAAATAAAATATAAACATAATATAGATCATATATAAATACAGTGCCATTATAATGTACATCATGAGAGGCGGTTGGAGATATTTGAACAATCATCGTTTCATGCGGCGTTAGTTTTCCATCTACCGAAACATTATGTTCTTCACCCATTAGATGGAGGTGTGTGTAACTGTAGATCAAATAATTATCATAAAAACATCCTAATATATTAAGTATACTGGTTTTTTTACAAAAGAAAGGAATAAAAAGAGTTTATGGGTTGGGTATGTAAAATAAAAGAAAACAATTTAAGCGAAACTGTTATGTTTAATTTGGGTAACTCCCTTTGGTTTGAACCAAAGGACTTCTTGAAGTGCCTTCTGACTAGGGTAAGGCTTCTAGGTGGAGGATACAGATGTATGGAGATTAATTAGGTAGAGTTTGTATGATCCAAAAGGCTTGAGAGGTGTGGTGAATAGGTGAGAAGTGGTCTCCTTTTATAAGGGAGAGGAGGGGCTCTTTAGGAAAGTGTGATAATATTATTTTATTATAAAATGATTGTCGGTTTCTAAAGGTCCAAAAATCATTAAATTCAAAGATAATATGACTCATAGCCGAAATAATATCATCCAGTAGGAATTAGATAGGTTTTGTAAATAATTTTAATATTTAAAATCTTATTTATTTAAATCTTTTATTAATGAGGTAAATACAACATCACTATGGTGTCATAATTAATTTAATTTATGTGATGTATAAAAATTATAAAACAAATACCCTGATGTATAAAATATTTTTTTCTTTCTGATGAATATTTATAGTAAAAAATATAATTTATATAACACCATATAAAAATTAATTTACTTAATGATTTTTGTTTAGGTCATTTTTGTCTTTACATTAAATTAATTAATATAAAGTATCATTACTTCCATAAGTTGCTCCATGGGGTCCCAAAATAGACCCAAAGATGCCTATGGTTGGAAATTACTCATCCAATATGGTTAGAACATGTGTTAAGGTAATTTTTAATTATTACAATATTCTTTTTATCTTGAATTTCCCTATTTAACTTTAACCGCGCTAAATAAAAGTCAAAAGTTACTATTCACCAAAAATTATTTTCATCTTATTGAACCAAATTTTACTTCATGATAACAACCATGTATGTTGGATTTTATAAATTCAATTCACAAAAGTGGTAAATTTTCATTTAAATGAAAAAATACGTTTTTTTAACTACTACTATGTGATTCCACTATTCGTAAAAAATTGCAGTTTTTCGGAAAAATACCAAAAATTCAGCCTAAGCTTATTTGATTTTCCAAAATAAAAAATGATGTCTATTTCGGTAATTTAAAAACATAGAAGTTATATTAATTAATTTAAATTTAATTCTTGTTGTTAAAATAAATAATGTGTTTTTAAGAAACAATAACTATTAAAGGATTAACACTTGTTTATGTCAAATATCAATGTGAAATTAATTCCAATGACCAAAATTGGATTAAATGATAAAAATATATTCTATTTAAAAATTAACAACAATTAAAAATATAATCTAACTATATAAATAATTATATTAAAACACAATTTTTAATTAAAATACAATATATTTCCCTACTCAATAGAAAATGAACTTTATCAGAAAAATTCCAAAAATTGGCACAGAGTAAATTTTGATGTCTCCATTCTAAAGAATGATTTTATTTGTTCAAATTGAATTTATTAAACTGACTAAAATTATATTTAATGAGGGTTCACCATTAAAAGGCGTTAAATCATCCTTTTAATGTAAATTATGCTTTAAATTAGATTCATTCAAATTTTAAGCCTCTAACTTTTATTAGATAAATGTAAATACATTTAACAAACATGTATAATCATATTGTAGTTAGTTTTGTTCATTCATGCCAATACAATGTCTAGGATTTATCTTCTATATAAAATAATAATATTAAACATTTAGCATGCAACATAAGATTTCAAAGAATCTCGTTGTTCTGTATCAGGTATGTTGTCGAACATAGCAACCCCTTTAAAGTAAAATTAATATTTAATTCACAAATATTAAGAAATATAAAATATGTCTTATTCTATATTTACCTGGGATGTTACATCCTTCCCCCCTTTTTGGAATTTCTTCCTCGCAATTTTAAAACTGTGCGTCGAAACTTCATTAAAAGTCCCACAACGGAAAATAGTTAGTAAAACTATCACTTTAAAAGAATGAAATAAAAGTACACTGGTCACCCGAGAAAACCTGTACTAGGATTCCATGTAGGAAAACATGGATATGGAAGGGAGAAAAAATGGTCAAGTTCATATGGAGAGCGATAGAAAACATGATTAGGAGAAAGTTAACCACTGGAAAAACACAAACTTATGATGTGTTAAACGGTCTATGATTACCCAATAGGAAACCTAAACCAAAAACGTTTTTCTTTTACATTCCTTTTCATAATTTGGAGGAATTAATTTACTACATAGAATAACAACATAATAAAATATACATACCTTCAAGAATAGTTTCATCCTTTAATATGTTTCTACCAAAACATATCTTTTCTCCAAACAAAGAGCATTCAAAAAGACTTGGTCCCATCAAAAGCACAAGAATCGTCTTCTTGAGAATCACATAATTCACAAAAGAAGAACTATATATCTCCCTTGTCTTTAGACATAAACTAAAACCAATGTTTTTAGTGTGAGTTCATATAATACCCAAAAAGGGAAATCTTTTACAAAAAAAACTACTCTTAATACCAAAAAATTTTCAAACCAAACCCAATGTTCAACAAAGACCATTGAAAAAAACATTCCATAAAATTCATCAAAATTGATCCAAACTAATATTGAAACCCAAATCTCATAAGGATATAATTACATAGTCTTCCAAGATAACATTTATCTCCAAATAACAACTGTTACTCATAAAGTCTCATATCGAAAAGTAATTAACCAAATCACATTTTCTCTATTATAGGTTAATCAATTTCATAAACAAACAAAATAATCTTATGTTCACAATAAAAACATAGATTCTTCCAAAATAAAATTTCAACAATTGTTCCACAACTGAAATACATAGTATTCTATCTTCCTTAGTCATATAATGTTTCCTTAAAAGAGAGAACATCTTCCACAACAACCTTTATCACGTGGTCACTAAATAATTTTTCTATACTAAGTATATCCATTTGCTAAAATATAAGTTCCAAAAATCAAATTATTCTTGTTCCATAAAAACATTTTAGTAAAATAATAAGTCATATTAAATAGGGACTTCACTTAGGCTAGTGGTAAAAGATGCAACCTTGTCACCGTTCGGTTGTGGGTTCGATTCCTACAGCCTTGCCAGATGCAACGGGTTTTCACCCATCCTATGGTTTTTCCTTTTTATAAAACTCAAAAATAAACCCTAAAATTTTTTAACCTCAATAATTTTATTTTACCTCTAATTTTGATACAAATTAATTATGATCTCAACATCTTAATTCTTGATGTCTTATTTCACCACCATATGATAAAATAAAATGATCCCCAAAATGATGAACATCATATTTGATCATGGTGTCCATTTGGTTTCATCGTCATCTTGTTCACGTACGTGGAAGGTCCATGCATCACAACAATGATGTAGAGATCCTTCAAAATCATTTTCTTCCTCCATCCAAAAACACCTTTTACAAAAGGGTCATATGGGTGTTCATAGAAAACTAGTTTTGGAAAACAATCATGTATGAAATATAATTTCAAATCATCTGATAAAATTTGATTTCTATAAAATAGTCGCACCAAATTTGAGTTAAAAATTTCAATTAATGGTCCTTTTAAAATACTGTAGGAATGTGCTCAGAGACAATATTGTAAATGAAAATATAAATAGGTTGTGCAAGGGTCTCCTTCTTCAGTACCTTTTTAAAAATCATTATATGCTTCAAAATCTTGTGATATGGAAAAAATATTTGAAAATGACTTGATAATATTTAATTTTCTTAAAAATATGAGAATATTATGAAAATAGGATTTGTCTAAATATAAACTGTGATCCACGATGATAACGAGGTATAGTATAGGTGTTTGATATCTCAAACAACTGCTTGCAAGTGAGTTGTATACTAGAAAAAGTTACACAATCATCCGAACATGACCTTGAAATAATTATTGCAAGCATGTCATTTGGAAGAAATAGGAATTTCGTTTGAGATCCCCCTTTTTCCATTTGTAACTGGCTTTCCCTGATTTGAAAAAGTTATAAAATAATGATTTAACTGAAATAATATACATAGGGACTAACTATGTGTAACGAAAACTCTTAATCCCTAAAGTTCTCAAAACCGACCTATGATACCAACTATAACGAACCGACCTTATAAAATTACATAAAATTTAATTAAATGAATAATTCACATTGAAGATCTTTTCAGGTTTATAGTTTTATAGAATTAGGCCATAACTATTATATAACAACATGAATATTACAAGTAGACTCTACTACTCAGTATCCATTTTTTTCATAAAATAAGAAATCTCAAAAATAACATGTATAGTTCCATATTTTAGATAGCATGACTTTTCCTTGCTCTCATCCTTGACCCTATTCATCTTTAAGACCTATGGAAATTTTTTTAAAAACATGGGATGGGCATAAAAAGCTCATTAAGGGTTATAAAATAAGGAAGGAAAATATTATCCCATCAATAAATACTAATCAATGAAACTATATTTTTCAATCATAACATACCTTACGAAATCATATGATTTATGACTAACACAAACAAATCATAAATCATAAAGGTTACTTATGGAATCCATTCAAACATACATTGTATCTATCACAGTTACATAGGGGGTCACACTTGGAATAACCATCACATTATATTCCCTAAATCTCTTAGGAGAAAAATCGCGTTTACCTCCGTCACTTTACCCAATGCATTTGAGAGCAATCTCGGCTCACCCACCCTAGGTTTATCACGAAACCACCTCTCTATGTAACAAAAATTCCCAATAACCATAACATAATCATAACACATATCACAAGTATAATGGAAAGATAAAATTTACACATTCCAATACATTGAATCAATATATTGAAATAAACAGCATTTAACAAATCATTTCCAAAACCATTTACAAAGATATTTTTTAATCAAAGTGTCCCATACCACTTTGAATCTTTGAAAAGAATTATCATTTGAAAAAAATAATTTCCATATATTTAAATCCTAAAACCCATTTTTAAAACATGTAAATTAATGAGAAATATTTAGAAGAATAAATCATTAAAAAATTTAAAATGATATTCTAGTTAGAGTTCCTAACCAAAAGAGAGACAATTGAATAAAAATATTTGTGGTAATAAAAACATTATAATATCATGATATTAAAAGGATTCATGATATACTATGTAAAATTACATTATATACACTATATAAATGTGAATTGGTGTATAAAAACAAAGAAGTCTCGATGGAATGTAAATTGAGATGGAATCTCATATAAAGACCATATCCTTAGGTTAATGATAAATAAAGGACATAATTATGCGTGATATATATAAATACACTCAATATGATTGGATATTCAGTGTAAATAAATCAGAGGAAATTCACACATATTCTTGTAAAAACAACACCAATGAATTGGATTTTTAACTCAATAAATGGAGATTGAGTTAAAAATAAAACTTATCAAGTTCCTATCGATGACATGATAATTTATCAATGGAGTTATTATGTGTATAAAAAGTAAATCCATATAATTAACATTGTAAATTACTACACAAATAATAAATATTGATTCCACACATAATCATGGAATAAAATAATCAATGAAGTATGCGTAAATCCCACTAAGTTAAATTAATGTTTTAAATTCCCTTACCGATTTGGTAACTTATGAAACATTTAACCCATGAAAGTAGGATCATAAAATAAAGATGTAAATACCCACAAATTTATGTATATTACACAATGAATATAATCATGTTCCATGCATAAACCACACAAAATGAAATAGTGGAAAATATATCATGAATCTCATGGGAATAAAAAGTGAGATGAAAATCCCTTACAACGTAGTAATAAATCAAGTCATATGAGCATAAGTTAACAACCACCAAATTATTCACAGAATAAAATGAATATAAAGATAATCAGGATAATATATATCAATTGGAAGTACAGAATACACCACATGCAATGAATAAGTGGCGAATAATGGAAATCTCACGGAATTAAAAGTGAGATAAGAAAATCCTTTACCTTGTGTCTAGCATGACCCGTTCATTCTTTAATCAGCGGAATAATAAACTAATCTTAACTTATACTTGATTAGGAACGTTTTTAATGTTTATTATTCCTTTTATGTTACTTATTACTGTGTTTTAAAAATTACGTAATCATTTAATTTAATAACGGTCATTTTGCCGATATTTGGTACTTGAGTAAAAAATTAAAACCTTATAATTAAAAGTTGTTCATGTGGTAAGATATACATTATCTACAAAATGATATTAATGATTTAGATATCATATATATCATATATATCATGTATAAACATTTATTAATAATAGTACATAACATTTTGAGGTAAGAAATGAAATACACCGTTCATGGAGACGGTAATCCGTACGTACGCAAGAACGCTAATTCCTTTTATATTTCTTATTTTAATGTATTTAAAAACATAATGATAAATAGATATATTATAATTACAGTATAATATCATATAAAATATTATTAACTCCATTCTTTATACATCCCACATAAGTCATTAACGAGTGATATCACATTGTGGGGGCAGTAGTCCTGACTTCCTCCAATGAGATTATCGTATTTACCCACTATAGAAACCATAAAGTATTTCTATAAATGGAAAAATACAAAAGAATAAAGAAATAATTAACATAATTTATATAATATATAAATACAATTCCATCATAATGGCCACCATGAGAGGCGGTTGGAGATATTTGAACAATCATCGTTTTGTGAGGCGTTAGTTTCCCATCCACAGAAACATTATGTTATTCACCCATTAGATGGAGGTGTGTGTGAGTGTAGTTACAATCCTTCTCATAAAAAATCCTAGTATATTTATGATACTATTTTTGTCATAAAATAAAGGAATAAATAGATTTTAGTGTATGGAGAAGTAAAATAAATGAAAATAATTTAAGAGAAACTGTTACCTTTAATTTGGGTAACTTCCTTTGGTTTGAACAAAAGGACTTCTTGAAGTGCCTTCTGCCTACGTTAAGGCTTCTAGGAGGAGGATATGGATATGGGGAGCTAAATTGGGTAGCGTTTGGATGATCCAAAAGGCTTTAGTGGTATGAGTAATTGGATAGAAGTGGTCTCCTTTTACAATGGAGAGGAGGGGCTCTTTAGGAAAGCTTGATAATATTATTTTATAATATAATGATATTCGGTTTCTAAAGGTCCAAAAATCATTAAAATCTAAGATAAAATTACTCATAGTGGAAATAATATCATCCATTAAGAATTGGACAGGTTTTGGATATTATTTTAATATTTATAATCTTATTTATTTAAATATTCTATTAATGAGGTAAAAACTACAACATTATTGTATAATAATTAATTTTATTTATATGGTGTCTAAAAATTATAAAAAAAATTACCATGATGTATGAAATCATTTTAACATTCCAATTCATATTTATAGCCGAAAATATAATTTATATAACACCATATAAATATTAATTTACAAAATGATTTTTGTTTATGTCATTTTTTCCTTTACATTAAATTAATTAATCTAAAGTGTCATTATGTTTCATAAGTGGCTCCATGGGGTCCCAAATTAAACTCAAAGATTCACATGGTCTTCCATTACTCATACAATAAGGTTAGGACAAGTTAAGGTAATTTTAATGTATTACATTATTCATTTTACCTTGAATTTCCCTATTTACCTTTAACCGCGGTAAATAAATGTCAAAAATTTCTATTCACCGAAAATTATTTTCATCTTATCGAACCAAATTTTACTTCATGATAATATCCATGTATGTGTGATTTATGAAATTCAATTCTGCCTATTCTTTATTTGATATTATGAATTCCAAAATAATGTCTATTTTTCTAAATTAAAAACATAGAAGTGGAATTAAATAATTTAAATTTAATTCCCATTGTTAAAACAAATAGCATGATTTTAAGAAACAATAACTATCAAAAGATTAACACTTGTTTATGTCCAATTTCAATGTGAAATTAATTCAAATGACCAAAATTGGATTAAATAGTAAAAATTTATTCTAATTACACTATAAAACCAATTAAAAAGAATAACTAACTATATAAATAAATTAGATTAAAACATAGTTGTGAATTAAAATACAATATTTTTTACTATTCAATAGAAAATGATCTTTATCAAAAAAAAATTAAAAAATTTACACAAAGTAAATTTTGATGTCCCCATTATAAATAAGGATTTTATTTGGTCAAATATAATGTATTAATGTCACCAAAATAAGATTTAAAAAGGGCTCGCCATTAAAATGCACTAAATCTACCTTTTAATGTAAATTATACTTAAAATTAGATTCATTCACATTTCAAGCCACTAACTTTTATTGGACTAATGTAAATACATTTATAAAAAATGAATAATCATATTGTAGTTAGTTTTTTTCATTCCCTCCAATAAAAAGGCTAGGAGTTAACTACCATTTAAAATAATTATATTATATTATTTGTGTGCAACGTAAGATTTTAAAGAAAACAGTTGTTGCGTATCAGGTAAGATATCAAACATAGAAACCCCTTTAAGGTAAAATTAATATTTAATTCACAAATATTAATAATTATGAAATATGTCTTCTTCTTTATTTACCTAAGATGTTACATTAGAGTTGTATTAAAGAGAGGTTTTACTAGGGACAAAATTCAGTGATAAATGTTCTATGATAATTGGATTGGTAATATAAGGAAAAAATATTAAGGTTCCTTGAGATTGGATATAATACTATATAAGCTGATGATGTTTCAATAAAACATGTATTCAAACACAATAACATTTATAACCTTATTATATACATGACATTTTGAGTCAGATGTTGTAGAGTAAACCACTGGTGGATATATCATATATTAATGAGTCATTGAATTCCATGTCCTTCTTGATTAATCCCCCTATATGTGCTTATCAAACTCAAATATGTGTTATTATTTTATAGTATTCTACTATGATTATTTATATCTTGGATTGCGAGATACGGTCATGATAATGTCAAATTGAGTGAGGAACCTTCCGTTTAATGGCTTATTCCTGAGGTGTTCCATCCAAGTTGGTAGTGAGTATTGATTTTACCTATATAGTGATTTTTAGACCAACCGATAGAATTTAATGATAATGTTCATATTCATATTGAGAATATTATTATTCCAATGGGATGTGATGATGATGGACACAAGTTTCATGAATTTAATGAGTTTTAGTAGTACTGACAACCCATGTTTTATGAAAATCTGGAACCTCAGGTGATAGAGGATTGTATTGTGTTAGTGGTCTATGAAATATAAATCATATAGACCCTGGCCAATCATATTTCTTCTGTGATGACTAATTTTATTCATATAGTAGTTGGGTATTGGTGGTCAATATTCAACCAGATCCATGATGAGGTTATCCTATAGGGCAAATGCTTTAAGAACTTGGTTTGTGATAAGTATTGTGTGTCGAACTTATAGTCTCTATGGATTTATTTTATTATAATGTCATTATTGTGTCAATGTGAAAATAGATAACTATATAATGTAATTTTATTAATGTATTTTACATTATATAATATTAAAAAATTAATTAAGTTATTAATATAAATATGATTAATAGACTAAGTATAAGATATATACAATTGAGGAAGTATGAATATAATTATATATGATATGTGTGTGGTACAAATAATTTTATTTATTTAAATATAAAATAATTCATCAATTATCTATGGTTATTATGCTCAATAATAATATTACCATTCATCAAGACTTTGATTGATCAAATAGATGGTCTATACCTAGATAAGCATCAATGGATTATTTTTTTTAAGAAAAAGGTGTAAATTTATTCCTAAATTGAATGGTTTCTAACACATAAATTGTTAACCCAATCAATATGGATCCTATATGTATGGATTTGAGAATATTAGTGGGATTAATTGGGAAATATTTTATTCAATTATTTATCAAAGAATTATAATTGATAATATTATTAAGAGTTTCTATGATAAATATACTCGGATTAACATAAAATCATAGATTAGTTATGAAATGTAGAAGTCTGGATCTATACCCAAAAAAATATATAATATTGAGATTTATTATTTTAGAGTGATTATATTCAATAAAATACCATAATGAATAATTGTATTCATTATACTAATAATTTCATGTATATATATATATATATAGGGAATCAAATACAAACAAAATCTTGTAATTCAAATTAGTTTACAAAAAGGAAAAATTAGTAACAAAATATTATTTAATTTGAATAATTATTTTAATTTTTTTACCAAATATGGGTATAAATAATACATTCTAGATAAAACCAAACAATATGAGTTATTTTTATCTACCTCCAAATAGGGATAAGATATTTGGAAACATAGAAGAATGAAACATATGAAATTAGACATTTTTTCCAAGGACTTTGGTTAAAAAAAATTAGAATCAATATTAAAAAATTAAATCATTTAATGTGATTGAATGCATTACGGAATAATCAAATTATCATAGGTGAAAGGAATTATAAATTAAAATGATAAATTTCTCTAAATCTTAATCCGGGGTATCAGATAATAGATACACATGAAAATTTTTATATAATGTGGAAATTATAAAATAATAGAATAATTTGATTGATTGAGAAATAGAAGTATGAGTTGGGAATAAAAAAATTGTTTCATTATATATAGGTATGGTGAATTTTATCCTCCCTAGTTTTTTTATTATTTTTTGAATACTTCCATAATGTTCCATAAAAAATGATATTTTATTTTTTATTTCTTAAATAAAGTGTGTTTTTATAAAGAAATAAAGAACCAATATTTTCCTGTTTATATGATTCAAATATTTTATATTTATACTCAAATGTTTTATAAATTATATATATTTGGTCATAATAATCATTATTATAATGTAAATAACAGGATGATTAAATTTAATGATTATAATTCCCCTTATATTTAGAAATACACAAATTTAATATAAATTAGAATACAATCCAATAACTCTATAAGGATGAATTACTATATTTTACTAATTATGATTCATTTGATGCATGTGAATCATGTTGAAGCAAATAAGTATTTTGTTATTTTATTTATATTCAATGTATTGTTTTTGTCTATGTGCATGTCAATTTGTAGTTCTTGAAATTTTGGGTGTGGAGCGAGAATTCACCCACTAAATTTTGTTGAGAAACTTCCAATAAATTGATTGGTAAATGGGATTAAATAGTAATTTTCTAAGAATATTAACCTGGAAGGATTCTATAAATATGCTAATATATCTAATAGTTAAACAATTGGGATGTATAGAATCATGAAAAGTGATTCTGTTGATATAGATATAATTTTCCACATCACTAAAATGTTGATTTGGGGTTATAAACCACCAAAATTATTGTTGAATTTTTTTAATAATTACTATCAGTAAAGAAGGTGATAAATGTAAAATGTGTTGGAGAAAAGCTGGTAGAGAAGTTAATAATTGATGCAATTATTTATCTACCATTGAGGAAACTGTATTGAATGATAAATATCTCTTTGATATAATTTTGATGAAATTGGTTAGTTGAAATTTTTTGTTAATTATAACTACATGGAATCACTCAAAGAGGAGTATCTATGCTTCTAGAGACTTAAGAATAATTGTTGACATAATTTTGAAATATTATAATATTTTATAAAGTCATTTCAAATCATTTGTGTTTATTTGATGAAATTTTTAATGTTTAAATATTTTTTAAGGTTTCTATATTAATTTTAATAATCTAGTATATTTAGGATTGATTGATTTTAACAACAGTGGAAACCCTACATTAACCTCCATCAGGTTCAATATAACATAGTATGGTTGGAAACATATCAGTATTAGATCTATTCTATACTTATACATTTCCAAATATAATTTTATGTCAATATAATAGATCTTTTATTGGTTTTTCATCTATGTAAGGTTCCTTACTTTGTGAAAAATCAACATTTTATGGTCTTTACTGAACCACACAGGGTTCATCCACAAAAAATCATAATTTTATGGATTTTATAATATTTACAAAAAAATATTATAAGGTTTAAAAAGTTCATAATAATAATGTTTATAACATTATATGGATACAAAACACTATATGGTTAACGTAAAGAAGTATTTATTGTTTTTTATCATTGTATGGTTCCATGGACATTGTGGATGGACCACATCATGTGTATGTTTTATTTTTTTCAATTATTACTAATGGATTTCAATGAAATTGAATGATTTTGTTGATGTTAATATGTTGAAGATATTATTAATAAGATGAAGCTATGAATTTTGGTTGAATTATCCATGCTTGTTAACAATGTTCGTGTTTCTAGGATGAATGTATAAAGAAAAATGAAGTGGTCTCCTATTTTATCTTAAGAAACAAATAAATGTTTTTCCTGATGGAAAATGATCCTTGAAGGCTTTTATTATAATTATGGTGATTTATTATTTTTTATTAATTCCCAAAACATGTTCTTGATGTTTATAATAACATGTTTGTTACAAAAATTATGAAGTTCCCTTATGATGTTTTGAAAAATATGAGTGGATAAGTAAGGTTGTGATGAATGAAAGTAGATGGTGGCCAATATACCAATGTTATTGGATAGGCTCGATCAAAATGAGTTAATTAGATGATATTTCTAAGAAGAACCTACAGAAAGAGGCTTCCACTTTATTCTATAAGATGGGGTATTCATTTGACGTAATTTTTTGAAATATTCATTATAGTGGAATGTCCAAATTGACATAACTAATGTAAAGTCCATCAGGAAGAAGAATGTTTGGTAGAACCCTAAAATAACTTTCACATTGAATGTGGACTGATGTGGATAGACTAATTCAATTAGATGATAAGTGAAAATAAATGATTAACCAAAAACATTCATGGTTAAATTAGGAAGATAATGATTGGAAAAACTATATCAGTTGATGTTTGTGGGTTTTATCCTAATTGTTTAAACATCGTAATGCCATGTTGTTAGGATCCTAGGTGATTGTTTGAAAGAAAATAAAAGAATACGAATTGGATTTCAATTAGATTAATTAGAAGGGAAATATTTATGAATGGTTTTACAATTTACAAGTCATGAATATATTAATGTTACAGTGGATCTCGGTCAAACTATTGTTCCAAAGAATTTGTAAGTTATGATTGAAGTTGAAAAAATATAAGTACAAATTCAATCACATGTAATTTTAATAAGAATATTATGATAAGTGAAGATGGTATATGATTTAATCATTCGAAAACATTTCCCCAATAATAGTTATAATAATGATATGGAGGTTATCATATTGATGTTGACATAAGATTTACTAAAAAAGTAAATCATTTTAGAAAACATGTAATAATAATTGAATGAATAAATTTAAAAATGATCATGATGTAGTTCTTAGATCACAAGGTATAGAAGAAGTTTCTAAATCAGGTAATCAAATTGAATTATTTATACTAAGCTATTGTATAGAGATTCTTGAGTAAGGTTCTTCAGGATGATGTTTCCATGAAAAATTATTAAAAAAATATTAATGAGTAATTTCATTTGATAGAGGTTTCTAAATGATTTTATTAGAGAAAGTGTTATATTGAAAATGTATACAAATAATTTCACTGGTTTACAAATCATTTCATTAGTAATAGGAATTATCTTATGAAAGATTTTGTGATTCTTCTATAAAGCAATGAAGGAAAATCTAATGAATATTCACATAATAGATGATGTTTTTAGAAATTGTAGTAGATAGTATTTTTGAAGGTATTTATGATTTTTTTATAAATATGTCAATTTTTTTATTATATGTTATGAATTCAATGTTGCAATAATAACAAAAGAATATTGAGATTATAGTTTAGATTTTAGGATGATTGAAGACTAAACTTGGTTTTGAGATATGAGTAAGTCTTTAATTGAGTATTGGTTAACTCTTATATTTTATGAAGTATTAATGTGTTCAATATGAAAATATTTTTGAGTGGATCATTGGAAATATTTTTTTGGATGTTTGAGTTTGATGTATGCACTTCACACTAAAATTATAGAGAACCAATAGAAATATAAATGGGCACTGATGTGTGGAGAAAGGTGTGATGAGAAGAGGGTTGTGTAGATATGAATTATGCTGAAGAAGTTTTGTGTTGTAAGAAATTTATAACCATGTAGATTGAGAGAAATTCTCAGTTGTTTCAATGCTTAAGAAGAAGAGGTTCTAGATAGAGCTGGTGGTACCAGATGAAGCTAACGAACTGGGTAGAGAAACACTGATCAATGTGAGTAAGTTATTATCTTGATACTATAAAAGGATTATTAATCAAATATTAATGAAATTAACATGATTTAGAAGATGTGATTAGATAAATATGCTTCAAACTATGTATAAGCTGTCAGTTGGAGCGGTATAAACTAACGAACAAGTAACAAATTATCAAGAAGAATAAGAAGGGAGCATCCATATACTATACATATATTTCTTATAAATTTTAAATAAAATAAATAGTTTTATGAATATGTATTGATTAAACTATCACCCGATAAATCAAAATATAATGGATAAGACTAGATGAAGTTATCTACAAGAAAAACACATGAAAAATGAAGAAGAGAATGATGAAAAAAGAGAATTGTTTTATCATGGTTGTGTACATAACATAATAAAAAGAATGAAGTTGAGAATAAGGAAACACTATGGAATCTAATACATTCCCCAAAAGGTGTAAGACATAACAGATTATATAAGGAATATAACAGAATAATTTGAAGAATCTCTACATAAGAAGTATAAGGAACTATCGAGGAGTGGGAAGATGGACTCGTTCATCACCAATTTATAAATATTGGATTATTTACACTCCCTCTAAATTGTAGGGACTCACACATAGGATAAGTATTTATTTCTATGAAACCCATTATATTAGGAATCCCATTATAGTAGATAATTCATGTATTGGTCATCTCCATATGCACCAAGGACTATCTACTCTTATTTAGTAGTAAATGTTGTAAAAATATAAAGTGACATATTTTACATTCAATCGTATATTTTCACATGATAAAGAATATAGAATATAAGAATCATGATCCTAGAAACTCTAATAAAGAAATGGGTAAAAACGTATAATTGGTTAAAAATTTCCCCACAATGATCAACCCCCTATTAGGGTTGAGCATATCATGAAGTGTTCCCCTAAATTACTATCAAATGGAGATTAACCTCTATTGCTTACTCTCAATTATCATTAATTATAATTATATTTATACCAATAAAATGGTTAATATAATAAATAATTATAAAATAAAATGAAATAATAAATCATACATACATAAATAATAAAAAGTATTAGTTTCTCTATGCCATGATAGAAAATATGACATATCTTTTTTTAAAATTAAGTGTTAGTTGATCAAGTTTCCACCAAAGATAAAGAACTTACCAACCTAAAGTGAATTATGTATGTTAATTGATTATGAGGTATTTCAAAATTCCTAAACAAATTTTCCTAAAGACATTGATCCTAGAATAAGTGGTGATGATGATTAACCTACATATTCTCAAGATATATCACGGGATAGAATAAAACACATTCTACATTGGGTTCTAAAATAAATAGTATCTCTTTTTTGGAGTCATTTAAAGTATAAAAGAAGAAATCACCCAACTGGAATACAATCAATATAATATGGAGAATAATTTTAATGAAAAATCACTATAATGTTAAAATCTCCCCAAACAGGTTAGATCCATCTGAGCAATAATTGTGGAACAAGAAATTATTTCCACTGAGTTTGAATAAAAATTGACTAATGAAGTTGAAGATAAAGTTATGTGAAGAAGACCCTAGAAGAAAATATCCATTCACATGAATAAAATATAAAAATAGAATTTATTTCAAGGATTTTCAATTTGATGTAAAATCCATGAAAATAATTGAACCTTGCAATTTTTTATAAAACAATGTTAATATGCTTGATGTTAATGTTGAAATAATGAATACGGATTTTGAATAAATGGTTTTTATGGTTTAATATTAGGAAAAAAACATTCAATAGGAGATGTATAAAATTATAAGTTAAGTTTATTAATCTTGAAAATCAATATATTGTGACTTCAAAAAATGAAGATATTTTCTATTCTACAAATCAATTATCATTAGAGGATTATGTGGTTAAAATACCTCTAAAATGTTATAATAAAACCATAACCACAATCAAAAATCTATCTAATGAAGCTATGAATAACTGGGTAGCATCCATACTATCATGTAATAATGTATCTAAATCTATTTTCATTAATGTTTTTGGTCGTAAAATGAAATATGTACAAGTATGGATGAAGAAAAGTGATCTGACGTCTACCACCTTTTCTAAGGTGGATATTAAAATTTATGATGCTTTGTCCCCATGAATTGCCAAATAAGTTATAAAGAAGAAAAAATAAAAAATAAATAATAATTTTAATGTTTTTGGTTCAATGTTGGTGCTGAAATAGATTCAGGTGTTGGGTATTATATTTATGGTATACTACTTCTAATAAAAAGTCACAAAGGAAGTGAATGTCATGGGGGAACATACTAGAGATAAATAAGTAACATCCCCAGGTTAAAAAAAATATGTATACATTATAATGATCTTGAAATAATGGAAATATCTATTACGTATGGAATAGTAGTGATAATAAGATTAGCACATTCTCATCTTGAAATATATCAAAATTAGATAAAAAATTAGGCCACAAAAGGTGGTGAAGAAATAAGAAGAATACTTGGGATGTAAGAAATAGTAATATGAAATTTTTTCCAAAGAATATATCAAGTAAAATCAGAATAACATGGATTCAAAATCAAAGAAGTTTTAGAAAAGTAAAACATCCACAATAAATAATAAATAGGATGGAACTCCAAAGAAATTTTTTTGAAAATATACACTTACTATAAATTTTCCTATAGATTTGTTAGTAATTTTGGAAAAATGATTTCGATATTGTGAAGAAAGAGGGATAAGAAAAAGAAAAGGTGAGTGGAAAAGGGAAATAAAATATTCCCCATGAAGGTAAAAAAGTTTTTTGTGTCAAGTGAAATTTTTTATAGCTATACTTTGAATATTTTTTTCTATAATTATTCCATCTCAGGAAAATTTCATAATGAAACTGAAAGTTTCACAAGGTGATACAATGGATTTAAAATTTCTTGAAAAGAGAAATTTCAAAAATTAATAAATTAAATAAGTGAAAAGATAAATGAAACCCAAGTAAAAAAAATAATTTCTAATATGTTTGTAAGAATAACTTAACAAATGAGGAATCATGGTTGAGAAAATCATCTCAATATTGTTCTTCCAATTAAAATGTAGGGAGTCCACCTTATTCCCTTAACCATTGTAATTTATTTGTTCTTTCAAAACTAAGAATTGAATGTGAGTCATGTACTCACTGGGAGACCCTAAAATAGATGAATGGATATCAAATTTGGTGATATTTTCAAAGGATTTTTATAAATTGGAATGTTTCCTATGTTTTTATTTTGTAATATATTATGAATGGTTGATCCTCAAAAATGATGTAGAAATTTTCAAAGGCCTCGATAGCCACATAAGGAACATCCATTTTGATAATTTCTCAAAAAAATGTTCTTAAATAATATATATTGAAGATATTCATCATTATTAAATTCATAATACATGTCTCCTACCGTGGGATTAAATTATAGAATAATGATGAAACTTTTAAATTCATTATATTATACAACTGTGATTATTCTAGAATGTGTGTGAATAATGTGTCAATGGAAAGGTAAAAAAATTTATATCTTATTATTGGTTTCTAAAAATAATAAATACAACACAAAGTGCAAAAAATTATATTAATAAATTTCATAATAAAATTACATCTATGAATGTTCTCTATGGCCACTTATCCTTGTTATTACACTGGAATGTTTTTAATTTGTTTTTTGAAGTGATGGCAGAAGTTTTAGGTTGATATATCATAAAAGAGTATCATATCGCAATTAATATCATTATCCTAGAATAATATTATTTATCCATTTAACACATGTTTATGAGTCCCCATTCAATGAGGTATCCAGATCAGCTGGTAAGGGACAACTTTGTTGTCTAAATCAAAACATATTTTTTATAGTGAGTTTATCACATAGAATTAGAGTGAAATTATGAATAAAAAAATTATTAGTTATGAATTTATACAAATTTTCCATGAATATTTTATTTGTTTTATTTAATGTGGAGGGAATGTTAAATGAGATTTCTAAAATGGTAAGTGGAGAGAAAAAATAAAAATATTAAAATATTGACATATTCATTTTAAATTTTCAAGGAAGGTATTTACAGAAAAAATGAATCATTTAAGATCCCACTTTTTGTGTAATTTTTATTTATTTTAAATGGATATCAACAGTTCTAAATGAACTGGGTAGAAGATTCTACAATACTCGATTAAATTATCCATGTTTGATAACAATATTGATGATGAATTGAGGAATATATGAAGGTAAAATTAATTTTTCAATTATTACTATATTAAAATATATATATATTGTTTCAGGAAAGATAATGTTATCGGAATAATTGGAGTATACTTTTGATGATTTATAATATGTTATAAATGTCTCAAACATGTGTTTGATGTTTGGAGAATAATTTTTTATTATAAACATTAAAAAGTTTCCTTAAGGAGTTCCATTACTAATTTTTAAAGAAAAATGAATGGATATGTTTTTTTGAAAAATTAAGATGTAATCCATCTTACCTAGGTGATCATATGAATTTAATCAGACTAAGTTAATTAGATGAAGGAATCTGTGTAACACCATCAAAGCGTGGTTTTAGATTTTCTATATTGGATGAAGTGTCCAATGGATGGATGTTTATGAGGCCTTCATTAAAGAAGAATGTATAATTAGACATACCAAGATATAATGTCCATTTAATGGAGGAATGTTTGGGATAACATAAAATCAATGTACACATTGACAATATGCTGATTTGAACAGACAGAGCCGATTATACGACAAGTGAAAATAATTTTTTAATTGATTAAATTCATGATTAGATCACATATATAATGATTGGACAAACTATATCAATTGATTTTTTGTTATATTTTCATTATTATTTAATGAACACAATTACTTATGGATATGATTCAAATCTAAATTATATACAAAAAGAAAAGAATCAAATGTAGAGATCAATCATCATAAGTCCAATGACAAGTTTTAGGTGTTCTTGTTCAATGTTCTTGTCATAAAAATATTAAATTTGTGGCAGAACTCAATGTAGCAATAGTTCTTAAAAATTTCGATGTTATGATTGAAGCTGAACATCGAGCATTATAAGGTCAATCAAATGGAGTTTTAATAAGAAAAATATTTAAAGTGAATAATTTGGGAATAATGAATGACTTACTTGAAATTGTTTTCCTGAAAATAGATTTCAGAATGATAGAGATAAGAAGAAACTTAGTTTGGTGGATGTTTTCTAAAGAAATAGTTTTTAGAGGAAACATGTGATGATAACCAATTGAAGAATTTTATAAATTATTGTATTGGAGTTTTTAATTCATTAGATAAAGAATAAGTTTTAGAATCAAGTTATCATCTAGAATCCTCCAAATGAAGTAACTATATAAAGGTTATTGAGTGATGTTAATAATACTAAATATTCCATGAAAGAGCATTGGTCAATGATTGTTAAACATTTTCCTCGGGAAAAGTCTACAAACTATGTCATTAGAAAAAGTGTTAAAAATCAGTAAGGTTGATAATTATATATTCATCTGATTGAGTTATATGAAGTCATTAGATAGAAGGAGTAGGGATAAACATTAGTGGTTCATTTAATGGAGGAAACTAAAAATCCTATAAGAACCCATCAGATGAAAGAATATCCTTATAGAAGTAGACTAAAAGACATTTAAATTAAAAATAGAAAAAACTTGTTAAGATATGATGTTATTAGATGAAGGTTTTAAAAGCATGTCATCATTTAGTGGAAGTATCTTGTGAGAGATTTTATGATTTTCCTATAATGTGATAAAGGAACACAAAATAAGTTTCACCCAATACAGGAAGTGTTATGAAGTTTTTTCAAATGAAATATTCTATGGTATTTTTTGTTACATCCCTCCCCTCACCTATTGTCTTAGGAAGAGGCGGTAGTTTCTCGGGACATAGGTTACATCCCCAAGACACCAAATTACGGTAAAAAATTCCAATATATTCATAAATATTTGGGGGGTTAATTTTCATTTTAATTTAAAACAACCATGTAAAAATAAAATAACCAAAAAAATTATATATGATTCATGGGAACATAATACAACATAAAAAGACCAAACAATAACAACACTAGGGTATAAATAAAAAACCAAGTGACCTAACCAATGGGGATTTAATGAAAAAACCAAAGACTCCAAAATCATCTAATATGAATCCCCCCACTTCCTCTATGATCCAAATAAACAAGCCTTGCCAATGGTATCATGATGTATCACTAAAAACCCAAGATAAAATTCCTTTACTTCTAAATTGATTGATATTATATTCAAATGAAATATAGTTCCAAATTATGGGTGAGTCAATACTCTATTGGATTTCCCTAATGAATTACCAACAAATTCCACTAGGATAGAGCATGTTATAATATTTATATAAAATAGATTAAAAAAATTGATGAAGTTTATATCATGTCCAAAAAAAATTAAACTAAGAATGTTTTCTATGGAAATGAATAAACAATCCTTTAGAAATATTCTCAATTATATTTATAATACCCATTATACATAGCCACACATCCACACAAGAATTCCCAGGTGATATTTCTATACTCATGAATGGACTCTCATCAATGTACATGTTACAATAAGTTAAAAAATACCATGTGTCCTAATGGAACACTCTCCTTCCACAAGGTTACATCTGATGAAAATGAAATCACATATACCATGTATTCAAAATACCATTCCAAACTTGTCATTCCAATCCATTTCAAAAAATTTCTTATTTTTTAATAACATTTTTAAAAAAAAAATTCCATGAGGAAAAAATCATAATCTTAAAATGATTTTCATAAAATTAACCACATGGGGTTATTCCACAAAACTATCCAATTTTCATTATTGTACAAAACCATAATTAAATATATTTTTACATAAAATAACATATAAATTTGAAAATAAATTCATCAAAAATATTTATTTTAATCTAATCCTTCAATTTATAATAAATTGGGATCAAGGGTGAAGCCACCTATATCTCAAACATTAGAAAAAATCAAGAACAACACATAAAACACATAGATCCATCCATGAATCACCCTCCATTTATTAGATCCGAAAAAAATTCATCGTGGAAAAATAAAAAAATCAAGAATATTAAAAAACACAATAGATATATGGTTCCAAGAGAGAGTATAATGAAAGGATATATGAAGAACGACCAAGAGTGGGACCTTACCAAGGAACCTGACCTCCAATGCACTTTGGATCATTGTAAGATTACTACACGTCTTAAGGAAAATGTTTCTAACACCTTGGGAGGAAGAGTAATTAATTTCATGGGTACATTAGATAAAAAATGAGATCTTAATTGGATAAAATGAGTTAGATCAATAATTTTCATATACAAAATTTCTCAGTTCAAGGTATGGTCACATGGTTTGACAAATTGTTTATTACCCAGGCAGGAGTTATTTTATTAAACAACACCTTGTATGGTTGGATTGAATTTTTAGAAAAACATTTCATCGACCATGTGTTTCCCTAATATCCCAAAGTTCTCAGTTTCTAATTAGAACCTACACAGTTTTGACAAAACATGTGTTAATAGTTTTCCTACCTAGTGCTCACTATTTTCCATTACACAATTTCTTGGAGGATTTGTATGGTTTCTACTAACCATGATGAATCATTTCACCTCGATAGTAGCCTCTAAAACATGAGATAACACCTCCATACCTTCACAAACATAATATGAGCATCTTATATACATAAAAACATAAATTAAGGGCCACATTCCCGAAACCAGGGTGGTATATTTACTCCAACATTATTCATTTAATCCCCAAAGAGTAAAAAAATTTCATTTCCTTGTATGAGTTTAGACCATTTCCCCAACATTTTATATTTATTCTCACATTTTTCTTCTTGAATCTAACCATGATTCTATAAAAACTGAAATAGACCCATGCTTTTCCCATGCAAGGAATTCCCTTTCCTATCCACAATTAGTACAAACATATCAATCAACATAACATCAATCACTTCGTTAACATGATCCCATCAAATCACATGGTTAGGATCTGGTTGAAACATCTTTAATTGAGATACATGAAACACATTATGCACTGAACTAAAACTTGATGGAAAATCCAATTGATATTCTACCTCACCAACTCAATCATGTACCTCAAAAGTGTTGTTGTACCATGGAGACAACATTATCTATTTACAAAAACAATGATTTTCAATCCTTGAAGAGATTATCAAGAACACATGATCACTCACCTCAAATGAAAATGGATTTTATTGATTATTTGTATATGATTTATGATTAATTTTATCAATATCAATCCTTTTTATGATCAATTGAATCATCATTAGTGGCTCTTGCAAAACAAATCGTCCAAACAGTGAAGTCTAACCGATTTTCACCCAACATTGTGGAGATAAAAAATTATTCTCACACAATTCTTCAAGAGGACCATTATGTATCGAGGACTAATAAATTTTTGTAACACCTTACCCCACATCATTGGCTTAAGAAGGTGGTGGAATGTTACTTGGCCTTAAGATACATCCCAAGTAACTAAAGGTAGGAAATAAATGCTGAAGGGCTTCAATTCATGTGGGGTATGATTTTACATTTAATAATAAACTGATAACCAAACATTCCATCCACAAATAAACAACATATGATTCATGATAACAATGAGAGACAACTCAGCATTTCATTTATCCATATCAAACTAAAATTAATTACCCAAGTGGAAGACTAAAATATCAAAGTACACAAATGAAGACAATAAAACCAACAATGCTCAAAGACAACTAAAACACTAAACCTCAAACATGACCCATTATCTAAATCAACCATGAATTCCATGTATCATGAAGTGCTTCTAATGATATGTGATTCTTTACATTTTCCCATGTATAGATAAAAAAATATTCAAAATAACAATAGTTCCAAATTAGGTGTGAGAAATAAAACACAATAAGTTTTTCCCAAATGACTTCTCTTCTCACAAAACAATGATAGAACAAGTTATCACATTTATATAAAAAAATTTGTAAAAGTAAATTTCTCACACTATTTATATCAAAATATAAACCAATTTTGGTAAAACAGTTTTCTCGAGATAAACAAAATTTTTAAGGAATGAAACCAAACATTGTTCTAAAGCCATATCAGAAGTTCTATTTTGGAAAAACCCATTCCATTCAACCCAACCACACATTCAACCAAATATGAAACATATACATTTCTATACTCCTAAGTGGTGAGTAATCCTTTCTCTAAGACACCATTTATTGAACAACTTTTATAGGGATACTTCACACCCATATCCATCCAAAACTTTTCATGGTGGCATTCACGCCCTTATCCATCACAATACATATAAACACATTCACTACACAACCGCGCTAAAACAAAGTGTATTCATCCCCATTTCAATAACAAAAATTTTTAAGACCATTTTTTCCACATACCCAAACCAACCAAACATTTTGAAATCAATATTTTAAAATTATGTTACAAAATACACTTTCTAACAAAAACAAACAATTTCCCAAACTATAACTCAAGAGGGTTTCCAACAAGAATTTAATATTAATTTCCAAACCAATTTCAATGAAAAAAATAAATTTGATATCACTCAAGAGGGAATCATAAAATAATTTATATCAATTTCAAAAACAATTTCGATGATAAAAATAAATTTGAAATTAATCCTTTATGTTCTAAATAATTTATTCAACGGTGAATCCACCTACCTAGAGAAATTGGGGAAAATGATAAACAACAAAAAAATGCCAATGAAACTGGGTTAAGTCTCCACGAACACAACTTAGATATATTCTCCTATCATAAAAAAACAAGTATTGTTATAGATTTCATAAAATATATTATATCTAACCATAGAGGATGTATATTTATAAATCCAAGAGGGATAAAGAATTATTTCTAAGATAAAACACAAAGAGAAACTATGAAAAATCACTTACCATGTGAATGTGGCTTCAAAACACCAATTTCAGATCACATTATGATAAATGTTAGAAACATTATTGATCTTTGGTAAAATAGAATATCATGTTAGGTCCATAGAGGATGAAACACAAGGCAGTCATAGTGAAAAATGTGTGAGATCCACAATTTTAGGATATCACTTTTAACCAGTGCATGGTTAGTCGAACTTTTAGTTAAACAATGTGAGAATTGTGTGCTAGACATGATCTCAATGATGAGATTCACATGGTTGGATCATATTGTTCCCAAACCATGCACTATACATGTCAAATTCCACTATCTCAATTTTCACTATTTCTACTAGGCTTCCATATGGTTTAGAAAAACCATCCACTACCTGTGTGCCTTCCCTTTTTCCCAAAACTCCTTATGCATGGTTTCTTTTATGTGTTTCATGGTTTTTTCAAAAAATTCACCAACCATGAACCTATAAAAAATCACTGAAAACTCCTCAAAAGATCTCCAAACTCTCACAAACCTCACCCATATGCTTTAAATACATAAAAATAAAAAATAAAGGTTAACATATTTGAAACTGGGGGTGCGACATTCTCCCCACTGTTGGTCTTTCCATCCTCATAAAGTTGAAAATGCACATATTTTTGAAATAGTTGTGTATGTTCTCTCTTATTTCATTCTACCATTCCTAAGTCTCTTCCTGGATCTTACCATGATTCCACAAAACTCACACAAGACTGATGTTTTTTTCACTCATGAATTTATCTAACCTATCTTTAATATGCACAGGGATATATACCCATTAATATTCCAACTCTATTTCAACATGATCCCATCAATTCCCATGGTCTGGATTATGTTGATCCTTATTTAACTGAGATACAAGAAACACATTATTCATCTCACTAAAACGTGGTGGCAATTCCAAGAGATATTCCACCTCATCAACACATTCTTGTATCTCAAAAGGTTTGATGTACCACTAAGATAAATTGGAAAACATCATAAAGACATTTATGTCTAAGAATTGGAGAGATACTCAACAACACATGATCTCTCACTGTGAATGAAAATGGTCATAAAAAATGATCCAAAAATGATTTATTATGACTCTGTTCCATCCCCTTCCATTTCATGATCAATTGAATCTTCTCTATTGTTTATTAGACAAGGATCAACCCAACCTATTATGTCTCGCATATTTATTCCCATTAAAGTGGAGAATGGAAAGCGCATAGATACAATACTTTCAACTGACCCATTTGTATCATGGCCAATAATGAACCATAGTTTACATACATTGATATTATTTCAAAAGTTATGATTATTTGTTAGAAAATATATCAATTCCATGATAGGACAATATAGTTATTGTGTCCTTAGAAACATGGAAACATAAACAGCTGGTTCATAAGAAATCTACATTGCCTCCCACTAATTCCATAATAACTAGACTCATTTTGGGAATATCATACTTAATACCCTTTTTCATGACCTAGGGAAAAACCCTAAGAAAGGTTGATCTTGGCTTCTCATTAAGGGTAAACAAGGGAGATATTGATTATATCATAATCATAAGAACATAATATTTTAAAATATTATCTTGCATATGAAAGTTCAAGATATCATACGATGGGATAAATAATAAAATCTCGTAAAGAATCAATGAAAATATTCCCAAATGTCTTAAAATAAGATATGGAATATATAAGATACACATAAAGTATAAAATAATTTCATATTGGATAAGGACCATTCTGAAGACCATCAAAGAGGAGAAATACCATTATTTAACCAAATTCACTCCTTGTTCCAACTCGATTTTTTTGAATTGAGATCATCTTGTATTCTAGCCCTGTTTATCTCACGAGATATAAATTTTTACCCAATGGATTAGAGGGAGATATATTTCTCAACTATCTCATAATGAAATCATTATTACATGTCACACAAAAACATAAATCATTATCATAGCATAACTCAAGGAATAAAATAGGTTTCTTAAACATTATTCCATCATAATATATTCCCTGAAAATCAAATGTATTTCATAAATATAATTCCATAACAAACGTAATCAAATAATAGGAAAAACAGGAATAGTATACTTGAAACATAACACTATTAAGTAATTCTTTCTTAGAAGGAAAATAATTTTGATTAAACACTAGAAATTTATTCTTCAGTAAAATATTATTCCATCTTTATTAACTTTTTATTTTCTCAAAATGCTAGGAAATTTTAAAAGAAAAAAATTTATTTGAAAATAAACAAGAAATCTTATAAAGGAAGATTTATGGAAATATGGCATTTTGAAAATGTAAAAATATGTATGTGCTGTATAAGCTAAGATAAAACATCATTCTCATACATTATTTGGAAAGTTAAAAAGTACCACGTAATGAAAACAACAAAAGATTACTTTCATAAGGATTTATTAAAATACACTGATGGGTAAAATTGACATTGAAATTTTTTAAAAAAATTAGAAAAGGTTATTTTGGAATACATATTTAAGAAACATGTATATGGATGAGAAATATACTGAAAAAAATTCTTGCGTATAAATAATCTATGATAATAAAGAGATTGAAAAATTATCAATTACCTTAGGTCTGATAACCTTTGTATTTATATGAACCTCCTATATAATTATTTAAATAATTTTACTATCTTATTACAGAATCACATTCATTTTTATGGTATCATATATGATCATATTATCATCTTTTTTATTAATAACATTTCATTATTACTTGTTATTCAGGTATAGATGATACCATTTTCTTTAGGCATGTCTTTTCGAATCAGTTCTAATTATTATTCATAGTTTATGGCTATATAATTTCAAAAATAAACATAATAACATCTCACTATATTTGTGATACTAGATTTATTACTTAATATTGGAAACAAAAAAGGAAGATAAAGGAGAATAAGAAATGATCTTGAGAGTGTCTGTAAAAGAGATCTCCTTTTAAAGGCACTAATGTTGGTCTTTTGAGAAGACCTAAACCTCTATAGTGTTACTATAGAAGTTGAGAAGCTAAATTTTGTGGTGATATAAAAAATATAAGACTCAATGACTTATTAATAAATGATGGAGGAGGTTCTCTTTTATAGTTGAGGTTGGGGTCACCATTGGAAATTCCAAACATATTAATTTATAATGAATTCAAATCACAAAAAACCACCAAAATGAATTAGTTTATAATATGAGATTTGATAACATTGTAATATCATCAAAAAATAATATTTATTCCTTTTTTTATATCCATTTAAACCTTATCATTTTCATTTAACACTTAGTTATTATATTTAATTTCAACTAAGATAACATATATTTCAGTGATAAAAGGGTGAAATATATACATATTTGATTTCAATTAGACCATAAATGAATAATTAAGATCATTGTTAACCATTTCAACAATATACTACATTTCTATGAATGTTTTAATTTTTTAAATACTTTCATAATAAATTATTTTGATAAAAAATCAGTAGTGTCAATTTTCATACTATACAATTAGTTATTTATTAAAAATATAAAGATAACAAATTAAATTTTATAAAAAAATATGTGATTACATTTTTAATAATTCAAGGTATTATATAAAAGTAATTCTATAAATTAAATATCCCAAATTATATTTACTTTAATATTTTTTATAAAATTTATTTATTATCTCCATTAATAAAATGAATACATCCTTAGTTTTGTGAAAATACTTACATACATATTTTCTGAATAAAAATTAAAACTAAAATAATATAATTTATATAATTATTCAATATTTTGTAGGAATATTTATATTTTGATATATATTATGTAAAATCTTATATTAAATTTTTTTTATTTATTAAAACATGAGTATGGCAACTTTAATATAACTTTAAATAAAATATTATAAGTGTCATAATCATTTCTATATAGATCCAAATGGTCAATAACTCAACCCTTGGATGAATATTGTCAAGATATACTCGACCAATAAGATTTGGCAGTGTTTTTTTCCTTTTAATGGTCATTATCATCTTCATAAAAATTAGTTTATAGATTTTTCATCAATTAAATAATTTCTACATCATCAATGTCAAAGCCTTTAAGGTAATAGTTTATTTCCTAAAAATTATAAATAAATTTCCATGATAAATTAAATCCTCTTAGTTTTCAAGTGATGATTTATAATCAAATCTATATTAGGTATAACCATATATTAAAAATGATATAGTTATTAAAATTTGAGTGAAACATATTTAACTTTTCGTTAAATAAAACAAATTAAATGTCCTAATCTCATTCAAGTGGCTTTCAAAGGATACCATTTCGACCCCTGAATGGTTTGGCCTGATGCAAGATTATCCAGTGATATTAATGAAGTGTTATAGTAACTATATAACATTTTTTTACCCTTAATGGAATTTTTTACCTTTTTACCATATTAATTACAATTACTGAAGTTATTATTCAAAATACCAAAAGATAAAAGAATGTTATTAAAATGATTTGAACCTACTAATTCAATATATTTATTTAATTTTTTAATAACTAAAAAGATGAATATCAATTTATTTTAAAATTAATCTTATTGTAGAAATGAGAAAACATGTTGTTAATCGTTAAAACATTACGAAAGATTGAAATATTTTTACATCTAAATTCAATGAAAAATTGAGGTTAATGATCTAAATTACAAAAACCGGATAAAAATATATTATATTTACACTTTTAATCGATTTAATAATATAATTTATCCATATAACTTATTTTCATGACAATTTTGTATTTCAATTAAATGTTATTATATTTTTACTATTCACCAAAACATGAAAGTTATCAAAAAAAATTAAAATATTCTTTAAAAGTAAATTTTTATATCCCAGTTTAAAAAATAGTTATGTATTTGTCATATTAAAATTATTAATTGGTCATGATTTTAAATTTAAAATGGGTTCTCCATTTCATATTGGTAGAATTACCCTCTTGAAAAATATTTGTTTTTATTCATAAAATATGGTTTATTCATACCCAATGACTAAAATATCAATTGGATGAATATAAAAAAATATTTTATTAAATATAATATAGTATTTATATATATATCATTAATATCATTTACTAATTTTAATCAACTTAATTTATTAATACAACAAATAAAAATATTTCCTTTACATTTAATTCATTTATTTTTTAAAATAATTTGTAGGTAAAGGATTAACCCTACATTTTCATAAACAGTTATTTATTCCCACTAACCTAACAGATATGTTATAGTGGTCATTTTATACTAGGGAATCTCATGGTTCATTTAATCTCATGATTGTGTGCAATGAAATCTATTGAAGACATAAAATTGTTTAAATAAAATATTTCATAAAAACATATAGGTGTTACAAGGCCTATTAATTATTATTATAAGAGAGATCCACTAATGACACATGATCTTCCCACAAGACAAAAAATTCATTACACAAGCCCACAACATGGAATCCAATGTTTGCATCATCCACCCAGATTTTCTATCCATCTGAGGATAATATGCTATACTAATAGTTAACTGAGTCTCAAGGGATTTTTGTAAGGATTTCCATAATGAGATTTAAAAATCATATCTCTATATATAACTACTGAAACTTTTCTTCCTTGACTCTTTTCCACTTGTTGGATGTAGATTTTTTTATAATTCCTATAATGAATGTGTTTTATGAATATGGATGAAATGACCTAAATTTGTGACTCGATCTACAATCACTCATATGGAATCATGTTTCCAAATTGTTCATGGGAGAACAATTAAAAAATGAATAGATTTATGCTCCCAATTCTAAATAGGGATAAGTAAATACTACAACATACCAATTGTTCTCTAATTCTGAACCTTATCTTTCTGTCAATTTAAGAATCATGAAACAAACTCATCCATAATATTTGTATACCACTCTACCAGAAATGTGCATTCAATACTATAGACATCTTTTGTATTCTAGGATGAAAATCACATCCTAAATAGTGGTAAGTTTGAAGAAGTTATTCTTAACATGACATATGTAAAACCATTTTATTTTTGAACCACAACACTGAACTTTCATCCAATTTTCATCCTTCATTGGTCTCACCACCAATGAGTTTTGACCTCATCACCACAAATTTTGAATCAGAAGTTTATGCCTCTTAAACTATATTTATCATATCAATAACCAACGAAATTTTAATGAAAATTAATACACCGGCTAGGTATTCATATTCCATGTTCATGTCCACTAACATGGACATAAACTTCCACTCATTTAAAGATAATTTTTCCAACTGATCATAATACTTTCTATTAAATTCATCTTCCACTGAATTTCATCTAACCGATGTATACATCAAGTCAAACAGAAACATTTGAAGATACACCATCCATCTTCTTTAGCTTATTTTCAAACCCTATTGTGAGAAGATATTATTCAATAAACAATGATATGTGTACACAATAAATTTATCACCAATGTGATAATGACTCCATGTCTTCAAAGCATGGACTATAGCGGCTAAATCCAAATCATGTGATGTTTAGTTCATATCATTCACTCATAACTACCTTCGGCTATATGAAACCACGTTATTTCCCTACATGAAAACATTATACAACCTTAATCCCAAAGCATCATTATACACCACGTACCCTTGTCGTGCTTTTGGAAAAATCAATATTGGTGCTTATTTAATGTGAAATTTATGCTTTTGAAAGGATTTCTGACATTCCTCACTCTATTGGAATGTAATATTCATCTTTTTCATACATATCCAAGGTGAATATAGCTGTGAAAAGTCATGCAAAAAGCTTTTATAATAACCATCCAATATATGAAAATTTATTATCTTGAAGACGATATTTGGATATTTCCAAGATATCATAGCCTCGATCATTTCAATATCCATTGAAAAACCAATTTTATAAATTACACGGCCAAGAAAACATACCACTTGTATCCTAAAATAAAACAATGATAAATTGGTATACAAATAATGATCCCTCATGATTCCCAACACCGTCTCCAAGTGTTAATCGTACTCACCCTTGTCCTTAAATAGACCAATATGTTTTCCACAAAACCACCACAAAATAATATGTATACCTCTAAAATATTAGATTCATCAATTCCATAATGGCCACTGGTTAATTCATTAGACTAAAAGGCATTATTATATTTTCATAATTTTCGTATCTACACCTAAAATCTGTTTTTTAAATATCCTCCTTCCAAACCCATAATCAGTGATATCCTGATTGAAATTAAATCTTATAGAACCATTGGGATCCCCTTAATTGACTGAACATATCATCAACACATTTAATTCGATGTCGAATAATTATCATAACTTGGTTAAGAGTAAGATAAGACACACTACCTTATAGTTATATCCTCAATTTTCACAAATAAGACTGGTGCTTCCCACAAAGACATCCTTGGTCGAATGAAGCCTTTTCTTTTCAAATCATCCAATTGAATATTAAATTACCTTAATTATGTTGGTTCCACCTAATAAGAAGAAAGTTAAATAGGACTAGACCTCAAAAGGAGATTCTTCATAAAATTCAATTCTCTTATAGGTGGTAACCCTGTTAAATTTTCAAGAAACACATTAGGAAACTGATCTACCACTACTAAAATTTTTTTTTCTTGATCCTGTTTATTGATTCAAAATAAAATGTTTCCAAATAGTATGATATCATTCCAAATGATGGTTCCAACAATCATGTTGCACTCACCTTTACTTTCGTGTCTCCATAGAAGAGATGCTCGATTCCATCATCAGTCAAGAAACTAACCCATGGGGTATAAAAATCAATGTGAGATTTGAAAATATTCAACAAATCCATACCCAAAATTATATAAAAAATATTCATATCAAGAATAGAGAAATTCTATTTCAGATCAGCTCTATCAACTATTATATAAAATCCCCTACACACAATGGTTTGACACTTTTTTTGACCATGAGGTGTTTAATGTTTTTTCACAGAAGGAATCATCTAATTTTTTAATCTCATCAAATAAACATTATAATAAGAAATTAAGGAATTTTATGAACCTGTATCAGACAAAAATTTCCTAATAATATAATTTAAAAGAATCATACCTCTAAATGAAGATGGTCATTGCTGATGATCTGTAATAACATGCTCGACTCCATATAATTACATCATCGCAACACTTTGCTTCTTGTTTCCCAGTTGAGATTTCACTACATGATGAGTCGTAGTATTTTGGGAATCACCATATATAGTTATATTCTATTGACATGAGTGATTCTACTTCCCTCACCATGTCAATGAATACAAGATTTGTGATACTAGAGAAGTTTCCTAAGTACCGGACCTCGGAGCACTGTGACAATAGCACTAAAGATTCCCCATTTAATGGTGGTTATGGATTTATCTAGGTTGTGTCATACAATCTCACATTATGTGGTCAAGTGAACCACATTAGAAACATATTTTGTTACTCTTTGATCATGGAGGAAGGTGTACTAATTTCTCCATCTGATTTTGATTCATTCTACCACCCTGGAAATTATTGTCTCACTTCATTTTTTTCTAGTATTATAGTTCCCACCATTTTTCATGGGTATTAACATAATTCCTCCTACAATATCTCCTAAGACATCTCTTTAATATATCACTGCTCTTTTGAGAGTCTTTACATAATCTTTAATACATACCACATCAATATTCTAATGAATATTATATCTCATCCTTGATTCAAAAATGCTTTCCTTCAAGGATGAACTCGCAAAAACAACATGTGAAAAGAACACTAAAATCATGAATTTAGCTGTATACTCCATGATATAAATATTTTTCATTTTTAGGATGAATAATTCCATCATTCATTGAATTATTAATGTATAAGGATATAATTATTTTTTAAACAACTCCTCGAAATCCTTCCTCACATGGTTATGGTCTAATTTTTCATCAACTGCTAAATCCCACCATTGGCATGCAAGACCTTCTGGCATGTAAGTATCTATCTTGAATTTCATCTCTGATGGTGTACTGATCAAATCAAAGATACAATTCATCTTTTTGAGAAACACATCCTCATTTTCTGGTTTATAATTTCCCTGAAAGATGGGAGGATTTTTCTACTAGAATTGGATAGAATGATCCACTTTCTGTTGTTCATTCCTTTTGGTCACACTACTCATAGCTTGAAATGCTTAGAAATTTTTTTTATTGAATTGTTAGTTCACATATGGCCTTAGTGAAACCAAATTCTTAGTAGCTTTCTGTGGTTGTTTTCTATAGTACCAACCAAGTTCAATATTTTATAAAAACAAAAAAACACAATATGTATAACTATCTATTAATCGAAGGATAATAATTTCAAATTATACCACATAATTTTATCACAATAGTGCTATACAGAATCAACATTTTATCACATTAAATAATTTTACAAAAAATTCCATTATTTTGAAAAAATTCATTTTCAGAATACCACAACCATTCCCTTTTTCAATATCTTTCATTTGAACAAAATTGTAACATTTTTCAAAAATCAACAAATTGCATAAAATAATTAATAAAAATGAGATATGAAATCCTAGTGGTAAGTAGTTCCTATAATGAATTTCATGCTCATCACATTGGTTTAACCTATGACAATGAGATTACAAATACTGAAATTTTATCCAAAACACTTATGTACCCAACTCCCTAGAAACAATATGTAACATCCCGGGTAAATAATGAGTAAGACATTTTCATATTTATTAATATTTTTGAATTAAATATTAATTTCACTTTAAAGGGGATGTTATGATTTTATGGCATACTCGATACGCAAAAATGGGTTACATTTAAATCTTATGTTGCACACAATGGTGAGTCATACTAAAAAATATTAATATAATATTATTATTTTAAATGGTAGTTATCGCCAAGCCATTGTAATAACGAAAATTAACAAAACTAACTAAAATATGATTTTACATGTTTGTTAAATATTTTTACATTTATCCAATAAATTTTAGGTGCTTAAAATATTAATGAATCTAATTTTAAGCATTAATACTCTAATATTCAGTAAAAGGGAGATTTAATGCCTTTGATGGTAAACACTCTTAAAATATAGTTTCGGTCACTTTTATATGTTATGTTTGATAAAATAAAATTCTTATTTAGAACCGGGACATCAAAATTCACTTTCGGTAAAATTTTGGTATTTTTCTGATAAAATTTAGTTTTTTGAGGAATAGTGAAAATACTATTTTTTAATTGAAAACTGCTTTTCAATATAATTTTTTATATGATTAGATTATATTTTTAATTGTTTTTAAAGTGTAATTAGATTATATTTTTAACATTTTATCTAATTGTGGTCATTGGAATTAATTTCACTTTGAAATTTGACATAAACAAGTGTCAATCTTTTTATAGTTTTTATTTCTTAAAAACACGCTATTTGTTTTGACAACAGGAAATAATTGTAAATTAATTAATGCAACTTATATGTTTTGAATTTGGTAAAATATACATCATTTTTGAATTTCAAATATCAAATATATCTTAGACTGAATTTTTTGTATTTTTCTGAAAAGCATCAATTTTTGATGAATACTGAAACCACTTAGTAGTAGTTAAAAAACCTGAATTTTTCATTTAAATGAAATTTTACCACTTCTGTGAATGGAATTACAAAAATCTGACATACATGGATATTATTAGTGTATAATATTTGGTACAATAAGATGAAAATAATTTTTCGTGAGTAGTAACTTTTGACTTCTATTTTCCGCGGTTAAAGGTAAATATGGTAATTCAACGTAAAAAGAAAATGATAATAATAAATAATTACCTTCACTCTTTTCCTAATCATATTATATGAGTCATGGCCAACCATGGGAATCTTTGGGTAGATTTTGGGACCCCATGGATCCACTTAAGAGTGATAATGACACTTTAGATTAATTAATTTAATGTAATGGAAAAAATGACACAAACTAATTTCTTTTAGTAAATTAACTTTTACATGGGATAATATAAGTTAACATTCTGACACTAAATATTCATTAGAAATAAAAAATGATTTCCTATATCATGGTATTTTCGAATAATTTTTAGACAAAAAATAAATTAAATTATTTATGACACAATAATGATGTAGTATATGCCTCATTAATAAGTGATTTAAATAAATATGATTATAAATATTAAAATAACATCCAAAACCTGTCCAATTCTTGTTGGATGAATTTATTTCGACCATTAGTAATCTTATCTTCGACTTTAATTAGTATTGGTCCTTTAGAAACCGAATATCTTAATATAGTAAAATCTTATTGTCACACTTCCCTAAAGAGCCCCTCCTCCCCCTTATAAAAGGACACCACTTCTAGCAAATTCCAAACACCTCTCAAGCCTTTTAGTTCATACGAAATATGACCAATTAAGCTCCATACATCCCTCTACTCCTACTAGATTCCTTACCTTAGGCAGAACACACTTCATAAAGTTCTTTTTCGTTCAAACAAAAAGAAGTTACCCAAATTAAATTTAACGGTTCCTCTTAACATCATTTCCTTTATTTTACTTCTCCAACCCCTAAATCATTTTTATTCTATTAATTTATAAAAAAACCAGTATCCTTAATATACTAGGATTTTTTTATGAGAATTATTTTAACTACACATACACACACCTACATCTAATGGGTGAAGAACATATAGTTTTTGTGGATGGAAAACTAAAGCCTCACGAAACGAAGATTGTTAGATTATCTCCTACAGCCTCTCATGGTGGCCATTAAGATGGAACTATATTTTTATATGATATATATTATGTTTAAATTTTTTAATTAATCTATATTTTACATTTATAACCTACCATTATTGTTTCCATAATGGGTAAACATGATAATTTCATTTGAGGATGTGCGTACTACCGCCCCCTCAATGTTATATGAATCGTTAATGCCATATGTGAGATGTATAAAGGATACAGTTAATGATAAAATATATCATATTATACTGTAATTATAATATACCTATTTATCATTATGGTTTAATTCCATTAAAAACTAAAGAGAAATGAAAGTAGCATTAATGCATACGTACGGCTTATAGTCTCCATGAACGGTGCATTTCATTTCTTCTCTCTAAATTTTTTTGTATTGTTATAAATACATATATGTACTATATATATATGATTTATATGATATCTAAATCAGTAATATCATTCTGTAGATAATGGACTATTGTCCACATGGACAACTTGTAATTATAAGGTGTTCATTTTTTACTCAATTACCAAATATCGACCAAACGATCATTATTAACTTAAATGATTGGCTAACGATTATAACATGGTAATAAATTATATAAAAAGGGTAATAAACCTGAAAAATATTATTAATCAGTTAGAAATTAACTTTATATTATTATTCATGAAGAACAAGGAACAAACTAGTCAAGTAGGACACGAGGTAAGGGGATTTCTTATCTCACTTTTAATTTCGGAAGATTTCTGTTGTTCGCCACTTATTTATTGAATTTGGTGTAATGTATACTTAAATTGATATATATTATCATGATTCTCTTTATATTCATATTATTTTGTGATTCATTTGGTGGTTATTATCTTTTGGTCATACGACTCGATTGATTACAACGAGGTAAGTGGTTTTTATCTCACTTTTTATTCCGATGAGATTCATGCTATATTTGTCACTATTTACTTTGAGTGGTTTATATAATGCCCATGACTCTACTATTTTTAGAATTTATTTTCATTTATGTGGATTTACATATAAATTTTACTGTCTTTCTTTCATGTGGCATATGTTTTGTAAGTTACCAAAATGGAAAGGGAACCTTTCACCCTCCTCTTTTTAAAAGACTTCTTTTTGTTATGTCTTTTAATTTACATCTTATTATATTGGGATATGTTCTTATATATCATTATTGGTGTAAATTTTATGTCCTAGTGATGAGATACCCTTTTCATCTCATCAACAAATTTTCTGAATTTTAATGTCACGCGGTTAGGCATTCGAATTTTTGCAAGGGATCTTTTTTACCAAATTTAAATTATTTGGGTTAAACTTGTATTTCTTGAATATGTCATCCTATGAATATTTCTGAATGAAATATAATTGTTTTACACATAATATCCACTTATATTCGGTGTATATATATTTTTCACACATAATTATGTGATTGATTTATCATTAATTTAAGGATATCGTCTTTATAAGGGATTTCATCTCAATTTAAATTTCCATTGAGACATCATTGTTGTTATG
Source organism: Viscum album (assembly GCA_963277665.1). Taxonomy (NCBI): domain Eukaryota; kingdom Viridiplantae; phylum Streptophyta; class Magnoliopsida; order Santalales; family Viscaceae; genus Viscum; species Viscum album. Next base: position 1,437,332,576 of record OY728120.1, read on the forward strand.
CACCAATTCACTCTTATATAGTATATATAATGTCCTTTTTCATATTATATCATGATTCCCATTATTCTCATGACATTATAAATTTCATATTAAATTTTATTCCTCAATTATTTGTATTCTAGAGTCTCTAATTTTGTTAAAAACTCTTTAACAAAACTATTGTTTTAAATGTTTTAAAGATTGATTATTCAAAATAATTATCTTTAATTAACATATTTTTAAAATGGTTTTCAGTATTTATTTATATGGATTTTGATGTTTTAAAATTATAATACCATTAAATTCTTCAAAGTAGTATCAGACACTTTGATTCAAAAATCTCTATTTAAATGGATTATGAAAATGGAATGATTATTTCAATATCTTCAAATTATTTCTCATGATTTAAAATGACATGTTATTATTAAAATGTGTATATTTGAAATATTTTTATGCATTATGATGGTAAACAGACATTTTATGGGTGGTTACATGATAAACCATATGACGGGTGGTGCCGTAATAAATCAGGACGAGTGGTTACGTTATAACCTCCAATGCATTGGGTATGGAATTCAGCCGTATGGAAATTCCATTTAGTGATATTTGTGGAAGTCGAACGTATGGTTATTCCACTTAATAATTTTTATGTCTCAGGTTAACATTATATGTTATGTGTCCTTTATATGGGTTTTATGGAATTATTTTGGTTCTAAAAGGGTAAACAATGATATTTTATTCAGTGAAGATTATTTACTACTTCATAAAGGGGAAAATATTACTTATGATAAAGTATTTATGGCTTACTTGTTGTTTTGGAAATCTAATAGTTGTTCTTCTTTTTTTATCCCTTATGTATCTTTTTATACTCATCCCAAGTTTTTGAAATGTTTTTCATAGGAAATAATGTTGAATAGGGTCAAGGATGGGATCATGGAAAATTCAAGCTGTCTAAAACATGGAACTAGACATGTCTTTTTTATTCAAGAGTTTTTATTTTATGAAAAAAATGGAAACTGGGTAGATGTTTCTACTTTGTAATTTTTGAGATGTAATGTAATTTTTATTCCACATTATCTTAACCTCTATACTAGAAAATATCCTCAATGTGAATTATTCATTTAATTCAAGATTATGTAGTGCTTAAGGCCAGGTCCTTATAGTTGGTTTCATAGGCCGGTTTAGATAACTTTAGAGGATGGGGTGTTATCTAAGAATAAGTGACATAACAATAATGGTTACCATATTAGAAGGAGTCATAGTTAATTTTAATGAGTTTAAGATAACATGAATAGGTATTTACCATACTCATAAGATATTATATGATGATTTTATTGATATACTAACACTGACCTTTTTGGTTTTAGTAAATGACTGCATCTACCATGCACCAAAGTAATAGTGTATGTGAAGAAAACTGTGATGGTTTTCTGAACGAGAAACTGAATGAAATGAGAGATGCAATTAAAACACTTGTGGGAATTCTCAACCGACTATCTAGAATCATGTTTGACAGCCTGATCCTTGGTGATTTTTATAAGGCATTGTATATATGAGAAACAAATCCATAAATAATTTCAGGTAATAATCATAAAGGTAGGTATGCTCAAAATCCTATGTGTCAAGGATGTGGAAAGAAACACCGAGGAAAATGCTTCAAAGGGACGGGAAGATGCTATAGATGTGGGAATGATGGTCAAAAGTCAAGAACCTGATATGGAAAAAGGAAGCATCCAGTTGACTCTATGAATGGGAAGTAAGATCTTTATGAGGGATCAATTGAATGTTTAAAATTTTTTGTGCATGGTCATTATAAAAACAAATGTCCTACAAAGATTTTTCGAGAATGGGATCACCATGATCGTACAAATATATGTTTACTAATACCTAATGCCATTCCAATTAAGGATGAAGAAACTAACAATGACCAATTAAATGTATGGATTTTTTCTTAAAATATGTATTGACAATATTGAATCTTATGATATGATTCATGATTTTGTTTGTAGGAAATAATTATTTCAAAATAAGTTGGTAAATAATGGATAATGGATCATGAAGACTGTTGAATGAGTAAGAAGTCAACATATAATGGATTCAAGAGTTATGGTAGATTTTAGGAGGGAGAAATACTTAAAAGTATTAAGGCTCTTTTGATGATGGGATTGCATTAGAAGACTTTTTAGAGTATGTGTAACCCTAAAGTTTTATATATGAAAATTTTATTCATGGAATAATTATCTTTTTTTGGATATAGTTATAAACAAACATTTGGGTTTATATGATATTGGAATTTGAGGCAATTATAGGATAATACATTTTGGGATGAAAAAAATGAATGTTATTAGATAACATTTCTAGTAAAAATATGATATGGTTATATTTGAAGAATTAATCTCTTTTTTGGGAATGTTGTAAAATTATATAGTTTTTGAAAAAGGACAATACGCAGACCGCGTGATAACCCGTCACATCGGACAAAGCTGTGGGAATCGAACCCACAACCAATGTGGGACTAGGATTTATCACCTACCACTGGACTACGTGAAGTCCATGGTTAGTATGAGTAATTATTTTTAGTTATATGATCTTATGAATTAGTTTATTCTGGGTAAATTATGGTAATTATTAATTTATCAAAGAGAATATGTGATTATGTTAATTACTCATCAGTTTGAGACATTAAAATTAGTCGATGTCATTTGGAGATAAATATTAAGTTTTACAGTGGAAGACTATGGGATTAAATTCATCTGAGTTTTGGTTATCAATGTTATTTTGGATTATATTGAATAATTTTAAGTAATGTTGTTTATTGAATATTCATTATTTAACATAGGGTACTATTTGTTGAATTTTGGAGATTTGGAATAGTATTTCTTTTCATATAGAATTATCCTTTTTGGGGATTATCTGATATTGTACAAACCATTTTGGTTTTGGTTAAGGTATAAATACATGTGAAATATATAGTTCATCTTTTGTAGATAATGTGATTCTATATATGTTGATTATAGCGCTTTAAATGTGAAAAAATTCATCCTAAATACTCATCATTTGGAGAAAATTTGATTTTGTGTAAGAAAGATAGTAAAGGATTAAATTCTATATGAAAAGTATGTATGTTTTCTTATGTTTTTAAGTAAGCTCATAAATAAATTCCGAAAATTTATGAGATGTAATATAAAATAAATGAATTAACCATTAAATTTGCATACTAGAGAATCAAAGTCTATTTAACCCATCACAAGTTTGTGATTTTCTGGTGGTTAACTTTCTCCTAACAATGTTTTCTATCACACTCTATCAGAACTTGATGGGTTGTTTTCCCTTCCATATCCATGTTTTCCTACATGGAATCCTATTATGGGATTATCTATGGTGACCTTTGGACATATATTTATTTCTATTAAAGTGATAATTTTATTGACTCTTTTTCTGATGTGGGATTTTCATCTAAGTTTCCAAGCCCAGTTTTGAAATTGCGAGGATGTAATTTCCAAAAAGGGGGGAAGGATGTAACATCCCGGGTAAATAATGAGTAAGATATTTTAATATTTATTAATATCTATGAATTAAATATTAAATTTACTTTAAATGGGACACTATGATTCGATGGAATAGCCGATTTTCAATAATGGGTTTCTTTGAAATTTTATGTTGCACACAATTCTGAGTCATACTAAAAAATAATAATCTAATATTATAATTTTAAATGGTAGTTAACTTCTAGTCATTAAAATGATGGAAATGAAAAAAACTAACTACAAAATTATTATACAAGTTTGTTAAATGTTTTTCCATTTATACAATAAATGTTAGGGGCATAAAATATGAATGAATCTAATTTTAACCATGAATACTCTAATATTCAGTAAAAGGTTGATTTACTGCCTTTTGATGACAAACCCTCATTAAATATACATTTGTTCCCTTTTATATGTTATTTTTGATAAAATATAATTCTTATTTAGAACCTGGATATCAAAATTCACTTTGTGTAAAATTTTGGTATTTTTCTAATAAAATTCAGGTTTTTGATGAATAGTGAAAATACCACATTTTAATACAAAACAGCCTTTTAATATAATTAATTTATATGGTTAGATTATATTTTTATTGGATTTAATGTGTAATTAGATTATAGTTTCACCATTTAATCCAATTGGGGTCATTAGAATTAATTTCACTTTGAAATTGGACATAAACAAGTGTCAATCTTTTGATAGTTATTGTTTCTTAAGAACACGATATATGTTTTGACAATAGGAATTAATTTTAAATTAATTAATCCAACATCTATGTTTTTAATTTTGTAAAATAGACATAATTCTTTAATTTGGAATATCAAATATAGCTTAGGATGAATTTTTTGTATTTTTCTGAAATGCCTCAATTTTTTTGAATAGTGATACCACTTATTAGTAGTTAAAAAAATCAACATTTTCATTTAAATGAAATTTTACCGCTTCTGTGAATTTAATTTCAAAAATTTGACATATTTGGTTGTTATTATTAAGTAAAATTTGGTTCAATAAGAGGAATATAATATTTGGTGAATAGTAACTTTTGACTTTTATTTACCGCGGTTAAAGGTAAATAGGGTAATTCAAGGTAAAAGGTAAATATTAATAATAAAAACTTACCTTAACACTTATCCTAGACTTATTGGATGAGTCATGGCTGACAATGGGCATCTTTGGGTCTATTTTGGGTCCCCATGGAGCCACTTAAGAGTGATAATGATACTTTAGATTAATTAATTTAATGTAAAGGCAAAAATGACACAAACAAATATCTTTTAGTAAATTAATTTTAACATGGGGTTATATAAGTTATCATTTCGACTATAAATATTCATTGGAATTATAAAAATATTTGATATATCATGTTATTTTTTTATAATTGTTAGACAAAAAGAAATTTAATTATTTATGACCCAATAATGATGCACTATATACCTCATTGATAAATGATTTAAATAAATAAGATTATAAATATTAAAATAACAACCAAAATCAGTCCAATTCATAATGGATTATTTTATTTCGACCATGAGTCATATTATCTTCATCTTTAATTTGGTTTGTACTTTTAGAAACTTAATATCATTATATAATAAAATAATATTTTTACATTTACCTAAAGAGCCCCTCCTCACCCTTATAATAGGACACCACTTCTAACAAATTACTCATAGCTGTCAAGCCTTTTTGATCATCCAACATTTTCCCAATTAAGTTTCCTACATCCCTCGCCTCCTCCTAGAATCCTTACCTTAGTAATAAGACACATCAAGAAGTCATTTTTGTTCAAACCAAATGAAGTTTCCCAAATTAAAGGTAATGGTTCCTCTTAACTTCTTCTCAATTATTTTACTTCTACAACCCATAAAATAATATTATTCCTTCCTTTTTAACACCACCAGTATCCTCAATATACTAGTATTTTTTTATGAGAATTATGTTAACTACACTTACACACACCTACATCTAGTTGGTGAAGAACATACTATTTCTGTGGATGGAAAACTAACGCCTCAAAAATGATGATTGTTCGATTATGTCCTACAGAATCTCATGGTGTCCATTAAGATAAATTATATTTTTATATGATATATATTATGTATATATTTTCTTTATTCTTCTGTATTTTACATTTTTAGCATACCTTTATGATTTCTATAATGGGTAAACGCGATAATTTTATTTGAGGAATTGTGGACTACCGCCCCCTCAAATAGATATGACTCATTAATGCCATATCTGGGATGTATAAAGGATTGATTTAATAATATATTATATTATATTATACTGGAATTATAATATACCATTTTATAATTATGTTTCAATTCCATTAAAATATAAAATAGAAATGAATGTAGTGTTCATGCGTACGTACAACTTGCCGTCTCCATGAATAGTAGATTTCATTTCTTATCTCCAAAATGTTTTTTACTATTGTAAATACATATATGTATTGGATATATATTATTTATATGATATCTAAATCCTGAATATAATTTTGTAGATAATGGACTATTGACCACATTGAAAAATTGTAATTATATGGTGTTCATTTTTTACTCAAGTACCAAATATCGAAAAAATGATCATTAATAACTTAAATGGTTTCATAATGTTTATAATATGGTAATAAGTGATATAAAAAGGCTAATAAACTTGAAAAGTGTTCTTAATCAAGTATAAATTATCTTTATTTTATTATTCCGAAAGAACAAGGAACAAACAAGTCATATAGGACACGATGTAAGGGGATTTCTTATCTCGCTTTTAATTCTATGAGATTTTCATTGTTCACCACTTATTTATTACATGTGGTATAATGTATACTTCCATTGATATATATTATCATGATTCTCTTTATATTCAAGGTATTATGGGATCCATTTGGTGTTTATGATCTTTTGGTCATACGACTCGATTGATTACAACGAGGCTAGGGGTTTTTTTCTCACTTTTCATTCCCATGAGATTCATGCTATATTTGTCACCATTTCCTTTCAATGGTGTATATAATACTCATGATTATACTCTTTATATAATATAATTTCATTTATGGGTATTTAAATCTACATTTTATGGTCCTTCTTTCATGTGGCGTATGTTTTTTAAGCTACCAAAATGGTAAGGGAACCTTTCACCCTCCACTTTTTAAAAGACTTCTTTTTGTTAAGTCATTTAATTTACATCTTAGTATGTTGGGATATGATCTTCTATATCATTATTGATTTAAATTTTATGTCCAAGATATGAGATACAATTTTTATCTCATCAACACATTTTCTGAATTTTAAAGTGACATTGTTAGGCTTTCAAATTTTTACAGGGGAACATTATAACCCAATTTCAAGTCTTTGGGTTAAACTTGTACTTCTAGAATATGTCATCCTATTAATATGTGTGAATGACCTATAATTGTTTTACACTTATTATCCACTTATATTGTGGGTATTTATATTTTTCACACATAATTATGTTATTTATTTATCCTTAATTTAAGGATACCTTCTTTATAAAGGATTTCTTCTCAATTTACATTTCCATTGAGACTTCATTGTTGTTATGCACCAATTCACTATTATATGGTGTATATACATTACTTTGTCATATTATATCATTAATCCATTTATTCTCATGATATTATAAATTTCAGATTAAATGTTATTCTTTAATTATTGGCATTCAAGAGTCTCTCATTTTGTTAAAAACTCTTTAACTGAAATATAATTTTAAATGTTTTAAAGATTTATTATTATAAATAATTATCTTTAATTTACATGTTTTAAATATGTTTTTGAGTATTTATTTATATGGATATTAATGTTTTGAAATTATAATTCAATTATAAGCTTCAAATTAGTATGGGATACTTTTATTCAAATATATTTTTTTAAATAGTTTTGGAAAATGGAATGATTATTTCAATATCGTGAAATTAATTCATGTGATTTCAAGTGAAATGTTACAAGTGAAATTTTTATATTTGTAATATTTTTATTTGTTATGATGGGACATGGAAATTTGATGGGTGGTTATGTGATAAACCATATAATGGGAGGTGTCGTGATAAACAAGTATGGGTGGTTACATTATAACCTCTAATGAATTGGGTATGGAAGTTAGCCATATGTATATTCCATTTAGTGATATTTGTGGAAGTTGAATATATGGTTATTCCACTTCATAATGTTTATTTCTCAAGTTACCTTTATATTTTATGTTTTCATTATATGGGTTTTATGGAAATATTTTGGTTACCAATGGGTAAAAAATGATATTTTATTTAGTGAAGATTATTTACTACTTCATAAAGGGAGAAAATATTACAAATGATAAAGTATTCATGGCTTACTTGTTGTTTTGAAAATCTAATAGTTTTCCTTATTTGTGTATCCCTTAATAAGCTTTTTATGCTCTTCCCATGTATTAGAAATGTTTTTCACAGGGAATAAAGTGGAATAGGGTCAAGGATGGGATCATCAAAAATTAATGTTGTCTAAAACCTGGAACTAGACATGTCTAATTTATTCAAGAGTTTTTATTTTATGAAAAAAAAGGAAATAGCGTAGAAGTGCCTACTTTATAATTTTTGTGATGAAATGTAATTGTTATGCCACCGTCTCTAAAACTCTATACCCAAAAACATCCACACTGTGAATTATTCATTTAATTCCAGATTATGTAATATTTAGGGCCGAGTACTTATACATGAAGTTTAGTATAAATAGGTTTTCTATTTCTTTTTATTCTCTATGTTTCATGTCCCAACAATATCCCTCCTTTCTATGAATCCAACTCAAGTAATATATCAATATGAATACAACTCCAATACCAAAAACCTATACCAAATCGAAGACCACTTGTTCCAAAAAAATGGAAGGACTATTCGGAAACCACATTTATCATCCCGCCCCTCATCATTGGCTTGATATGGTGGTGGAATGATACTTTTGCATAAGTAACAACCCCAAGACACCAACAAGCAAGAATAAATTCTATAGGTATTCAATAAATGTAGGGGATGATTGTCCCTATAAGAATAAATATCTGACCAAAATATACATAACCAAATAAACCAAAAATGATGTATCATAAAAATGAAATAAAAATAAATATTTTATGAAAATAAAACTATAACCAAGTACCATAGTGGTATACTACAATATTAATGTACAGGGCAGAAGACTGTAAAACCAATGAGACTCAAAGAAAACTTCAACTCCAATGCTCCAACAAGATCCATACTCTAGATCAACAGAACATCCTGAGTATTATTAATTATAACTAAATATGTGTGATAAATTACATTTTCACATGTATCAATAAACAAAATCTATAAGAGAAACAAAGATCCAAATTAGGGGTCAGTACTAAAACTTTGTATTTTCTATAAATGACTTTTGTACTCATTCCACTAGGATAGAATAAGTTAACAAATTTATATAAAAAAATTATACAAGACAATTTCTAAAAAAAATTATATCAAAATAAAAACATGTTTCAATAAAATTGGTATCTCATGATAATCACTGTTTTTAATGAAATGAACCAAAAAAATGTTCTAAAACCATATCACAAGTTCAATTTTGGCATAACTCATTCTGTTCCATGCACCCACATATTATACCATGTATGAAAACTAGACCACCTTATACTCGTGAGTGGCGAGTCATCCTTTTTCTATGTTTTTACTTTGTGAACCACATTGATGGGGGTAACTCACACTCATATATGTCCCCTTATTTTGATTAGGGTACTTCCCACTGTTATCCATCCCAATTCATATGAACACATGCCACAAAAAAATGAAAAACCCAATTGTGTTAAAATCCATTTCAATGAACAAATTTTTTATTGAAAATCATTTTTTCCATGCATCAATTCCAACCAATCATTTTAATATCATAATTTTAAAATCAAGTTACCAAATACTTTTTCTAACAAAAACACCAAATTTCCCAAATCAACACTCAAGAGGGTTTCCAATAATCAGTTCATATCAATTTCATAACTAATATCAAGATGAATAATATATTTTTAAAAAAGTACATCATGTTCAAAATAGTGGATTTGAGAGTAAACCCACCTACCTCAAAAAATTTGAAAAAATAATAAATGGAATAAAAAAAGTAATGAAACTAGGTTATATTTCTACAAATACACCTTAGATATCTTCATATATCACAAAACATTACAAATATAATAATATTTGGAATCAACTATCTTATATCTAACAACAGTGGATGTAAATCTATGAAACCAAGAGAAATAGATAAGTAGATCTAAGATAACCCACCAATAACAATCCTGAATGATCACATTCCATGAGAATATGGCTTCAAAACACTGAGGTAAGCCTTCATATCACCATATAATTGATGGGAGATTCTTTCCTGAATGTTGGGAAAAAAGAATATTCATTTAGGTCTTAATAAGAGGAAAATAAGGGAGTTAGAGAAAAATATGTTTGGGATCCACAATTTTGGGATCTCACTTTCAATCCATTCAAAGTTAGTCACAATGTTTGTCAAAAAATGCACTAACTTTGCACTTGCCACTATCTCAAGGGTGGTCATCACATGGTTTTTTCACAATGTTTCCATACCATGCACTATCCATTCCAAATTTTACTATATCAAGATTCATGGTATATCCTAGACTTCCACATGGTCTGGACAAACTGTGTGCAACCCATGTGCATTTTCTTTATCCCCATGTCTTATTGGTCATGGTTTCCTAGAGGTGTAGATTTTTTCCCATACTATACACCAACTAATAACCTATATAAAATCCCCAAAACACCCCCAACATTTCCCCAAACTCTCCAAAAATTCACCTATATTCATTACATATTTAAAAATAGTAATGAAAAGGTCACTTAATTGAAACCGGGGGGATTATAAAGACCCATACTTTACATACATTGTTATTACTTCATAATTGAAGCATAATTATTACAGAATAAAACAAAACCATGATAGGACCATATATTTATAGTGTCTTTAGAAACTGGGAAACATAAACAACTGGTTCATAAAGCATCTACATTGTATCCTATTTATTTAATCATATCTATAGTCCATTTTAGAATATCCTACATAATACCCTTCTTTGGACCTAGGGAAAAGAAAACATAAAAAAAAGGGTGATCTCAAATGCTCAGTAAGGGTAAACAAAGGAAATATCGATCATATCATACTCATAAGAACATAACATTTTGAAAATCTTAACCTACAAAAGATATCATAATATCATAACATGGGATAAATCATAGTAATGAAAATACAATCCCAATAATCATAACATAATACATGAAACTTTTTTTCCAACACACATAATCATAGAAAATCATTTCTTATTAGTCATGACTCATTTACAAGACTATCTTAGTGGACAAAGTCCATTTCTGAACCGATTTCACTCCTCATTCTAGTCCTCTATCACTGAACCAGTTTTAACTTGCCATTCCAGCCATGTCTATCTCATGAGATATAAATCTTTACCCAATGCATTGGAGGGAGATATAGGTCCCACCCATCTCATAATTAAACCATTCTTATGTGTGCCACAAAATCATAAATCATACATCATGGCATAACCAATGAAATAAAAATGGGATTCGTAAACATCATGTCATCATAAAACAATCCATATAAGATAAAGAACATCATAAAAATAATTCCATCATCAAATAAATGTAATAATATGGATATAAATAGAACTCTATATTATCTTAGATGGAAAATAATTTTGATAAAACACTTGAACTCCATTCTTGAGTAAAATATCCTTTCTACTTCAAAAACATTTTTCCTTTCTTAACATGTCATAAAATTTTAAACACAAAGAAGTTAATTAAAAATAAACTTTAAAACATGTAATGGAAGCTTCATGGAAATAATTTTCTCTGAAATCATAAAAATCCATTCATGTTGTATAAGTTATGAAAAACATTCTTCTGATACATTGGTTGGAAAAGTCAAAAGGCATCTCGTACTAAATAAAAAAAAGATTAGCTTCATATCTTTTACTAAAAATTCACCGAAAGGTAAAATTGGATTTAATAAATTGTAGGAGGATATAAATAATATTAAATATTGAGTAATCATGTATGTGGATGATAAATATTCCCCAGAAAATTCTAAAGTATAAACAATCTTTGATAAGAATGAGATTGTGAGATTTTCCCTTACCTTAGGTTTGATATGCTTCGTACGTATTTGAATCACCTGTATAATGGTTTAAATAATTTCATTGAATTATTAAATAATCATATTAATTGTTATGATATCATATATGGTCATATTCTTATCTTCTTATTAGTAGTATTTCATTGCTACTTGTTATTCGGGTGTTTATTGCTTTACATTCTTATGCATGTTTTGTCAAATAAATTCTCATTCCATTTTTTTGTTATAGATAACTTATTTACATAATGGTACTAGTTTAATATATATCATATTTATTCATTAAATTCATTTATATAAGCATTATTCAATGAATATCATGGAGAACGAGTCGCATCACATCGTGGAGATGCTAGTCCGTACGTACGCATGAGCGATGATATCATTATCATAATTTTTTAATTGTATTTGAGTTGATTATGGAAGGTCTCAGAATTAGTATCATGATATAATAATCATATATAGTTATTCTCTACACCATTATACCCATCCAAGTAAGGTAGTGGTGGAAAACAGATTACACCACGACGTAGAGACGGTATTCCGTACGTACGCACGCGCGGTGATTTCATTTTATGTAGATTAGATAGAAGGTGAAATAAGGTTGTTTCATATTTATAATAACATATCATTATATTAGTTATACTGATGTTATTACTTTATAATGAAACAACTAAATAAGAAGAAGTTCAAGAAGAATGAAATTGGAAAGGATCGGTAATGGATATTACCTCTTCTATGACGCGCCACTTCTTAACCTCCTCTTAGGGCATTAGAGTTGGTATTTGAAGAATAACAGGACCTATAAGATGTTTCTAGGGAAGTGGAGAATATAAATTGGTAGGGTTTGGTCAATATTTATGGATCAAAGTGGTGTGAGGAGTAGAGGGAGGAGGTACCCTTTTATAAGGGAGGAGAGGGGCACCTTTGGAAAAACCAAAAATATTATTTTATAATAAAGTCTTATTCGTTTTATAATAGCCCAAAATTGATTTATTTAGAATTTAATGTGGGGATGTGTCAAAATACTCTCAACCAATTGGTTTTAGAAAATTTTAGGTTAGTATTTTAACCTTATCATTTAGATTTTACTCTAAGTTAAATAATTTAACTTTTACCGTGTCTTCTTGTTTTCTTACACTATAAGGTTAATAAACATACTATAATAAGACAAACAAACCCAAAGTTGTTTATTATTTATATATATATCCTTAACTAATTTATTTGTCCGAACCATAGATTTTTAGGAATAGAATATCAATTAATAATATAATATTTTAAAAAAAACTATTTTATGTTAATTTTGACATTATTTGGTAATTGATTTTTGTGAAAATCATAACAGCGTGATTTGTAATGCCCCAACCCCAGTTACCCAGAGTCAGTGCATTATTACATAACACTGGCATGATCACAAGAAATATCATGTAATGAAAGACTGATTAGTTTAGTAGCCTTGGAATAACTAGATACATTAATAAAGTTTACATTACATCATAAAATGAAAGCTACAACAACATAGTCTCTATAGTCCACACTCATACTATCCCTGCAGGTCATTCATAATTTACTTCTTCAAAATCATGGGAAAAATAAAACATTGAAATGGGTGAGCTCAAATGCTCAGTAACGATAACAATATAGTAGATGCTTTAATAGATAAGCATAATCACTTAAGGCAATGTATAACTAAAACAAATGCCTTTTAAACTTCAACTTCAACATAGTATGGAAAAAATAAAGTGAAATAATGCCATTTACTTATTCTCATGGATATTCTACTAAACGAATAATCACATGCAATATCAATAACCACTTTCATAATGATGGAATGCATAATGCCAGACTATCATAATCACATAGCCAAGGCCTCGTGCCAAGAATACATATAAGATTTTTTCAAGGCCTTGTGCAAATACACTAGTTTGTCTCATGAGACCTACCGATGCATCGAGGATCTATAGCGGGCTCCACCCGACACTTACTAAGTCCAATGAATTCCTCAAACGAAAAGTTTGAAACATAACATAAACATTCGTATTAAAACTAGCATACGAAATGTCAATACTTATCCAGAAACCATGAATGGTATAAAAATAGCACATCCACAGTCAAAGATAACTCATTCGATACAATATGGGAGATGGTATTATATCATATTAACCTCAATCGATAATAATCATCAAAACTATTTAAGTGAAATATCCCCCTTTTTCTTGAAATCATTTAAAAGTCACACTATTTTCCAAGAAGCCATTTAAAATTGGATTTTTCAATCAAAGTGTCCCATACCATATTGAAACATTTAAAAGGAGTTTTAATTTTAAAACATTAATGTACATATAAATAAATCCTTAAAACCATTTTTAAAACATGGACATTAATGAGCAAGATTTAGAAGAGAAAGTCTTTAAAACATTTAGAAATGGTATTTTAGTTAGAGTTTCTAACCAAAAGAGAGACACTTGAATACAAATAATTGAGGTAATAAAAACTTTTTAATATCATGAGAATAAAGGGATTCATGATATAATATGCCAAAGTACATTATATACACCACATAAATGTGATTTGGTGTATAACAACAAAGAAGTCTCAATGGAATGTAAATTGAGATAAAATCTCTCATAAAGACCGTATCCTTATGTTAAGGGTAAATCAACGACATAATTATGTGTGAAAAATATAAATACACTAAATATGATAGGATATTAAGTGTAAAACAATCAAAAGACATTCACACATATTCTTGTAAAAACAACACCAATGAATTGGATGTTTATCTCAACAAATCGAGATTGAGTAAAAATTACTCTTATCAAGTTCATACCGATGACTTGAGAATTTATCAATGGAGTGATTATGTGTATAAAAAGTATATCCACAGAAAGGGGAGTGGAAATTATGACATAATCAAATGAACAGTGATTCCACACATAATATTTGAGTAAAATAATCAATGAAATATGCGTAAAGCCAAATGAGTGGAAATTGAATTATCAAATTTCCTTATCGATTTGGTAACTTATGAAACATGCACCCATGAAATAAGGATCATACAATTATGATTTAAATACCCCTAAATTTAATGTATATTACACAATGAATACAATCATGGGAAGTACACACACCACATGAAATAAATAAGTGGTGAACAATGGAAATCTCACTGAATTAAAAGTGAGATAAGAAACCCCTAACTTTGTAATTTTTCCTTGGTCGACGGTAGGTTAACCTCCTGTATAATGGTGAACAAATTTTTATTGAATTATACAAGAATAATTTACATTAATATGATATCATATATGATCTTTTGACATTGATTTGTTAATAATATCTTAGTATTATCGTCATTTCGGGTGTTAACTTACTCGTTTTCCTTTATATTCTTTGTTACATAAGCTGTGTTTGTTATGGATAGTTTGTATCTTATTCATATCCAGAATTAAAGCAAGTCCTTAAACATTATTTTTAATCATCAAATGAGAATTATACTTGAATGGATACGATGGAGAATGAATCTCATCGCATTCGTGGAGACGGTAGTCCGTACGTACGCACGAGCGACAATATCATTCTTTTGATGTTAAAATAATATATAATTGGATGTCATACCATATAGAAAGAATAATTATCATGTTATATTAATTATTTACATGAATTACACGTCATTGTTATACCCATCCAAATAATAATTTATTGAATGACAATTACACCACGACGTGGAGACGGTATGCCGTACGTACGCATGTATGGTGACATGCTATTTAAAGGATGGATAGAATACAGAATATGATTGTACCATATTTACAATAACATCAAAGTATATAGACGATACTGGAGTTATTATAATAGAAATAACAAAGAAAGAAGAAGTGAAAGAATAAAGGAACCTGAAAAGGGGTGGTGAAATTATTACCTCTTCTTCGGGTTCTTCCTTTTGATTTGATCGAAAGGGATCCTTAGGTTGGATTTATGATCAAACTAAGGCCTCTATGTTGTAGTGAGGGATGTTTAGAGAGTATTTGGGCCGGGGTTGGCCGAACCAAAAGGGTTTTAAGGTGTCAATTAATGAGAAGGGTGAGTGCCCTTTTATAAGAGGGGTGAGGGGCACCTTTGGAAAAGCTATAAATATTATTTTATAATAAATTCATATTCGGTTTCTGATGGCTCCAATGTGGATTATTTAAATGTTAAGGTGGGTATAGGTCGAAAACCACTAAACCAATAGGATTTAGACAGGTCTGGGTTACTATATTAACCTTATCATTAAGTATTAACTCTTAGTTAATTAGTTTCACTTTTACAATGTCTCTTTGTATGTTTATATTATATGGTTAATAAACTTACTATATACATACAAGGGAACCCCAAGTGGTCCATAAATAATACAAATATCATGATATAAGTCTCTTGTCCAATCCTTAGATTTTTAATAATTTAATATCAAATAATAATATAATATTTGTTTTAAAAACGTTTTTATGTCAATTTTGACACTATTCAATAATTGATTTTTTTTAAAATAATAAAAGAATGATTACTTAAAAAAATTTATTTAAATAAATCCTAAAATGTCATATTATCCTAGAAAATTATTTTTATTTATAAAAAATCTAAAATAACATTTATTTCGGTATTTATAATATCAACTATTCTAATTTTTCATTCATTTAGTAATTACTACATCACCATTGTGTCAAAAATAAATTAAATTATATAATGTCTAAAAATTATAAATAAAATATAATTATGTAGTAAATATATTTATCTTTATAATTAATATTTATAGTGGAAAATACAACATATATAACCCTATGTAACAATTATTTTTCTAAAAGATATATGCATGTGTCATTTTTGTATTCATTTTAACTTAATTAAAATAAAGTGTCCCTATCACTAACAAGTGGCTCCATGGGGTCCCAAAATCGACCCAAAGATTCCCATGGACGGAAATGTATCAACCAATAAGGTTAGGACACGTTTTAGGGTAAATTTTTGTCATTATAATATTAGTTGTTAACCCTTATTTACCGAATTTACCCTTTAATCATGGTAAATAAAATATTTACCGAAGTAATTATTCAAAATGTCGAAAAATAAAAGTTACCTATTTACACAATTTGAACTTCATGATTCCAAATATGGAATCCATTTTTCCAAATTCGAAACACAGAAGTGGCAGAAATTAATTTAAAATTAATTCCCGTTGTTAAAATAAAAAGCGTGTTTTTAAGAGATAATAAATATCAAAAGATTGGCACTTGTTTATGTCTGGTTTAATAGTGAAATTATGTCCAATGACAAACATTTAATTAAATGGTAAAAATATATTCTAAATATACTTTAAAATCACTCAAATTCATAATTTATCAATATTAATTTGTGTGATTAAAAAGTTGTTTTTAATTAAAATTTTGTAATTTTCACTATTCATCAAAATATGAAAGTTGTCTGAAAAGTACCAAAATTTCACCCTATGCTAATATTGGTATTACGAATCCAATAATGAAGTCCATTTTGAGAGATATAATTTATAAAATTTCAAAAAAGTACGTATTACTATTTATAACGGCTAGTTTGATTGGTTGTGGGGTGTTAGAATCTCGAAGTTGCGTATAATGCACGCCATTGCATTATTCAAAGAGAAACGTACTGTGGAAGCCTGGGGTGTTACATTCTCCCTTCCTTCAATAAATTGCATCCTTGCAATTTTTCTAAAATTGGGATTGATAATATAATGGAAAGTCCCATATTGGAAAAAGAGTTAATAAAACTATCACTTTAAAAGAAAGGAAGAGAGGTATAAAGGTCACCCAAGATAACCCATACTAGGATTCCAGGTAGGAAAATGTGGATATGGATGATAAACTAAGTGTCCAGTTCTGATGGATAGGGATATAAAACATGATCCGGAGAAAGTTAACAATAAGAAAATCACAAACTTATGTTGGGACAAACGGTCCTTAGTCTCCAAGTAGGAAAAGTAAACGGACAACATTTTTTGTTTTAAGTTACATTACATAAGGACGAGGAATTAATTTATGATATTGACTAAGAACATAAAGAGATATACTTACTTTTTAAGTAGAGTTTCATTTTTTAATAACTTTTTACCACTAAATAATTTTTTTTAACAATGAGTATTCAAGAAGACGTGGTCACAATGGAAGAGCTAGAATAATCTTCTATAGAAATACATGATCCACGTAGGATAAATTTTATATTTACCTTGCCTTTAGAGACTAATCAAAACCAAAATGGTTAGTATAATATCTGATTACCCCCCAAAATGGATATTCCATTAGAGAAAAAAACACTAATCTTAATTTCTAAATTTAAACCATTAATACCCAAAATTTAAATAAATACCATTAAATAATCAATTGTCCTTAAAATCCATAAATATAATCCAAACAAATATTTAAACTCATAACTTATAAGAATGTAGTATTCCATGTTAAATTGAATCTCTAAATGACATTAATTACTCTTAAAGTCACATATTTAAAAGTAATTAACCTAATCATTTCCATAAACAACCCAAAACACTATAAATCCACAATAAAAACATAGATAAAAATCCACCATTACTCCTCAAATGAAATCCCATACTATTCTATTTTCCTTGGGCATATAGTGTTCACAACAAAGTGAACAACTTCCAAGATAACATCTATCACTTAATCACCAAATCATTTTCCTATATAAAGGTTACTCATTTGATAAGACATAAGATCCCAAATCAAATTATTATTGATCAATAAAATCATTTAACTAAAAATAATAGTCACACTAACCAGGGACTACACGTAGTCCAGTGGTAGGCGATAAATCCCAATCACACTTTGGTTTTGGGTTCGATTCCCACAGCTTTGTCCGATACGACGGGTTGTCACACGGTCTGCGTGTTGTCCTTTTTCAAAAACTATATTTTATAACATTACCAAAATGAGATAAAATCGTCAAAATAACCATAAAATAAGTTAACCAAAAATCTTATCTCATACATTTTTTTTCATCCCAAATTATGATAACTTATAATTGCCTCAAACCCAATGATCATATAAAACCAAATGGTTATTTATATCTATATCCGCAAGAGAAATGATAATTCTTCCTCAAATATCATTCTCACATGGAAAACTACAGGGTTAAAAATACAAGAGAAAATTATTCCAAAATAAACCCATCAACAAGGAGCACTAATAATTTTTTAACATTTCTCCAATCATTTATTTCCACATAGCTTCTTCTTTGACCAAGAAAATATCCTATTGAATAGGGCATTCACTCGGGTATTGGCCAGGTCCCCTACATTTACGGCAAATGACTGTAATGGATTATTGGGACAATTTTTATCTTCTTCCATAGTACTCTTCATTTTTCTTCGGCAATTCTTCACACTATGTCCTTCCTTCCCGCATGTAAATCATTTCTTTGTCCCATTGAGACACTTTCCTGAGTGTCTCCTTCAACATTTCCTGCATGATGGAAATTGAGGATTTCTTTCTCCATGGTCTCCACTACGGGAGCTCTTATCTTTCATCACCTTTCTCTTCTTCGCTGAGTCCGGTAATTGGGTAATATATATATTGTTGATCACATTTTTGGAAAATTGATTTGGCATAAAGACGATATCTTTTACGCCTATCAACATTCCATTTTTTTGCTCATTTCCACCATTGTTCCCACCTTGTACATCATTCTCAAAGTCACTATGACTTCCTTGGAATCCAGCCATTGACTAAATCTAGAAAGCATTGTGTGAGTAACAGTAGTCATAAAATCATTTAGAGATTAACATGTCACCATATTCTCAATTTGAAACACATTAGGATTAACCAATGTCATTTACTCTCATCTTATATATATAATACTTCAAATCGGTTTGTAAAGAAAATGTAAATTGTCCTAAGAATATCCCATGGGAGTGTCGTATTGAAGAGTGCAGCATGGCCCGTTGTCGTGCACCAGTTCCTATTCAAGTCTATCTCGAAGCGGTTTTTTTTGGGTTTTACCCCTAGGTACATCAGTGCCAGAGCCGCCTCTACCTGCTCATATCCAGACAGAGATTTATTGCTTGGAAAACTCACAAAATCTCTACAATACCAAAATTCTAGGAAGTTCTTATATACTAATCCTAAAAGTTCATCTTAGGTCTACGTGCTCTAATCAGAGTTTATCTAAATCTAGCTTCCAAGGTTTGTACTAAACTTCTTCTTATACCAACTGCAACGCCCCGACCCCAGTTACCCGGAGTCAGTGCATTATTACATAACATTGGCATGATCACAAGAAAGATCAAGTCTCGAAAGACCGATTATTTTAGTATCCTTGAAATAACTAGATACATTAATAATGTTTACATTACATCATAAAATGAAAACTACAACAACATAGTCTCCATATTCTACACTCATACTATCCCTGCAGGTCATTCATAATTTACTTCTTCACAATCCTGGGAAAAATAAAACATTGAAAGGGGTGATCTCAAATGCTCAGTAAGGATAACAATATAGCAGAAGTTGTAATAGATAAGCATAAACACTTAAGGCAATGTATAACTAAAACAAAAGCCTTTTAAACCTCAACATCAACATATTATGGAAAAAATAAAATGAAATAATGCCATTTACTTATTCTCATGGATATTCTACTAAACGAATAATCACATGAAATATCGATAACCACTTTCATAATGATGGAATGCATAATTCCAGACTATCATAACCACATAGCCAAGGCCTCATGCCAAGACTACAAATAATATTTTGTCAAGGCCTTGTGCCAAGACACTAGTTTGTCTCATGAGACCTACCGATGCATCGAGGAGCTATAGAGGGCTCCACCCGTCACTTACTAAGTCCAATGCATTCCTCATATGAATTGTTTGAAACATAACATAAACATTTGTATTAAAACTAGCATACGAAATGTCAATACATATCCACAAACCATGATTGGTATAAAAATAGGACATCCACAATCAAAGATAACTCATTCGATACAATATGGGAGATTGTACTGTATCATATTAACCTTAATCTAGAATAATCATCAAAACTATTTGAGAGAAATATCCCCCATTTTATTGAAATCATTTAAAAGTCACACTATTTGTCATGAAGCCATTTAAAAATAGATTTTTGAATCAAAGTGTCCCATACCACTTTGAAACTTTTAAAAGGAGTTTTAATTTTAAAACCTTAATGTCCATATAAATAAATCATTTAAAATGATTTTTAAAACATGGACATTAATGAGCATGATTTAGAAGAGAAAGTATTTAAAACATTTAAAAATGGTATTTTAGTGAGAGTTTCTAACCAAAAGAGAGACACTTGAATACAAATAATTGAGGTAATCAAAACATTGTAATATCATGAGAATAAAGGGATTCGATACACTATGTCAAAGTACATTATATACAACACATGAATGTGATTTGGTGTATAACAACAGAGAAGTCTCAATGGAATGTAAATTGAGATGAAATCTCTCATAAAGGCCGTATCCTTAGGTAAAGGATAAATCAACGACATAATAATGTGTGAAAAATATAAATACACTAAATATGATTGTATATTCAGTGTAAAACAATCAAAATACATTCACACGTATTCTTGTAAAAACAACACCAATGAATTGGATGTTTATCTCAACAAATCGAGATTGAGTAAAAATTACTCTTATCAAGTTCATACCGATGACTTGAGAATTTATCAATGGAGTGATTATGTGTATAAAAATTATATCCAATGAAAGGGGAGTGGAAATTATGACATAATAAAATGAATAGTGATTCCACACATAATCTTGGAGTAAAATAATCAATGAAATATTCGTAAAGCCAAATGAGTGGAAATTGAAATTTCAAATTCCCTTATTGATTTGGTAACTTCTGAAACATGCACCCATGAAAAAAAGATCATACAATGATGAGGTAAATACCCATAAATTTAAAGTATATTACACAATGAATACAATCATGGGAAGTACTCACACCACTTGCAATAAATAAGTGGTGAACAATGGAAATCTCACTGAATTAAAAGTGAGATAAGAAACCCCTTACTTTGTCATTTTTCCTTGTTAGATGGTAGGTTAACCTCCTGTATAATGGTGAAATAATTTTTATTGAATTATACAAGAATAATTTACATTAATATGATATCATATATGATCTTTTAACATTGATTTTTTAATAATATCTTAGTATTATCTTCATTTTGGGTGTTAACTTACTCATTTTCCTTTATATTCTTTGTTACATAAGCCGTGTTTGTTATGTATAGGTTGTATCTTATTCATATCAAGAATTACATCAAGTCCTTAAATATTATTTTTAATCATCAAATGAGAATTATACTTGAATGGATACGATGGAGAATGAATCTCATCGCATTCATGGAGACGGTAGTCTGTACATACGCACGAGCGACAATATCATTCTACTGATTTTAAAATAATATATAATTGGATGTTATACCATATATACAGAATAATTATCATGTTATATTTATTATTTACATGAATTAAACATCATTATTATACCCATCCAAATAATAATTTATTGAATGACTATTACACCACGACGTGGAGACGGTATGTCGTACGTACACACGTATGGTGACATGATATTCAAAGGATGGATAGAATACAGAATATGATTGTACCATATTTATAATAAAATCATTGTATATAGATGATACTGGAGTTATTATAATATAAAAAACAAAGAAATAAGTAGTGTAAGAAGAAAGGAACTTGAAAACAGGTGGTGAAATTATTACCTCTTCTTCGGGTTCCTCCTTTTGATTTGACCAAAAGGGCTCCTTAAATTGGCTTTCTGATCAAACTAAGGCCTCTAGGTTGTAGTGAGGGAAGTTTAGAGAGTATTTTGGCATGGGTTTGCCGAACCAAAAGGCTTTGACGGTGTCAATTAATGATAAGTGGGGGTGCCCTTTTATAAGAGGGGTGAGGGGCCCCTTTGGAAAAGCTAGAAATATTATTTTATAATAAATTCATATTCAGTTTATAATGGCTCCAAAGTATATAATTTAAAGTTTAAGGTGGGGATAGGTTGAAAACCACTCAACAAATAGGATTTATACAGGTTTGGGTTACTATATTAACCTTATCTTTAAGTATAAACTCTTAGTTAATTAGTTTCACTATTACAATGTCTCTTTTTATTTTTAAATTATATGGTTAATAAACATACTATATACATAAAAGAGACCCCCAAGTGGTCCAATAACTATAAAAATTTCATGATATAAGTCTCGTGTCCGATCCTTAGATTTTTAGGAATTTAATACAAATTAATAATATAATATTTTTTTAAAAACTCTTTTATGTCAATTTTGACACTATTCAATAATTGATTTTTGTAAAACTCATAACAGAATGATTACTTCTAAAGAAGTTAATTAAATCAATCGTAACATGTCATATTATCCTATAAAATTATTGGTATTAATAAAAAGTCTCAAATTACATTTATTTGGTTATTTATAATATCAATATTTCTAATTTTTCATTAATTTAGTAATTACTACATCACCATTGTGTAATAAATAAATTAAATTATATAATGTCTAAAAATTATAAATAAAATACCATTTTGTAGGAAATATTTTAATATTTATAATGAATATTTATAGTTGAAAATCCCACAAATATAACCCTACGTAAAAATTTTTATTCTAAAAGATATATGCATGTGTCATTTTTGTATTCATTTTAACTTAATTAAAATAAAGTGTCCCTATCACTTACAAGTGGATCCATGGGGTCCCAAAATCGACCCAAAGATGCCAATGGTCGGAAATGTATAAACAAATAAGGTTAGGACATGTTTTAGGGTAATTGTTTTATTATAATATTATTTTTTAACCCTTATTTGCTGGATTTACCCTTTAACCATGGTAAATAAAATATTTACCGAAGTAATTATTCAAAATGTATAAAAATAAAAGTTACCTATTTACACAATTTCAAAATCCTGATTCCAAATATGGAATCCATTTTTAAAAATTCAAAACACAGAATTGGTAGAAATTAATTTAAAATTAATTCCCGTTGTTAAAACAAAAAGCGTGTTTTTAAGAGATAATAACTATCAAAAGATTGGCACTTGTTTATGTCTGGTTTAATTGTCAAATTATGTCCAATGACAAACATTGAATTAAATGGTAAAAATATATTCTAAATATACTTTAAAACCACTAAAATTCATAATTTTTCAATATTAATTATTTCGATTGAAAAAGTTGTTTTTAATTAAAATTTAATAATTTTCACTATTCATAAAAATATGAATGTTATCCGAAAAGGACCAAAATTTCACCCTAGGCTAATTTTGATATTCCGAATACAAAAATGAAGTCCATTTTGAGAGATATAATTTATAAAATTTCAAAAAGTAGGTATTACTATTCATAACGGCTAGTTTGATTGGTTGTGGTGTGTTAGAATCTCGAAGTTGCGTACAATGCACGCCATTCCATTATTCAAAGGGAAACATACCGTGGAAACTTGGGGTGTTACATGATTAGTTCTAAAAATATTAATTTAATAAATACTAACATGTCATATTAACCTATAAAATTAGTGGAATTCATAAAAAGTCTCAAATTACATTTATTTGTGTATTTATAACATCAATTATGTTAAAATTTGATTAATAAGGTAATTACTGCATCATCATTGGGTCATATATAAATTAAATTACATAATGTAAAAAAATTATAAATAAAATACCATTATATAGGAACTCTATTTAGCTTTATAATAAATATTTATAGTCAAATTTATCTTATGTATAACCCTATATTAAAAATGTTTTACTTATTAAACATTAATTTTCACTCTTTTAACTTCTCTTTGAATTAAATAATAATAAATGTCCTAATCTAATACATGTGGACTTAAATGGTCATATTTTATTCCTAAAGTTGTTTTTGGTCGCATTACACTTATCCAATATAATTAGGATATGTGATAGGGTAATAATAATATCATTTTAACCCTTAATTACCCTATTTACTTTTAACCGTGGTAAATAAAATTAAAAAGTTACTATTCACCAAAAATTATTTTCATCTCATTTAACCTATTTTTACTTACTGACATCAACTGTGACTCTCGGAATTTTTAAATTCCATTCACAGAAGCCGTAAAATTATGTTTTTTGTAAATTTTCATGTTCTCCGAGGAGGTGGGTAAAAGGCAGTGAAAAGTTCAATAAACTTTTTATATATTTAAAATTATTATAAAATGAATCAAATGAATTACATTGAACATATATATATATTATGTATCTATTTTGACCTAAAATAAATTTAAATAAAAATAATAATTATTTAAATAAAAATTCAGTTTTATACTATAACTCGGTGTTTTTCAGGATTCATCAAAAATTGAAAGTTTTCAGAAAAATACCCAAAATTCACCCTAGGCTAATTTTGATAATCCGAATAAAAAAATGAAGTCCATTTTGAAAGATAAAATTTATAATATTTCAAAAATTTGGTATTACTATTCCTAATTACTAGTTTATATATTATTTAAATAACATATCGTTGTTTAGTGAAAGTATGTTTTGCGTACAATGCAAGCTATCAAGGAAGATTGCTCTAGCGTGTAATGCAAGCGAAGATAGTATGTTGTGAAAGATTCCTTTGGTGTTTCGTATAACATAATATATAAAAAGAAAATATTTCTCATAAAATCTTAGGGTGTTACAGGGAGACACTTTTATTGTATGAGAACATAACTAATGGTATTTTATCCTCCCATGAGACACCAGAATCCATTACACAAGACCTTAGCATTTCCTCTAATGTTTGGATCGTTCTCTCATGATTTCCATTATTTTGAGGATAATATGTTGTGCTCATAGTCAATTAAATCTTAAGGGATTACTATAAGGACTTTCTAAAATGTTATGTAACACTAGGGTCTCTATAGGATATAATCAAAACTGGGACTCCATGCCACATAAAAACTTCTCATATATATATTTTAGACAAGAACTAAAATTTATGGGATTCGTGAATAGGGATAAAACGAGATGACTTTGTGAGCTAATCCACAATTCCCCATATGTAATCATGTTTCGAAACCATTCTTGGGAGACCTATCACAAAATCCTTGGATTTATTCTCACATTTAAAAATTGAAATTATTAATGGTTCCAACAAGTACACTAGTTGTTAGTCGTTACCCTTTTCCTTATACCAATTGAGGCATATCAAAATAAACTCTTCAACATCCCTTTTCCTACCAACCTACCAAAAACTATTCCTTAAATGCATTATGCATGTTTTGAATTCATTGATGAAAATTCCATTTTTAATGGTGTAAATCACTATGTATTTGTTCCTAACAAACTAAAAGAAAGCATGATCAATATCTAAAATAAAAAATAGAACTCTCCTATAGATTTCACTACTTAATGGTCTACACAGTATTGATTTTCAACCCCACGGTTACACATTAATAATCAGACATCCAAGCCCCTTTTTCATGTTCATCCAAATTTGGATCAAATAAAATTGGGAAGAAAACAACATCACCCAGGTCAATAAAATCTTGGTGCATGTCTACTTTGATCGACACTAACTACCACTAATCAAAAGATTCTTTTTCTAACTGGGCATAAATATTTATTCTTAATTCATCCACCACATAATTTCTTTTACTCAATGTATTATATTTGATGGTATTCCATACATTTTTTCCCATAGATTCAAATATATTGGTGAGAAATTTTTCTTATTCTATTAGGGTCAACAAACACCATAACATTATCATCAAAAATATAATGATTCCAGGTCTTCAAATCATTTACTACAGTAACTAATTCAAAACATGATCTCTCTACATGAGGACACAACCCAACACCAATCCTGATCCATTAAAATAGACTATATAAACCTATCTAGACTCATGAATGGTGGTAAAAGGGGTTTATGTAATTCAATCCATGAGATATTGAAAGTATTTAGGAAATTCCACATTTTATTGGAATGGAACACCTTTCCACATCAATGCTGTCATCAGAGCTTCTAAATGTGAAAAGTCACATAAAAATGTTTTGAGTATCCTACTTAGACAAGAAATCTATGTAACCCAAAGACATTATTCATTGATTTACAAGTTCTAAAAGCTTATATATTTTATGGATATATAAAATTCATTTTTTATAAATGACAAGGCCATGGAAATGTACCTCTTATTTCCAGAAATCAATCTTTGATAAATTGGTATGCAAAATCTGCCCCTATAAGATACAAAATACTATTTTTTAGTGTTTATCATGAACTATATTTATCATTGAATATATCATTATATCATCCACAAACTCCACCATAAAGGAATAAAAATACATTTCAAATATCTGATTCATCAATTCCATAATGAAGTTTGGTGCATTTATAAGAATAAAATAAATAACAATGAACTCATAATAGTTATATCTTATTTAGAATGATGTCTTAAAAATATCCTCCTTAAAACATGTAACTGGTGATATCCCAAATGAAATTCAATTTTAGATAACCATTTGTATCCCCTTAATTGATTTAATAGATCATTAATGCCAGTAATAGGATAATGATTCCTTATCATAAATTGGTTTTATTTAAGAAAATTGAGTGCAGATTCTCCTAAATTAGAGTAAAAATATATACAAGATTACGGAGGAGGGTATTTCAAATTTTTCTTTTCAAAATTTGGCAATACTTTCACATGGGTGAGAGTAATAGTAACAACACACCTCTATGGTCACAACATTATTTGCAAGACCATCAAAAATGTTGTTTTCATCAGGAAAGATTAGCATGATTATGTAATTAATGGATGAAATCATTCCCAAAAAATTGGCCCATTTTGAGGTCATCTTCCATGAGAGGTGAGTTATCCTCATCCCGGTAGCTTAAAAATGGTACAAGAGTCACATTTAGACGATATGTTACTCTAAATTTCAATGCCTTTCCAAGCATACAACTCTGATAAGACTAATCATTTCCGCTTCTAGGGATGTGACATATCCACAATGACCATGGAGCGTTTCCACCACATCACCATTATGATCTCCAAAAATGTCCCCATATCCTAAAGGACCCAGATTTCCCCTTGTGGCCCAATTATTGTTTCATTTAATACATCCATACAAATTGAGAGTCTAAAAGATCTAAAGTGTGCAACGGGGTTTGGGAATGTATCATGTGATGTTCTGTTACCTGAGGATAATAAGATCCACCACCATGGGGCAATAGTGTTCATCATGATTTGGGTTGGCATTTTTCACTTCCTCAATAATGTCTGCAATGGAATTTATAATTTGAATCACTTTTGATCATGAATGGATTTTTTCTACTTCACCAAATGATATGAATCAGCTCTACTCTGTCCATCCTAAATAGGATTATACATTTCCAAGATAACTGAACACCATGAAAAAAAAGATATAAATTATTGAAAGAGTCGGCATGCAAGTGATGAATCATGGAAATATCAAAGATATATTTCAAAATAGATGAATCGGTATGAAATTGTAGCACCTCAATCTTCCTCAGAACGTTTCCCTTTGAATAATGCAGTAGCTTACATTGTACGCAACATAGAGTTTTAACACATCAAGACCAATCAAACAAGACATTATGAATAGTAATACCCATTTGTTGAAATTTTATAAAATTTATTTTTCAAAATGGACTTAATTTTTGAATTTGGAATATCAAAATTAGCTTAGGGTGAATTTTTTGTATTTTTCTGAAAACATTCTATTTTTTATTAATAGTGAAAAACACTGCATTATTGTTTAAAATAGAATTTTTATTTTAATAATTAGTTATATTATTTTAATTTATTTTTGGTAAAAATAGATACATAATAACTATATCTATTCAAGGAAATTAATTGGTTTCATTTTAAAATAAGTTTTTTATATATAATTTTTTTGATCTTTTTACCATCTTATACCCACCTTCTAAGAGCATTTACAAATTTACATAAAACATAATTTTACCACTAATCTTAGTTCAAATACAAAAATCAACGAGACATGGTTGATATCAGTATGGAAAATTTGGTTCAATAAGATGAAAATAATTTGTGGAAAATAGTAACTTTTGACTTTTATTTACCATAGTTAAATGTAAATTGGGTATGTGGGGGTCAAAATAATATTATAATTACCCAAACACATGTCTTAATTCTATTGGATAAATGTAATTAGACCAAAAACAACCTTAGGAATAAAATATTATCCTTTTTACCACTTGGATTAGATTAGGATATTTATTATAATTTTATTTAAAGAAGATTTTAAATAATTAAATTCAATGTTTAATAAATAAACCATTTTTAATATGGGGTTAAACACAATATAAATTCATCTATAAATATTAAATAGAAATATAAAACTATTTCCTACATAATTAAATTTTGTTTATTATTTTTAGATATTAAATAATTTAATTTATTTATGACGTAATGATGATGTAGTAATTACCTTAATAATGAAATATTTAAATAATTGATATTATAAATATAAAAATAAAAGTAATTTGAGACTTATGATAAATTATACTAATTTTCTATGTTAGTATGACATGATAGGGTTGATAAAATAAATTTTATTATAAGTGATAATGTTTTATGTCTTTCAAAACAATAAAATACAAAATAATGTCAAAATTGACATAATAGTGTTTTTAAAACCAAAGCTATATTATTAATTATATATTATTCCTAAAGATATAATTTTCTACAAAAGGACTTATATAAGGTTATATATATAAATATTGAACAACATGGGGTTCTCTTTCCTTGTTATAGTAAGTTTATTAACCATATAATATAAAAATACCAAGAGACATGGTAAATATCAAACTATTTAACAAATAGTTAAATCTAAAAGATATGGATAATATGGTGACCTAAACCTGTCCAAAACATTTTGGTTGAGAAGTTCTAATCCCATACACACCTTATCCTCTAAATAAATCATGTTGGAGCCATTATAAACCGTAAATTATTTTATTATAAAAGAATATTTCAAGCTTTTCCTAAAGTTACCCCCACGTCTCTTATAAAATGGTTCTTCCCCTTATCTTAATTTGACACCTCCAAAGACATTTGTATCGGCCAAACCCGGCCCAAATACTCTACCTAATTTCCTCTATTTATCCTATAGGCCTTCCATTGGTCAGAAAGCTAACCTATGGAGCCCATTTGATCAAATCAAAAGGAAGAACCCAAAGAAGAGGTAAATATTTCATCACCTCTTTCAAGTTCTTTTCTTCTTCCACTTCCTCTTTCTGTGTGGTTTCCATACCAAAATAATAAAACCAGTACCTCATATATATTTTGATGCTATTATAAATATGTTACATCCATATTTTTTATTTCATCCATTCTATAAATGACAATGTCACCATACGTGTGTATGTACGGATTACCCTCTCCACGTCGTGGTGTAGTTTGTTATCCAGAAACTTTATTACTTAGATGGGTATAATAATGATTATAACTAATGTAAATAATAAATATTAAATGTTAAATATTATGTATATATGATATACCATTCAATTAAATACGATTTCACCAATAATATAATGATGTTGTCGATCGTGCATATGTACGGATTACCATCTCCACGAACGCGATGAGTCTCATTCGCCATCGTAATCATTGAAGAATAATTTTAATTTTTTGATTGAAAATATTGTTTAAGTACTTAATATAATTCTTGATATGAATATAATAAATAATATTTATAACAATCTCAGCCTACGTAACCAAGAATATAAAGCAAAATGAATCAGTTAACACCTGAAATGATGATACTACTAAAATATGATTAACAAAGCAATATTAGAAGATCATATATGATATAATATTTATGTATATTGTTCTTGAATAATTTAATAATAATTATTTAAATATTATACAGGAGGTTAACATACCCTTGACCAAGAAAAAGTACAAGGTAAGTGTTAATTCTACAATCTCTTTACATATATGAGGTTGTGAAGGGTAAGTATCTACTGGGACCTCTGTGTCATCCACATCCATTTTTCTTAAAAATGTATTTCAAAACATTTTTACTATTTACTACACTATGGGTTAAATTTATTTATACCCTTTTTGACTTTTTATAAAATGGTTTGAAAGGAATCATTCCATCATTTTCCAAACAAGGTACTTTATGACCTTTTCAACAAAATTAAAGTCAGAATGTATTTTTTTTAACTTATACGGTGGGTGTGGATATTTTCCACGTTTATATCATCACCAAATCTTCCCATACAAACTTATAAGAATATTTTCTAAATAAATGTTTTATTTTATAATTATGTGACTTTTAAATGATTTCAAAATAGAGAGAGGTATTTATTTAAAATAGATTTCATTTCATCTATGTCAACATCCTTTGATGGACTTTAAACTTGTTTGATGTTGATTTATTATGATACTAATCATCAATATTGTATTTAAGGTTTTGTTATATGTCTGTCTATGGATGTGTTATTTTAGCACCATTTATGGTTTTTGGAAAAAGTATTGACATTTCTTTTACTAGTTTTAAAAAGAATTTAAATGTTATGTTCAAACCTTTTCAAATGTGTAATGCTTTGGAGTTAGTAAGTGAAGGGTGGAGCCTACTATAACTCCTTAATTCATCGGTAGGTATCATGAGACCAACTAGTGTCTTAGAACAAGGTCTTGACAAAATTATATTTTTAGTCTTGGCACAAGGCCTTGACTATGAGGTTATGAAGCCTGGCATTATGCATTCCACCATTATTAATGTTGCTATTGATATTTTATGTGATTATTCGACTTGTAGAAAATCCATATGAATAATTAAATATAATTATTTGATTTTATCTTCACCATATTATGCAGAAGTTTTAGGTTAAGAGGCTTTTGTTTTAGACTTATATATTGCCTTAAATTTTTATGCTTATTTATAAAAGTTTTTTCTATATTGTTATCCTTACTGAGCATCTGATCTCTCCCCTTTCCATGTTTTATTTTTTCCAAGATGTGAATAAATATTTTATTGTTGACCTGATGGCATAGTCAATGGTTATAAGTGTGGTAAATGTGGACAAAATATTGTTGATGATTTTATTTCCTTATGTTATGTAAAACTTATGAATGTATTTAGTACTTCCAGGGCTAATAAACTGATCATTAATTTGGGACATGATTCCTTGTATCATTCCAATGTTATGTAATAATGCACCGACTCTGGGTAACTGGGGTCGGGGCATTACAGTTGGTATTAGAGGATGTTTAGTAAAAACCATGGAAACTAGATTTATATAAACTCTAATTAGAGTACATTAACATAAGATAATCATCTGAGGATTGGTATATAAGAACGTCCTAGAATCATAATAATATATATATTTTTTTATATTCCAAGAAATAAATCCTTATCTGGATACGATTAGGTAGTGGCAGCTCTGGAAAAGATATAGCTAGGAGTGAAAACTCCAACATGGAGTTTCGGGCTTCACCTTGGGTATCCTGGTACACAACAATGGGCCTTACTACATTCTTGGTTATGACATTCTTGAGGGATATGATTAGGAGAAATCATGTTATATTTACAAACCATTATGAAGGATTTATGTATATATACCTCCTCAAAGAAAACTTTTTTTATGATTATGGATTATATCCATTAATTGTTCAATTTATGTTTAGTGTTTTACATGTTTGGAATCATATATTGTGATTCATAAACTAGTCTAGTGTATTACCTTATATAGAAATGGTGCCTAGTGCAAGGAATAAAAACTGTTTCAATTCACGTAATTGATGTAGGTATTTCCCACTTACTCCCGATAATTGTAGTGGAGCTAGTGATGCAACT
This sequence comes from Viscum album, assembly GCA_963277665.1. NCBI lineage: Eukaryota > Viridiplantae > Streptophyta > Magnoliopsida > Santalales > Viscaceae > Viscum > Viscum album. Next base: position 1,437,365,176 of record OY728120.1, read on the forward strand.
GGTGTTGATCAGCTTATCACCAAACAGGGATAACTCACTCAGGCTATGAATAACGACCTTACCTGTATGGAGCACCCTGATACACATTGTGGATGATCAATGTTAGACTGCTTCATTAGTAAATAACCACCAACATTCAATGGGAGTACAAACTCATTATTAGTATAGAAATGGATAAATTCCTAAGAGAAAAAATTTCATGCTTTGGGTCATAACGAAAGGGAAAAAGTTGTCATGGAAGTTTATCATATCAAGTTAGAGGTTAATCAATGGTGGTTATTAATAAAAAACACAAAAAAAGATGAAGAAGTATTGAACATGTAATGGAGGGAGTTTAAAGATACTTTCTTAGAAAAATACTTTCTTCGTGACCATCGAGTGGATATGGAATGACAATTTCTGGGTCTGAAGAAAAAGGAGGATGAGAATGTAAAAAATTATGAGTTTAACATTACAAGGGTATCAAGACATGTAGTAGATTATATACGTAACCCAATGAGTAATATTTATATATATTCTTTTATGGGTTAAAACCATTTCTCCATTGAACATTAGTCTCACAATCCATCTCATCATACCAAGATATTGTCTCATGCACTATCAAGACAGAAAAGGAATTCTCTAAGTCATATGAAATCAAAGAAAAGTGAGAGAAGAAGAGATATTTTGATCACTCTAGAAATGGAAATAAGGGAAAGAATGGAAAAGTTGAATATCCATCTACTGTTGAATGTGGGATGAAACACCTCGGTACTTGCCTGAAGGGAATGAGAGTCAGTTACAATTGTGGTGAAAAGGGCCACGAAGCTCATGATTTCAAGGGAAAGAAAGAGGCTTTCAATATTGAATGATATAATTGTAGATAAAAGTGACATTATTCCATGTAATGTCCTAATAACTAATGGAACATACCTCAAAAAATTCCAAGGAAGAATGTCCAGGATTATTAGATCACTAATACTGATGTTGATGCTCTGAAAGACATGATGGATGGTAATTTAATGGTTTCCTCAAGATTAGCCAACACATTATTTGATTATGGATCATCGCATTGTTTCATATCTTCCCAGTTTGATAAGAAAACGAGATATTTTTAATTTGTCTTAACAAGGGAGTGGTCAGTCAAAACACCTAGGGAAGTATCATCACAATAATGTTTTGTGAATCAATTCCCATTAGGGAATACAACGTTATTTATCTTCATATCTCATCATCTTACCCATGATTGAATTTGATATAATCCATAGAATAGATTGGATTTTATTCCATGATGTGAAAATTTATTTTAAGAAGAATGAGGTTATAATTTTTTATGGTGTTAAGAAGTACCTTATCTTTAGATCCGAAACATCACCTCCTGATTCCTATATAGATCCACCCATAGTAGCTCTACTAAATTCAATTATAGGGCAACAAGAGCATGAAATAATTATGGGTGATGAAAAGAATGTTCGATTATAGGAGGTAACTATTGTTCAAGCATATGATGATGTTTTTCTAGAAGATTTACCTAGACATCCTCCAGAATGAGAAATTGAGTTTTCTATTGATTTAATTCGTTGTTCAAGGCCCATATCAAAGACCGCTTATAGAATGACAACTGTGGAATTAGTATAACTAAATAAAAAAAGATTAATTGATCAATAAGGGATTTATTCACCCTAGTGTTTCTCCTTGGGGAGCCCTAGTCCTTTATGTTAAGAAGAAAGATAGATCTATGAGGTTTTTCATTAACTATAGGGAGATCAATGCCATAAAAATAAAGAACAACTATCCCTTACATCGCATTGATGATTTATTCGACCAAATTCATAGAGCTCAATATTTTTCAAAGGTTGACCTTCGATCTAGATATCATCAGTTGAGTGTTAAGAAATAAGACATTCTGAAAACATCATTTCGCACCAGGTATGGGCATTACGTGTTTAGAGTAATGCCTTTTGGACTGACTATTGCACCCTCTATATTCATGGATCTAATGAATAGAGTTTTCATGCAATATCATGATGAATTTTTAGTGGTATTTGTTGATGATATCTTGGTATACTAAAAAAGATACAAATATCATGAAATTCAATTGTTCACTATTCTGAAAACCCTCATAAGAAATGAATTATATGCGAGGTTTAGAAAGTGTGAATTCTACCATCAAGAGATTTATATTCTTAGCCATATTGCCTATATGGACGAAAACTCTGTTGATCCTTCAAAGACCAAGGCAATCCAAGAATGGTCCGCACCGATGACTATAAATAAGGTACACAGTTTTATTGGTTAAGTAGGTTATTATCGATATTTTGTCCAGAATTTTGCTCGGTTGGCTAACCCATTAACCAAGGTCACACGTAAAGGGGTTATTTTTTTTTGGACAAAATAGTTTAAAGAAGGTTTTGAAGAAATGAAGTGAATATTAGTAAACACTCCAATCTTGACTCTACCATTAGGTAATGATGGGTTTGTTATTTATAGTGATGCGTAAATGAAAGGACATGGTTGTTTCCTTAAACAGAATGATAGAGTTATTGCCTATGCATCACGATAGATAAAAATTCATAAGAAAAACTATCACACTCATGATCTTGAGTTAGAAGCTATAATCATTTATCAAGAGATATAGAGACACAATCTCTATGGGGAAAAATGTGAGATTTACACTTATCAATAGATTTTGAAGTATATTTTCTCACATAAAAAACTCGACATGAGGCAAAGGAGATGGATAGAACTACTCAAGGATTATGATTGCACTATACCCTACCACACGAGGAAGGAAAATAAAGTTGAAGATGCTTTTATTAGAAAGGATCATGGAGTTTTGAACAATATGAGAGTTGAAAGGGATTCTATTTTCATGGATCTATAGAGTATGGATATGGGAATAACCATGGAAGGTGAAGGATCGATACTTTTTCAAATGGTTGCCAAATCATCATTACTAGAAAGGATAAAGAGTTCTAATACTAATGATAAAAAGTTCCAAACGAAGATTAAAGCTATGAATGATGGGAGATTGAGAAACTTCATATATGAATTTTGATTTTTGAAATTTGGGAAGAGACATTGTGTTCCTAACATACCTTATCTAAAAAGGGAATTATTAAATGATGCTCATAGCTCCAATTTCTCTATACACCCTAGGAGCACCAAGATGTATAGAGATTTGAAATAACATTTTTTGTTGGACAACATGAAGAGGGAGATTCCTGATTTGGTGCCATGATATTTGTTTTGTCAACAAGTGAATGATGGAAGGCAACAACCTGGTTGAGTCATACAACCTCTTCCTATACCTGAGTGTAAATGGGATAATATCAGGATGGACATGGTCAAGGGGATACTAATGACTCTTAGAAAAAATGATGCAATATGGGTCATTGTTGATAGTCTTACCAAGTCAGCACATTTTCATTCCATAAGAGAATATTTTCCACTAGAATGTCTAGTAAGACTATATATTAATGAAGTTTTAAGACTCCATGGTGTTCTCCTATGGCGTTTTTCTGATCACGATCCCTTTTTGACATCATGATTTTGGAAAAGTCTTAAGAAGGACTTGGTTAGTGAACTTCATTTGAGCACTGCCTACCGCCCTCAAACCGATGGAAAATCAGAACAGACTATTCAAACCGTATAAGACATGTTGAGATCTTGCTAACATGACTTGCAAGGTATGTGGGATCAATATTTACCCCATGTAGAATTTTCTTATAACAATAGATTATGTTCAAGTATCTAGGTGGCACCATATAAAGCGTTATATGGAAAGAGATGTCGCACACCAACTTGTTGGGTTGATGTTGGTGAAAGAAACTCGTAGGCCCAGAACTTGTTGAGTAAATAATGGAAAAGTTTAAGGTTATCCAAACCCACATAAAAGCAGCTCAATGTAGACAAAAGTGATATGAAGATAATTGGAGGAAGGATATGCAATTTCAAGTAGGAGATTATGTTTTCTGGAAGGTACCTCTATGGAAGGGTGTTATACAATTCGGTAAGAAGTGTAAATTGTATCCTAGGTACATCAGAACTTTCGAAATTCTAGAATGAAATGGGTCTGTAGCATACAGTTTGGCATTGTCACTAAGACTCTACAATGATCATAATGTGTTCCACGTATCATTTTTGAGAAAATACATGCCTGACCCAACTCATGTACTATCCTTTAACGAAATTGAACTAGATCTTGATCTGTCTTATTGTGAAGATCTTGTCGAGATTCTTGATACCAGAGAACAAGTTATGAAAACTGAACGACTACTCTGCTAAATGTTCTATGGAGAAACCATAAGATGAAAGATGCAATGTGGATACCTGAGGAATATATGATTAAGAACCACTTGAATCTTTTTATTCAGTGATATTCTTTAAATTTTAAGGATGAAATTATTTTATGTAGTGGATAATGTAACACCTCAACCTTCCACATTACGTTTTCCTTGGACTAATGCAGTAGCATGCATTGTATGCAACTTGGAGTTTTAACACACCACGACCAATCAAACAAGCCGTTATGAATTGTAATACCCAAATTTTGAAATTATATAATTTTTTTAAAGTGGACATCATTTTTGAATTCAGAATATCCAAATTATCATAGGGTGAATTTTTGGTATTTTTCTGAAAACATTCAATTTTGGATGAATAGTGAAAAACACAGTGCTATTGTTTAAAACCAAATTTTTATTTAAATATTTAGTTATATTATTATAATTTATTTCAGGTCAAAATAGATACATTATATTAATTTATGTTCAATTTAATTCATTGGAGTCATTTTATAATAAGTTTAGATATATAAAATTTTATTGAACTTTTTACCGTCTTTTACCCACCTTCTATGAGCATTTAGAAATTTGCATAAAACATAATTTTACAACTTCTATGAGTTGATTTTAAAAAATCCAAGTGAAATGGTTGATATCAGTAAGTAAAATTTAGTTCAATAATATTAAAATAATTTTTCGTGGATAGAAACTTTTGACTTTTATTTACCATGGTTAAAATTAAAATGGGTAATTAAGTGTAAAAAGGATTTTATAATTACCCTACCAGATGTCCTAATTCTATTGGATAAGTTTAATTCGACCAAGAAAACCATTGGGATAAATTTTTATCCTTTTGGTCCACTTGGATTAGATTAGGACATTTGTTATTATTTTATTTAAAGAAGAGTTAAAAGAGTTAAATTCAAATATTAATAACTAGTCCATTTTTAATATTGGGTTACACACAACATAAAGTAAACAATAAATATTCATCATAAATATAAAAATATTTCCTACATAATGATATTTTATTTAAAAATTTTAGACATTAAATAATTTAATTTATTTATGACACAATGATGATGTTGTATTTACCTTAATAATGAAATATTAAAATAATTGGTATTGTAAATGTCCAAATAAAACTAATTTGAGACTTATGATAAATTCCACTAATTTTATAGATTAATATGACATGTTAGGGTTTCTTAAATAAATTTTATTTGAAGTGATAATGTTTTTATGGATTTCAAAAATGTCAAATACTAAATAGTGTCCAAATTGACAAAATTGCACTTTAAAAAGACATACTATATTATTAATTGATGTAATATTCATAAAAATCTAAGGTTAGGCCAAAGTACATATAGAAGGTTATATATATTAATAAGTAACCACTTGGGGTTCTCTTGTCTTTTTATAGTATGCTTATTAACCATATAATATAAAAATACAACGAGACATGGTAAATATCAAACTATTTTACTAAGAGTTAAATCTAAAAGATATGGTTAAAATGGTCTCCTAAACCAGTCTAAAACATATTATTTTAGATTTTTACGACCCAGAACCTTTTTATCCTCTAAATAAATATGTTTTGAGCCATTATAAATAGAAAATGATTTTATTATAAAATAATATTTCAATCTTTTCCTAAAGGGACCCTCAGCTCTCTTATAAAAGGGTACTTCCACTTCTCTTAATTTCACAGCTCCAAATCCATTTGCCTCAGCCAAAACCTACCCAAGTATCCTCTCAACTTTCATCTCTTAATCCTAGAGGTCTTCCTTTGGTCAGAAAGCCAACCTAAGGAGACATTTTGATCAAATCAAAATGAAGAACCAGAAGAAGAGGTAAATATTACATCACCCCTTTCAAGTTATTTTCTTCTTCCACTTCATATTTCTTTGTTGTTTACGTAGAAAAATAATAAATATAGTACAAAATACATATAGTGATGTTATTATAAGTGTTTTACAACCATATGTTTTATTCCATCCAACCTAAAAATGACAAAGTCACCATACGTACGCACGTACGGATTAATATATCCATGTCGTCGTGTAGTTTGATATTCAAACACTTCATTATTTAGATGGGTATAATAGTGAGTATAAATGATGTAAATAAAAAATATAACATGTTAATTATTCTATATATAGGATATAAAATTCAATTACATATTATTTCACCATCAATATAATGATATTGTCGCTCATGCGTACGTATAGATTACCGTCTCCACGAACGTGATGAGACTCATTCCCCATAGTAATCATTGAAGATTAATTTTCATTTTATGATTAAAAGTAATGTTTATGAACTTAATATCATTATGGATTTGAATCAGATACATCTTATTCATAACAAACATGGCTTACGTAACCAAGCATATAAAGGAAAACGAATCAATAACAATTGAAATGATGATACTGCAAAAAATATTATTATCCAAGAAGTATTTTAAGATCATATATGATATCATATTTATGTATATGATTATTTTATAATTTAACAATAATTATTTAACTATTATAAAAGAGTTTAAAGTACCCTCAACTAGGGAAAATTAAAAGATAAGGGTTAATTCTACTATCTCTATACTTATTTGAGGCTGTTAAAACGTAAGTATCTACTGGGACCTCGTTATCATCCACATACAAGTTTCATAAATATGTATTTAAAAACATTTTTACTATTTACTAAACTATGGGTTAAATTCATTTATACCCTTTTTGACTTTTTATAAAATGTTTTGAAAGGAATCTTTCCATCATTTTCCAAACAAGGTACATTATGACCTTTTTGACAAAATTAAGGTAAGAATGTATTTTTTTAACTTATATGGAGGGTGTGGCTATTTTTTTACATTATATCATCATCGAAGCATCCCACATAGTCTTATAAGAATATTTTCAAAATAACTGTTTTCTTTTATTTTTTTGTTACTTTTAAATGATTTCAAAATAGAAAGAGTTATTTATTTTAAATAATTTTCATTTCATCTATGTCAACATCCATTGATGGATTTTAATCTTTCTTGATGTTGATTTACTATGATACAAATATTATATATTTTATTGAAGGTTTTGTGATATTTTTTACTATGGATGTGTTATTTTAACACCATTCATGGTTTATGGATAAATTTTTTACATTTCGTATGCTAGTTTTAATATGAATGTTTATGTTATGTTTTAACCTTTTCATATGAGGAATGCATTGGACTTATTATGTTACGGCTGGAGCCTGCTGTAGCTCCTCGATTCATCGGTAGGTCTCATTAGACAAACATAAGTCTTTGAACAAGGCCTTGACAAAATCTTATTTGTATTCTTAGCACAAGGCCTTAACTATGTGGTTATGAATTCAGGCATTATGCATTCCATCATTATGAAAGTGGCTATTGATATTGCATGTGATTATTTGACTAGTAGAATATCCATGGGAATAAGTAAATGGAGTTATTTGATTTTATCTTTTCCATATTATTGTAAAATTTATGTTTAAAAGGAATTTTTTATTCTTATACATTTCCTTAAAGGATTATTCTCATTTATGAAAGTTTCCACTATATTTTTATCTTTATAGAGCATCTATGATCACCCATTTCTATGTTTTATTTTTCCCAGGATGTGAAGAAATTTTTTATGGTTAACCTGTAGGGATAGGCTAAATATATAAGTGTGGTCAATGGGGGAAAATGTTGTTGATGTTTTTATTTCACGATGTTATGTAATACTTATGAATATATCTAGTAATTACAAGGATACTAAGGTGATTGGTCTTTTGGGACATGATTCCTTGTATCAGACCAATTTTATGTAATAATGAACCGAATCTCGGTAACTGGGGTTGGGGCATTATAGTTGGTATAAAAAGAAGTTTAGTAAAAACCTTAGAAACTATATTTAGATAAAATCTGATTTGAAAACAATACCCTATGATAGACTTTGAGGATTTGTATAGAAGAACAACCTAGAATATTGGTAATGTAGGCATTTTGTGAATTTTCCAAGAAATAAATCCCCATCTAGATATGAGGAAATATAGGTGCCTCTGGAATAGATGTACCTAGGATTGAAAACTCCAAAAATGAGTTTCGGGCTTGACCCGGGGTATCCTGGTACATGACAATGGGCCTTACTGCACTCTTGGTTATGATACTCCTGGGGAAATCCTTAGGATAATTCGAATTTTATTTACAAAACATTATGAAGGATTTATTAGTATATACCTCCTAAAATAAAACATTTTTTAGGATTATTGATTATATCCATAAATTGTACAATTTATGTTAAGTGTATTACAAGTTTGGAATAAAGTATTCTGATTCATAAACTAATCTATTATATTCTATTGATTAGAAATGGAAAATAGTGTAAGGAATGGAAACCATATCGACGAATGTAATCCATGTAGCGATTTCCCTACTACTAAAGATAATTATAGTAGAGTTGGTGATGAAACTGGTGCTGATTAGCTTATTAGCATACTGGGATAACTCACACAGGTTATCAATTATAACATGACCCGTATGGAGCACCCTGATCAACAACGTGGTTGATAAATGTTAGACTATTTCATTAGGAAACAACCACCAACATTCAATGGGAGTACAAATAAATTAGTAGCTGAGCAATGGTTAAATTCCTCAGAGAAAATATTACATGCTTTAGAATGTAGTGAAAGGGAAAACAATTTCATAGAAGTTTATCATCTCACTGGAGATGCAGATCAATGGTGGTCCTTAATCCAAAAACACAAAAGAATATGAAGAAGTATTGAACCTGGAATCGAGGGAGATGAAAGCAATTTTATTAGAAAAAAACTTTCCTCATGACCATCGAGCAGATATGGAAAGACAATTTCTGAGTTTAAGGAAAAAGGAGGATGAGAATATCGCAATGTATGTGTCTAATTTCACAAGGTTAGAAATGAATATATCATATTATATAATTAATTGAAAGGGTAATATTCATCTATTATTTGATGGGTTAAAACAATTTCTCCATCGAGCATTAGTCTCAAAATCCTTCTCAACGTATCGAGATATTGTCTTATGCGCTATCAAGATAGAAAATGAATTCTCTACATCTTATGACATCAAATCACAGAAAGAGAAGAAGAGTTCTATTAATCAACCTCGAAATTGAAATAAGGGGAATAAGGGAGAAGTTTAATATCCATCCTATGGTAAATTTGGAAAGAAACACCCTAGTACGTGCCTAAAGGGAATGGGAGTCAGTTACCGGTGTGGTGAAAAATTCCATCAGGCTCGTGATTTCAAGGGAAAGAAAGAGGATGTCCATATGGAATGCTACAATTTTAGGGAAAAGGGACATTATTAAAATAAATGTCTTAAGTTCCAAGGGAACATAGCTTAGAAAAGTCTAAGAGAGCAAGGCCATGCTCACTACTGTTGAGGTTGAATCTCTAAAATATGTGGTGGCTGGTAATTTAATGGTTTCCTCATGTTTAGCCGATGATTTATTTGATTCTAGATCATTGCATTGTTTCATATCTTTTCAGTATGATAATAAAATTAGATGTTTTCAATTTTACTTAACAAGGGATTTGTCAGTCAAAACTTCTAAGGGAAGTATCATTCCAACAATGTTTTGTGAATCAGTTTCCCATAAGGGCATATATATGTTATTTAATTGTTGATCTCATCATCATACCCATAATTTAATTTGATATAATCCTCGGAATGGATTGATTTCGTACCATGATGTGAAAATTTATTGTAATAAGATGGAGGTTACAATTTTCAATGATGATAAGGAGTGTTGTATCTTTAGAGTTAAAATGTCACTACTTAATTCTTATCAAGATACACCCCCATTAGTTCTACTAAATTCAATTATAAGGAAGGAAGAGAATGAAATAATTATATATTATGAAAATAATGTCTGAATAGAGGATGCACCTATTGTGAAAGAATATGTTGATGTTCTTCTAGAGGATTTACTTGGACATCCTCTAGACCAAGAAATTGAATTTTCCATTGATTTAATTCCTGGTTCAAGGCTTATATCGAAGACCCCTTATAGAATGGCCAGTTTGGAATTAGTGGAACAAAATAAACTACTAGAGGAATTGAGTAATAAGAGATTTATTTTCCCTAGTGTTTCTCCATGGGGATACCCTATCCTTTTTTATGAAGAAAGATAGATATTTTAGGTTGTTAATTGACTACAGGTAAATCAATTCTATAACAATAAAGAAAATGTATCCCCTACCTTACATTGATGATTTATTAGACTAACTTCATTGAGCTCAATATTTTTCAAAGATTTACCTTTGATATAGATATCATCAGTTGTGTGTGAAGAAGGAAGACGTTCCAAAAACTGCATTTTGAACCAGGTACAGGCATTACAAGTTTAGAGTAATGCCTTTTGGATTGACTAATGAACCATCTGTTTTCAGGGATCTAATAAATTAAGTTTTCAAGGAATATTTTGATGTCTTTGTAGTGGTATTTATTGATGATATATTGGAATACTCAACTACATACAAAGATCATGAAAATCACTTGCGCAAAGTTCTGAAAACCCTCATAAGAAATGAAATATATGTGAAATTTAGCAACTGTGAATTCTATCTTCAACATATTTCTTTTCATGGAAATATTGTCTACAAGGATGAAAGCACTGACAAGTATAATTGAGGTACACTGTTTTATTAGTTTCGCAGGTTATTATCGACGTTTCATCCAGAATATTTACCAGTTGGAAAACCCATTAATCAAGATCACACGTAAAGGGATTAAATTTTTTGGGACAAAAGTGTGTGAATAATTTTTTTAAGAACGAAACAGAAGATTAGTCAATGATCATGTCTTGACTCCACCACCAGGGAACAATGGGTTTGTAATTTATAGTGATGGTTCAGTGTAAGGATATGGTTATTTCCTTAGGTAGAATGATATATTTATTGCCTATGAATCATGACAGCTAAAAATTCATGAGAAAAACTATCTTACTCATGATCTTGAGTTAGCATCAGCAATCTTTGTTCTAAAGATATACAGAAACTATCTTTATGGTAAAAAATGAGAGATTTATACTAATCAAAAGAGTTTAAAGTATATTTTCTCGCATATTGAACTCAACATGAGGCAAAGGAGATTGCTAGAACTACTCAAGGATTATGATTTCACTATATAATACCACCCGGGGAAGGAAAATAAGGTGGAAGGTTCTTTATGTAGAAGGCATCACTGAGTTCTAAAAATGATGAGAGTTGAAAGGGATTCTATTTTCATGGATCTAGAAAATATTGATATGGTAATAACCATGGAAGGAGAACAATCAATAATTTTTCAAATGGTTACCGAACCATCTTTACTAGAAAGGATAAATAGTTCTCATACTAATGATGAGGAGTTTCAAAAGATGATTAAAGCTGTGAATGATGGGAGATTGAGTGACTTCATATATAAAGATAGAATTTTGAAATTTGGGAAGAGAATTTTTGTTACTAACATCACTGATGTAAAAAGGTAATTGTTGGATGATGCTCATAGCTCTAATTTCTCTATTTACCCTGGGAGAACCAAGAAATATATATATTTAATGGAACATTTTTTTTTAGACAAAATGAAGAGAGAGATTACTGATTTTTTGTCAAGATATATGGTTTTTTCAACAACCTAAAGCTCGAAGGCAGTAGCCTGGAGGAGTCATGCAACCTCTTCCCATACCTGAGTGGAAATGGGATAATATTACGATGGACATTGTCATGGGGCTGCCAATGAATCTTAAAAAGAATGTTGAAATATGGTTCACTATTGATCATCTTACCAGGTTAGCACATTTTATTTCTATAAGAGAAGATTTACCACTTGAATGTCTAGCATGACTATATATTAGTGATGTTGTAAGACTCTAGGGTATACCCCTATCGATTGTTTCTGATCCCAATCCCCATTTTACATCATGATTTTGGAAATTTCTTAAGAAGGCCTTGGATAATAAACATCATTTGAGCAATGCCTACCTCCCTCCAACCGATGGACAATAAAAATGAACTATTCAAACCTTAGAAGACATGTTGAGATCTTTCTCACTTTACTTTCAAGGTATATGGGGTCAATATTTACCTCTGAATGAATTTTCCTATAACAATGGCTTCCATTAAAGTCTTCAGATGGCACAATATGAATCATTATATGGAAATAAATGTCACACACCACCTTATTGGGATGTTGTGGGTGAAAGAAAACTCGTAGGCCCAATACTTGTTGAGGAAACAATGGAAATTTTGAATGTTATCTGAACCCACATCAATGAAGCTAAAAGTAGAAAAAAGTTCTATGATGGTAATTCGAGGAAGGAGTAGGATTTTCAAGTATTTGATCATGTTTTCTTGAAGGTATCTCCATGGAAGGGTGTTACACAATTCGCTAGGAAGGATAACTTGAGTCCTAGGTACATCAGACCTTTCGAAATTCTGGAACCAATTGGGGCTATAGCTTACCATTTTGCAATGCCGTCAAGTCTCTCCAAAGTTCATGATGTGTTCCACGTTTCACTGTTGATAAAATACATTCCTGAACCAATGCATATACTCACCTATAAAGAAATTGAACTTGAACTTAATATTTCTTATTGTAAAGATATTATCATGATTCATGATACTAGAGAACAAGTACTAAGAAACCGGATGACTCATCTGGTAAAATTTCTACGGAGAAACCATAAGATGGAAGAGGCAATGTGGGAACCTGAGGAACTTATGATAAAGAATCACCCAAATCATTTTATGCAGTGATATTCTAGAAATTTCAAGGGAAAAATTATTTTAAGGAGAGAATAATGTAACACCTCATGCTTACAAGGTACGTTTCCCTTTGAATATTGAATTATCTTGCATTGCACACAACTTGAAGATTTAACACACCACGACCAATCAAACTAGCCATTATTAATTGTAATACCCACTTTTTGAATATATATAAATTTTATATTTCAAAATTTACTTCATTTTTGAATTCAAAATATCAAAATTAACTTAGGGTGAACTTTAGGTATTTTTCTAAAGACATTCAATTTTTTATGAATAGTGAAAAACACTATGTTATTGTTTAAAAGAGACTATTTATTTAAAAAATTTGTTATTTTATTTTAATTTATTTTAAGTAAAAATAAATACATAATACCTATATATGTTCAATATAATTCATTGGATTCATTTTATAATAATTTTAGATATATTAAATTTTATTGAACTTTTTATAGTCTTTTACCCATCTTTCAGGAACATTTACATATTTGCATAAAACATAATTTTATCACTTTTGTGAGTTGAATTTCAAAAATCTGAGAGACATGGTTGACATCTATAAGTAAAATGTGGTTTTATAAGATAAAAATAATTTTTTTTGCGAATAGTATCTTTTGACTTATATTTTCCATGGTTAAAAGTAAATTGGGTAATTAAGGGTATGAATGATATTATAATGACCCTAAAACATGTCATAATTCTATTGGATAAGTTTAATTCAACCAAAAACAACCTTAGGAATAAAATATTATCCTTTTGGTCCACTTGGATTAGATTAAGACATTTATTATTATTTTATTTAAAGAAGAGTTAAAGGAGATAAATTCAATATTTAATAAATAAACCATTTTTAATATAGGGGTACACACAATATAAATTAGACTATAAATATTCATAAGTATGATAAAAAAATATCCTACATAATGATATTTTATTCATTATTTTTATACATTATATAATTTATTTTATTTATGACACAATGATGATGCAGTAGTTACAATAATAATGAAATATTAAAATAATTAATATTATAAATATCCAAATTAATGTAAATTGATACTTTTGATAAAATCCACTAATTTTATAGGTTAATATGACATGATAGGGTTGATTAATTTTAATTTATTCTAAGTGATAATGTTTTTAATCATTTCAAAAAAACCAAATACAAAATAGTGCCACAATTGACAAAATTGAGTTTTTAGAAGAAATAATATACTATTAATTGATATAAAATTCCAAAAAATGTAAATATTTGACAAAGAACAAATAAAAGGTTATATATATTAATAATGAACCAAATGTGGTTCAATTTCCTTATTATAGTAAGCTTATTAACCATGTAATATAAAAATACAAAGAGATATGGTAAATATCACACAATTTAACTAAGTGTTAAATCTAAAATATAAGGTTAATATAGTGAGCTAAACCTGTCCAAATCCTATTGGTTGAGACCCATAACCCCCTTCGCCTAGAAATAAATCATTTTTTAGCAATTATAAACAGAAAATTATTTTATTATAAAATAATATTACATGCTTTCCCTGAAGTGACCCACACCTCTCTTATAAAAGGTTGCATCCCCTTCTCTTAATTTCACACCTCCAATGCCAATTTCATCAACCAAACCCTTCCCAAATATCCTCCTGAATTTCCATTCTTAATTCTATTGGCCTTAAATTATTCATAAATCCAACCTAATTAGCCCTTTTGATCAAATCAAAATGAAGAACCCAAAGAAGTGGTAAATATTTCATAACCTCTTTCAAGTTCATTTCTTCTTGCACTTCTTCTTTCATTGTTTTCCCATACCAAAATAATAAATTTGGTACCAAATACATATAGTGATGTTATTATATTTATGTTACAACCATATTTGTTATTACATCCATCCTAATAATGACAAAGTCACCATACATGTGTACGTACGGATTACCGTCTCCACATCGTGGTGTATTTTGTTATTAAAACACTTTATTATTTAGATGGGTATAATAATGAGTATAACTGATTTAAATAATAAATATAACATGAAATTATTCAGTATATATTATATACCATTTAATTAATTATGATTCCTCCATCAATATAATGATATTGTCACTCATGTGTACGTACGGATTACCGTCTCCCCGAACGAGAAGAGACTCATTCACCATCATAATCATTAAAGAATAATTTTAAATTTATGATTAAAAAAATTTACAGAACATAATATAATACTATATAGGAATAAAATACATCCCATTCATAACAAACATGGCTTTCTTAACTAATCATATAAAGGAAAATGAATCAGTTAACATCCAGAATGATGATACTACTAAAATATTATTAACAAATCAATATTTGTTGATCGTATACGATATCATATTAGTGTATATGATTCATTAATAATTTTATAACAATGATTTAACAGTTATACATGAGGTTAACATACCCTTGGCCAAGGAAAAGTACAAGCTAAGTGTAAATTCTATAATCTGCTTACTTATCCGAGGTTGTTAATACGTAAGGGTCTACTAGGACCACTTTATCATCCACATCCATGTTTCTAAAAAAATTATTTCTAATCATTTTTACTATTTACTAGACTATGGTTTATAGTAATTTATACCTTTTTTTACTTTATATAAAATGGTTTGAAATGAAACATTATGTCATTTTCCAAACAAGGTATTGTATGAGATTTTCGACAAAATTATGGTAAGAATGTATTTTTTTAACTTATACTGGGAGTGTGGATATTTTCCATCATTATATCATCGTCAAAGATTCCTATAAAAGATTATAAGAATATTTTAAAAATAAATATTTTCATTTATAATTATGTGACTTTTAAATTATTTAAAAATATAAAGAGGTATTTATTTCAAATATTTTTCATTTCATCTATGTCAATATCCATTGATGGATTTTAAACTTGTTTGATGTTGATTTATTATGATACAATTCGTCAAAATTGTATTGGAATTTTTTTGATATGTTTGAATATGGATGTGTTATTTTAACACAATTCATGGTTTATGGATAACGTATTGACATTTCATATGCTTGTTTTAATACGAATGATTATGTTATGTTTAGACATTTTCAAATGTGGAATGCATAGAACCTAGTAAGTGACGGGTGGATCCATCTATAGATATGTGATGCATCTATAGGTCTCATGATAAAGACTAGTGTCTTGGAATAAGGACTTCAAAAAATCTTATTTATAGTCATGGCACAAGGCCTCGACTACGTGGTCATGAAATCTGGAATTGTGCATTCCATCATTATAAAAGTGGCTATTGATATTGAATGTGAATATTCGACTATTAGAATATCCATGTGAATAAGTAAATGGAATTATTTGATTTTATATTTTCCATATTATGTGGATGTTTATGTTTAAAAGACTATTTTTTTAGTCTTATACATTGTGTTAAATGTTTATACTTATTTTTGAATGTTTCCGCAATATTTTTATCCTGACTGAGCATCTGAGCTCACCCCTTTCATTGTTTTATTTTTCCCAAGATGTGAAGAAATATTTTATGGTCGACCTACATGGATAGGCTAAGGATTTAAGTGTGGTAAATGGGTAAAAATGTTTTTGATGTTTTTATTTCATGATGTAATGTAAAACTTATGAATATATCTAGTAAATCCAAGGCTAAAAACTGATCGGTGTTTCGGGATATGAATCCTTGTATCATGCCCATGTTATGTAATAATGCCCCAACTCTGGGAAACTAGGGTCGGGGAGTTATAGAAATTACAAAAATATAAGATAATAATATTCAATATTTTAATGGAATGTGACACACATGGAGAAAAGAAATATGCCAGCACACTAGAGATTTGTATCATCATGAACCTTATTGTTTGGGAGTCTCCAGAATAGTGTAAATCTAGATGGAAAATGCAATTTTTTTTGTTAAAATCATAGAAATATTTGTGGATACCCGGAATTAAGTGAATATAAATGTTCTTGGAGTCAAGGATTCCATTTGAAGATATTTCCCATATGAAAATATCCTCCGGAGTGAGAAAATCAGAGTCTTAAACAGTTGAAGCAAAATCATCCGGAAAGAGATATAGATTAGTTATTTAGTATATATTTTAGATGTTGTGATTAATTACCTTATCAGATTATGTAATTCAGTCAATAAATGGTGTACCACTCTCGTTTTCATTCCACAAATCTAAGAGTGGAGTTCATGTTGTCTGGTCAGTGAAAGTGCATGTAAATCTTATGGAAGGCTTTCTTCAAACTAGTCCAAATGGAGTACTCCATGTAACTTAATTTTCCTACGATGATAGATCCTAAAAATTTATATTTGAGAAACATGATGGATTAAGAATTATTGTTGATTAATCTCAACATGAACTTATAATTAATAGACTAGTTGAAAAATTATATATTTTTTATATCAATGCCACCAAGGATATGAGGCATGTAGAATCTTTTCCCAGAGGTTGTAAAGATTTTTCATTCCGAAATTTTTCCACCGCAAAAAATGTTCCTCATCATCAAGTTAATTTATTTAATAATAGTGGTAGGAAAGTAATACACCATCATGGAATAAACCACCTTTGATACAACCACATTCATAACATGACAAAGTCTTCTCACAGTTGAAAGGGACTTTCTTTTCCAAGAGTCAATAGTTCTTCTAATCTATCTTAAGGAAATGGTAAAATGAGAAGACAAAAATATTACCCATAACATGGGTACTCCAAGATAAGTAAAAGGGATATTATCTTCCCTTATCTTCATATTATTAATTATATAATCTTTCTTGGAATGTGTGACATTCTTGGAAAAATAAATGAACGGTTCTCTCCAAATAATTTCATGACCTCAAATACATTAATAATTAAAAAAAGAGAACTCCTTTTTATATTCCTCATATATCACTATGTGAAAATGATAATATAATCTGGAAAAAATAGATGTGATGGGTCATAGTTACATCTTGATGCCTTGATAGTTGTGATTTCACACTTGTCCACCATATCAAGAATAAGTCTGTTGAGATAATCCTCTAGATTGGAAAAGATGACATTTGAAAGAGGATCTCTTTACCTAACTCCCTGGTAACATTTAAACTATCTTTATTGGGACCCATTAATAATAATCAAGATTTGACCAGACACATGAAGGGCTTCAATCCAATAAATAAATTTCTAGTTGAAGCCAATGTTGTGAAGAAAATTTCCTATAAAACCCTAATCAATTGAGTCAAAGGCTTTCTTGTTGTCAAGATTAAGAGAAATTTTTTCTCCACTTTATATATTTCAAAGGATAATGACATACTCTAGGGTAGTGAGAAAGTATTCATGGATGTTCCTCCCTTAGAAAAATCCTAATTGGTTCTAGGATATAATTTTGTCGAAGATACTAACAAGCCTTTTATAACGTTTTTTGTAATGATGTTATGATGTGTGTTGAAAAGAGAATCAAGTCCAAAGTGGGTGATAGCACTATAATTCTTCACATTTCATATCAATAAAGTAAATAGGACATTAAATCCTTGAGTTAACGATCCACATTTAAAGAATTTTGTGACAAGATTTCCAAAATCATTCTGAGTGACTTACCAAAAAAATTGTAAGAAGTTATTTGTGAACCCATATTTACCAGGTGAAATTTATTTTTTATGACCGAATAATACTTCCACGATTTCAATAACAATAGGAATAGAGGAATGAAATGAGTTTTCACCATCATTGATCAATTTAATAATGATATTATTTTCTAACCTTCAATTACTTGGAGGTCCATTGAAGATATTCATGTAGAAAGAGACAATGTGGTTCGAAAGGGCCATCCATTCCTTAAGAATATGATCTCAATCATTGATAAGAGTGAGTGTCCTATTGGTCCTTCAAACATTTTTAAGGGAATCAACAAATTTTTTTTCTATCTTCATCAGTAAATCACCTAATTTTTAGGATGTATTTTATAATTTTGTCTCTGAGCTTCATAATATTTTGTAACATAGAGGGCATCACAACTTTTTGACCAATGTCCCCAGTGAAATTGTTCCCAATAATGGATTCTTGGAGATCATGGAGAGAGCATTCAAGGGTATAAATCCTTTCATCCAGCAGTTCTAACATTCTATTACTCTAATATCTCATTTTGATCTTGATATTTTTTAGTTTAGATATGAAAATCAATTTAGTGGCATTGAATTCATTTGAGACCCATGTGTCATGGAAATTTTTAGTACATTCGAGAAGAGGAGTCCAAGAATTGTTGAATCTAAAAGTAATGGGATGCCTCTTCTCATTGTCAATAAATCTCACCTTGATGGGGTGGTGATAATAGATATGGTTAGCCAATGTGACAGAAGAGATCGATCTATAATTTCTAGGAGATAAATAATTCATAAAGGCTTTATCAATTCAAGGTGTTCTCATTCCATTTAGGTTCCTTCTATACTAGGAAAATTTGGTTCTGATAAGGTTAATTTCTAATAAGTTGGATTCCACAAAACAATCTCTAAAATATTTGATAGAGGAAACACTAAAATGGGTCTAATTTTCTCATCATCAAAATTAATTGAGTTAAAATCCCCAATAATGACCCGTGAGTCCGCAATAGTACTGGATAGTTCATTAATATGCATCTATAATGATATTCTGTCAATGTAGTTATTAGAGGCATAAACAACTATACAGAAAAAATTTTGTCTAGATTTATATAAGCTACATGTAATTAGTAGGCCATCCTCTTCAACAATAGTAGGACTTTCCAAACTATTGTGAACTAGAAACCAAATCATGTACATTTTTGAATCAGTCCAAGTAGTTTTTAGAATTGAGTAACCACTCAAGGAAAAAAGGTTACCTTGACTAGAGTAATTTCTATTTGGCTGAGACATTCCAATAAGGTCAGGCTGATACCTACCTTCAGGGAGCCTAAGGGAACCTTTTGTGCTTGGGTTGGCTATTCCCTAGAAGTTCCAAAAAAGTATCTTCATTTTTATTATTGTTTGTGGGTGAATCCCCCCTTTTCCATTATCAATAGTTTTTACATTATTTTGTGTTTTTATAGAAGGGATTTCCTTCAATTTAGGAGAATATTGTACCCCTTTTGTAGCCTCATCAAAATGGAAATGTGAGGGGGCCATAACACCCCCTTTTATATTCTAGATAGAAGATCCATTTATTGATTTTTTCACTAATTATTGAACATTGGTTTCACCTGATTCATTCTCTTTCTCTAGAGTCATTTCATTTCAAACCAGAATATCAACCAGGGAATTATCAAGATGAATAGTATCATTTAATTCAATATAAATTAGATCAAGAATATATTCTTAAATATTCATAGAAAAATAAATTCAGAGAATATCTGATGAGAGGGGGAAAATATGGCTGATAGATTCCTCTATATTATTACGCAGCTTATCTGGTACAAGTGAAGTTTGTAATGTCTAAATGATGTTAGCTAGAAATGCTATCTAATGTTCTTCATCATCAACCAGTGAAGCCCACGATGTTCCTGTTGTGAAAGTCTTATCCCATTTCAATACATTATCTTGTTCTTTTGATTCATTTTTTCCATTATCTTATAGATTAGACATTTTACCTCTTGATACCTCTTTCCAGGCCCTAGGGCTGTTAGCTAGATGGTCCTATTTTTGAACCACTCGAGAAAAAATTAAAGCATGACCCACCATTTTTCAATGTTCGAAAAATCATGGTAGGTTCTCAAATTCTAAGGTATCCTCCATGTGATAATAATTTGTAATCATAGAGGCTCGTTTTGGTGGAGGTGTATCCACATTAATATTAACAAGAGCCCTTGCATATAGACTAAATTCTCTATTGATAGTGTATTGATCAATATTTAGGGGTTGTAATCCTCAAATCCAAGTCATTGTGGATTTTGGGAAGCAAATAATACTTGGGAATCACTTAAATCCAAGTCCAAACATAAGAAAATAAAATCCATTGGTAAAATTAGTAAATTTTTCTATCCAATTCAAAAATCATTAAAAAACCTAGGTTTGAGTATGAGGTTTCCAATATGCCATGCCACATCAAGATCTTATTTTTTCTCAAGTATGAAATGGAATTATAATTTTCTAGTAGTAATTATCATCCATTTTGAAGAGTTCCTATGATGAGAGATTGTTTCATTCAGATAAACATAATACCAATGTTTGACACCTTTTCAAAAGGGATCGAACTAAGTGCTAGAACATACAGAGATCCATTATACACATTATCGTATTTGGATCTAAAACCATTGTAATAGAGACATCCATGGAACGTTTAATCAAGGGAGTTTTTTAAGATTCATTAAAATCACTCATAGATCTAATAATTTTCTCTGGTAATGCTATATATTTTCAAAACTAGTTGAAATTATCTACACTAAAATCATTATTAGGAGATTTGAATGCTCTTTCCCAATTCAGATTGAATGATTGCATGAGAAACAAGATCATTATCATTAAAAAATTTGGTCATCCTAGATTTGGAATGTGAAACATCTAACTTTCCCCACACTTATTTCATATTTTCCTTACTATAAAATTATTAATATTATGATTATATAAACAAATCCTAAGAGTTCCATCCACAATAATAAAAAAAGAACTGGTAATTCCCACAAATACGTGCTCATTTAAATGAAACCTTTACTTTCAAGCTTTCCTAAATGATCAATTAATTCCCTTTAATTTTTTTTGGTTCCATATGATAAGATGATGGGGGTATTAATAGACCATAATATGAGATAAATATTAAAATCTACTTCTCTGTTGGGTGGAAACCATTAGAATTAATGAAGAAAAATATCAAGAAACGATTCCACTTTTGTTGGAAGATATCTATTCTCGGTCTCATCTACTGATGAAAAAGAAACTATTTTCAACTGGTAAGAGATATTTCTAGCCACCAATACCGAGGGTCCTTCTCTACATTCATCCACTTCACAATATCTTTTGAAGATATGTATAACACCATGAGAATATTTGAAACACAGCTTCAATGTATAAAAATCTATATAGGTCTCAAAGTTTATCGGCTAATCAAGTCCAATAATCAAGTCATAGATATACATATCCACCATATAAAATTCCAAAAAACATTAGTCCCATCGATAGTTATCAAACCCAAAAAAATTCATTGCTCAAAACTCTTATTTTACTAAATGTGATTGGAGTTTCAAAATGAAAGGAATCATCTCAACATGTAAACCCATCAGATCACTGATGTGATTAGAAAAAAAAATTGAATACGATGAAACTATATCAAATAAATAATGCATAAGTGTATAATTCAAATGAATCTTATATCTCACTATTTAAGGTCTTAATTGATCATCCATGATCACTTTCTAATCTCCATACAAATTCTTACCCATGGTACATTACATTTTATTTCTCTGTTGAGATTTAATTGGTAGAGGATTCATGGAATTCCAAGAATAACCATGTCTTGACCAGTTCTTCTATTCAGTTTTATTCTAAAAAACTTGTCTCATTTAAGCATACAATTTTTAAGGAACCTTATATGTGTACCTAGTAGTAGACCATTGATCACAACGATAATATCACTGATGATTTCACATCTGGTTAAAATCGGGATATCATCTAGGTGGTTCTAGAAAATATTTCTTCATATGCTCAAAAGAACCTCATTGATTACATTTAATTTTATTCATATATCAATAAGGTAAGTGTACCAATCTTGTAGTATTATTATCATATATACATCCCCCTTGAGAATAGTTGGTCTTCCTTCAATTGTTCCCATCATTGGAGTTCCCACCAGGACGTGTAGTAACTAACATGCTTCCTCCAATTGGGATTCCCATGATGTATCATTCATCCACAGTCTCTCTATTAAGAATCTCATAATATTATTTTATACAAAGAAAAATAATCTTCGAACAAATTAATTTTTTTAACCCCAACTGAAAAAAACCACATCATTTAAGGATTCACTTGTAGAAACATCTTATGAAAAGAAAATTAAATTCATAATTTTATATTCATACTATTTTACCGAGAGTTTTTCCTATTATAAACTAAAAAAAATCTACAGTAATATCAATTTTGAATGTCAGAGAATATAATTCTTTGTTGAAAAACTCTTTAAAATCATACCACGCCATTCATTTCTTAATTTTTACCTAAAATGATAAATCCCTCCACTAGAATACAAGATCATCTAGAATATACATTTACAAAATCACTTTAATCATATCCAGTGTGCCAAGGAAATAAAAGCATCAATTCATCCTTTTTAATCCCACAACTTATTTTTTGGATCTAAATCACCATAAAAGATCAGTGGATTCTGATTTTGGAACTAATCCAAATGATCCACATGAAATTTTTCATCATTTATGTTCCCACTATCTATGTACTGAAAATACCAGAAAATAATATATTTTAACTGATGGTCCACTTATGTATCAAGTGAAACTAGATTCTCTTCAGCCTTCTTTGGTTGGTTTCTACGACACATACGTAGTTCCATTATATATATCCAAAAATTATTATTTACTATCACTCTCTAGAAACTAAAGTCCTAGATATTTCAAATTTATAACATCACACATATCATAATAAGTCTTCCCAAAATTCAAATATTCTACTTTAAAAACATTTTTGAAAATTCTAACATGATTTATAAAAATCAAAACAATTACAAAAATTTTTAAAAAACAGCGCTTTTTAACCACATCATAAATCATTACTCAAAATGAATTGTGAACTCATGGTGTGAATTCATTAATATCAATTCATGTTATACTCATATCATTGGATAAACACATGATAACTAGGTGATAACTCCATGAAGTGTCTCAAAACACTCATCTACCCAAAATCCCTAATTACATAATGTTCAATATAAATAGGTTTGATATGAATTTTCATTCTATACATTTAATGTTATTATAGTCTTACTCCATGATACCAACATATCTCAAGTACTAAACAACTAATACCCAAAAATTCAACAAACTAATACAAATGGTAACACCCCCCCCCCCCACCAATTATATTGGGAAGAGGTGATGGGTGTTATTGGACATAGGTGACTTACCCAAGACATAGAAGGATATAAATAAATTCCCATAAATTCCTAAAAATTTAGGATATGATTTTCCATTTGAAGTTAAAATAACCAAAGCATTAGAAAATTACCAAGAAACAACTATATTATGCATGAGTACAAAATACAACTCAAAAAACCCAAAAACAACCATATGTGAGTATAAATTTGAAAACAACAGACATAACCAAAAGGTATCTAATGAAGAAAAATCCAATGAGTCCAAAGACATCCAACCTAGAACTCCCAACTAGCTATAATATCCAACTCAACAATCCATGACCTCGGTGTCATGATGAATCACTAAAGAACTGAGATACCTTTCATTTACATGTCAATCGATAGAAAATACTTAAAAACTCACAATAGTTCCATTTTTAGAGGTTATTTTAAAATAATTTGCATTTTTTCAATTACTTTCCAACTTCTTCCACTAGGATATAACATGTAATCAAATTTATAAAAAAAAGTTTAAAAGAAATATAATGTAGTTTATATCAAATCCAAAATTATTTTCCAACCCAAGACAATTTTCCAGGGAATGTTATGAAACAAACCATTAACCCCATTCAAAAATCCATTAGGAATACCCAATCAACATAACCATACATCATTACAAGCATTTCCAAGTGATAGCTCAATAATCATGAGAATAATCTCATTGATCTACCCTGTTAATATAGGGTAACCAGCACTAGGTTTCCTAATAGAACACATCCCTCCCATAGTGTAATGTCTAATTAAAATGTACTCACACTAACAAGGATTTACAAATTCCATGCAGACTAATTATTCTAGGAAATTTAAATAAAATGTTCCTTTTATTAAATAAATTTCTACATTAATTTTCCATGAAACAAAACAAAAAACATAATTTTAAAATCACCATTTTATAATTAACAACACAAGGTTTTTCCAAAAATCATACAATTTCAACCATTTGACCAAACCGTATCTAAATAGGATTTCCATCCAAAATTAAACATCAATTTAATATCCAATTTAAGAAACAAAATACTTAAAACTAAGACTTAAATTTATAATCCATTGGGATTAAGGGAAGAAACATACCTCCAAAAATTTGGTGAAAATTAATAACGGTGCTTAAAACTTCATGTTTCGATCAAAAAACACCTCCCATTCATTAGATCCCAGAAGAATTGACCATAAACATCCCAAATAACACATATATAACCATTAAAGAATATATATATATATATATAGACACAAATATATGTTGTTCCAATAGAGAGAGAAAAATGAATGATCTAAGAAGAATGACCATGAAAAAACACTTGCCGGCAAATACGGGCCTCAAATGCACATTTATTTACCTCCTGATTTCTCCTAGACCAAAGGAAAACATATATAACACCCTGGAATGTGGATTAATTCATGTAATTTGATGTTTATTGGAACAAAATTTCTTATATATATAAACTGAGTTAGATCCACAATTTTCAGATTTGAAAAATTATGATGCATGGTTTGAGAGAATAGTTAGATGATATATACACTAATCGAGCATGAGGTACTATCTCAAACCACACCTCACATAGTTGTATCACATCGCTAGAAAAAATATGTTCTAACCATGTTTTTTCCCACTATATAAAATTTCATGGTTTCTTGTATAAACTCATATCTTCATTTTAGGTATGGAGTTTTCTTTGTGGTGTTTTGAGGGAAAGATGATAATATGGAAATTTAAGGAGTACATGTTGCGTACATTGGAGTAAACACTATGCAATCATCTTCCACAGGTGATTGTGTACTGGCAGTGTAATGTCCAAGTACATGGTCATGTGGGGTGACCTGGAGACCTCTTAAAGTGGAGTCTAGTTAAGGCAAGTACACACTGTGTAATTTTAAATAACACGTCATGTTCTTTTCTTTTTAATTTTTATGTCAGAATGGGATCACATCTAATCGAAAGATACCCATTCCACTAGTTCTGGCTCATCCAGGAGTGACGGATACAAAAAAATCTTCTCTGGGCCCCCAACTTGTTGATTTTTCTCTGAATCGAACTCTCTCGGTTGGGTTAGAATCACATTGGTGAGTTCATCCTTCTTCTAGTGCCTCATATCATTATTTCTCTTCTCTCATGAGATATCCTCGGTTTAATGTTTTTGGTTTTTTTGTAGATATTCCATGTTCTAGAACAATTCTAAGGCTGAAGCTGGAATATATCGATCGTAAAAAGCTAAGGTAGGTGGTTTGTGACTTTCCGTAGATTTTCTCTAAATATTATGTCAAAACGTTTCCAATACCCTTGAACCGGGTATTGAGTTTTTAGGTATTTTTGCCATGTTAATGCCTAATATGCTTTTTTGTGTCTAGTAAGAGTTGTTTGTTTTTGAATAGGGTTATTTTCCTTTTTATGGAGGTGTTACCCATGCTTTTTTGATATTGACAGTTTGGTCAATCTTTGCTGGGTACGGTGCTTAATTTCTATGCCTAGTGTGTTAGGATGGAGTGTTTTATCTATTGCAGTTATATTCATGAAGTTTTTTTTCTAAGTGCTTCTTGAAACAAGTTATCCAAGTAGTTCTTAAGGTTTACTTTGACTATTGAACATAGTTTCGCACGATTGACTTATAGAGGGTTATGGAAACTGAGTATAGTTAAACGATATAGGGAATTGAAGTTTAGGGCTTCCCCAGAGTGTCTATTTACTTTCACATTATGAGTCCATAGGGGGGTGGACAGGAGTGCTCCCTCAGAGTTTCTGTAGTTCCTCATTACGAGACCACAGGGAGAATTGGATGTTGAGTGCTTCCCCAGAGTGTCAATATATTTCTAATGAAAGACCACATAGGGAATTAATGGTGAGTTCTTCCTCAGAGAGTCTTTTTATGCTTGAGACGAAAGGGGTTTGACCCTGTGACATACCCAGGAGGTCAGTAGACACTCGTATAAGTTGAACTAGAGTGGTTAGGGTGTGAGAACATACCCGGAGGGTTACTAGAGATTTTTTTGGATAAACCATAGGGGTTAGGCTGTGAGTACTTCACATAGGGTTTCTCGTTTATGATTAGCTTATTATTTGATATATGAAAATGAATGCAATAGATATTGTAGGATTGTTTAATTTTTATCACATCCATGTTTATTGCTTCATTTTTCTTATTTCATGACATATATATTCACTGAATATGAGGCATAGATATTTGGGTGGTTGCCTACTCAGATTCGTCTCTCACTCTGTTTGGGTCAGGATTTTGGCACCAACATATTATATTATTACAGTTATAGATAAGTAAAAGTGACCTTCTACATCAGGTACATGATTACTATAGAGATGGAGATCATGGGACTAAGCTGAGACTTACGATGCTACTCAAGTTTATTTGTTTCCTTTGTACATTGGTTTAGTATTGTATTATAGCATTGTGAGTTGATTGGATAATTTCCTATACATATGTATCATGCATTATTTATATATGTCTCCTCGATTTGTTTGTTACTTCCAGTTTTCCACTCTTTATGTTTTTATGGTTTTATTATAACTTCTTCTATTGTTATATGTTTATTGATGTTGCATTACTCTAACAATGAGGGAGTATTTTCCCCACAATCACACCTAAGGCCCTCACTACTAGTCGGTAGCCTCTAACGTTTAGGGAAATGTCCTTGAGGCCATGTGACCAACCTGGAACGGGTCACCTCTGTGCGACACCTAGAATCACAACATTTGAAAGTGGTTTTAGAGGAATTATTTTCTTCTTGACTTACTGTTTGGAGCCTATAGTCAGGGATAGGATGGAATATATACTTTTTAATAAGTTGGTCCTGGGAGTAGCTAACCTGTGTATAGGGAAAATCCAATTTACCTTGATCATTGTAATTTTTTTGGTTTTTTAATTTTTATAGTTGATTTGATTTCACCGTTGGGTGATTCACAAGATTTGTGCTACTATCGTTGATATCATTGAGGTTCTATTTCTATTGAAACCCAATGAGATGAAGGGTTTCCTCTTCATTCATTATATAGGAACATACTATATATCACATGTCATGCATTGAAGATGTACCATTTAGAGTTCATTACTGATTCCATGTTTTTGTGATATATGTTTTTCTAGATATGCATGTTGTTGTGACAGATACCTCGATAGCATACCTGCTATTTGATAGTCTATTGCTAATTTTTAAAGTTCAATTGAATGAATGACAAAATTTGGCCATAGAGGTGTTATAGGCCCTCATGGATTGGAATGTGGTGGATCATTTCATCATTTTTACTTACATATGACATGTATAAGATTCCAAGCATTGGTTTTTTGGGAGTATGGGCCATCACAGATCGGAATATAGAACTTTATTGTTCGTTTCAGTTTTTTTTCTAGGTTCTAGAGTAGTTTGTAAGGCTTACTGTCTAGAAAAACCCAAAATATATGGTGTGTAATGATAAATACATTCCCTATATCCTTCTATTTGAGAAGGAACATTTTTTCTTAAGTACCCACCATGTACTATATGTACACTTCGTGTAGTCTCTAACCGTGTCACTAGTTGTGTGGGCTGAGACACGGGGTTGGGAAATCTTTGGTGGAACACACCATGTACCGGACGTACAAGATATGTGTATAGACAATGTGCCCAGTTGTGTGACAAATGAAATTGGTGGATTATGGTTAGTTAGTACACACCGTGTCTGGAAAAAGCACATCGTGTAGTGTCAGTCATGTAACCAGTCGTGTGTCTAACAACCCGGGTCGTTGAAGCTCTTCCTAGGAAACATCGTCTCTAGCATAAACACATCATGTAGACTTGCTCTTGTAGAATCGTGTGGATTAAGTCATGAATAAGAACTTGGGAAGGGTAATAGGATCCAAGTACACACCGTTTTATAGGACAACACACCATGTGTATGGGGTGTTACTCATCCAGGGTTGGCAGGAGTACATGCCCATGTGAAGGCTTAAGGGAACACGTCGTGTAGGAGTTGTACTGGCTGTGTATCCACATTTTGGAAATCATGAATGATTTCATTATCTTGTTCCCTTATTGAACTTCTATGTTTTATTCCATGTTAACCTCAATCTAAGGTGTGCATTTGACATTATAAAGTCGAGCAACCGAGACGTTCTCTGGTTGTATGTCAGTTATAGGGTAGTGACAAGACACCGGAAATGAAAAATCTGGAACTGCCCGCAGATCCTCTAGTCATACCCATCTTGGAACTAGCTATTATTATAGACACAAGTGTTGATGCATAGTTTTAATAGGGATTTGTAAGGTTTATGAAGATGTTCCATAGAGAACTACCTCCTTCCTTTTCCATGGAAGAGTTACCGCTGGTCTTTCAGTAGTAGCATCTTACCACATTCACAGGGGATCGAGGACCTCAGGCTGAAGAATCATGGACAGAGTCCATGATTTCGATCTTCAAACATCTTGAGATTCCACTAGAGAGGAGGGTGAATCATTCTACGTATATGTTTTAGAATTCCCACAAGAGATACTGGGATGTGATTTCACAAGTAGGATTCTCTCAGGGTATGGCTTGGGATGAGCTTCAGCATACCTTCTATGATTATTTCTATGTAGGGACTTTGAGGTCCAATCGAGCCTGAGATTTCATGAGTTTGGAGTAGGGTACTCTTTTAGTTATGGAGTATTATTCTCCCTTAACTGATCTTCAGTGAATCACACCCATTCCAGGAGGTGATGAGTTATTACTAGCAAGTAAGTTAGAGGATGGAGTAAGTCACGACATCCTATCTCAGGTGAACATCTTCAGGATGACTTCCACCACCTCTATAGTTAAGCAATAACTGATCACAGAGCAACATTTGGTGGATTCTGAGGCTGTGATCTAGGGAGGCTCGACATCTGAATTTGGTACCCCTCATACTCATAGTAGGAAGTGCCATAGGGAGTCTACTCACAGTGTTCCTATGAAATTATATACTTCTTCTAGTTGCTAGGTGGTGTGTTACCTATGTGGGACTGATCACAGAGCAACATTTGGTGGATTCTGAGGCTGTGATCTAGGGAGGATCGACATCTGAATTTGGTACCCCTCATACTCATAGTAGGAAGTGCCATAGGGAGTCTACTCACAGTGTTCCTATGAAATTATATACTTCTTCTAGTTCCTAAGTGGTGTGTTACCTATGTGGGATGAGTGGGAATACATGGCCACATTGCCCGAGAGACCCAATGGAGTGTCTATATATTGTCAAGATGGGTCATCTTCAGTGGTTCTGTTATTTTTTCTCACAAGAATATGGTGATTGGAGTTCTTCTATGACTCTACGTTCAATAGCAGCACCACCAGTTTTTCATCCGTCTGGGTACTAATGTTCTTCTGGTCATTCAGGCTGAGGTGGAGGTTGTTAACATGGTAGCCAGCCGGCTGGATTTCTGTCAAAATAGGTTGGATTAGCTCAGGGTGGTTAGTAAGGGTCATAGAATCACAGTACATGTCAGACTTTTGCATTGGAGTAGACCCAGTCAGAGAAGGATCCCATACCCTCTATAGTTTGAGGTACGATTCTAGTTTTCTCAGTTTTAGGTTCTACACTTTTTTATGTAGGGGATTACCATATATTTATATATTTTGTTGTTGTGGAGAACCTTGGGATATGAAAATTTACTTCTACAAATTTCTTGATGATGGAAACTCAGTTGGGGTCAAAACGTCTAGTGTACGACAGTGCAAGGACTTATCTATTGAGGTTGGGGGTATCACATCATATGGGACCTCTATGTCCAAGAGATTATGGGATGCGATGTCATTCACAGAATGTACTGGTTGGTTCCCTTCAAGGAATTTATCGATTTCTATCATTGTAGGGTGAGTATCACATCACTGGAGGGTGGTTTTTTCTTACATAAGGGCAATTGAGATGTTTGAGAAAGTAGAGTAGTACTCGAGCATCAGGTTATAGGATTAGTTATAGCCCAGATTGCTTGTATATATCTTGATGACCAAGGGACTTCATAATTGAACATTCCTCCAGTGGTCGATCATTTAAGGGATGTCTTTCTAGAAGACATTTGAAGTTTTCCTCTGGAGCGAGTTGTAGAATTATTTATTTTTCTTGGGTGAGGAGAAGAATTGGTGTCCATTTCTCCATATAGGATGGCTTCACCAGAGTTATAGGAGCTCATGAAGTAGTTTTTGGTGTTACAGTCAATGATTTTCATCCATCCCAATACTTCTCCTTTGGTTTCTCCTGTCTAGTTTGTGAAGAAGGCAGATAGTACCCTCTGAAATTTTGTGGATTATCGGAAGATGATCTAGTTGACATTCAAGAACCAATACCCATTGTAGAGGATTGATGAACTATTTGATCACATTTGAGGAGCCCGAGTGTTCTCGAAGATTGACTTGAGATCTGGTTATCATCAGTTGCTTGTTAGATCATTAATTATACCTCTTACAGCCTTTGGGTCAGGTATGGTCTATAAAAGGATGTGGTTATGTCGTTCAGTCTCATGAACGTGCCTAAAGTTTTCATGAAACTAATGAAATGATTGTTCCATCCATACTTGTATTATTTTTTGGTAGTCATGGTGGATGATATCTTGGTGTTCTCACAACCTAGACACGACAATTCCAAACATCTTGAGAACATTATGAGTACATTGAGAGAGAATCAACTATATGAAAAACTATAAAAATTCCAATTTGGATAGGATAGATTCACTGCATGGGTCATATTATCTCTGCGAAAAATGTATTAGTAGTCCCAGATAAAGTGAGAGTAGCAGTTTCCTAGGAGAGGACAAAAAATGTCTCTGTGGTATAGAGTTTTTTAGGGCTGGCTAGATACTACTGATGTTTCATACAGGACTTATCACTCTTAGCAGTGCCTATGACAGGCCTGACTAAGATGGGTGAAAAGTACCTGTGGATAGATTTTTCTGAGTCATCCTTTCAGGAGATGAAAGGGAGTTTGACTTCAAAACCAATACTAGTTTTTCCAGACTCAGAAAAGAGTTATACAGTTTACTGTGATGAATCAGGTATCGGTCTAGGAGCTGTGATTATACCAGTGGAAGGTGTCGTTGTGTATGGGTCACAACATTTGAGGCCACATGAGAGGAATTACCCATCACACAATCTCATGTTGGCTGTATTTGTTCATTCTTTACGCTATTGGAGATATTATCTTTTGGGTGATCATTTTGTGGTTGTAACTGATCAAAAAAGTCTCAAGTATATCATTACATAGCGTGATCTAAATTTGAGATATGGAAGATGGGTTTAGTACCTTCAATATTTTGACTTTGAGCATGCCTACACACCTAGTAAAGGCAATGTAAAAGCTGATGCATTGAGTATGTGGACTCTGATACAGGCAGTTTAGGATGCTAGCATTAAGTGGCAGCTTACGACACTGTTCTTTGAGATTCATTAGGAGGTTCACAACAGAGAGGGGAAGATGCTTCTTTCTTATGTAGCTAATACCTATACTCTAATTGATCGAGTGATAATGAATAAGATATTAAATTCTAAAGGCATAGTTCTATGGGAAATGGTTTCAGGAGAGGACCATGTTCCTAGATGGACCATCGACAAGGATAAGATCTTGTGTTTTCATGGGAATGTAGGGGTGTCAGCATACATACACGAGGAGTAAATACTATATAGTCATTCTTCAGTTTGGGAAGTTCATCATGGTGTCTATAAGATGTATAGATATCTACACCATCAATAATTGTGGCCAGGTATGAAGAAAGATGTTGTTGGGTTTTTCATGAGGTCTTCCACCTATCAGCGAGTGAAGGCCAAGCATCAGCGGCCAGTTGGGCTTTTGTAGTAGTTACCCATTCCCGAGTGGAAGTGGAATGATGTCATGATGGATTTCAGGACAAGTTTTCCAAGGTCTCCTCAAAGGAATGATTCAATATGGGTTTTCATAGATAGACTCACGAAGGTTTCTCACTTCATGCCAATAATGGAGACCATCATTATTGATGAGCTAAGAAGTCTTTACATACGAGAGATTGTGTGTTTACATGGAGTTTTTCACTCCAATGCTTGAAACAAGGATGCCAATTTTACTTATTGGGTCTGGAAGGGACTACAAAGGGTGTTGGGTACACAAGTACCTTTATGTACAACTTACCACCACCCAAATGATTTCCAGTATGAGTGTACGATTCAGGTTCTATGTGACATTCTTCGAGCATGTGTCTTTGATTTTGGAGGATCTTGGGAGAAGCAAATATCTCTTATGGAGTTTTCCAAAAAAAAATAGTTTTCATGAAACTATTCAGATGGAACCTTTTGAGGCTTTGTATGGTAGTCTATACCGACCACCCCTATATTGGCTAGAGGCAAGAGAGGTAGCTATGCTAGGACCTCGTCTTATCTAGAAGACCACAGAGAAGATAGGATTGATTTGGATGAGGATGTCTACTGCACAGTCCCGACAGAAGTCTTATATTGATCGATGGAGATGACCTTTGGGGTTCACGGTCAAAGATCAGGTTTTTTCTATGTGGCACACTGACGTTGGGACACAAGATGATTAGGAGACATGGAAATATTTCACCAATATATGTTGGACTTTTGAGGTTTTGGGGAAATTCGGACTGGTTACCTATCGGTTGAACATACATTAAAGGTACTGAACTATGCATGACGTCTTCCACATTTCTCTGCTGCGATGTTACTTATCAGACCCGTATCATGTCATTCAACCCAAGGAGGTTGAGCTAGAGGAGGATGCATCGTTCAAAGAACATACTATCCGGGTTGTTGATCGTAGTGAAAGGGTTCTCTGTGGTTGGTCTGTTCCACTGGTATGAGTACTATGGCAGCATGGGAATGTGTAGGATGAGACTAGGGAAAGGGAGACTAATGTACGATCATAGTGACTAGAGTCGTTAGAGGATTCTTCATCTACCCCACCCTTCTAGGGAAAATAGGGGCTAATTTCTTAAAGGAGGGATGTTTTTAAGAACCCAAATCTTCATTTCAGGTATCAGTTTTTATTTGTAGTTTTTTAAGGATAGAGGAGAATCTAGAAATTTAAGGAGCACATCATATGTACTTTGGATTAATCTCCATGTACCTAGTTTTCGTGGGTGACCGTGTACTAGCTATGTAACAGCCGATTACATGGCTATGTGGGGTGACCTCGAGACCACCTAAATCGGAGGCTGGTTAAGGCAAGTACACGCCATGTACTTTAAATGAACATACTGTGTACTTTTATTTTTAATTGTTATGTCAGATCGAGGTCGCATATAATCGAAAAAAACCACTTCCTCTAGGTCTATATTATCTATGAGTGATGGATATTGATGATTCTTCTTAGGGACTCTGAATCTCCATTCGTTCTCCGAATCAAACTTGTAAGTTATGTTGGAATCGCATCGATGAGTTCTTCCTTCTTCTAAAGCCTCATCTATTGATTTCTTCTCTCTCATGAGATATAAATGGTTGAAACTTTTTGATATTTTTGTTGATCTACTACATTCTAGATCGATTAAAGGGAATTCAAAAAAGTATATTGATCGTACAATACTGAGTTTGGTGGTTTGTATGTTTCCATAGTTAGTCTTTCAATACTACATGAAAAGTGCCCAATCCCCTAGAACAGGGTGTTGTATGTTTAGGGATTTGTCTCTCTTAATGCCTACTATGATTTGTGTGCCTTTGTAGAGGTTGTTAGTTTGTTAATAGGGTTATTTTCCTTGATATGGATGTGTTTCCCATGTTTTTTTTGATATTTACTGTTTGGTCTAACATTGCTAGGTAGGTTGCTTTCCAATTTTAGTGTGTTAGGATGTAGTGTTTTATCTGATGTTGTTATATGCTTGTTTTTGTTTATCTAAGTTGTCCTTGAAATTTGTTTGTCAAGTAGTTCTTACGGTTTACTTTGTCTATTGAACATTGTTGTGCCCGATTGACTTACACAGGGATACTGGAACCTGGTGTAGATAGAATATAGGGGGAATGGATGCTGAGGGCTTCCCCAGAGTGTCTGTTTACATTCACGTAATGAGATCTTGGGGGATGGGCATGA